>OZ059789.1:4660748-5319886 GCA_964057025.1 Standfussiana lucernea
TGTCCAAGATATTGCTCCTCCAGAGTATAAGCATAAAATGCCTGATGTCGAACGTCCGGTACTTTGGTCTCCACCATGGTCAGAATCACTATAGCATTCTAGAATTCCAACATTGTAGCTCTTCTTAAAAACTATTCCATAGTTGAAAGTCCCTTTGATGTATCTTAGGATACGTTTCAACCTCTGGATGTCTTCTTTAGAAGGGTTATAGGAGTGGTTACAGGTTTGCAATCACTCATACCAAAGCGATCCAACACTTTCTGAGCATAGTGCTTTTGCGACACTTTTATATTACCGTCATGGTCCTCTATTTCTAATCCTAGAAAATAGGATGCATCTTTTATCGTGATTTTAAATCTTCTCTTCAATTCTCTTATTAGCTTTTCAGAATCTTCCTGATTTGTTGCAGCGACCAAACCGTCATCTACATAGAGAGCAAGAATAATTTTGTTACTCGCACGGTTTCTTATAAACAAACAAGGGTCGGTATCGCATTGTTTGAATCCAATGGTTTTTAAATAATCCACCATACATTTATTCCAACACCGAGGCGCTTGCTTGAGACCATACAAACTTTTCTTGAGTTTAAAAACCTTGTTAGATCCATCAGAGTAGCCATCAGGTTGATTCATATATATTTCTTCGCTCAGTGAACCATAGAGAAAAGCAGTTGACACATCAAACTGTGTAAGTTTTAAGCCTTCATTTGCAGCAACGCTTAAGACTGATCTTATTGTCGACATCTTAGCAACTGGGCTGAAAGTCTCATCATAGTCAATGCCTTTTTTCTGTGTATATCCTCTAGCAACTAGTCTTGCTTTGAATTTATTTAAAGAGCCATCAGCATTGGTTTTTACCTTATATATCCATTTACAGGATATAGGTTTCCTGTCTTTTGGAAGGTCCACCATTATCCAGGTTTTGTTTTCCTTTAAAGACTTCACCTCACTTTCCATTGCTTTGACCCACTCATCTTTATGCGTACTAGTCATTGCTTCTTTGTAAGATTTAGGTTCATTGATCTGATTAAAAATTTCATCTGACATCATGACGTAATCTCTGAATCTATTAGGTGGTCGTATTTGACTTCTATCTCGTAAAGTCATTCTAGTGGCTATCTCAGCTATATCATCTGAGATTCTTGGTCGTTCAATATCATCATCATCATCTAAGGCGTCTTCATAAGGAGGTGATTCTTCTGAAGACGTATTTAATGGTACAGTAGAGTCATCTTGGCTTTCTATTTCCTGACTCACAACCAAATCCGGCGATGTTGGGGGCAAAGTCGAACTAAGCTCATCAGAGCTACTTGCAGCGCGATCCAAGCTATTTTCGACACAATCATCCTCCCTTGCATCACACATCGGTGGTACTGAAAGTGGAAAGTGTTTTTCGACTGAAGGCTGTTCTTCCAAATCACTTTGACCAAATGGAGTCAATACTGATTCATTAAATGTAACGTCTCTTGACCTTATGAGTTTACCATGTTCATTCAGTAAGCGATAGCCTTCATCACCCTCATATCCAATAAGAATGCATTTCTCAGCCTTTCTAGATAGTTTTTTTCTTTTTTGTTGAGGAATATGAGCATAACATTCACATCCAATTATTTTTAGGTGACTGATTGCTGGCTTCTTCTTAAACCACAATTCAAATGATGATTTTCCATTTTCTGAAGTTGGACCAGTTCTGTTTAACACATACGCAGCGGTATTTATCAATTCTGCCCATGTGGCAAACGGTAATTCTTCGTGAGCATGCATCATTGTACGAGCGGCTTCAACTAAAGTTCTATTCTCACGTTCACTAAGACCATTTTGTTGCGGTGTATAGGGCATCGTGAGCCTTTGTCTAATTCCAGCTTCTTGTAGAATGCACCTAACGTTCTGATTATCAAATTCACCTCCGTTGTCGCTAAGAAATTCTTTAACAGAGTATCCAGCTACTTTACATTCTTGTAACATTTGTCGGAGTTTCAGGTAAACTTCCGATTTTTGTCGAACAAAATAAATGTGTCTGTACTTGCTGTAGTCATCTTTGAATAAAACGAAGTAGCGAAATTTGTTAAAAGAAGGAGGGAATGGACCACATACATCAGCGTGTAAAATTTCTGCAGGTAGTTTAGCTCGTACTCTTGTTCCGAAAGACTGTCTGTGTGTTTTACCATAAATACAGCCAGTACACAATTCTGAATCTAGTCGAACTTTAATTCCTAGTTCTCGTTCTATAACACCTTTAACGTGTTTTTTATTCTGATGGACTAACCTTTCGTGATATAGTTGTAGTATGTTTTCTGTTGACAAAATATTTACATTCGGTGTTGACTTTGTAATAGTCTCTACATTGAGCATGTATAAGCCACCATTCTTGATCCTTTTGCCAGTCAGTCTAACTTGTCCATCAACTTTCAGCAAGCAGTGTTCCCTTTCAGACATGAAAACACTTTTGTTTAGTCTGTCTTGAGTGGCCAGTACAGAAAATAGGTTTCGCTTAATATCAGGTACATACCATACATCACAGAGTGTTACTCTGGATTCCATGCCATTTATAACTGTTTTCAAGTCAACAGTACCTTTGCCAATTGCTTTGACATTAGCTCCATTAGCAGTAATCACTATACGATTATCTTCAAAATGCTGAAAACTAGAAAAATAGTCGTTCCGACAGGTGACATGATTAGTTGCACCATTATCGACAAACCAACTCGATGTATCATAGTTTGTATGCATTGAATTTACATCTGTATTGACTTGCATGAGCATTAAGTTCAAATTTGTTGGGGTCTGTTTACCTTCAGGCTTAGCTGGTTTACCGTCAGCTTTCCATTTATGACATTGCCTTACTTTGTGACCGACTTTTCCACAATATCCACATTTCTTTTTTGCTTTATTATAATTCTGTAAGGCTAGAGCTTCTGCGGGACCTTCACTTTTCAAAGAGATAGAGCGCTCATAGGCACAGAGTTGTGTAGTCAGATTTTCTATTGATCTATCTGTCTTTGACATCAACATCCAGCTTGATTTGAATGAGAAATATGGTTCAGGTAGAGTATCCAGAATTTTACAGATTAATAGGATATCTGGTAATTCAGACTTATCTACCTTCATTAATTCATTTATCAAATCTGACCAAATTGTTTTTATTTTGGAGATATGAGTTGTGATGTCGTGTGACGGATCTTTTGAATAGTTGAAAAAACTCATACATAGATCATAACTTTTGTCTTCAGACGTGCCATCGAACAAACGATGTAGTTCGTCCCAAACTTCTTTAGATGAGTTAAAACGCATTATTTTCTGAAGAGTTTCATCTGACATATTTGCGGTAAGCAAAAGTAATGCAGAACTGTCAATTTTATTATATTTTTCTAGAGCAGTAAGATGTCGAGAAATTTCGTCGACATTGTTGGTAATAGGTTTCACGGGTTTTATTAGAGCACCGTTTACCGCGTCCAATCCACCGGGCATACCTCTTAGTAGTAATGTCGCTTTAAATTTCCAAGTCGACCAGTTCTTCACACCCTCCAGGTGACCAATGTCAATTTTACAACTTGGTGATTGCATTATGAATATTTGTCTTCCCGGATTGTTTTAAACTTGGTTGATGACTTCTCTAGTTACTTTCACTTGTAACCACGCTCTGCTACCATGATAAAACTATTTTATCATTATAAAATAAGAGTTGTGGTTGTGACATGTAAAAAATATAATTTTATTAATAACAGTGGTTGCTAAGTAACATCTGACATATGTTTTAAAAAGGTTATCAAAAATAATAAGGTCCTAGTATAACATACTCCTTAACATTTTTGGCATTACGGAAACGAGCGAGATAGACATAAGACTTTCCGAAATCTAATCGAAGCGTTGTGAATACGGGGGCTGGTCTCAATTTCCAGTTCAGGCAGAGTGACAAAATAACGCTTAGCCTGAATTTCGTTGCAAGAGTATGGAGTCTAGATAAGTGCCCGCTTGATGGCAATAATGCTCGCCCATAACATATCTGACGCTTAGCCCTTTGGGGAAATACAGGCAAGATGTCAGTATAATTATAAGACACTTACCTCAATATCAACCTCATCGACCAGTACAGCGAAGGTAGACAGATGGTTGCAGGTGCAGTTGATAAGAAGTGGTTCGTTGGAGTACGGCGACCAGTCGTAGTCGATCTCAGTGTGGCAGCCGATGCGGGACCATTCTCCTGACCTGGGAGAAACGATGGGATATCAGTCGAATTGGAGAAATTGGCAATGGAATGTTGGAGATTTTGTTTTATTAAGAAACTGATTTAAAAAATTGGCGTCGAAGAGATGAAAAGATTTACTAAAAAGCAAAGGCTTGAATGGCCAAGAACTAATTGTTCATGTAATCTTGTATAGTGATAGCTTTTTGAGTATGCTCGCATCCTAACCAAATCAATCGCCGAATTCATTGACCTACGATTCGCACGCAAACGCGACGATCATGTTAATATTCATATGTAACATCGGTTATCACGCTCGGATTAAGAAGTTACAAGTGGAATTAAATCTGGTAATAATTTAGTACGCAAAACATTAAAATCAAACTCACCCTCTCAAAGTAGACCAATGCACACACTGCGGGTTCGTTCTAGATCCAAACGACTCCCGGTTAATATCCAGCCACATCTGCAATCTAATCGGTCTCTTCAGCCGGATCCCGCTCAAGCTCTTGTACACCAACTTCTTCTGCACACCGTCTTTTGTAATATTCCCACTCTCCATTATCAAAGCCATTACTTTTGGTCCTTCGTTGGTTTCTAACTGTTCAGCGACGTAAGACGATTCGTTTTCTTGTAGGTTGTCGCTTGTGAAGGATTTTTCTTGTTTTTTGAATGTTGGTTGTATGAGGACGGGCCCGTGGTTGTCGTTGTTCTGTGGCTCTTCGAGTGGCCACGTGTTTTTCGATTGGCTGTTAGGGTTGATGTGGTTTGTTTGTTGGTGGTGTGCGTTGCCTTTGTTTGTGTAGGTTATGCCTATTGAGGATAAATGTGTTTAAGTATTCAGATAAAGGAATTTTCTAGTAGTCTGGTTATAAAAAGGGAAATGAAAGAAGTGCCAATTTCCTTCAATATTTATGATTTAGTTTTGATATTTTTTTACGCTTTTTGTAATATTTTTGGAAGATGTTTAAAAATACACGACACGAGAAGCAAACCTGAAACATTGAGGTACACGCCAAAAAGACTTCGGAAGATCCCTATGGTCTCTAACGCAGACCGCTACATACCTTCAACATCGTCCACATTGTGGTCTATGGAGTTATCTTCATCGCTGGCCTCCTTGGTCCACACGTACTCGGGCACGAACAAGGCCAGCTGTATGATGGGTGACCCGACGGTAATGTTGACGCCCCAGCGCTGGCTGACGGACTCGTCCATACGGAGGGGCATCAGTTGCGATGCGTTGCGCGAGTATTGGAGGTACGAGAACACGGCACGGGATTCGTAGTTTAGGTCTAGGTTTTCTGAAAGAGTTTTGTTGTTTTAATATCTTGGTGACTATTGAGATAGTAAAAATGAAAGTATCAAAGAGGAAAATGTAGTCTCCCTCATGATTAATTGGTTGGTTAAACCACGATTTCGAATTTTCCTTAATCAGAATCATAATTTTGTGGAATGGCGTATCTACTAATACTGATTGTGGATTTTCCACTTCGATATGATTCAACTCTGTTTAATTTCTTTCATTTTTCTTTGGATTCTCATTTCCTATGCAAGTGATAAATACTGTTAACCGACTTAAAAAATGTAGCGGTTCTTATTTATCTCGGAAGAAAAACAAGAAGGACAGAAACCTGTAAATACTCACCTTGAATATTACTATTGGTAATCCCAAGCAGATCCAACGGCAGCAGCACTCTCGTATACTTATCAAACTTATTCTTACTCTTCACATAGTTATTATACTTCGGGAACGAAACCGTGGGACTCGACAGCTTCTTATGCTTGTTGATCTTGCCATTAGCATGGTATATAGGCGTTTGAATGGGAGAGTGTATGAAGGACGATGTGTCGGGTAAGACGACGCGTTCGGTCGTGTATGAGTCTATGTTGTAACGATTCAGCTGGGTCGGCTCGAAGCCGTAGATCGATTCTGCTGTTACTATGTCGACGCCGATTGCTGAAAAAAAAAAATTAGAGTTGAATACTGGTTTTGAAATGGGAATTTCTTTATTTTACATATTTAAGGGCTCAGGGGGGTAAAATATGGACTGGAAGACGATATACGTGCACTATTTATATTTTATACAAGGTGTTGCTTTGCATCCATTATCGTCAAATTCAAGGAAGTAACTATGCTAATGTTTCTCGACCCGAATCAATAATAAAATGGCTAGATAATTTTTTAGATTTTTTTCTTAATATCGGAAATCGATAAGTGTACACCACCCGTATTAAAACGCGGCCCGTCTAATACTAGCCCTATAACCGCGCTATCACACACATAAACAAACGCAGACGTTTATTCGATAAACGGGTGATTCTCCTCTTTTGAAAAGGGCTTCATTTTGAAATAGTGTCAAATTACAACAACAAAAAAAGCAGCGTTTAACATTATTGACCAGGTACCGTAATTTATATTGATTATTTAAGTTTTCAATGACAACATCCTGAATTTTGACGTAAATGCAAAACTACTCCTTGTATATTGTCGACCCTAACATACATACGTAGATTTTATGTAAGATTTTAAAACTAGGAATAGATACATTTTTAATTTCTAGCTAACATAGCTAGTATCGTGCAACTTTTAACTTATGTTAAATAGTAACGCGTCACGTCGGGTCCGTGACCCTTGTACTTACCCAAATTACTAGTGTTGATCTCAAAAGGACTTGTATAGGTGTCGTGCTGGCTCTCGGCAAGCACTGCGATGTACTTGTCGAACCGTTGCAGCAACAACTCCATGCCGTGGCCGATCAGCTCTCGGATACGACGCCATTCCTTCGAGTAGTGAGCGTCCAGGATCGTGTTGGCGGATTTTATTACGTTCTGAAAATGAAGGAGTTGGTAAGATTGTTGTAGCATGAAGAAAAAGTATTGGGCGTGCTGTGAAACCTGCGATCTACAAGACAAACTATTACTTGAGTTTTTCTACTTTTTAGAGATTTGATAGTCCTCCTGATCGTTTTCGGTCACGACGGCCGAGATTAGTGGAGATTAGCCATCGGCGCGGGCGGTACTATAGTGCACAAGTTTGTGCTAATGGAAAAACCCAGTAACACTTTTTGCCCGACCCGGGAATCGAACCTAGGACTTCCCGCTCAGCAGTCGGGCTTGCGATCACGCAATATAAGGTACCAACCGACGTCAGCGCCGTACAGTAGTATGTTAGCCAGTCCACTCACCCGAACATAATCCTTATCCTGACTATGCGTAAGGTTCAAGCCAGCCTGCCTCATCTCGTACTGCAGCAGCTCCAGCAGTATGCCCTCGGCTACCAGCACGTCAGCGCCGTACAGGAGCGGCGTGTTGTCGCAGGCGGAGCTCAGGTCTGCAGCCAGACGGACGCCCACGAATGTGTTCACCGATAACTCGCCGGTTTCTATCTTGCTTAGCTGTGATAAAAGGTTGGTACGGAATGGTTCTTAAGAGTAAATCTATATTTTTTTCAAGAAAAAATACTGAACTTCGGTAGCTATTTTTATGGGAACTTATTTATTTTAATGGTTAAAAAAGGAGCAGTGACTTGCGATTGGAGACAAAACTAAACTGGCGGCCTACCATGAACTGTTATATTTTAATCTTACTTCACACCAAAGTGATCTGATCGCATACCTGTTTTCTTAGTTGATAGAAGGTGGATGTGGTACAGTTAAACATGTCTGGTTCCTGCCACGGCACTACTTGTGTCTTGTCACACATACGAGTCGCTTTACCACTTGTACCTAAAACAAAATTAAAAGAATGCTCCTCTTAATCTCTTTTACCGAATGTGTTAGTTGGTACCTACTTAAGTACCTCATAGATAGTTGTGTTATCTATCGTCTGTATGTTTAGCTTACCAGCAGGGCAGTCAGTCACGGCTTCAACACCAAACTTGGTTCGTGGCCACCACACGCCGTGAGAGAAGGAGCGGGGACATCCATCGTAAACAACTGTTGAAAGGACGAGAATGAAACTGATGTAGGTAATTGAACCGGATATAGAAAAAATGGTCGAGCATTTTGCTGCTCGATCTGTCTGACCCATACTTATACAGGATGGTACGAAAATGGTTTTAGGGGACTGTCCAAAATTATTTGGAAAATTTTGATCCTCATTCATAGAATAATTTATGGATAGTCTCTTAAGACCATTTTCGTGTAGCTGCAATGATTAAGGTAGTTCTCCTTACTGTACAAATGTAAGTCTAAGATAGTAAACTTTACTTTAAAAACCCGAGCTATTGAGTATCCAGTGTTACTCGCCACTTAATTAGATGTTTAACTGGGATAGTTACCTTCACAGCCAGTATTAGGCGCGACCTCGGCGTACAGATTAGCGCAGGAGTCGCAGGCGCGGCCGATGACGCCGGGGCGGCAGTGGCACTGCCCCGTCTGCACGTCGCACGAGCT
Organism: Standfussiana lucernea; assembly: GCA_964057025.1. Taxonomy (NCBI): domain Eukaryota; kingdom Metazoa; phylum Arthropoda; class Insecta; order Lepidoptera; family Noctuidae; genus Standfussiana; species Standfussiana lucernea. Next base: position 4,669,328 of record OZ059789.1, read on the forward strand.
GTTCAGCGAGCCCGCCGCGTAGCACTGGCACGGCAGGCAGTCGGGTGAACCTGACGGCTTGTAGTGGTTATCCTGTTCAAAGGTAAATTATATTTGATAAGCATTTGTCTTAAAACTGCTGTTGTTTAGTGGTCGCATAAGATCCTGTGTAAAGTGTTATTGGTGTTTTCCATCAGGCATTTCTTAGTAGCAGCTGCGAGTCTGGATATTTGCCCGGTTACCCATGACGACTGTCAAAGATCTACGAACGACAGCTGGGCATACTGTGCTTTCCAAGGCAAGGTGGGGGTTTCGGAATGTTAGGGATCACTGTTGTCACCCAGTCATTTAGGCAAGTGCCTCTCACAGGTCGCAGTGGAACACATTCGCTAGAGCAAGAAGCTAGTGGTGGTACCTTGCAGCGGCAGTCCCCGGTGGCGGCGTGGCAGTGCGGGTGGTAGCCGCGCGCGGCGGCGCAGGCGCAGGGCCCGCACGCGCGCGCGCCGCCCCACCAGCCGCGCGGGCACGCGCCCGCCCCGCCCGACACGCAACCCGACGCTGCGGAACATCAAAAAGATTACAATTCACCGTAGTTCATTTTACACATCATCATTTCAGCTGAAAGGCGTCCAATGATAAACATAGGCTTCCTTCAAAAGTCGCCATTTCAACTGGTCATGTGCTTCTCGCATCTATCGGAATCTTGCTTCCTTCACGAGATCAAATTTTTAACACGTTTTTATTAACTTCACCAGTAACTATGTAATAAAATCTCAGAAGGTAAAATTGACCCATTTCTCAGTTTCCGATAGAAGTGAAAGTTTGCATACATGTTTAGTTTGTATGAAAATGCATGGTTAGCTAAGTGACGTTATTCTAAATCCAATATGGCGGACTCCCAAAGATAGCGGACTAGTTATTTTTTATGCATTCCCCTGAGTATCAAATAAAAGGGTTTGCTGAGAAAAATACGAGAAAGCATGTTTTTTTAAACTATATTTGTTTCACAAGAATCGTCTAATTTTGGGCATACACAGCGGGTCCTCTTAACCGATGATGGAACACACGCATTCTATTCTCCTATAGGAAAGTATACTAAACTCACCAGTCATTACATAGCCGTCGTCACAGCTGCAACTATACCCCTTGTCGGTGTCATTGTGTGTACAGACCGCATGCGGTCCGCACGGCTGCAGCTCGCATGCGGGCATGCACTGCGGGCCCACTCGACCGACGGAACACACGCATTCTGTGTTGTCCCATGATGATACGCAGGTACTCTGTGAATTTTATTATTGGTTAGTGCGAGAGGAAGAGGGGAACAGAAAGACATAGAGGTTACATAGAAAGAATTAATAATTTTGAATCAGTGCAAAAAAGGGATGTGCTGTGTGTTCTTTTTAATCGTTGACGAGTGACTTCAGTTAGTAGCGGGGTCAACGGTATTGAAGTTGCAAATGATGCAATTTTTCAAAGACGCGTCAATTACATATATCAATTTGTGCCTTATTACATAAGTCAGAAGACGTTGCAATTATGAGGTTATGTAATCGTTTTTGTTTTTGTATAATTATATCGATAACTATCACGTCTGAAAATTTTCTAAGAAATTTTTGTTTTCGAATACTGTCGTATTTTTGTTTAACACAACAAAGTTAATCAAGTAGAAATCAAACAGTATGGAATTGCGACTTACATATGGGGGGCAGATAGACAGCATACAATCGGAGCGGGACTGACACCCATCCCTCACGTTTTCCCTGACTGTCGGCCGGTTCAGGAGAGATTGAGCTGTTCCTACTCTTACATCCTAAAAGAATAATAGTTAGATAAATTATGCATTTCAAAGATTTCAACGTCCGGGATATAAACGCTTGTTGATTTTTAAACCATGCGCTTCAGTGGCCCTACCGTGACGTCTTAATGCAGGAATGTTTTAGTTCTATTCCAGTGTGGGACAGAGACAGAGCTATACAGTATGTCTAGCGCCATTTCTTTCCCACACTGGAATATTAACTGTACTAAAACATTCCTATATTAAGATTTAAGACGTCATGGTAGATCCACAGGTTTAGAATAAAATCATAGCCTAAAAAACAGATATTAACCGACAGGTAGTTTTTTCGAAATTGAAAACAAGTTTACAGCAATCATTATTTTTTTTTATAAAATGAAAGAATCAAAAACCAACACTAACCTGAATACATCCTTCGAAGTACCCAACCTCTGAAGCCAACAACCCTGCCGTAGAATCGGGTCCACCAATCAGAATCTTGCCAATATACTGTCCTTGAATCTTATTGGCTAACATGGGTAGTAGGACGGTCCTGAATCCGTAGTCCACACTGACAGAGATATCGGTGCCGAGCCATTTGATATCTATGCGATGCCATTGTCCGTCGGAGAGGGTCGTTGTGGGTAGGAACATGGACTCGCCGTTGTACGTGTAGTGAAGGTGGCCAGATTTTAGCTGGGGAAGAAAAATTTTCTTAAAATCTTTAGGAAAATGTTGAGCATGAATGTAGATGGCTATAAGAGTAGAGGAAGACCAAAGAAACGATGGATGGCCTGTGTGAAGGATGATATGGGTAGAAAGGAGGTGACTGCTGAGATGACGAGTAATAGAGAAGTATGGTAGAAGAAGACATGCTGCGCCGACCCCAAATAAATTGGGATAAGAAGAATGATGATAGGCAAAAATAGGTTGGTGTTCGTAGATGTACCTCTTTCAGTGGTAAATTAAGTGAAATGTACCTAAAAGGAGTATTTTTTATACGTTTGCCTCACACTCGGAATTTCTCCTGTATCATGGGTGCGTTTACAAACATTTACACAAACAGCCAGACCGTTCCATGCGGGAATAGAAACCGCGGCACGCAGTGCAGCAGCCAATCGTTCAGCCATTGCCGACCGTGTTGTCTTGATTCTATATTGCTATAACTGTCGAGAGTGAGTTGCAGCGCTTTTCAATCGCGTCAACTAGGCTGTCCACCAACCAGGGTCAGGGGCCTAACCCTGGGCCCAGCTCTTTCTTCTTAATTAAAAAATATAAAAACTTTTCCTTTGACATCACCTTCGTTAGTTTGTCATTCTAACATAGTTATCGCTGATAGAATTTCACTTTAAATAGGCCCTGTGGATTGGAATCAGTTGATTTTCTAACAAAATAGGTTTGTGATAATAAAACTCACAGTGATCAGTATAGTGCTGTTCTGTCCCACTTGTATGGACATGAGGAAGGCGTCGTGCTGCCTGGTCCTGAGGGACAGCGCGTTGAGCCAGGGCAGCTGTATGGGCCGCAGCAGCGGGTTGAACGACAGCATGCCGTCGCCGCTGAACCGCCACGGTGGGTTGGTAGCTAGGGGAGGATAAGCATGTGAAGAGATGGCGAATCCAAGACTATGACAACTTGAAATTATTTTAGTACCCTAGAAATACAAGCGATTCCTGGAATTTTCAATTACGGTAGATGTACTCGAATGAAGCTGGAGCAATTGACATTCTGTAATTAGCAGTAGCCTAATTTTGTTGTAAGGCTTTTGTTGGTAGAGAGGTCGCAAGCGCGACTCCTGAGCTTGAGGTTGACTAGTACTATTGAAAAGTCATAAAATGTTTGAAGTTGTAGCGCAAACTGAACTTTATGTATTGGTTTTAAATTTGTTTTTCCAAGAACATATAAATATGTATAGGTAGGTACTTACAATCAGCACAATCTTTCCCCGTATATCCTTCCGTACAATCACAAAGATACGTGTCCCACAAATCTTTGCACTCTGCTCCATTGTAACAAGGTGCAGAACTGCACTGTGACCTCTTCTCAGGACATCCGGCCAGTGTGCCATTATCGGCCACGTAGCTGTTGAGGTCAACGAACTTATGGTCTATGAACACGTCGGAGATGCATCCCAGGAAGTCTTTGTTCTTCACTTGGAAACTGCTCGGGATGTTGGGCAGGCCGCCAATCTGGAGGGGGCCTGTTAGGTCAAGAAATCTGGAAGAGAGAAATAAATGCAGTGCCTTGCATTAATTGACCCCTTGTTTAAAGAAGATTAGGGTAATGGGGGTCAAGTAATGCTAGGCCTTGACTGAGAATTAGATTAAATGAAAAAAAAAATACCTACAACTAATTCTTTTGGTTAAGCCGCGCTTGCATAGGTTGGTCCGTAGATGGATGGCCACCCATTACATACCGAGTTTCCTCCGTGTCTCGGAAATCACGTGTAGCCGTTGGTCCCGGCTGTCATTTGTAAATCTTTGTCAGACGTTACAGGTAGTCAGTGGCCCGAAAGTCTGACAACCAGCCTTACCTAGGGTTATCGTACCCAGTTATAAAAATACTAACGTATAGACTGGAAGCCGATCCTAACATAGTTGGGAAAAGGCCGGGCAGATGATAATAAACTAATTCTTGACAATGAACATATATTTTTGTATTTTCATAAAAAGGAATGCTTGACATCAGAACTATAAGCTCGGATGTATAACTGTGTATTTGTACGTCCTAACTTATGCTCAGAAGCGTAAGGTCAGATGTACCAAACACTCTGTATTGGTCCATCCGATCTTATGCTTCTGATGTCGATTGGTGTTACTAATACTCATGCTGTTTAACTCATTTAACTCGATTAGTACATTTACCTGTGACAAGTCTCCGTAGCAATTTCACATCGCGGCGGTAAGACCTTCCTGGAGAAGTTAGCGCACGCGTACTTGAGGCCGAAGTCCGCTGCTCCGGCCAGTGAGAGGGCTTTGTCGCAGTCATCCAGGATCAGTGTGGCAGTCTACAAGAGGAAAATAATGTTGTAATTATTTTTTAGTGCGCAAAGCTGGTCACTCACTGAACAACAGAAGTCCAAACTCAAGATTTGCCAGCGGGCAATGGAGCGCAGCATAATAGGTGTGAAGCGTACAGATCGCGTTAAAAACACGACTCTGCGTTCCATAACTCAGGTTGTGGATGTCGGAGAAAAAACAGCTAAGCTAAAGTGGGAGTGGGCTGGCCACGTACGCGAATGCACCCGGAGAGGTGGGCGAAGATCGTCACTCACTGGACACCTGACGGAGGAAATCGCCGTCGAGGTAGACCGCGGCGAAGGTGGTGTGACGATCTGATCTTGTTTGAGGGGCGAACATGGCCAGATATCGCACAAGACAGAGAGGTTTGGAAGGAGAAAGGGGAGGCCTTTGCCCAGCAGTGGGACACATGACAGGCTAACAAAAAAATATATATATTATTTATTATCAGGCAGACAGTTGAGACAACTGATAGCTGCCGATGTCCTGCTATATTCCCACTAGATTTTCTTCTTGCAGTATGATATAGTAGTTGGTACATAGCTTAAACGCTTAAAGTGATGGCCTCTTATCATTGACTAGTACTGTGGAAAAACTCATAGCAAGTCAAATCTCACATTTCAGGGTGTGATTCAGACCATCAAACTGAGCAACTTTCTCTATAAACCACCATCGAATTCGCAAAAAATCTGCTCAGCCAGACGGCATTCAAATCTTGCGTACATTTTGGGACACCCGATATAAGGTCTTGAGGCTCTCGTCATTATTACTCACCCTATTATAATAATCGATCTCCACAGTATGCCAGTTCCCATCGGCCACATTCCCGGCCACAGTAACATCAGTCTTCCCCCCTCCCAGCCCGAAGGTGAACCTCACCCCGGCGCCGCCCGCGCGGCCGGCGCCCGCGCTCACGGTCTCCAGCGCGAGGAAGTCGTGACGCTCGTTGTAGCGCCCGTTGTACAGGAGTAAGCCGTTTGGGGATTGGGTTGCGAACCTGGTGGACAAAATAGAATTTATAATTTAAGTAGTTTACTTCATGAAAGGACCACTTTCACTCTCCCTCAAAAGGAAACTCATGGACACGTGCATCCTTCCCACCCTCACTTATGGAGCGCAAACGTGGTCATTCACGAAGCGTCAAAAGTCCGCACTCGGGGTCTGCCAGCGAGCCATGGAGCGAAGTATACTAGGGGACAAAATTTCTGACCATATAAGGAACAGTATACTTAGGTCCAAGACCCAAATCGCAGACGTTTGCAACACAGCCGCCAAATTAAAATGGAACTGGGATGGCCACATATGCCGCTTGTCGCATCAAAATTGGGCCAAAGTGGCAACAGATTGGGTTCCAAGAACTGTACCCGCCGACGCGGTAGGCCCAGAAGGAGGTGGCGTGACGAGATGGACTCTTGGACGCTGGATTGGGCTCAAATAGCCCAAGAGAAAAATGGAAAGAGGGAAGGGAGGCCTTTGCCCTGCAGTGGGACACATGAGGCTCATAATAATAAGTAGTTATTTTCGACGTAATAATAAAGCGGCGTCTAACGGGCCTCTGAATGTTCCGCCCCTCGTGTACGCCTTTCAAAGGTCTGGAACTACAAGGTCCCAAATTCCGATTGATAGATGTAAGTTGGATAAATAAATAAAACAACCATTTATGCCAACGCGCAACTTCCTGATAATTTGGAGGCATTGCAAGAACAAAAATTGTGACCAAAGAATAATCAGGTATTTACGGAATATCTTTCTTGTTTCGAGTTGAATCAAAGATCATTTTTCCAGAATACCTTTCCATATTTCCTTGAATCAAAGATCTATAAGTTGGTACATGGCGAACCGAACCAAACTATGACTAGCATGTTAAAGTCGACTGACTATTACGATACTTCAAACAGCGCGGTGCATTTGTTCGGTGCATTCGTTCCACACGAGTGCGAGCATGCGTGGGCTGCTGTTGAGTGGCACTTTCACAAGTAACAAAATCCGAAATTCTAAAGTTATTAAGCTGTAGTGCTTACTAACTAGAAATTGAGCTTTCTTCGTAGCTCTCTTACAAATTCCTGTCTGTGATATTACCAAATGGCTAGAAACAAACAGAACAAACACATACTGAGAATTCCTTTACGAGTCGACAAAGACTCATAAGAGAAGATTAGTACTTACTTCAGCTTCAAATGCAGTCTATTCCTCCTCTTCAGCCCCGGAAACGTTAAGAAGGAAGCCGTAGGGAAGCTCCTAGCCCTCAGCTCACACAGCGGCGTGGTGTGGGCCGCGTCGATGGCACATCCCTGGCAGAGGAACCCTCCCTCTCTGTTGGACACGCACTGTGAGCCGCTGCGGCACACGGCCGACTGGGAGGAGCAGGTCGCTGATGTTAAGACTGTTTCGCAGTTGACTCCTGTTGAAGATGGAAACAGTTAAGGGTTGCTTTACTACAGCCCGGGTAACTTCTTAGAGAGAAAAAATAACTGTAACTCGAATATAAATATGTATATTGTCTGCATAAGTGTCACCGAGATCTAAAAACAGAATGGATTCTGGGGCAATGTGGGAACATTGCGTAGATAAATAATTAAATAGCCAGTAAAGAGAATTTATAACGGTATTTTTTTTTTTGGGACAAGCCCGCCACACTATTCCCAAACCACTGCAACTTCTGAAAGCCAGAATCAACAACCAGAAAAGTGCTGAGACAATGTAGCTCGACGAAGTCCCAAAGAAACGATTTAACTGGCTTGGATCCCGCAAAGAATTTAATCAGAAAATAATAGCGGAGGAGTATGAAAAACGTTATAACGGTATGAAGCATACAAAATATACGCATAGCCTGCTCAACATAAAGCTGTAATAACCCTACTGTTATATTTTTTGCTAAAGTTGGTACTAACCCGTGTATCCCGGTGCGCAGACGCAAGTATACCCTCCTTCGCGCCGGACACAAGTACCGTTGTTGATGCATGGCGAGGAGTAGCACAGATCCACTTCCGTATCACACATGTAGTGCTCTTGGGAACCTAAAGGACAAACAAAATATGATTTAACTAGTCCTGAAGAACGCAAAGAGAATTATTATCGTCAGAAATCAAGATTTTAGCAATACTAGATTTCTTTTTGGGGATATTTGAGATTTCGTGAGATCGGGAGGAGCTCGTGGCTAAATAATAACAGCCGCTCGGGTCGATCTTCAGGTTAAGCCATGGTTGCCTAGGTTGGTACGTGGATGGGTGACCGCCCATTACATACGGAGATTTCTCCGTGCCTCGGAAAGCACGTTAAGCCGTTGGTCTCGGCTGTCAATTGTAGATCTTTGACAGTCGTTACAGGTAGTCAGTGGCCCGAAAGTCTGACAACCAGTCTTACTAAGAGGTATCGTGTTACCCTCTACTAACTGCGTTGAGGGAGTCGCTCATCGCTATCGCTCCATGTAAAATACTGGTACTCAGCTGCATCCGGTTAGACTGGAAGCCGACCCCAAGATACTTGGGAAAAGGCTAGGCAGATGATAGGTATTTGAGAAATGTTGCCTACCTGGTAATGGATATTCGGAGACGTTTCTCTCTTTTAGTTCTTGTATATGTATATTCTTATGTCCAGAATAATTTCAGTCACTTGGTAGTTTAGATGCCTTTTATACTTATCCTATCATTTAATAGTTACCTGTAAATCCGTGCGGGCACTGACAAGAGAAGGTGGTGACAGGATAGATCGGCCTGAAGAGCACAGAGTCGCTGTTGATGAAGCCGGACGCGTTGCCGAACTTGAGCACCGTGAGGCACTCCTCGTAGTTCAGGCACGGCTCGTGCACGCAGATGTTATCGTCAAATGGTAGGACCTGGTGGAAAATATAAGTAAGATTGGTTTTGATCTTCTTGCGAGAAGACATAGGTACAATAAGGAGTTAACATCAAATTCGGTACTAAACATAACATAAAATCACGCCTGAAATCCCCGAAGGGTAAGGCAGAGAAGTACCTAATAGTACCACCCACATTTCGCCAGTTATGTTAAAGTCCCATGTAATAGGGTGCGAGCCTTTTCCCATCAACCTGGCACGAATCCAGACTCCGCGGCGGCTACTGAGAAGCTCCTGATGGAAAAACCCAATAACACTTTGCCCGAACTGGGAATGGAACCCAGCACCTCATGCTCAGCAGTTGCGCTTGCGACCACTAGCTTAAAGAGGCATTCCAATAAGGAGATATATAAGTACAATAAGGAGTTAACAGCAAACCGAAACTGTGGCTGTGGCCGTGGAATTACTTAGAAAATTCCCGAGACTCACTCATATTATTACACTAGCGACCCGCGCAACTTCGTCTGCGTAACATTTTTGATTGATGCTCTGCTGCTATTGGTCGCGGCGTGATGTTATATAGCCTTCCTCAATAAATGGGCCATCCAACACTAAAATATTTTTTCAATTCGAACCAGTAGTTCCTGAAATTAGCGCGATCAACCAAACAAACTTATAATATTAATATAGAAGTATAGATAAGGATTCTGGTTGAAGCGCTGGCAGTATTTCGATGGATAAAATGGCAACTGCTTGGCTGGTGCCGGTAGTACACCACTTTAGTCACATTTGGCTATTTCTGACTAAACAGACTTTCTTCCTGTGTAACTGACATCGCTATCCTCAACATGATTTAGAAAAACGAAAACTTTATCAGCCAGTAATTTAAGGCCAGTCACATGCAAACGTTTTTTTTTTCACGATATGGAAATCCTCAATGGATGTCCTCCTCCCTGGGGAGACCGGAGGGGTCTGTCTGACTCGTACTGACTAAAGCCACACCGGCGTTCCCTCGCACACTTGCGCTAGGGGGCAGCGGGAACTAATGCGACTTCCGCTGCCCCGGCCTAGTACCGGCCCGCTTGACCTGCGGGCCTCGTCCCGGGGGGAGTGAGGTGTACAAAACTCCCCCCCTTACGTCATAGAGAGGCGCGCGTGGAACACTAGGCGCCACCGTCTCGGGTAGTCACATGTAAACCTAGTCCATGTTTGACATTCTGAAGCTCCAAAGTTTCTACAAACACTTTTATTTCACCATATTCCTTACTGACCTGAAGTCTGATAACCAGTCATACCAAGGGTATACCATCCAGTACTAACTGGGTTGTAGAGGTCAGATAGGCAGTCGCTCCATGTAAAATACTGGTATTCAGCTGCATCCGGTAATACTGGAAGCCGACCCCAATAAAGTTGGGAAAAGGCTAGGCAGATGATGATGATTCTCTTACTGACCTGTACTGTAGCTAGCCTGGCGAGCGTAGCCCGATGCAAGTACACTCGCTCCCTCAAGTGCGTCGGCGAGTAGTACTGCGAGGTATCGCCCGCGACTCCAATCTCCGCGTCTGGACGACGGGCGGAGAACGATACGTTTAGGATGTTGCCCGTTACGTCTGTGTCGTCCTGTGGTAAACATAAGATTTATGGAAAAGTTGAGTACAACTTTGTCCTATTGAAACAGCATCTGGTTTTGCAAACGCTGTTCCAGATATGGGACAGCGTTAGTACATTATGAGAAGCGGGCATAATTCTTGGAAAATACATAATTTAACTAATTTAATGTTTGTGTTTATTTGGTTAGCTACCTACTTTAATGTTGTGTTTATTCATATTTGCATGCTATTTTATGGCGAAATGTGTCACTGCACTACATGATATTTTTACCATCTTTTGCACCATTTAACGCAAATAAATAATTTTGACTTTGACTTTGTGGCATATTTATATGCCAAAATGATGAATCTGCGTTAATATTATTGTCGTTGCAGATCATGCGCTTGCGTTAGGGGACTTTAATACCATTGCCACGACATTTCATGAAATTAAATTAAATTGAGACGGCACCTAAACTGAGATTCCATATCTCGTTTAAATCATCATCAGGTAGTACCTACATAGCCACAGTCATGTTGCAAACATCAAGATGGATGGATGCCTTCCGTAAAATAAATATTGTTTTTTGACCGACCTACATACCTGAACACTAAAAATATAAATATTCTCCTTGGGACACGGTATGATAGCCGCCAACCCATCTATGAAGAACCCTAGCAGCGGTGACAGGAACTGTTCCGCCGTCATATCGTTCAGTCGCACGGTGATGGAGTTGAACAGCATTTGTTCCGTGATGAGGCGGACTGACAGCTGCATCATTGCTTTTACTTCGTTTACGCCGTCTGTTGGGGAAAGGAATTATTTAGATTCACATATCAGGGAAAATTCGGTATCTTGCCGGGTGGAAGGAAAACAGACGCATAAATGGTCATTCTGAACCTGTAGAAATTTTTCATCGATAATTCAAAAAAAACCACTGTTCCATGCATTTTGACCGTGTAGGTATTGCGCTTTTGTAGGAAACAGCTGATTTTTTTGCAGTTTAGAATGATACACTGAACACGCGGTAACTGTTTGTGGTGTTCGAGGCCGCAAATCATATTTGTTCAACATACAGCCTGACACTGACCGGAAAATTGCAAAAAAACGTAAGAAAATTTTAATTTCGCGGACTACCCTGGCGCTTCCACCTTCTCTCTCTTTATCGTGTGGTTAGTGCCTAACCTGGTGTCAGAGTTTTTATGCCGCCCAAGGGGTTCTGACTTGGCTTTACATACCGTCGAGAAATATCTCTCAGGTATGCTGGTTTCCTCACGATGTTTTCCTTCACCGAAGCAAGTGAAAATTATTCGATACGCACATGATTCCGAAAAATCAGAGGTGCGTGTCCTGGGTTCGAACTCGAGACCTATGACTTGGCAGTCCAACGGTCACACCACTAGGCTATCACTGCTTCCACCTTAAGAAGAAACTTGAGAATATGGGAAAAGGTTGGGAACCCCAGTATTTAGATCAATGATTCGTCGTCATACGTGCTGTGGATTGGAAAGTAAGAACGTTATTTTTATAGAACTGACCTGTCACAGATATCTCCATAGTGGCTAGTTTCGGGACGTTGGTGTTCAGTTGTGGCGATAAAGTCATTTCTCCGGAAGTTTCGTTCAGTAGCACTAAGTTAGCGTTGTTGCCTGACAGAATGCGGTATTGTAACTGTTAACAGAAAATACAAATATATTTTTATGTTTATTGTTAAAATTAAGTGTATTTAGTGACTAGCCAGAAAATGTTTAGTTCAAATAGTACTGTTGTTAATCTAAAGACATCTTCTTTTATGCTGCACCTACTATGTTTTCTCTGTGCATCACCCTAAGGTAGACTGGTAGAAAATGCCCAAGGCATTAAGTCCGCCTTTGTACAGTGTTTTTTATACTTGTGCATAAAGTTGTAATAAATAAATAAAGAATTCAGCATTCGATGCAAGGAAATCAGCATTTAATCGGGGTGCAATACTCTTCCAAAGAAACACTGTCCTTACCTTATCGGTAACATCAGCATCATACGCCGGGACTCTCCCAAACGGTCCCACAGGAAAACAGTCCTTATAATTATTGAAGATGATCTGAAAGTCCTTCATCATGGGCGCGTTATCATTGACATCTGTGACCAATATCTCTACTCTGACGTCGTTCCACAATGGCGGGCTGGCAGCGCGGATGATGAGCTCGTACTTCTTGCGGGGACTCTCGTAGTCCAGGTCTACCATGGTCACAAGTTCGGCCTTGTCGGACCCTTGGCGGGTTTCGAGGGAGAAGCTGTTGGAGTCGTCGCCACCTGGTGGGGAGAAAGATTGGTGGTTGGTTGTATGGTAATCTTCATAAGAGATTGTACTAGAAAAGTCTTCTTTGCTACTTTGGTACTGAGTTTAACAAAATACGTATTTTCTGTGTTGGTGTAAGTTAACATTTCGTGGCTAAATAATAACAGTCGCTCGGATCGATTTTCAGGTTAAGCCACGCTTACCTAGTTTGGTTCATGGATGGGTCATCCCCCATTACGTAATGAACTCTGCCTATCGCAATCCACTGCTGGAAATAGACACCTCCAAGTAGCACCCGCAACACCCTATCCTACGCTTAAAGCATCCAGTCTAATACAGACACCGGGCGTCACACAATACGCTTGCCGATACTAGAACTCCAGTCCAGCAATCGTATGCCCCATTGGCAATCAGTTACTGTTAGCCTGTATCATCCCACTGCTGGGCAAAGGCCTCTCCCCATGACTTCCAAATTCTTCGATCCAGGGCTAAGGTGGACCACTGATCGTTGGTTCTGTCCAGCTCGTCCCGCCATCTCCTGCGAGGTCTACCGCGTCGCCTTCTGGCTGTGTCAGGGCGACGATGTGGAATCGTGGTTATTTTGGCTCACAGCTCGTCGGGCATACGGCAAACCTGGCCAGCCCAGTCCCACTTCAGCTTAGCAGCTTTTTGAGCAACGTCAGTTATTTGTGTTTTGGAGCGCAGTGTGGTGTTGCGTACATGGTCGGTAAGTTTGACGCCTAGGATACTGCGCTCCATTGCACGTCAATCAACGGCGAGGCACGGCAATCAGTACTTCTACAAAATAATATGGCCATCCCATTGAATTCAGCATGCTTACTTTGCATTCTATGTCACTAACTTCCCAAAATTCTTACCTTTAATAGAATAATGCACCACAGCATTAGGTCCTTCATCAGGATCATGGGCATATATCTCTCCCACAGTGGTTCCTATGGGGCTGTTCTCTGGGATGTAGAACGTGAGGCAGTCGCTCTCGAAGACCGGTGGGGAGTCGTTGATGTCTTCTACTTTTATATGGACTATCACCTGAAATTAGCATTGCTTTGTGAAATAAGCCAGATATCACTACAATTATGATGATGTTTTCTTTTTGGCAAGATAGAGTTCGGTTTTCGGCAAAATCAGATTGAGCTTCGTAAGATCATGATTGCTCTATAATCGAAGCCTCAATATCAGCTCTGAATTACAAAATAACAGCCTCTATTACTGCTTATTTTTTCTATTAATTAAATCGTGCATGGCATGATAAAGTAAAATTCATCTGCTAGCGCAAATGAGACCAATTACTTATGGCTAGAAAGGAGGTAACTGCTGAGATGACGAGTAATAGAGTAGTATGGAAGAAGAAGACATGCTGCGCCGTCCCCAAATGAATTGGGATAAGGGGAGGAGAGTGATGATGATGACTCACAGTAGAACTCTGTGGCGGCGTCCCTCCATCAATGGCCAGCGCCTTGAGGTCGTATGTGGGCACGGACTCCCTGTCCAGCGCCTTGTTGGTGCGCACGACGCCGGACGCGGGGTCCACCACGAACGAGCCCTCCTCGCGGTCGCGCGGCTCCAGCTCGTAGTGCACGCGCCCGTTCAGACCCACGTCTGCGTCCGTGGCGCTTACTTGTGTTACTGACGTTCCTGAACGAGAAATTGTGTGGTTAAACACTGTTTAAAGCTTCACGGTTTATTACTAAACTTACACTGTCATTTGCTGGAACTCGAAACAAAGAAAAAGCAAAGACAAAGGAAGGGCGTAGACAGATTTGTCTTCACCTAATTATTTATTTATCATCGACTCGCATTCTCCAGTCATTCCGCGATCACGGCGTTTCGTCGAAATATCGGGAACTCACTATAATTGATTTTAGCTTGACTTACGATCACTTTTCAGTTGCTGAAAGCAAAAGGAGTACGAAACTGTCGTAGCATGTGGCGTTCTGTATTTCCTGCATAGCACCCTCATGGGAAAAAGGCGGGACTTTATGTATTATTATATTAATGTAGGATGAAGACAAGCGATTGTGTGGCAGTAGTCAATACTGGTTATGCTATTCATGCCTATAAACTTATCTCGGGAAAGACAGGCTTGACAAAGGAAACGATGTGTGATATTCCAAATAAGTTCGTTTCCTCTTCTATTTAGCGAGGCATTCCGAACTCTGGTCAAGAATTCCTTTCGGTAAGAGACCATGCGAAAAAATCAGAAGAACCTATCCTGTATCCTCTCGCAGGTACGCTGGAAGAAATTTCTAAATGAAATAAGCGGTACCTTTGTGCTCTTTTGTCTTTATGTATTTTTCCTGTAATGTGTTTTGTGTGTACATAAATAAATAATAAATAAGAACTGGAATTTCTGAGATAATAGCGAATATACTCACCAACTAAAGCATCCTCCATGATGGTAGCAGTGTACAGCTGTTGTTTGAACACCGGCGCGTTGTCGTTCACATCCACCACGGATATCTCCACGTCTGTTGTGTCTGACAACGATGGCACACCACCGTCCCGTGCTGTCACAGTAAGTAGATACCCTGGGCAAGAAAAAAGGTTTTATAATGAATAAGGGCCATGCTGCGCCAATGCAAAGATGAAATAAGAATTGCTCACTCTATACTGCCATTTATCAATAGTTTAATATCGCTTCTTATAGCTCCAGAGCATTACTCACAAGTTTGAGCAACTTTTCTGGTGATCATAACATAACATGACATCTCGCCTGTATTCCCCGAAGGGTTAGGCAGAGGTGTACCTAATAGTACACCCACATGTCGCCAGTTATGTTTAAGTCCCATGTACTAGAAGGCGAGCTTGATGCTATCAACCGAGCGCATATCCAGACTCCGTGGCTGCTACTGAGTAAATGCTCAGCAGTCGCGCTTGCGACCTCTAAGCTAATGAGGCAGATCATATTATTGATAAGTCAATCGTTCTACGACAGAACGAGGAACCCTGGTGGGTGTCTGCATTGGGTAGTCATGGATTTTATTTTCAACGACTTGTCCCGTATAAAGCCTATGTGATGTAGCTACAGCTACAAATGACCAACGAGTTCTCGGAAAAAGCTTAGATCAAGATGAGCATGCTCTGTCCCACTCCTGGGCAAAGGACAGAGCAGGAAAGCACACAAAAAAAGATGAGACAGAAACTTACCGCTCATAGTCTCTCTATCCAGCAACTTGTTAGTAGTGATAGCGCCGGTCTGCGGGTTGATGATGAACTCCTGGTCGTGATGGGCTACTGCCTCATTGGATATCTCGGAAGAGAGGCTGTAGGTGATTTGTGCGTTGATTCCTACGTCACTATCGGTTGCTGAGACCACTAGGACTGTCGTGCCGACGGGTGCGTCTTCGAATACCTGGATGGAGTAAGTATTTTATTAACAGCAAATAAACAGACGTTTCAAAGACGTATTATTATTTTGTTGTCCAATATTTTGTCTTAGAAACATGCTAAGTAGTTGGTCGATATTTTGGTCGGAGGTCGTTGGTAGACCAAATAAAAAGTATTTTTTGTCAGATTCAAATAGATCATATTATTGGTATTAAATATTCAATAGGAATGCTTTAGAAGTCACACTCTGTAAAACATTATATGGTCTTGTGATGGCTGATCTAGACCAGAGATCAAGTCAACGTTGTTTGCTTTTTCAAGCTTTGCAAATCTTTTTAACATTAGTTAGGAGTCGAGGCGAGTGTTCTAAGATATAAGTTTTTAAACTGACACGGTCACTATCACTATCATTAACGAAAACGGGATATTTACCAAGTTTACTATTCGTCCCGTTCCCGACACACAGTGAGTTTCGTGTGTCGCGAACAGAATCGAGTTGTGAGTGACAGTGGTAGCGATTTAAACCACACGAACACCCACCCGCAACAACTTCAGTTTATTCGTGATCATAGTGCTTGCAACAGCGCCGGAATATCCGGAACTCGAAACGAATAGTAAACAAGGTAAATATCCCGTTTTCAGTGTTTCTACATCGTGAGGAAGCCAGCATGCTGAGAGATATTTCTCAATGGCATGTAAAGTCAAGTCAGAGGCCCATGGGCGGCATAAAAACTCTGACGCCAGGTTAGGCACTAACCACACGATAAAGAAAGCGAAGGAGTGTTTTCTCAGATACTTACCGAAGCCGTATAAGGAGCATTCTCAAACACAGGCGCGTAATTATTAGCATCAGTTATATTGATATGGACCATCGCAGTATCGCTCCTCCCTCCGCTATCAGTCGCGGTGACTGTCAGAACATATCTACGTTCTTGTTTGAAGTCCAACGGTTGCGCCACAGTGATCAGGCCGCGGCCATTTTGAGAGGTGATCGAGAATCGGCCGCGAGTGTTGCCACCTGTTATTTCGTAGTGTAGCCTAGAGAAAAAAAAAAGATTTTAATAGAATGGAATCTATTAATGTCAGGTTGACCTTGATTTATTAAGAAACTCTTTCCCCTAACCCTATCTATATTGTTTTTTTTTAAAGATATTTACTGATAACGTATGTGATCGTTTGAGACCTAATAACAATACCATCCAATTGACAAGTGTAATTACACTTTTACGATCGTCAATTGTTATTTTATGGCTACAACTGGCCAATGACTTTTGTCTCAACGATTTGCTTAGTACGCTACCACACTTCTAAATCTGCATACTCTTACACCACTTACCGATTATCTTCATCAGCATCAGTAGCAGTGAGCGTCACTACCGGCGTACCGGGCGGTTCGTCCTCAGCTAGTTCCACTTCGTATTGCGGAGGAGAGAACACTGGGTCATTGTCGTTCACGTCTTGTACGACCACCACCACTGAGGCAGTTGCCGAGCGGGAGGGGGAGCCACCGTCTGTTGCAGTTACCTGTATGGATAGAAAAACCTTTTCTGTTTTGTTGGAAATTGAATAAAAGCAGAAACAGCTTGCGTTCTTGAATCTGATTGGCGAACGAAGCGTCATAACTTTTTAATCCATTTAGTAGCATTTATTTCCACCTCTCATGTTCAGCTTAGGTTCGTAATAGGAGCTGGTAAGAAAACGTGAACATAGATTTGCATGGTGAATAACAAATATCTGAAATGGATAACATGTAGAAATCTTCCACTGCAATGAATGATTTAGCAGTTCAAAGACTAGATCGATATCGTCTTGATGGGAAAGAAAAATGCGGCCGAAATTATCAGAAAGCCAAAAGCACTTGGAGCCGAAATGTCGAACAATAATTTTAGATCATAATGTTCTAGATCTGGAAATCTGGATGTATAGTGTACATGGTACCTAGAGGATTCGCTATTAATACAATAACAAGAAGTCATCACTAGCTTACTTAAAACGGAACGACGATCTTAAAAACATGGCTGGGTTAAGACTAAATGTTGAAGGTAGAAAGCCAACCAACCAACAACAAACCTTGAAGGTTGAAGAATAGGGACAAGATGTAGTGGCAAGTTGGGAGAGGTATATGTCCAGTGAACTGCGGTTATGTTGATATTACTATCTCTTGCATACTAACCATCAACTGATACTTCGCCTGCACTTCTCTATCCAGCTGCGATGACGTGTACACCCATCCGGACCGAGGATCGATGCTGATTGGTAAGTCGTTGTTATTGTTGTACTCCTTGTCGGCTAATGTGTATGTTATCTCCGCATTAATGCCTTCATCTGCATCGTAGGCTTGCACCTGTTACAATAAAAACAGCACAATATTAGAAAGCTTCATTGGTGTAGTTGCAAATTTTTGTGGTAGCAGGTTCATCAAAATCAATAGTTATTCATAATCGGGCAAATTGGGGTATTATTAATTCTTCTAATACCGAACGCGAGTGCGGCGCTCCGGATCAAACTATACCCCACCTGCTGGAGTGTCCCAGGTGTCCGTTTTGGCACTCCCGACGACCTGAATAACGCCTCTGACGCTGCAAAAAACGTGGGCCCAAAGTGGCATCGATACGACAAGAAGAAGAATAATCATTCCAAGGGCATTTCTTCTTCAATACTAGGAAATGTTTCACCACTTCCAAGTGTTTTCGAGGAGAAGTGGCGCAACAAGTTACCCAGTAACATATCTGTCTGTCCTCTTCGATCGTTCAGATTCTTCTCTTTCTTCAATGAACACCTGGCAACGATGACCTGGTTGGGCACAGTGATGATGGGTTTTAACCAACCAGGTAAGACAATCTTAGTACTAAACAGCACGGAGTCTGGGTTTATGCACAGTTACTGGAGAAACCCTCGTTTCATCTTCGTTATTACGTGGAACAGATTTGATTGTCCCTTTGGTGGATAGAGGGCGTGATGTTACGTATCAGTAAGCTTGGTTTCCCTGCGCTTGGGTACGGGACATTCTATAAAGTCTGTAGTTTTTCCGCTGCGAAATAGATGGCGCTGCATGTCGAGTTCGGTTAACATTTAGTTTCAAACAAATGTTTTCAGTTTTCAGAGATGATAAAATGACATGTAGATAACCCTAGGGGTGCTTGGAGGATGGTTATCATTAATTTAGAAGTAAATTAAATAGATTAGACGTGCTGTAATTGCTTTTTGTAAAACGATCATAACTTTTAACAATAGGTACCTATAAACTTTGTCGTAACTTTGAAGCCGACTATCTGTCGCATAACTTTAGTCACATCACATGTACATCACGCCTATAATCCCCGAAGGGTTAGGCAGAGGGGTACCCATTAGTATATCTACATTTCGCCAGTTATGTTTAAGTCCCATGTAATAGAAGGTGAGCCTATTGCCATCAACCGGGCTCAAAAAGGAGACTGCGTGGCTGCTACTGAGAAATTCCTGATGGAAATACCCAATAACACTACATATGCCCGACCTGGGAATCGAACCCAGGATCTAGTGCTCAGCAGGCATCACATCTGGTTAAAGTAATTCTATAAAATAAAGATAATATATCGTAGACAAAGACAAAGACATTTATTCGTAGGATACGGTAGTAAGTACAAAGTTGTTATAGAAAATATTATGTTCAGGACATATCCGCCGCTAGACGCGGCATACGAATATTTACACTGGTTACATTCAAAAATTAACACTTTTTAATTTTACATAAACCTAAATCAGAGCTAACTTAAACACTAATAAAACAAAACTTAAATGTACAAACTCTATAATATAATATAATATAAGACACAAAAAAAAAAAAACAATTGTATAAAAATATCTAGTAGCTACTTATTATCTTCAAGAAATTCTTTAATTGAGTAAAAGGTCTTTTGAAGCAGCCACGATTTTAACTTCCTTTTGAAAAAATGCAGTGGTGACTCTCTTATTGTTTTCGGAATGTGGTTGTAAATTTTAATGGACATTAGGTAACTGTTTTTATAATGAAGCGCACTGTTGCAAAATTGGTTTTTTAGCTTAGTTGGGTCCCTTTTTGTGAATCTATTGTTTAAAACATTATTGTAGAAAACATTACGGTACAATATAATCTAAGCCCTTGTTGGAATGGGATGGTAAACGATATTCTTTGTTTCATCCATTCATATTTTACGGGTTCTGGCCATATTCCCGGACGTCCGTTCATGGCGGTCGATTCGGACGTCCATGTTAGTTAGTAGTGGAGTTTTAGGGGCTAAGATAACTACGTGTGTGATCAGAAGATGCATTACAACCTGCCACGGGACGAATTTATCTATTGTATGCCTCCGTACGGACTCATAAACCAACTGTCCCGAAAAATCGAACCCTAATGTCCGTTTTCTCTTAGTCTACGCGACACCTAAATTAATGCCTAGATAACCGCTCACAGCGAACAGCGCTCTGGGGGAAGGGAGGGTTCGGCATTATGACATACTGAACACCGTTTGTGCGTCGATGTCCCTTCCTGTGTCGCTCACTCTTCTAGAGAAAATACTGAAAATAGCTCCTAACTTTTATCTTTAGAACAATGGTATGCTACCAATGCAATGATTACTGCATGGTTTAGGATTCCGTAGCCCAAGTCAATATCGTAACACGTATAATTTTGTTAATGTTCTTTTTGAAACAAAAACTAATGGCTCTGAAAAGTCAATATGAGTTTTTTTTTAATGTAAGTTCAAGTTTTGTTGAGTCCAGAAATAAACGGTTTTTCACTCTGCTCAGACATCATTTTATAACGTAGACTCAAACCTTTAAGATTAAGTGTTCAACGCGATATAAAAAGTCCATTGACCAGACAACTGTAAGATCTATATCGTGGCCTGTAATAAGCGGCGTCGGTGCTGCAATTACAGGCGCTCAAAATACAGCGGGTGGTATTTAGACCGATCGATGGAGCAATCAAATTATACCAATGGTCTGAACTTCCGTTGGAAAAAAATATGGTATAGTGTGATGTTGGATCATTTCTTTTGTTACACAATAACACACCTACATACTCCAAAAATCCAGATGGATCTGCAAAAGCTTCATGCCTTCGAATTCTTTCGTGAAAACATCGCACAAAATGTGAGTCACACTCGCCGTACGCCGGGTACGCTGTAGTCTGTACTCAGTAATATAACATCTATCTATACCATTATAATAAATTGAACCTCGACAGAAAGTCATGCACACCATTTTAATTTTTTATGTACGTCAGCTCATTGTCTGTGACGAGATTTATTCAACACCATGCAAATAATTGGGTTTAATTTTCATTGGCAACCTTTGCGTAAGGAAATCTAAGGGCTCATTTCCGGAGACGCGGCGCGGCCCGCTTTCAATTCAAACATATGGCGATGTATGGGAGCTTTTACGGAGAAGCGACTACGCGTCAGGCGGTGCGTACCGCGGCGCGTCGAGCGGCACCCGACGCGTCGCCCGCGGCGTTCGACGTGGCGGTGGGCGCACATAATATACGAACATACGGCAGTGCCCGAAACTCATTCGTTTTCTTTAGTATCTCTGTATTTTGCAATATTCCATATAACAAACTGTTGCCACACCAAATAGAATGAATCGAAACAGCGATCGATTTTTTTAAAATAAATCGACATGTTTATCGTGCGGCGGGCGCTGCGCGACGCGTCTCCGTAAATGAGCACTAACAAAGCGACCGCACGGGCGCATCCGACACCATCATAATCGATCGACATCAACATCATCATCTGAGGATGCACCGTGTAGAGGCGAAGGTTGTTGCGTAAAGCATGCGAATTTTCCCACATCCTGCATATGCATATTTATAGCGGCTGAACCGAACCCTGAATCTATTTGCGATGTTAAATCTAAATACTTTGCATAACATTTGAACAAAACATTCTGACAGGACATAAACACTTACCCTAACAATGCTGTATCCGACGGGAACGTTTTCACTGACGGACTCTTGGAACAGCGACGTATAGAATCTTGGCGCGTTGTCGTTCACATCCTTCACGTTTACCAGGAGCTGTGTCGTGTTGGACCGGGAGGGACTGCCGCCATCTACAAGATAACCAGTTTAACATAACATCATGCCTGTAATCCCCGAAGGGATAGGCAGAGGTGTACCTAATAGTACACTAGTAGCACTTAGCAACTTTTAAAAGTAGTGTTGTGTTTGTGTGTGGGTGTGTAGTAGTGTTTTTTATAAGTATTAGTTTATTATTGTATAAGATTATAAGATTTTTTCTATGGGCCTGGGTAGCCTGATAATGATTATTAAAAGTGATTTTCTCGTACTGTTCTAATTAAAATGTCATGTTGTTACGAACATAGCATTTTGAAACACATATTTTTATGAAATAGATCCTATCTCCAATTTACAATCGTTAAATCTCGCAAAAAAAAATTCAAATTTAGGAAAGGTATACATATTGGTGCTCGTGACTGTACACCCACATTTCGCCAGTTATGTTTAATTCCCATGTAACAGGGAGCGACCCAATTGCCATCAACCGGGCATAAATCCACACTCCGAGGCTGCTACTGAGAAATTCCTAATGAAAGACCCAATAACACTTTGCCCGACCTCGGAATCGATCGCAAGACCTCAGCTCAGCAGTGACCTTGCGACCACTAGACATATGACGCAGTCTAACCAGTTTAGGATGTGGAAAATTCTTATTCCTAGCATAATCAGAGAGGAGGCCTTCGTCCCAGCTGTGGGAACATATTGGCTGATTCCTACTGTTCCCATACATTGCCTTCATCTGGTGTCAGAGTTTTTAGGCCTCCCATGGGCCTCTGACTTGGCTTTACCTGCTGTCGAGAAATATGTATATCTCAGGCAAAAATCAGAGGTTTGAACCAAAAATTACGTAGAAAATACATCGATTAAAGATCTTGCACAAACCTTGAGCTCTAATAACCAGTCGATAGCTCCGAACTTGCTCATAGTCGAGCGGCTTCACTAACGACACATCTCCGCTGAGGCTGTCTATTGAGAACTGCATCTGAGTGTTTCCTCCGATGATGGCGTAACGTATCGCTGCGTTTGCACCCACGTCAGCATCTGTCGCTCTAAGGAAAGGGAGCAATGGATTAGTGACCAAGAAATGTAGTCTGAAAGTGCATCCACACCGAAGAATACTTTTGAGCGACGTTTGAATATGTAAGTGGGCAACACCGGATATCGAAAAGTTCTTGCTAAAACCGCAAAAGTGGAGAAAATTGTTGATCTACAACTAACAAACTACCTTCAGTGTGGATGCACCTTTAGCGTTTGATTTTATTTTGCAGTTCCATGGAACAGTTTGTGCGTTCGAGGTCAAAAACAAACCCCTCACCTATTTTATGTTTGAATCGAGATAAGTAGACGACATATTAACTTCTTCGTGACTGATATGCATCTGGTTTTTAAAGTCTTAGAATAAGGCTTTGACGAAAGTATTAGGTATTTAAATTCTCGTCATTTATTCGTGAGTGAAACTAAATCGGTTATTGGAGAAAAGGAACCAAATAATATTTCACTTTAGATAACCAGCCGGAACAATCAGCCGTATATCAGCTTCAGCGGCTGAGAATCGTGTATCAATTTAGTAGTTTCCGATAACAGCATAAAATTGAATACAAACTACAGTAGAAATCTATTTATTCCCAGCATCGTTATGTTACGAAAGTATTAAATGCTCAAACATTCAACACTAGCAAAATTAATAATATCGCCGTTCGAAATGGTATACAAATATAAATTTCTAACGGCCAACCACAATGGCGGAATGAAATATTGATAGTTGCAGTTGTCGGGCGAGTAAAACAATAAATATGAGCGCGGGGCTTTTACAACAATTTCTATAACGATTTATTACGATACAAATTTGAACAGCAGACGTTGCTGGGGAAGCTGGGGAAGATTGCGCCAAGCTGAAAATATGGCTCTATTGGACCCCAGTTGCCCCTGGATATCGAGACAATGGTCTATTGGAAAACGTTTAGTGGAGTTTTGAAAGTGAAAGATATATTGTGATTGTAAATATATTGGAACGGCTTTCACCTTTCTTGGTTTGCCTTTAATTTTATGTTTATTGCAAAACATAAAGTTTGAAATCAGACATTTTGAAAATATAGCAATTTCAATAAATACAGGCACAAAATCATTAACTATCAACGTGTGGTTTGCCCTCGTTAACCTGTGGCTTTCACAAATTATTAAGTAAGTGATGGTATTTTCAAACATTCTTTCACCTTTGACTAACTTTTTCACGCAATTCCTACGCGCAAGCAAAGTTATCCGCCCGTTAAACATAATATTATCCAGAAACCAGATTACAGCCTTCGGGAAGAAGCAAACCAGATACAACACCCGTCTGGTGGGACGATCCTTCAATTTCATTATAGGATGAGGAACTGCACACCTTGTTCCCCTTACCTCGATTCTACCTTGGATCTAACTCCTTGAGATTGGAAGATGTATGGGTAACTTACTTGATCCTTGCTATGACCGGGTTGTCATTAGCACTGATGTCCTCATCCACTGTCACTGTGTAGGTCTTCTCACTGAATTGCGGATAGTTGTCATTGTCGTCCAGAATGTTCACGTGGACCGTGGCACTGGGGAGCAAAAGTGTTAATATTATGTTAAATTGAATGTAAGGAAATGGTGATTTTGTTTTTGTGATTTAGCAGGGTACAATGACCTTTACAGAGCTGTGCAGGTCGGACAAGTGACGAAGAAGTATAATAAATATTAAGTTTATGAGTTGTTTCTTTTAGGTACAGTTACACCTTGTATACAGTAGAGCTGCAATCGAATCAGCCTCGCCGCAAACTTCTCATTAAGAAGAGTGTCGAAAACCTATTCATAAACTACTATTTATCATCTACCAGCCTTCGTGGCCCTGTCTATTCTGAGATCCACTTCCATTTTAACTCATCACTTGTCAACATTCTCCTGCCCTTATCCGAATTCATTTGGATGGCGCAGCATGTCTTCTTCTTCCACACTTCTCAATTAGTCGTCATCTAATCAGACACCTCCTTTCTTGCCATATCATCCTTCACACATTCCATCCATCGTTTCTTTGGTCTTCCTCTACTCTTACCCATCCACATTCATACTCAAAACTTTCCTCACGACATTTTGGTGGTTCCTGCGCATCACATGCCCATACCACGACACAACTTTTCAGTCAATCACAATAATAAACTGATCTACTCAACACAAGCTATACAGAACTCTCTGGTATGTGAATACCGCGTACTCAATGGACACACGATGATCACTTTTAATGAGAATCTAATTAAGTGGAACTTCTGGAGAATGTAGGTAATTAGTACCTAATTATTAACCGAGATTACGCGGTGAACTTGAGTAGTAGAATCTAATATAGGTACCGTATAGTCATGTGAAGTATTTACCTACCTAGGTGATTTGACATAGGCTGATGTGGTAAGATAAGGAAAAATAGCCTCAATAGAAAAAAAATCTGTGAATTATGGAGAATTTTGCCTAGTCTAGTAAAAAAATTTGTGCATATAATTACAAGGAATTGAAACTTAAGCAAGTCCTTCGAATAAATTGAATGTAATAAAGTCAACCTGTGTGGTAGGGGCTGGTTTGGCAACTCGCCACGAGGTACAACGCAGGGCGAATTATCTGATTTCAATCTTATTACATAAAACGAGTCGTATCCAGTGACTCTTTGGGATTTATATTGAATCATCAATATGACATAACATCATCACGCTTTTTATCCCCGAAGAGTTGGTCAGAGGTGCAACAAATAGTGTACCGGCATTTCGACAGTTTTGTTTGAGTCCCACGTCATAGGGGCCTATTACCAAATTCAAACTTAGTAGCTGCTACTGAGAAATATCTAAAGAAAAACCCAATAACACTTTGCCCGATTTGGGAGTCGAACCCAAGACCTCTTGCTCAGAAGTCGTCCTTGCAACCACTAAACTAACAAAGCGGTCAAAAAGCCAAATAATTTAGAACTCGTTTTCCTGTTTGGTACAAATTCACCAAGGGGGAGCAATTAAGAGACAAATGTCAATAGGACACATACACAGCCTTCCCTATTGTGCTAATATAACAACATATTGCCTTCAGCTACATTTGGGGACGGCAGGAAATAATGCCATATTTATCAAGCGTCGTATTTATGGGCTCACTAATGACTGTTCATTGCGGAAACTGTTTAGGTAGGAAGGTACGTTTTTAGGGAGTTATTTCTTTCATGTCATATTTTTTTTAAATATATGAATGAGCCTACTGCCATGAGGAATAGAAGGATTGGAGAGAAGCTTATGGACTCATGAAGTAATATAACATGACACAACATCACACCTGAAGGGTTAGTTAGACGGAGGTGTAATAATAGTACGCTCATATTTCGCCAGTTTTGTTTGAATTCATGTACTAAGGGACGAACCTATTGCACCAACCTGGCACAAATACAGTTTCCGTGGCTTCTATTGAGAAATTCCTGATGGAGAAACCCAATATCAATTTACCCGACCCGGGAATCGAACCCCATGCTCAGCAGTCGCGCTTGCGACCACAGACCAACGGGGCAGTCTGCCACGAAGCAGCTTTGCTTTAATGTTATAGTTGGTTTAAATGATAGCATGATAGTTTACAGCGAAGAATGAGAGAAAAAAAACGTGTTGCCGGCTTCAAGTAACGTGGGACGAGGGCGGGAAAATGATGTAGCAGGATCGAAGGTTATGGGAGCTAGTGAAGTAAGGTAAATTTTAATCGAGTTCAATAAGACCAAAAAATACTATAAAAGTGGAACAAAGTTTATAAGAGGTCCACTACAAACTTCGTTTTATCTCATTGCACTCGGCTACTTGTGACATTTTGACTTTGCCTTTGGCAACTCTTCTACGATGTTTTTGGTGACAGTCGCCAACTTTCTATCGTCGGGTGGCTGGTTGGCTTGTGTTTCTACCAATAACATCAAAAATAACTTACGTGCTAGAAAGTCTATCAGACACAGGACTAGCTTGATCCGTAGCCTTCACAATCACAGTATATCGAGCTACTTTCTCCCTATCTAGAGGTGATCTGGTCAGCAATGCTCCACTCCTGCCGTCTATCCGGAAGACGTCTTGTGTTTCTATCTGATCTGTATTGTCGATGGATTCGTTGGTGTCTTCTGGGCTTAGGATCTCTGCTGTAACTGCTTCTATTGAATATTCCACCTGGAAAGAATATCTTTGGTTAGAAATGAGTGCCTGTATTAATTTGTTATCTCTGTTGTGTAGCTGTTTACGTGGGTAGATCCTCAATTAATGGAGGATTTTGTTCATGTGAAAATTAACTTTCGTCCTTATTTTTTGCGGGTTCTCAAAGAGTAGGGATTTGGTCAGATTAGACGAAAAAGTACACGTATTTTCCGCATTAAGATCAGGAATTTCTGATAGGTTTAATTGCCGGTTTCTAACTTGAGTAATTGAAGTTTGGGAGTCGTCAAACTTATTACATTGGAGGAATCACCTTAAGTAGAATTTGACAAATTCTTTATTCAAATACTCATATCAGAAACTGGCAGTATGTCTTACCTCAGCATTCTTTCCGATATCCTGGTCAGTGGCCTTAAGAGTCAGTACAGTAGTTCCAGGACTTGCACCTTCTCTCACTGAAGACTCGTATTGCTGCATCTCGAAGACGGGTGAGTGGTCGTTGCAGTCCAGCACATTAATCTGTATCATCATCCTTATTTTACTAGTCTGGTGTTCATGTGTGTGTGAGAAAAGTTCACGCACTGTCTATACATTTATGGGTGTCACAAAATAAGGCAAGTGAAATTATAAAGGCAACTGGATGTTAAAAGAATCAATCTATAACATTTGTTGAGAAACTCTGTATTTCCAAAGTTATCCGAAAGCTCAGTTAGTCGACAGCCGATTTAAAATAGTCTCCATCACTACACAACAACAGGAACAGAATTGGCTATTGCCAATGAAAACAGACAAATAAAAGGTATACCCGATAAAAGCAAAATAGAAGTGTACATTCATATCTCACCTGTAAAGTCGTAGTACCACTCCTAGGCGGGAAGGTGTCGTCCTGCGCCACGACTCTAAAGTAGTGCACATCTAGTCTCTCCCTGTCCAACCGAGCTTGAGTGGTCACCACACCTGACCTGGAGTCCACTGCAAACATGCCCGCAGACCGCGAGTCCAGGAGACTTGACATCGAGTAGGTTACTGGACTGTTTTCTGGGTCCCTAGATATTGGAAAAGTATTAGTAAGATTTTTATGTGACTTGATGAAGAAATCGCAATTGATAGCCTTGTTCCCGCTTCTTTCACTCAATGCTAAGTATTGGCCTTTTACTGTACCTGTTTGACTGTTAATAATTAACAAGCTTTTATTAGCCTAACCTGTAACTTAGTATGTAAAAAGATGAGAAATTAAATTTGAGCCACTTCCCGGCTTCCAATTGAGTTGAAGTTTTGCTAAGTGATGTTATTCTAAATCACTTTTGTAGGAAACAGCAGATTAAAAAAATGATGTACTAAGTATGTGGTTTCTATTTTCGCTTCGATGTCCCTTCCACCCCGTATAATAATTTGTTAACACACATGTTTGTTTTACCTGACTTCGGCTAAGCCCAAAGGGAGGGTAAAAAAACAAGAATAATAGTTGGAAGCAGGTGGGACCCATTCCATTTTCATAATTTTATATTCAAGTGGGTCCCGCCTGCTTCCAACTGTGCTTGGTCTTTGCTTTTCAGTTTATTTAGTCGTTTTTTTTTATTTTTAATTATTTCTTGCTTAATATGATAAATAATATACCGGTAACAAATGTACTCTAATAAATAAGAACAAAATACAAATAAATCCACATAGGAATTTAAAAAACAATAATTTAAAATTAAACAGAAAAAGAAAACTTTATCAAATGGTAGGAATGTGAAGTAATTACGTAATACGGCAGGTAATTTATAAAGTGAGTTCAATAACAAGTCTTGCGGCGCAAAACAGATGGGAGTAGCAATTTAAAAATGTTGGAAGCAAATAACGTCTGATTACACACGTTATAATTGCAATCCTTCGGACGTGATAAAACTAGGAAATAAAGTACAGAGGGAGAAATGATAGCTAGAATCTATTATAATATTTCTATTGAAAACTTTAATTTTCCGACCCTGCAGTACTGCAGGGTCGGAAAATTAAAGTTTTCTGATTTCTGATTGTATTTCCAGTAAAGGTTACTATAATTTTGTGTGGGGTTTATCTTGTCACTAGAATATAAAGAAACAATACCTAGTTTGATGAATAGGATATTTCGTCTACATTATGAAAAATGGTTTCTAAAATTTGAAGCCTTTAGCGCCAAACCTTAAGTCAGCAATACAACTATTAATCCTAATATTCCAGATTTAGAAATCGCATCCAATAAAAGCATTCAGAGAAACCTTTGAACCTATTAAGCAACTAATAGACTAGAACCCGACAAGCAATGATCTCGTTACGAACAACTAAAATGACAACGTCATCATAGTTAATGATCAAATCATACGAGTACAAGCGCCCCTGTATTCGCCGACGCGTTCAATGGCCCATGTCAGTGATTCTCGACCGCATAAAATAGATGGGTCCATAAAACCAGCTTAAAGTCAATTAAAAGGACTGATGGTATATGACTAGGTGTTATGTCCTGACGTTGATTAGGATAATGCTTGCGTCCTGTCTGTTACTATAGGCTTAAGGAACTTCGAATTAAGAGGTTTAGAAGTCATTAGTCTTCATTAATTCCTAGACTGCGTGACTATGTATTATTTTGTGACATTTACTTTTGCTGGTGGATTTTTTACACGACTATAGCTTCCGAAATATCCAATTAATTTGTAAATTATGAATCTATGTTAATGTAGTGATCATTAGAAACTTACCGAGCTCTAACTGTGGTAACAGTAACTCCAGGTGGTTGCTCCTCAGCTACAGACGCCACGTATAAAGCCTGCTCGAAGTACGGCGACTGGTTCCGAAGCTCCCTCTTCACACGTCTCGCTATGTCAGTGTCATTCAGTTCTTGATGATGATAAACTATCTTCAATCTGTGATCGGAATCCACAATGTTGATCTTGTCACAGTTGAAAGTAAAGAGTATGGACACTTTCCACATAGGTTCCTGTATACAAATATCTCCACTCGCGACCAAATCACCTTGACTTGCCTCAATCATAAACCTCGGATCACTCACATCCAAAAATTGCACTTTACACATTTTTTGAACCGTCCTAGGTAAGAATGCTGTAAGGGAATTCACGAATTGCGATTGCTTCAGACAAATCCCTTGCCATCGATCCGTTGTCGGGATAGCGAAACTGGCGTATGTTTCCGATATCCATTGCTTCGCTTCGGCTATTTTTACATCTATGGCCATATCGAAGGGTATTAAACTGTGAGATCGTTTCCTCCTACTATTATTTTTCGCTATGAAGTCCTCGAACATCATGTTCGACCACGGATACGCCGTGGAAAGGACATTATATTGACTAGAGACTAATTCCTCTCCTTCTAACAACCTCCAGTCTATACTCTCTTGATATATCGCTTCTCTTTTATCTCTGATCGGCTGGTCCTCATATTGCAACGCTGCATCATTTTGGTCGTAGACGCGATCAAAATCTATGTCATACAGTTCAGCGTGCCTCCTACTACAGTCCTCGCCGGTCACCAGGACCCTTATAGGTAGACTGTAGTAGTCGATGTCCCGGATGCGTTCCGATGTGGAGTCTACGTAGAAAGTGAAGAGGTTTGGGTAAAGGACTCCGTCACATCTTAGTCTTTTTCTCAAAGTGACGAGGCCACTGGTCCTGTTGACTTTGAGGATGTGATGGACGAAGTTAGCTGTTCGGTGGACATCGATGTTGTAGTTCCGTTCGGAGCCTAGCTTGTAGACGGCGGCGTCGAGGACCTCGTGCCCTGGCGGAGCGGTGTCGGGGATAAGGATGAGGTAGGCGCGAGTGGTCACCAGCGTGAGGATGGCGACCACCGCGAACACCCACGCCCGCGCCATGCGGCTCGCTGTTCACCTACAGCGGTGCCGCCGCGTAAACCAACTGCTTCGGTTCTCCATCTATAACAAAAGAAAAATATTTATAAGAAAACATATTTCCGCAATGAAGATATCAAGGAGAGAGAGACTTATCGGTTGGTTATAAATAAAAAGCGAAGATTACTCTACATTATTATAGAAACAGTAACTTTCACATCGAATGAGAAAATTACAATGGAAACTTAGTAGATACAGACACAATAATCCATCTATAATAGATGGATTATTGTGTCACTCGATGTAGTTTACGACGAATAAAACGATCATCAAATAGAAATACATTCTAGAATATGTTTTCACATAAAAATGAGCCGATTTAGTATCGTAAAAAGTTTATTATTTAGTCGTAATACACATCTTATTCTTACAAAGAAGTTTTATAATACGGGTGAAGTAAAAGTGAACGAGAACGTGAGGTAAATCGAGTGGAAACAACGCAACTTCAACATGTTTTGTTTACTGGGGAAGGAAAATTGAAAGAAAATACGGACACCTGTGCATCGAGTTTGGGTCCAAACTATTTATACCGTGGACTGTTTATTCGAACTAAGGGGAAACACGTGTAAGTGAGAATTCAGGTATAATAGCGATTTAATAAAATGGCCGAATCAACACTCCTAAATAAACAGTCCAGGAAAGCGATACCTGGTAACATTGTTTTAATACTGGCAATAACACATGTTCGGGCATCCTCGGCCCTTTCCGTCGCTGGTCGTGAGGTGTCGGTTACGGTCAAAAGAATAATGGCGTCGATTAATGGAGCCGTGCTTGTTCCCGCCAATTTCCGCGTTTTCCAATTTTCCACGAGGGGGAAGATCATTTTACACCTGGGTGTCGGTGTTACCGATAATGTTGACGCTTTAAATTAATATATGGGGTTGTTGCACGCAACCTGATTTATATGCTTTACGCAAAATGTTTAATGATAAAAATGTGTAGCAATTAACAATTTTTTATATTTAAGTTCATAACTTTTTATGGTAAATTGTTTTTAGCGTTGTCGTTTTTACCTAAAATCTTGAACTTTGAAGTTATTTCTACAAGAATACGTCATTTGGGGTTTTCAAACTACCACTAAACACTAAAAACAATGTAGGCATCAACTTATATTACCTTTCCACGCACCAATAAAACTATCTACCTAGACCCATTTAAGCTAAAAGCCTGTGTACTTTCAACAGCAAATGTTTTCACAGAAAGACCGCAGAACATAAAAATAAAGCGTATTTTGCTTTGGACTTGCGATGGACCCGACGCAAGCCATTGAAGGAAATACGAAGCAACTAGTCCTTTGGTACGGAAGAGGGGACCCGAAGTTTAGTAGGGTGACATAATTATGTTTTACTAGCGGCTTTGCACATCGAAGAGTATGTACTCGAAGGTTTGTACGGAAAGCGCTTTGAGTTATAGTAATGAAAGGCGTTTTAAAGTCCGACGTATACTTAGTTTTTCAATTTGTGATTAACAATAAATTAAAAAAATTGCATATAGTCTGAGACGATATAATATTATGGAATATTATATTAAGTATATTATTATCGTGCAGTGCCACAAAAGGAGCAGGATCAGTAAACATAGCGTATTATATTCCACTATAGTAAGCGCCAGATAAACGTGATAATAACGGGCATTGACCCACATACATTTATTGACATACTTAATTCCGAAAAAAATAATAATGACATAAAGCTGTCCTGAATCGACATCAATTGTGATTCTTTCCTTTTTTAGTAATGAAAAACAATTCATAATTTATTGTCCACGTACCTACGCAGAGAAATTAAGGAAAGGGCAATGAACTTTATTCCACGTTTATCTGGCGCTTACTATAGTTTGAAATACTGTAGACATGTCATTGATTTACGATTTTTATTTCCGAGTTCACCCAATGCTAGTGTTTTTATTTTTTTTAATGGCAACACTGTTTAACAACCGGTTTCGGATATATCACAGGAAATAAATTATTACTCTCGTTTCAGTTACGGAATTCAGTGAAACAGTAGGTAACCGTTTAAACCAACTGTTTAATCGTTTTGTAAACCACAGAGTACTGAACAACTAAAACTCTGTGAAATTATTTTAAAACTTTTGTTGAAAATTGTGTTTAGTAGATAATAAAGTAAAGTGAAAAGCGGTGTATTGTTTGTTTAATTTGCCTTTTATATTTTAATTATGTCAGTTTTATAACACAGATTAGGTTATTGACAAGGTTATATTCTTTTTAGGGTCGTACTTTCATTTGGAGCTCCAGACTAGGGTCTTCCTTTTGTCGTTTTTTAAAGTAATTTCTACGAATTATCAAATATTAATTCATATTAATTTCGATTTGCCAGTTCTCAAAACGTGCAAAATTACGTTATCATCTTTTCATTACCAGTTTGCAGCTATTGTCAATGACATAAAGCTGAAAGGACCGTAGTAAATAGTATACCTAATAATGATAACTCGCGAAAAATAATACCTAAAACAAATTCAGGTTCTGCTCTTACACCGCCGCCATTTTGAATGCAGTTTACTACAAAGGCCATACTTACAATACTTGAGAGTCGTTCCTTCTCAGACAAGACCTAACACTATTAAGCCTCTCCTGACATTAATTGGATATCTCAACTCCCAATACTACTTAAGTGCTATCTTCAATAGAAAGGAAGAACAAATTACATTTTATTTCTGTCTGTCTGACATTTAGACAGTGTTGCGGACACTATAGTGCTAATGGTGCTATCAATTAAACGTGCCACGAATAGCCGATCGGATTCCCATCGCGTCCCTTTTGCTGGTCATTCGATTTGGCACCCTTTAGCTCCGGTATGGTTTTATGTGAGTTGTATGATGCTGCTTTGGCGTAAGTACCTACATATTATATGCCTTTATTGTTGTTGATAATAAGGCTTAAGTTTAGTTGTGGTTTCTTATCGTTCCATAAAATAGTAACAAACATTTTAGTGACATCTACAACAAAATACTACAAAAGACATTTTATGTATGAGACATACAATCTCTATTTTTATAAATTGAAGAGTCACTTTGACGGTCTACATGACCGTGTTGTTCTTTTAAAATTGGCAACGAGCTTTGATGCGGTTTTCAACGTCATTTAGAGCATTTGTCCTGGAAGGAATACATAAATATTTAACTCATATATAGCACAGAAATCTCTACGTTTTGACATGACATCAACCATCCGTCATCCAACCGTGTGAAACAGGGCGAGTCGTTTATGGTTCCTAATAAACGAAACAAAAAAGAACGTACCTACCTATCTGTTAATTAAACCAAAGTGTTCACCAACTAAATGAATGACTGTTAAATTAGATTTTCTAATCTATAACCTCGCTCCACTTAATCATCAATAAAAATGAATTCATTCACTTCAAAGTGCATTCCCGATATTGTTTAATAAAATGAGCGTTATAGTATAGGTAATAAAACTTTTTACTCAAGAATCCCACGACGTAGGTAATAAATGATTGAACTCTCCCTTTGAAAGTTAAGGCTCGGGCATGTTTCGAAATTGAACTATTTTACCTCTATTACATTAAATTGGTACTATAAACAGTATGACCAGCCCCACTAGCTCACATATACGGTATTTTATTCAGCTTTAATTGTCGGCTACTGGTTTTATTTCGATATTCTCGATATAAATGGGTCGTTTCAATGGTAATGGTTATAATACAAGTGTCGAAAACACGTGATAGTTAAACTTTACAGTCATGTTATCGGTCAAGCTTTATCGGGGAACTTTTTAGGAGATATAAGGCCATAAAAGTAGATTTTTTATTGAAATTAAAGGTTTTATGAGATTTTAAGTGAGTTATTTGTCCGTTTTCCAAAGCTCTGTCGCAACTTGTTCATTATATTGTATCGCGTGGTAGATTATAGTCATTAACTCTCAAAGAGAAGAGTCCTGTGTCCCAGCAATGTGTGGTCGAACCTATAAACTGCTGAAATAGATACTCAACTTATTTAGTTAGACCTTAGAGCTCAATCTCAATTACTGTAGATTTTCGGAGTTTAGTTAGTTAACAGACGACACAAGAATTTACTAAGTTTCAAAGTTTATGAATAATTCAATCGCAACGAATTATCTAAGTAATAGATGATAACCCACAGATTCTACATTATTATTTTGCATTGAGTTCCTCTAAAGTATAAAACCAATTGGATAGAAATAAAGAAAAGCGTTAATAATGAAAGAACAATGCCCGATAATTATAAATTTGAATTTCGTTCTTAAAGTACTTAAGATACAAGTCAAGTTAAACACAAAGCGTGTTAAAATGAAAATTGGCGTTCTGAATTCTTTTGAAATCTTTATTATTCTTTATGCAAGATGAGGGTTTCTTAATTTACTTTTTCATTAATTGGTCATGAAAATAATTGGTCGACGCACAAAGGCATAGTAATTTTGACAAATGAATGAATGAAGGAGAGAACGAATGAATGGTACAGTCGGCATCCGGAGGGAGATCACTGGCTTTCTTTTTCTGTGTCAGTTTCAGTAGTATTTTGTTTTAAATGACAACTGTAGAAAAAGTTGCCAGTTAAAATAATGCATTTGGCTTAAACCACAAAATATGAAAATACAATAAAACTTAAGTAATTAAGCTTTGTAAAAGTTCTAATATCTTATCATGCAAGTATAATGCATTAGGTAAATTAGCTTTGTATCTGCGGTATATCTATTTTCGTTTTAATTTTCTTTGTTTTCCAACTTTGCCTATTTCAAGTTGGATGGAAATTCCCGGCACAAGCAAACTACTGTAGTAATTGAGCCTTAACTGCAGTTAATAGTTAGCTGGTATCAAAATCGATACATAGTGAATAAAGGGTCGAGTTCGACCCGCTGGCCTCAGAGTGAACACTTTAAGACTTAATATCATCACTATAGCAAAGCGGACAAATGCTACGCAATACATTATACTGAGCAATTTTCTTGAAAAGAAAACACATTTGCTAGAATTACAATAGGTAGGTAATAATACTGCTGTTCTTGGAACTTTATGAGAAATATAGTAGATACATTTTAACGTGACAGCAAGTGTGCGATTAAGTTAGTTGAAATTGATGTTGCCTGGGTGAGATAAACAGAACTCTTACTATGTTGTTTTAAAATAATTTGATATCGCCACGGTTTAAAGGCAAAACCAACTATCTGCGATCTGAAAATAATCGCAGATAGTTGCTTTTGCCTTTAACCCGGCGATTATCTTCAGTCATAACTCATTAAGTCATTACACCATATAATATCTAGCTTCAACATAATTAGAAATCACACACAAATACATAAAATAATGTTTATTTTAACAGTTTCCTCGTCTCTTAATAACCAGACCTAATAGAAAACTCTAAACACATTTTTCCTACCACGTCGCCATTTTATATCCTGATCTCAGCTACAATACTTAGAAAATTTAATATCGTAACACGGCTTTTCCACGTGTTCGAAAGACAGTGGGTTTGAACGTATAGGTGAATAAAAACGGGGAGTAGGGAAGCCTAATCTGCATGCAACGTAGGGCCGCGCGTTATTCGGAATCGGGATAAACGGTTTCATTTCGATATTAAACTTTTATGAACGCGTTTCATTTTTATTTCTAAATTTTTTACGTTGGTAACATTTTTTTCGGGAATATTACTGTGTTAGGTGCGTTCAATATCATGTTCACTCGGTTAATATTTGAGTTTTTCAAAACAGATTTTTTTTAAATAGTAGCATTTATCAGTGTCTGGAGTTTTGAAGACGTCGACAGTAATAGGTAGGATTATTAAATAATTAATTAATTAAGTTAAATGTATGCTGACAGAAATACAGCCGTTATTACCAGTGATCGGAATAGGTAGAGCTAATGTGCCTAAAGTTGAAGGAACAGAAAGGAAAAGTGGACACTTCCTTACGACAAATTTTTTTTTTCGGAATATTTGTCCCGAATGTCGGAACATTACTTAAGTACAACTAAAATTAATAAAGTAAAACAAGTATCGAATTAATTTACTGTTTCTGTTAAAAGTGCACGATTTTTATGGTTTAAAAAATAAAGGTAATCTCCTTATCTTCGTTTGAACGCCGTAAGTAAGTGCGGAAGCTAATTTAATTTTCATACCAGCTTCTTTTCCTGAATTAATAACAATAGAAAACGTATCTACTGGCTTTTTGAGAACGTTCTCCTTGTTGTCGAAGTCGGTTAAAAAGGATAAATAATTAATTCAATTATATTACTGTACTGATTAATAAATAACATTATTATTAAATGTACTTAACTGATTCCGAGACATACCCGAGTTTCAGAAAAAAAATATTGGGAAAAAAATTTAGTCGTAAGAAAACTATTCGTTTCTGTTCCTTGAACTTTACATTAGCTCTACCTATTCCGATCACTAGTTATTACCTATGAGTACGACTGACGCAGCGTGTGGGAAAGGTAACATTTGGTCTAACCCCTTCCCTTTGTATTGCATTTAGATCTAGAATTTACGTAGAAATGTTACCAGTATAATACACACATCAAAAGTGTCTAGGGATCAAGCATTTTTATGCGGATTTCTTGAGATTGAGATGTGGCTTTGTAATAAATTTATGATTTTATAAATTTATATGGATCCTTTTTGGTGCATTTCATAATTTGAATCAGGAACTCTCAATCAAATTCGAGTAAAAGATGAAAATAAGCTGTCAATATTTTCCCTATAAAAACATACAACGCATTGAAGACATTATTAGTGCTACTGTTTCCCTACTACTGATTAAAACCAACGTTATTATGGAGCGGCGACGTCATTTAAGCAGGGAAGAAATGCTCAGAGCCGTGGGAATGATAGAAGCTGGTTCCCGGCAACGTACTGTGGCTTTAGCTCTGAATACAAGTCAGAGTGTTATCAGTCGACTTTGGACACGTTACCGAAGCACTGGTACCGTGGCTGAGCGCCATGGAGGACGGTATCGCTGCACCACACGGAGACAAGACCGATACATTCAAATCTTAACTCGAAGAGCTCCAACAATAACCGCCATGATGTTAGCCGTGAGGCTTCATCACTCTTCAGGGAACTTAATTAGCGACCAAACAGTCAGAAACCGCTTGCATGAAGTGAACCTTCATTCCCGAAGACCGCTACGGGTACCACCTATAGCAATGCATAATCGTAGGATTCGATATCAATGGGCTCTTGAACACAGAAATTGGGCAGAAGAACAATGGCGTTTCGTGTGCTTTTCTGATGAGTCTCGTTTTGGTATGAGACCGGATACAAGACGTATACGACACTGGAGAACCCCTGGACGCCAACAGCGATTAAAATCCTGCCAGGAAGTCCATCCTTATAGTGGTGGAACCATCATGGTATGGGCGGGTATTTGGATCGGCGGAAGAACTGAGTTGATTTGGATCAGAGGCAACCTCAACGCTCAAATTTATGCTGAGACGATTGTATCAGACGTCATCGTTCCTCTACAAGTGCAAATCGGTCCCTTATTTCAGTTAATGCATGATAATGCACGACCGCACACCGCAAGAGTTGTAAGACAGACTCTCGCCGCAGCTAACATCAATGTCCTGCCCTGGCCTGCTCAGTCGCCAGACTTGAACCCGATTGAGCATGCATGGGATATGCTACAGAGAAGAGCTCTGCCGAATATGGAGGGTATCCAGTCGCAAGAAGACCTTTTTTTGTTGTTGCAACGAACATGGGCGGCCATTCCACAGCGTGATTTGGATGAACTCATTTTGAGTATGCCAAACCGATGTTCTTGTGTTGTTAGTGTTCGCGGTAGAAACACGGATTATTAATTGTTTAAGTTACCCAATAAAATTTTAAAGAAAACTGTTATTTCAGTCTTTTTTTCGAACTTTAATGTTAGTGGTTCAAATGTCAAAAATCCCTTTATTAGGAAAATGGCAAATTTCTTTATTAATGCAAAGGTGACTTGGTTTATCGTTACTGTGACAAACGAAAACACTTTATTTGATGAATCCTTAAAGAAAATTTTAATTAATATCAATCAGGAGAAAAGTTATTGCAAAAATATATGTTGATCCCTAGATACTTTTGATGTGTGTAGTTTCATGTTTACCAGGAAAGGCTGGCCAACGTAATTATAGTATATAGTTGTATATGGAAATAATTCATGAAACATTAAACATTATGCAGTGTGTAATAGGACAATAAATAACCGTTTAATTTATTTAACCATTCAACACAAATCTTAAATTGTTTAAGATAAATCTAAATGTACACTTTGCAAAATGTGCACTTCTCAAAATAGCACTTCTCAAAAAGAGCAGTTATCAAAATGAACACTTCTCAAAATGAAAAAAATGAAGTGCACATTTTGCGAAGTGCACATTTTGCGTCAAACCCTTCAAGTTTAATTGTGTTTCGATAACACGTGTTTTATATCGAAATGTTTACTCCAAATACAGCACTACCGAAAACTATTTTATTACTATGCATCAAAAGTCCTACCTGCCACAAATCCCATCGAACTTTTCTAAACAAAAAAACGTGAATTCGGCACGCATACATTTTCGTACACACACATCGGAACTGTTATCCCAGCTCTAACTCTTTTTCGCTTTTAAAAATACAACTTGATTTGTTAGGCGGCGCACGCACCAAGTTCTCTAACGCAGGGCATCGTGCGATTACGTACGGACGTACGAATCGGGAGATTCAACCCGCGCGTGTACGTTTGATGAATAGGGGCGTTCGTTCGTTCGAAGTCGTGCGATCTCAGAGACAAAGTTTCGAGATTTCAATTTGATTTACCTTCTCATTTCCTTGGTTATAATATGGGGCGGGATTGGATAATAGAATTATGAGATTTGAGAAGATTTTTTGTTTCTTGGGAAGTTCTGATGTTTTTACCTTTGAAAATCTTTTCCGACTGCGTTATGTTTTATGAAAAGCTTTATGTGTTGAAGTCTCTAACGACTTGGATGTATGAATGCAGTTCCTGTTGAAAAGACTTTAATATCTTGTTAGGTGTTAAAGCTTCATACCTTACAGATCCTATTAAGTTTAGAAAATATGTATCTACCCCTGATTGCAATTAAAAGTCGGCTTATCTATAACTGGATTAACCGACATAATAAACCAGCTCTATTCAAGGAATTTCATATTCGAAGAAATGATTAAAGAGTTGCAGAAAACAAGTAAGTAGTCGTTTTTGGATGATTAAGTTGAGTTCGTAGCCAACCCCAACATGACAACTATGTTGGGGTCGGCTTCCAGTCTAACCGGATGCAGCTGAATATCAGTATTTTACATGGTGCAGCTGCCTACCTCACCTCCTCAACCCAATTAGTACGGGTTAATACGATACTACACCCTCGGTAAGACTGGCTGTCAGACTTTCGGGCCACTTAATACCTATAACAACTGTCAAAGATCTCCAAATAACAGCCGGAACCAACGGCTTAACATGCTTTCCGAGGCACGTTAAACGGTGCCGGTGGTCACCCATCCACGGACTCCATCTATTACGGCAAGCAAGGCTGAACCTGAAGATCGACCCGAGCGGCTATTATTATTTAGCCACGAGCTCCTCCTAAAACGATAAAACCAACCAGTTTCGCTCAAAATATTTGCGTTCCTTATGAATTCATTAAAAAGAATATCATAATTATGGCTGGATTTTAATTGGGAACCAAAACAAGACCGTTTATTTCAAGTACCTAACTGTAAAAAAAAATACGATATTTTGATGGCTTCATATAAGTTCTGCACCGTTTTTATTGCGCTCTGATATTTTTATAGCTTTATGTAGTTGCTCTGGTTTTAAAACAACTTTAGCTTATGCACGGCAGGTCGGTACAGTGACGAGCACTAATATGTTTACACGTAGCAACTTTTGCAAGTGATTTTCTCCTACAGTACTGATTGTAATTACAAGCAGTTAATAGCATAACAATATGACTGCATCAGGACCAGTGAGCCAGAGTCGTCACG
This sequence comes from Standfussiana lucernea, assembly GCA_964057025.1. Classification (NCBI taxonomy): domain Eukaryota; kingdom Metazoa; phylum Arthropoda; class Insecta; order Lepidoptera; family Noctuidae; genus Standfussiana; species Standfussiana lucernea. The sequence goes on from OZ059789.1 coordinate 4,710,149, forward strand.
CAGTGGGTGCCAGAAGACAGGCGTTGTTGCTGACGTGACGACCTAGAGGCCTTTGGGAGAGATTGGCCGGAGAGAAGAGTGGAAGGCTACGGGGGAAGCCTTTGCCCAGCAGTGGGACATTAGAGGCCAAGTAAAAAAAAAGTAGCAGAACATAGTATTTTGAAACTCCTACTACTATGAAATAGGCCTTATTATCATCCTCGCAATCTTACCAAATAATTATTATGTTATAGTTATAACTTATGTCTGATCTCAATTAAAATAAATGTTATAATTTAGTTAAGTAATTAATATTAAGGACATTTTATAAAAATGTTAATTGATTAAGTTTCAACATTCTTAATGGATTAAGTATTAATTTTATTTTTAAACTTCAATTGTATACATTTTTCTGTGCCTAATTAGAGTTCATAATTGTACCTTAGCTTTCAAACATTGTTATCTTCAAACATTTTGCAATGCAAATAAAGATATGAATATGGGCGAATATTTCGAATGGCAGATTCAATGGTGAAATTGGAAAATCGTTTTTTATGTTTGCTAAGTATTTAGTCATTAGTATCGAGACTACTTCGTGCTCGTGACTTTGCTTCTAAAGACTGGTTAATGTCGGCAAATATTAAGGTAATTGCTTACTCCGTTCTACTCATTTGCATCCAGTACTCAGCTTTAATGATAGCGTATTACACAGCTTAATTAATTTATCCTGCTCCACTAAAAAATAAAAATAAAAGTTGGCTTGGCATTTACGTGTTTTCAGCATAAGTTTACGTAAGTAGTTGAAAAGTCGACAGCATCTACCTTAAAACATTAATTTTCAACATGGACTTCTAGAATACTTTGATTTAAGTACTTCTTATTCCTGAATGTCTAATACAATTTCCCATATTTCTAATACTGCTTTATAAACTATTTAAAAACCTACCAGAACATGTCTCTACGTTACAATGTTTGCACTTTCTACATAGCATAGTCGTGTATTCCAGTTATTTACTTATGTAGATCAAATAGAGGACCCGTTTGGCTCGTTCCTCAGATCACCGGCTTTCTGTGCAAGATTCCGCCTGTGGCAGAATGCCTATACATGGTTAAATTTAAGTCGTTTTAATCCTCTTATATCCCGCACACAAAATAATGCTTCTTATAGGTAGGTATGACATTAATCAAGCGTATGTATTCAAATTGTTTTCATGAAAGTAAAGGCACCTAGGTCTAGGTGCTATCTTTTTGAGAGATTGGAAAAACAATATTATAAAATTAACAATTTCCTTTAATTTAATCAAGTTTATCTTTAAAAGGGGGTGAGACTGTCATTGAAGCGTGTTTCCGAGTTTTAGCTTGAAAAATGTAACAACCCCCGCAGGTTGTTTTTAATCACATAGGCTGACAGGCAGCCGTTAAAATGGCATATTTTTTTTTATTTTACGAAGCAGAATGTAAAATGGTCCAAATATCCCACCGAGTCACATCATTAAACTAAAAACACTGTCTCAATAGTTTTAGCATAATAGACCTTTTCTCATATAAAGATCATTTATTTGACGTGCTATTGCCCATTTAAGATTCTTTAATACTAATTTAGCGTAAACTTTATTTACTGCAAGTGGGATGTAACTAGGCCATCTTGAAAATAATATTTCTCATAAGTAAAATAAATGTGTGAGAAATAGCAAAGAAACCATCTACACGGAGGGCCGTGTCAATTTATGCTCGACGATATCTATTCTGTAATCTCCTCAACGAGTCTTCAATAGATAGCATCCTATACTTTATACAATATAAGATTACTTACGAACACGATCGTCTAATAGAGAATAGATAAGAAACATCGTCGAGTAAAAATATCTGGCCTAAGAATGCCGGTTGTTTTTCTCGCCGAATAGTGTGACGAAACTAAAACAACCATCGATTCGATTCGTCCGCGTAATCGATGATAATCAATCGATGGTTATCCGTTACTCGCCTCATAGACAATGCGATAGTGGTGTAAAAAGAAAAAAAAAACACTATAACACAAAGCAGTATCGACCGCAAGAGGTCGCCGTCCTATGATTGCTGGCTTCATGACGCAGTGCCACTTAACCAGAATTTTAAATTCAAACCAAGGATTTATTTCACTCGACTGCAGGTTTACGATTGCATAAACATTATTGTCGGAATAGATCTTAAAAATACGAATAAACGAGCTTAGCGTTTAGCGTTTTCTACTAAAGTTTAATTGGGTTTTCCTGATAGAAAAATCTCAGTTTTAGGAAGTTTCGCATAAGATCTGTGCTGGATTTATAGGTAATACCTAAGTCTATCGTCCATCTATCGTCTATCTGCTACCCAGACAGCACATTATGTCAAATATTCATAATATATGTGAAATTCTGTTATGACTTGCCTTAGTGTTCGGCCACAAGAGTCTTGAAACTTACCTTACCTTCTTGGTAAAATAATTTTTTCACCCAAAAACTCCAATGTTTTAAGTATCTTCACAGTGAGTCAGTGGAAAGTAGTAGTAGGTACATAGCTACGAATGCCTACGTATAATATCCTACAACCGGTGTTTCCAAGAATGATCGATCGTTCAAACACCCCTATAGCCTTCAACTTGACTATTGACAATCATGGCTTCAACTTGACAATCATGCATAGGAGTGTCATGTTTTCAAATATATTATTATGTATTATGTAGTAACAAAACTTAGTACCGGTCCTAGAACAGTTCGGCAGAGGTGTACGGCCGATATTATATTTCGACAGTTACGTTTGAGTATAGATGGCGCGCCAAATCTGTAGTGCTATAAAATATGTTTTTATGAAACTGAAACTACTGTCACTTTAAAATAAAAAGAGCGAAACCGCATACAAAAATGCAAGAATTTTCTGTAAAACTATTCTACTATTGGTACTATCTAATATCTACTGAATTTATTGAGTTGAAGGACTTGAAACGAATGCTCACCTACTCAAGGAATAGTCTTCTCAAACATTACACGTGTATTTTCGTAACAAACATTTATTCGTTTCAAGGGGTTTATCGAAGCCCACGTCTTGGAGCTAAGAGCACCCACTCGAAATGGTCGGAGATTCTTAATATGACACGTGCTACTGCATTACGCATTATATAAAAGAAATCGTTATATAAAATACGATTACAATAATATTTTGGAAGAAACAAGAAAAAATCTGATAATAATTTGAGATATTTCCATGAATAGATAATAATTATTTGAAAAGGCAGAGACAAAACTTTTTGGCGGGAAATAAAAAAATATAATAGAAAGTTTTTAGTGATTCAAATGATTTTTTTTAAATATTTTAATACGAATAATTAATTTTTCTAGTCGTATTTTTAAAACAACAGCTACGTATGATGTAATTGGAATCCCGCAAATCTGATAACCTTGAACTTTTTACACATAATCAAGACGCGGTCAGTGACCGCATGACGTTTCATGCAGTGAACATTTTTATTGTCTGTGGCCGCTAATGGCCGAGGTGTTAAGCAGCAGAATAACTGTTTACAAAAGCTTTTAACACTGCGTTTCGAATGTTCAACGGTTCCATGAAATATTTTCTCTATTACCATATCGATTCGAGCTGTATGGCTGACTAGGAATGCTTTAATGTTTAAGACGATCGATTGCTGCGATAAATTACAGTACTTACGGTAGTATACCAGGTCGGTTAATGTTCCTAAATTATTGTTTACTCAGGTGCTCGTAAAATGGGTTGCTGATGGTTGATTCTGTAACTGGGGGATATTATAAAGCATTTACATAAAATGTATGTTAAGGCTTTTTAGCATACAATATTTAAATATATAAAAACATGACTAAATTTAATATAGTCAGATTATACTATTGGAATTGCAGTCGTATGCAAAATGAATACAGGTCAATCCGATAACGGCAAATAGGTCAAAATCGACTTGCAAAATTGCATTACCAACGAAACGAACGAATGGATAAGTTTCATAAAAGCTTTCAATAAAATCTTATGACTGTATTTAAATTACAAAAGCGAAGCATTTACTTTTTTAAGTTCAAAGAAAAATCCAAGAAGTCGATGACACCACATAAATTAGGAGCTACAAATTGAAATTTATAAATTCATTCTCTTCTTGACTTTCCAGCCGTTTTACTTTTGAAAAAGTACACGATTGTGTAAAATTATTTATTGCTGGTAAAATTTCTTAAATATTCAACTAATAAAAAATGGTTATATGAGCAATAATTGAACATTAGACTAAAAATCTCGCCTATGTAAATATGGCAATGCTAATCAATTCGTTGGAAAGTAGATATGAGATAAATTAAATATAACTAGTAAAAAAATGTTTGAAATAAATACTACGGAGATGACAAGAGAACCCAAATAGATAGGGTCAAGAATGACGAAGATGAATTCTTAAAACAGAGCACGGTCTTGAAGAAGAAGAAGAAGAAGAAGGAACGAGTCATCATCATCTGCCTAGCCTTTTCCCAATTATATTGGGGTCGGCTTCCAGTCTAACCGGATGCAGCTGAATACCAATATTTTACAAGGAGCGACAGCCCATCTGACCTCCACAACCCAGTTAGTACTAGGTAATACAGTACCCCTTGGTAAGACTGGCAGTCATACTTTCGGGCCACTGACTAATTGTAACGACTGCCAAAGATCTACATATCGCACCTTTAGTAATATAAAGGCTTGAAATTTCCAAACGCCTAGTTGACGCCATACAACGTGGCAACGCCGCCAGTCTCTTGGGCACATTACCGGCTGACAGCGTTGAGGAGGAGTTTTTTGATGCTCTTTTATAGTTTGTAGTTAGTTAATTTTAGTCATTTTAATTATTATAATGTATATTGTATATAAAGGCTTAAAACAAAAAAGTAGTTTTTTGGGAATACGTGTTTAAAGATTCTGAATTGCAGTAAGAATGTTAGACGAGCGGGGGGAGTGTGAGAGAGATAACCGAGTCGTTAATGTTCTTTTTCTCTCTCTTTCAGCGTTAGCCGGTTGATAATATCGTTTTGTGCCCTTAACATGCAAAATCAAACTTTAGAAAAATTTTGACTTGAGTCCTTATATTACTAAAGGTGCGAAATGACAACCGGAACCAACGGTTAACTTGCTTTCGCGTGGTGGTGGCGTTTGCGTGGTGGTCACCCATCTACAGACCAACCAAAACAAGCGCGGCTTAACCTAAAGATTGATCCGAGCGGCTGTTATTATTAAGCCATGAGCTCCTCAAGAAGGAACGAGTATTATTTGTAATAAAAGTACATAATTTAACACAATATAAACTTAAGAGTCGACTCATCTCACCACACGCGTTTCAAAAACAATCAATAAATAATTGATACAAAACAACCTGCTTCCAGTGAATAAGTAACATGTATCTTATCCATCAAATGTTTTCCCACTCGGTGGGGATCAAAGGAATCACTAACATCTGAGTAACAACACTTTGTCTGTATGCTTCAGCCTTCATGAAATATTCTGAACTAAGTTTCTTTCGCGGTTGCGATCGGCTTGTTGTTTGTTTGTAAACTAGCAAATGATTGGTAAATAAGTTGAGGAGATAATATTTTGAACTACTTATATTATTACTTTGTTGGAACGAAGTTCCTTATCGCGCGTTGTGAAAGGGGGCTAGACGGAAAAAATTCTTACGAAAAGTTGTCACGACACTTTTTGCTATAGTAAGCTATTGTAAGCTGTGTGGCGTCGCATGTTTCTCTGTCTGTCTCTCTCTCTCTTATAGAAAGCAAGCCAGATATTTTCATTTCTATTTCGCATTGAACAGTGTGGTGTTCAATGCGAAATATTAATATATATATATTAATATATTTATTAATTATATTTGTTAATAATAAAAAAAAAATATTATAACTTAAAAAAAAAAAAATATTACAATTCCTTCACTAATTAATCGAAAGGAACTTCGTTCCATCCGGGTGTCCCTTTTTTTGTTTATAAATATTGTATGTTTTTACCATCAGATCAATATAATAAAACTCAGAAAGATCAGTTTATTTGGTGTTTTTCTGAATGTGAATCAATGCACACTGCATATAATTATGTAGTTCTGTCTGTCCGCTTGTAACCTGTTCACGCCTTGACGGTTTAACGAATTTTGATGAACAGACGGATATACCGTAACCTGGGTTAATACATATTCTTATCCCGGTAATATGATCCCGTAGGATATTTCCGGCACACACGCTCGCAAAGCCGCGAGCAAAATCCCCGTACTTAATTAACTAATGTATTACTTTGACTTTTTTTGATAAAAGTAGGTAACTAACACCTACCAGGTAAAAAGATATATTCATTTAAACGCTCTCTAATAACTAGGTCTTTGACAGCCTCAATAATTAGAGTATGCAAGATTTGCACTGCCAAGCAGAGCAATGCATATTTTATAATCCAAGAAAGGATGTAATTATCTCTCAAGTCTAACAACCCACAACCTAATAAACTTAATTTTATGTATGAGATAACAGTAAAAGTAGGTACAATTAATATGACCTGTAATTATTACTTTCATAATACAAAAGCCATGTAATATCACGTACATATTTGTAAAATTGGTATTGTACAAAACTACTATCTATTTCTATGTGTTTACTGAATATTTCCGAAAGGAAAACAAAACTATGAGAAATTCGTTTTCTTTCTTTACCGTGTGGTTAGTGCCTAACCTGGTGTCAGAGTTTTTATGCCGCCCATGACCTCTGGCTTAGCTTATCATGCCGTCGAGAAATATCTCTCAGGCATGTTGGTTTCCTCACGATGTTTTCATTCACCGAAGCAAGTGATAAATTATAAAATACGCAGATGAATCCGAAAAATCAGAGGTTCATGTCTTGGGTTCGAACTCGAGACCTACATTTATGTCTTAACAGTTCGACGGTCACACCACTAGGCTATCACTGCTATATACATATAGAAATCAGTACAACACTGAAAGGTTCCATGAAATCAACTTTTGAATAAACTACATACAGATGATGATAAACTACATACAGTTCTAGAGATACTTCATTTATTAGCAGAGTGGAAATAGACCCACCCTAATGAGAGTGAAAAACAGAAAACCTAAACAACGGAGTCACGAACCTGATTTTCCAGAAAATTTAAATAATATTTCAAGTTGGGAATATGAAAAAGCTCCTAGTTTACCCGAAACGAAACCAAAACTTTAATTTTTAATACCACTCTATGTTACGGCATAAAATGAATAAAAAACTGCGCAAAGGCAACCAGCTGATACCGACCAATACAAAATTTGGTGGGCTCTTATAAAATTTCAAAAAATATGGCCACATAAGGATTCTGATAGCCATAAATTCGAAGCATGCTAGCAATACTCTTATTTTATGGCAGACACAACTGGTGGCAATCCCGTTTCCCAAGGCTAGTCATAACGGTATCCCAACCAGTATTCCCTTACTGGGTCCGGAATCCGGTGCCACAAACCCTGCTAATAAGTCGGAGCAAATTAAACTTAATTGAGACGTAATAAGCGCTTTATGAACTGTAATGGATAAATTTGTAGCTCTTGGTATGGAGGGACAGATGAGGTTTGAATTCGAATGATATGTTCATGTAACTTGTCATAAGTTTATGTCTTCCTTGCGATTGCTCTTTAGGAGTAGAAGTGTAAAGTAAGATTAATAGATACATGTGTGAAAATAACTTATAGTAGGAACTTTTCCGAACAATTTTTCCCGGTATTATCAGTTTTTGTCATGGTTTTTCGTGAAAACGCTACAAGAATTAAGTATTTTTTGTTCCTTTAAATTATTTTCCACCTCTATAATAAATTAAATCACAAGTACTTAAGTGAAAAGGTTGTGAATAAAGCTTTTACTTTCTCTGACTTATGATTAAAACGAGAGAAACACATTTAATCTTACAAAGAGGCCGCCATGCGGAAAGATAAATGGCGGGAACGGCGTTATCTTTTTACAATCATCTTTTTCATACCAATTTCATGAAGGCAACGGAGTAAGGTATTCAGCCTGTCATGTTGTTTAATCAAGCGAATTTGTTTCATCCTACAACACAACACAAACAAGCATATTATTATAAATTCTTTTTTTTTTTTTTAAGTTGACTACAACTTTTGCAAAGGAAAACTAAAAGTAGTAGCTATAATATTTATATAAAATAAAATTGAAGTGAGTTTACTCTTCAAAATTTTCTCTCCTTCAGTTTTCAAGTTCTTAAGTGACTTTCAAAGAATAGTTTATGAACTGCAAAGTGCACCACATTCTGCACTATGTACGAAACGTAAACTTAATCTCACATCAAAATATTCAGCTAAAACACGTAGAAAATTTGCAACGACACACCTAAAAAAGCAACAAAATATTTAACATATATGGCAACTTTAAGTAGAAAAAAGCAGGCAGTAATAACCGAGAGAGGTTCGTTATCTCGCAGACGGCACACGTCTGAATGGGTGCCATTGACGCCGGCGAGAAGCATTCGAGTATTGCCCCCCTTAATTAAGAGGGACGAAGAGTGGTTTGAAAGCGTCGGCGGTGTACAATGCCTAGGCATCCTGGTTGTTTTGAGGGCCTTCATTGTTCTTGGATCGCTCCCGTTTCCACCTGAAGTGAGGCGAGGAAGCCTCTAGTTTGGCTCCACAAAGAGTTTTGTGAATATGTCCGTAGTTTTACCCTTTTAAGATGCTCGCAATTATTTTTAATTGCTAAGAACTTTTTGTGTGAGGTGTGCAGTTTTAAAAACATGCCTTTGATTTTCGTTTTTCTTTGGCGGGGAGTCCGTTTTCTTAGTTACTTGCTGTTTTTTTTTTGCGAAAATGTCATTGAAAATATACTTCCAGAGATATTACGTACAATCAATCCCTCTTCACTGGAAGAAATTGCACTGCGAAAATCTCCTTTATTGATACAAAAGAGCCGCTCATGCTAAACTTTTGCTACTGATTGGTGGTTGACTGTACTGTGAAGATGAGACAATCTACGCATAGTATGTTTTATTAAGACAAATTACAGGCAATAATTTCCCTCCAAACATTATTTAAGGCTGTCAGTGTCCAACGAACAAAGTATCAAATCCCCGAAACCCAAGTACCACGTATGTTGACGAGATAAATCCGGTATATCAACAAAAGCGTCCAATTCTCTTTTGTTGTAAGCAATTTTCTGTGAAAATCATATCAGAGGGTTCCTTTTGAATCGGTATAGGAGGGTTTAGGCGGTCCCATTCATGCCTTAGTTACACTTGCGAGTTGCCACGTTAAACCAATGCGCTGTGGGGTGTCTTCAATGGGATAATGTATGGTGTTTCGTGAAAGACGCGGAAAATATTGAGTTAAGGTGATAGTGTTTAGGGTGATGGAGTTTTTTAATCGCGAGTCTATTGTGTGTCTTTTTATGGGGGCGAGACACGATACGGATATTTTGTAGCAAAAGTTGGTGCTTTTTGTGAAGTACTTATCAATGGGATCCAATCATGTATGTTTTTAGATCCCAATAACTAATGATAGTGTGCCGTTACTCCAAATTATTACATTAAAACACTAAACCATCAAACTGGACAATGGCATCACATAAAACAAATCGGCCATAAGCACACCACGACTACCCATAATCCAGATACACCATAAAATATTATGTCGCAATAAAAACGATATAGCCTAATAGCCGTTACGTAACAAAGGAAGTGTGCACGCATAATAAATCTTTTGCACCTCAATTTGCTATGATTGGACAAATTACATGGCCATATCACCCGACCAATGTTCCAAGACCCCTGATATACCACCCGCTGTCCTCCCTTTGTACCGAAGTGTCAGGGACCAAGGGGAGTGGGGAATTCCATTTGCGGTGGTGGTGATAGGAATTGCTCGCATTCACTGGTGGACAATACGCTCAATGGGACCTTATATACAATAGTTGAAATCCACAAAGTGGTTTCCTAGATATTTTTAGATGGGACTGTTTCAAGATATTTTTTGTTTTGAACGGGGTGGGGGCAGCAGACGACGAGATTACATGTCGGTGCTCGAATTATGAAGACCTAAGAGACAGAGGCTTATATAAGAGTATAGAGCATCTTATATCCATACATAATCTCATGCCTTTTTCCAATGGGGGTGGGCAGACACCACAGAACGCCATCTGCCACAATCCTTCTGCTACTTTCTATCTATCATCAACAATAATTCATATTTGATTAATGAGCAGATTTTCTTTAATGTTCTACTGGACGTAGGTAGTTATTACCTAAATATTTGTAGTGAAAAACTTCGTGACTTTTGACTTTCTACCACAATATGCAATTAACAAAATAAAATGGCCAGACATAAGTTTTCATAAGCTGTCTATCTGTCAAAAACATTCGAGCAGAATTAACCACACAAAATCATTTGATCACTGTATGCGAATTTGCACTCCGCAAATAATATACAGCGCAAACAAAAACATGAAACGCTAAAATAATAACCAGGAAGTGAAATAAAGAAACCTAGATATGCCACATATAAAGTCCAATTAAAATTGAGCTTTTACTTACTATAATATGTTAGTACTTCGGTATCTCTCTTAATTGGTCACTAAAGCGCTTTCACATACCCATGCGAATTATCATTTCCGAATGATTTTGTAATTTAAACCGTAACTTTATTACATTAAGGTACTATTTATATTTTCGTCATGAAATTATTTCGCAATGAAGAAACACGAGCTGGCACCATACGGTGAAAGAAAACTTGGAAAATGTTTTCTAGGGTCGAACGAACATATGTTAGCTTCATATTTTATTGCTCTACTTATATCACTACGTTTCTTGGAGATATATATTTTTTTGTTTTACTTTGGCAAAAGTGTGAATAAAGAGTCAATCAAGAAAAAGTATATAGTGAAGTCAAATTACTAAGCAATTTGCCATCGCAGTGAAGTATCAGAAAACTTCAACAAAGAAACTCGACGGAAATTGTGAAGCTGATCCAGTACAAAAGAGAATTTCCTCGCACGTTACGCCTTGTTTTGTTTCCGTTAAAATTTAATCAATACGACGTCTCATCACGATGATTAATTTGGTCTATATTGTGAGCACAGTGAAGGTAAATATTATCGGCATACGAAAATCCACAAATTTCTCAAACACAACAAAGGTCTTTGTTAAAATAGAACACAGTAAATCAGAAGTTTAAAATAAAAATATGATCGTTGAAAATGGCGCCAAGTCGTAGCACTGACGCGATATAAATTGCGAAAAGACGATAAAAATATCGTAATGGCTTTGTCGACTTCTATCGTTTGCAATAAAAAGCTTCAAGATTTCAAAAATATGATTCGCAACGCAGCCAAGGAATCCTTCGAAGAAAGAGATGTAACAAAAGAACACGGCTAAAACAACGAAGCGTGGATTATGTGGAAATTGTATCTTACATGATAGTTATAAAGTATAAATTCCTTTGAGTATCCAAACTGGTAACATTACAGGAGTTGCAAGGTCGCCGCCAAAATGAAAAATATTAAAGGACTCCTGAATTTCAAACGGCCATTTCCTATGGTACAAATTAAATGGAATTTCTGGATAATATCTCCTGCCTTTATTAAAACAACAAAGAATGTGCAATGAAACATTTTAATGTAGAAATATTTGATATGTCCGACGGTACAGTAGATAAGAATTTCTGAATATAAGGAAGGAAATATTAGAGCATTTTTTTCTAAGAAATGTTTCATTTCATAATTAAGACATGAGTTCTACGTTATTCGATGAATTACTTAATCGAACAGCTACGAACTACATCTTAGTTTAGAGCAAAGCTGAAACTACTTCAAGAAATTGGCGAACTAATATTCGAAGTAATATTATCCCAAACCTTTTCAGTGCTTCTCAGAACGTTTCCGAACATAAAAATAACCTACATTTAATGAAAGACGTAGAATCCAGACTTCCAAGAACCTTGGAACACTCCATCATAATAGCAACAACTTAGTCTCAGAACATAAACCAGACGAAAATGCAGTCGGCTCTTAAATCCTTAATTGCTACAGGAATAAAATTTTACAACGCTCCTGCCATAATATTAGCATAGAAAAACTTTCATTCAGAAGTGTTATAGCTTTGCAAAGTATCGAGGACAGTCAAGGATTGGAAGTAGAGAGGGTCTTGTGATGTCAAGTGTGGGTTCACCGGTTCTCGCCTCTTGGTGAGGGCCGCCCCTCGTGTCGTGGAGTGGAACAAGGGTCCATTGACAAAGTTAACATTTGCAATGTAGGCACTTCGCGCTTATGATCTGTTCTTTCAACTGTCTAGTGTTTTGGAGATTTTTTGCTTGCTTTTTTTTTTGTTTTTGTTTGGTATAGGCGTGCGATGAGCAGGGATGTAATGTTTGCGATTAAGAGTGATGAATGTAGATGCTTGGAGAGGGAATTAAAGACAAAAAAAACGTTCAGGGGCAAAATGTCCAATTCTCAAAATGTCCAACGGTGTCAAAATGTCCAAATCCCAAAATGTCCAATTGTCAAAACGTCCAATTCCCAAAATGTCCAATTCTCAAAATGTCTAAGTCCCAAAATGTCCAATCTTTGAGAATGTGGTAAATTTGTTCAATAACTCATCAAAGCGCTTTTCAACCGACTTCCAAAAAGGAGGAGGTTCTCAATTCGACTTTTTTTTTTGTATGATTATCTCATCCTGGAGAATTCGAGGGAACTCTTCAATAAATGTTAGCAAACCAACGATTCTGCAAGCATTCTCCGACAGTCGTTTCTCCTTTGGACTGATCACCGACAGGACGTTTCGTTTTTGAGAGATTCGTCGATAGAACGTTTCACCTATGGATGTTTCGCCAACAGAATGGTTCGCATCTGTTAGTAGTTCCCCAATGTTTGCAATAACAAAATAGAAGAATATGGTAATTAAAAGTAAAGGCAGCCTTACATTAATATTTATAAATAATTTTTTTTCTTCATGTCTTTGTAGCAAGCTAGTAGCTTTTTGGTGGCTTCGTAGTTAAATAGTGAAAAAGCCATGTCGAAACAATCGTAGACAAAACGATCTGACGGCGAATTTTCCATAGTTGAAAAGTCCTGTCGTCGAAACAAACAAATGCGAACCATTCTGTCGGCGAAACATCCATAGGTGAAACGTTCTATCGACGAATCTTTCAAAAACGAAACGTCCTGTCGGTGATCAGTCCAAAGGAGAAACGACTGTCGGAGAACGCTTTCAGAATCCAAACCAACCGCGATTGCTGAAAGTTATTTTACACTTTTTTGTAGGTATTTGTTTTAGAAGTCGGTTAATTTTTTTATTGAGCTAATACCTACAAAAAAGTGTAAAATAACTTTCAGCAATCGCGGTTGATTTGCTAACATTTATTGAAGAGTTCCCTCGAATTCTCCAGGATGACATAATCATACAAAAAAAAAAGTCGAATTGAGAACCTCCTCCTTTTTGGAAGTCGGTTGAAAAGCGCTTTGATGAGTTATTGAACAAATTTACCACATTCTCAAAGATTGGACATTTTGGGAGTTGGACATTTTGGGACTTGGACATTTTGGGAATTGGACATTTTGGAAATTGGACGTTTTGACAATTGGACATTTTGGGATTTGGACATTTTGACACGGTTGGACATTTTGAGAATTGGACATTTTGCCCCTGAACGAAAAAAAAAGATGATTGTGGTGATGGATTATGTGTGGAATGGTATGAAACCAAAGAGATTTTAAAGAATTATAGAGTGGACATTGGGACTATTTTCATGCAAAAATTTTGATCCCAAATATTTTCGATTTTGACACATGAATGCTCCCTGACAAGCGGGGATCTATCAATCGCTCGTAAATATTTGAATGTCGTTGTACGAAAGTAAAGGGAGCATTAATTTACTCCTTTTCGTATTATTTGATAGAGTGACAGTTGACACCCAGAAAGGGAGAAAACCTCTCTTTCTGTTTTTTCTCTGTCTATTTGTTAGCAAAATGTGATTTTAAGCTTCCTACCAAAGTTAACTTTGACAGTACGGTAGTTTAGGGAAACGTTGTACGAAAATATTTGCATTGTCTATAAAACAGAGTCTGTTTTAGTTGCATAAATTACCTAAGCTAGCCAGTGACCAACCCGGAACTAGGTTACCGCGGAGTTTTATAGCCAGTTTATTTCAATTCGAAAAAGTTTTCCCCGCATGAATAGAATTAAATCTAAGTGCTACACGGATCTTTTGGCGTTCAAATGACGTTGACAGGATGGTGCCATTGGTAAACATTTGCGAAGTTGTTTTGGGAAGTAACATAACATGACGCTTACAATTCCCGAAGGGTTTGGCAGAGGCGTACCTAATAGTAGTATATTTCGCCTGTTATGTCCAATTCCCATGTAGTAGGGCATGAGGGAAGTGTATTGAAAAATAACCAACTAACCCGCACTGGGTTTCCGTGGTGGATTGCGGCCCAGAATTCGGAAAGAACGCCGCCATTCATAAGTTAGGGTCTCCTCTCAAATTTAAACATGCGCTACAAGATCCATGTAAGTACAGCTATACAAACTATAATCAAGAAAACTCGTTAATAAGCATTGGCTCGCAAGAAAAACAATAAAATTGCTATCACAGAAACACGTCTGCACTGCCTGCGTGCATTCATCTTACTTAGAAACACTTATCAATCTGTTAGTCCATTAAAATAGATACTAAGACCTCAACTCCACTTGACTTCACACGCAGGTGCAGGCGCATAAATAGCTTAAACCTGTCTTGGAATGGCTGGATGAACTTAATGATTATGGCCAGATGGTTGTTGTTACTTTGTTTCATTTGACCATTTTCATTAGAAATTTAATTATAACTGATAAATGTAGGGCTGTGATACGTTCATATGAACCATCCAAAGAAGACAGAAATATGGAATGTATTTTTTTTTTGTTTTCATTGTTAAGTAAAAAAACTATTAAAAACCCAGAGCGTTTCAGCTTTTTTGGTAGCCCTACCTAAATATCACTGAACACTTTCTCAAAAGCAGCAATAATATAATATTATCTATGCACTCCAATGTGAACGACTGTTATACATTTAGTAGTACCATTTGTAAGAAACTCAAAATCAGAAGCACTTTACATTACACATTGCTTAAATATTTGTTCTGGTCCCGAAATATCATCTGTTACGAGAGCTGTTATTAGCTCCGTATTATCATTCTTAAAAGGAACGACAATTTCACTGACAAGGAAGTCATACATACATACATATAAAATTACTAGCTGTGCCCCGGTGTTTCACCTGCCGTTTCACTTTTTGTTTGGCTCCTAAAAGTCGTACCGTGATGTTAAATAACCTATAACTTTGCCTCAAGAGTTAGGCTATCAAACGCAAGTAGAATTTTTGAAATCCGACAGGCATTTTCAGAGATTATCGCGTTCAAACAAACTCTTCAGGTTTATTACATTAAAAAAATATAAAGATGTGTGAACTGTGTATAATCTACATTCATTCATTCTCTTTATCTTTATCTGCCTCTGTCTAACCCAGTGGCACTTAATGCTTCCCACAGATGTACCGCGTACCGCTAAACCGGTCCGCGCTGAACAAATATTTGTTCCCGTACGAGAATGTCTTGATGAACCTCATGTGAGCACAGATTATCAAATTACTGGCTCAAATCAAGCTGGGACAAAGCGAAGGAAATAAAGGATAAAGTTACTGAGTTTTAGACGCATATTTTACGTTTTTTTGGCATGATATCCTGCGTTGAACTTCCGAAATTGTGGTGAGAAGAATTTACCTGACAAAATTTTATACACTAGAGACACCTTTGCTTGGAAGTTACAAGCTAAGGATGTATAAGACGGTAGAATATAAGACCATAGTTTTGTTCACTGGACTGTAGGTAAGGTGGAAACCAAACCGCGGGAAGTTATATGGCCTTAATACGACAAGTTACTTAATCTCTAGGGAAGTCAGGTTAAAGATAAGGCTTTTTTGTGCAGCTTACATGGCTTCTTATGGTAAGATGTGGAACAATAATTCAAAGAAATAAAGACAATTAGGAAATTAGGTTGGCAGGACTAGAAAACTTTGACGGAAAATCTTGTAATATTAAGCTTGAATCCCGGGGCTTTAAACCTAGTAACAGCAAAAGCAATGACAGAAAAAAATACCCCCGTCATAAGCAAGATAAATGAAACAAAATTACGGGTAACGAAACAACGTTATGAGCGGACACACATAGTGCATGAATGTGCGAGGCGCGATGGCCGACCAAGCTTGACAAATTGGAGTCCAAGGATTATCCACTCAATGTGCTATATTATGAGACCCGGGGTGAATTATATCGGGGCAATCGACTACCACGCTTTGTTTCATACCTTTAGCCGAGATTTTTAAACGGTCCCGCCGATTTTTGGGCTGGCTTATGCCGGGGGATTATTTTCATTGGCTGTGGTTTAATTTGGGACATTTTTTTACAGCGCCATTTTTGACACGCGGTTTTTGGCGGGACGTTTCGGGTTTTATTTTATTTTTTTGCGGGATTAGCACATTTTATTGTGATACTATTTTTTGCCCGCGATGTCATTCACGTTGATCTATAGATATTTTTCAACACTGATTTAAAGTTGTTCCTGTAATATTGTGTGATCTAGTAATGGAATTAATTTTATCTAGGTATGTACTGTCTTGTAATATCTATGATTACATTTAATTGATTGATATTCTAGGTTTCCGACTATTATATAGTTGATTCTAGGTCCCGCTAGATCTCAAAATCACCTCAGAACCTTTGTTACATGATGATGTCCGTTTCTTCTTGATGAAAAACTTGGGCCTGTAATTTATTTGGTACGATCGATAATACCCAATAATTCGTGATATATAAATGACAGCCGATTTTTCAGTGTTCTCTCTAGGAAAAATGGAAAATCCGGAATAAATGTGAAGCGTGCAAGAGTGTATTTTCGGTGTAATTTATAAGCGGGGAGCGATTGGGACAGAGCAGACATGTTTTATTAACTAGAGCTCGGACGCTTTTTTAAGGATTTTCTAAGGGTTTTCTACATATCTCATACAATTTTAGTTTGTGATTTCCTCGTTTATTAATTTGCTCGATCCTATTATCTACTTTCAATAATAAGCAAGAGCAGAATAAGTAATTTCGAAGGCAGTTTTTATTACTGTAAACATTTACCTACACACAAAAATTAGCATAGACACTCTAGAAGTAAAACATGATGGAACATTATGTTGAAGCGCTTTCTTGCGCTTCATCTTATACTTTACCCCATCTTAATATTATAGACGACATGTCGTTTGTATAAAAATGGCCGGCGAAAGCCCGGGGTAGGGTCTCACAGGAAATGAACCGTGGACTAAGGCCCCTTAATGTTGGAACACGCCAGACTTTGCCGATTTAGAATTACAAATATATTTCACACAACGTCTCCTTCAAGAATAAAGTGAAGGAGGAAACATTTTCCACCCATGGAACCATGCTTACGTTGGTATCTCTTCCGCCATTTATATTCATCAGGTATTACATTTGACAACCCTATCTTGGTACTACATTTTCTCAGAACTCCGTCTCCATATTTTTGCGCTTTAAAATAGACCTTACATTCCGAAGGGATGATGTTATGCCACATTATAAGCTGCATGTTTGACTCCATTAAAATTATCATTCGAAAATATGGCGTTTGGGGCACGCGAGTCCTGCGGGATGATTGTAGAGCATTCAAATTCAAACCTTATTGGAGAAAATGGTAAGTTGATTATAGTTTGATGTGTGAAGGGGGTAATTTGGTAAACTGTTTACGCTAATACAAGCCTCGGGGACCGGTTGCACTCGTATTTACCTGCACGCACACCCTGTCTTTTTCTTCACTTTTTTTTAGTAAACATCTCGTTGTAAGTCCTGATGGTTTATTTGGTTGCTGTGGACGTGAGCTAGTTACGGCTTGAATTAGTTTTTTTACCCAGTGGTTTTGAATACAGAGGAGATTGCGTTGATTTACAAAATCGATTCGGGTTACTTGAAGGAACATTGGCAGTTTTTGTTTGTTTTCTCTTAGTTTAAATGTGGTTTGGTGTAGATAGTACTTCCTACACTGCAACGTGAGCCCGACTGTACCTACCATAGAAGACAAGTTGAATTGACATCGGATTAAAAAAAAAGATATCGCACCTAGAGAGTAACTTTACTTACATAGTTTGAAAATGAAATGGAAATAAAAACCCCGGTGGTGATCTTCAAGAATTTCTGCATCCATAACTTTGCTTGAAACATGCAAACACCTGTTAAAGATAAACTCCTTGGCATCCCTGAGATCTGTATTTAAGATTCGCTCGATAAATAAGTAGAGATAAACATTTACTGCATACTTGTAACAGTTACGATCAAGGAGTACAGTTAGATATGTATATTTACTTACAGTTGGTATACATATAATGTATAGTTCACTGTAATTGCCTGACCGAGACTACTAAAGAGAGCTAATACGTAATTACTAAAACTAAACTACTTACAAATAACGTGTGTTCTTCTAGACTAAGCAGATTAATATATTATGAAGGTAACAAAAATACATCGCAGACAGAGACTGTCACAATCATGTGCCTAATACAAGGATTTAACACGCGAGAATCGCCCTACTAAAAATGATGCTTGTGTTTCGTACACAATGCTCCTTAGATACAAATTAATATACTTTTATTTCGGTTTATGGACTAGTTGCAACGTTTGTTTGTGATCACTGCATGCGCATGCACATTCTTTAGTGTTTGTTTAATTTAATTTATTACGTTTTTTTCATAGTAGAAATAAATTATTATATAATTACAACCGTAATTGACCTGCTAACTCATATCTACTGAAAACCGTATCATTCGCGTGTATGTTCCGGTATCGTCCCTTGTCATTCGCTCACTTTCCTCAGTTTTAACTTTTCTGCGTCACTTCAGTACGGCACATCTATTGATTTAAATCTTTGGTTTTATATAAGTAAGTAAAATAAGTGTACCTAGAACAGCTGTATACTGACAAACCTAACTCAGACAATCTCACGAAGTTAAAGCCACAAACAAATATGTTCCTACTGCACACACTTTATTACTATCCTCTAACATAAAGTTCCCGCGTTAAGTTGCCAACTTAATCAAACTTAGGCATTACGACTTAGCGACTTTAGTACGAGACAAGATTGACCAAATGTAATGTCGGAAGTAGGAGTTAAGTTACGACTTACGAGTCAGCCTAACTTAAGGTCAATGTTACAGTTTAAGCCGAATTTAGGGCCGCATTTGCCAAAGCTGAATTTGGTTAAAGTTATGTAGGTATAGATAAGTTTTAAAAGGGTTCGGTGTGGTTTTCGGTTCCTTGTAGAAATACTCTTATACGCCTTACAGACTCACGCGAGAAGTCTCGACGAGAAGGGTCGCCGGAACATAGCGCGAGAACCGAGAAGGTCTCTACACTCATGCGACCTTCTCTCGAGACCCGATCAGCCCTTTGAAGCGGCAAAAAGACCGACACCGATCGGAGAACAGGTGAGCGCGAGAACGAAATGGCGAGAAACCAATCACATTCCCGCTTCTCGGGGGTTCTTGGCGTGAGTCTGTACGGTCCTTTATAGTTTGACTAGAATTTGAACTTTGAATTTTCGATTTCAATTATGATTTTTTCAATCTGTCACCATTGTTACCGTTTATTTTGAAAAGAGTCACTAAGGCTATATTACTCTTTCATTGTTATTTTACCTATGATTTGACTTCTATTCTTGTCGAAATAAGGTTTATTCTGAGATGTAAAATAACTAAGAAGACCTTAGCCATTGTTTTCTTGATTGCTTTGACGTATGATTCCTAATTCTAGGTCGTCTTTTGTTATCCAACCAGCCAACTTCTTTGGCAAAATTCTAAATTCGACCGCACCCGAACACATTCCCGAAGATAGCCGAAGTTAAATAGACATCGACGCGACGTCCAATGGCCGAACTGCCACTATTCCGTAACACGCATCATAAACTAAACATATAATCGCCGTACATGGCAATGTGTCCAGGGATAGAGGACTTTGCTAGGGCGTTAAGCCGAAAATTACGAATAGGGTCATAAGATTATGTGTCTAGACTAGTCAAATGCACATTTATTATGCGCACGGCGAAAGTGTACAATTCTCTGGCACCGGTGACAAAACTTATGATTTAATTGGTTGACTAAAAATAACCCATTTGACATCTGATTAAATTGACAAGGGTTTGAGTAACTTAGGGTTACTAGCAGAATTATCGAATCTTACTACTATTGTACTCGTAAATGCGAAAGTTTGGATGGATGAATGTTTGTTACTCAATCACGCCAGAACGGCTGAACGGATCTGGATGAAAATTGTCACAGAGATAGATTGTAATCTGGTATAGCACATAGGCTACTGTTTTTTTTCCTGATACATACACATTTAAATTACATGTTGAACGTGTCTGTTATGATGTGGCATTTGGATTCCGAAACATTTTCTTGAAATATGTAAACTATAAAGTTTAATTAAACTCTATTCAATAAAGTTGTGTTTCAAATTTATATTACGTGAATCAAAGCTTGATGTTATGGAGCTTTGACCATTTTAACTCAAAACAAATAGTCTAAAGTTTCACGTCACAATTTCAATACATGCATGACACAAACAAAGTTATCATAACCGAAAGATCCAACAGAAGTTAAATGAAAACCCTGTAAAAACAAATCCAAGGAAAAGTATTCCCGAAAACATACCACGAATCCAAAAGGCAAAACTTTTCTCCCACACACGACCAGCTTGTAAAACCTCTGCCCACGTTCATCATAACCCCAAAACTTTAACATCTGGGAGTTAAAAAGGGAGTATGGGAGGTCTGGTTTTCCTGGCCACGTGTGGTAGACACTGTAGACAGTCATGTCGGAGTTATAGAGCCTTCATCCTTTAATTGCGTCTATAATTAAGTAGCTTAGCAAACGCCTGCATTTGAAGCCTGTCGGCTATTCTGACAAGCGATAATTGGATGGTATTTTATTATTTGTGTATTTGTTGTGATCTGTTTGATTGGCTTTTTGCATGGTTGTGGCTGATCGTGTAGGTTGGGGAAAACGTGTATTGATTGTGATGTAATGTTTTATTATTACAGTTGATACCAAAGGTAAATAAGGTTCCAATGCTACCTCACTTCTGAATAAAAAAAAAATTATCAAAACTCTATGTAACTTTACTTAGGACAAATTTTATGTCTGCAATCAGCTCATCTAAAAACCGCGTTCCAGATCAGCAGCCAGCGTCAATTTGTCATGACATATTGACACTGACAGCTCTTAAACGACGTCTAGATGAGTACATTGCGTTTAGTTTCCTTGCTGAAATTGAGTCTTAGCCCACAAGCGATGTTTTTTGATTTGGCTCTAGCGTGGAGATCAATAAGGAGGTACATACCTACGTGGCTGTTACGGTAATAAAACCTAAAAATTTCGGTACAACACGTGTTAAAAGATTAAAGAAATTGCTGGATCACACCTATTATTATTAATTTTCAAGGTCTATAAACCTTGGACAATTTAACGGATCACGCAAATGTTACATAATAATCTATTTCTGTTCTAATCGATTTTTCGGTTAAGTCACACACAGAATATTTAATTCTATCTTAAGGTAATTAAGCGTTATTATTAAATACCTGAATGAACCGTGTTGTATCGTTTTAATATCGGAACGTCTCGATCGTGTGAATGAATAAATGAATGACACGTACATTCACGTTCATCTATTTTAGTTATATTTGTGGGTTTATGAAAGTCTGTGTTATAGTGAATGAGATTGCGATGCGATTTTGAAAATGTAATAAATAAATAATTTACTTTGTAAAACTTCTTTTATTCGTTCGACGTTCTGTGGTTTTTGTCAACCTCAATAGGAAAATGGTTCAATAGGTGTGCTTTTATGAACTTAAACTTTTGTAACCTGCTTTTATTTTCTTAATATTTTTGGAGAGATTTAACAGTAATATTCGGATATTTAAGAGGTCTTTTCAATGCTCTTAAACACATATAAAATGAATGAATAAAATTCCGTTTTACGCAGTCAGTTTATTTAATAATATTATCACTGATTTTTCCAAAGAAGACGCAATAACGTTTTATGTACGGTAAAATTATCTTCACTTGAAATGAAGTCTTTTTATATTGCATTCTTCTTGACTGCGAATAATTTTACTCTTGAATGTAGAATACATCTCTAGCTTATTTTTCTGTGAAGCTGCGATGTCAACAACCAGCTGAAGTGGGGTATTATTATGGCGCCTGTTGGGTACAGACCTAGTTGCTTGTACAATTGTATTTTTAAAACTCTTTCGTGGATGCTTGAATGTATATTCTAAATCGTAACAATTTGTGAATTTACAACGAATGACAACTTAGTCTTGGTTGAATGTCATTTGCACAACATTTGTCAAGACGGCTTAGACAAAGTTATATTCCGTAAGCGATAACTTTGATGGCCTGATTATGGTAATCAATTGCCTAGTTCCTAAGGTCGATTTTTGCGTTTGACTTAATGTTACCGTTGTTAGATAGTTTCAACCACTTCAATTGTTTTCAGAGTTTTTGTCAAAGCACTTACAAAACCGATTAAAATCAACACTGGCACAAAAACATCGTTACGCATCAATAGTATAGCGTGGCATCGCAAAGATACTCGAGTGGGAGCAAACCCTTGCTCTAACACAGTGAAAGCATTCTACCTGTTTGTGCAAGTGTGTTGTTTTTGACATGACATTCGGCTACCTCTTGTTTTGAACCACTACGGTTTATAGAACCTTGAAGTTTGACCGGCCTAGGCAGGTTGAATAGACAGAAATATTTATAGATTTTTGTGAATGCCTGCGGATCTGAAGGCCAATATTCTCGTACTTATTGGCGTTCATTCAACTTCAAGTCGCAATCATTACTGGGTATGCGATACTCAATGTTAAAAGTGTTGGTTACTAAATTAGATGATACAGAGCCTTTTTGACTGATTGAGTTAGAATGCGGTACGGTCTTCAAAATACGAACCTAATAGGTGTAAAAATATCCTAAATTGAGCCGCAAGGCACTTGCTCTTCCGTCATAGCGATATTTTTTTTGTTCTGGACCATACCTGGGAACCTTCTAGTTACGGAGATATTGGATTTCGAACTTCCAACTCTTTTACAAGTTTTTAATGTTTAAACTTTAAGTTTAAACAAATTTTTGGCCCCTGTACTATTCAATGCATCAGAACAATGTTTTACGAACGTTAATTTGAGTCCTATTAGTTATTATAGTCGTTCTGTTTATTATAGTCGTGATTTTTCACCCCAAAAAAAAAGTTACCCAGCAATAATTTTTGCGTAGTGTGACTTAGTTTGATGTACAGAATGCTTGGGTCGCGGCTTCGGGAAGGGTCCGTTTGCACCTTGTATTTGTTTAAATACGTAAATCTAGTTATTACAATTTCACTAATTAGCATTGAGATACCTCCGTATAGGTAACAACATATACATTGGTACAACTACGTTGGTACTTGGAAAACTAAGTAGTTTCTGATAGTTCCTAAGTACTGGTAATCCAGATGTTTGTATCCCGGTATTTAATTACAAACTATGATATCTCGCGTAGTTTGTTTATATGCATAGTTTCAGCTGCTATATTTTTAGCCGTGTCCCAACTAAATCGACGGTGCGCGAACACACGACCTGTTCGTTCATTTTGTTCGGCGAACAGTTTGACAGAGGGTGCTTTCTCGTTTTCCAAACACATAAGGCACAAGTTATGATTCCGATGACTGTGTATTCCCGTGAACATTCGCTAAGGTTAAGACGCGAGACTGGGTGCTTAAAAAATAACGCAGCATAATATGAAAACCACGAAAACACTCTAATAAGCCGCAATGTTTGCTCTACGATTTCCAAGGCAAATAAATCAACCTTTAC
This sequence comes from Standfussiana lucernea, assembly GCA_964057025.1. NCBI lineage: Eukaryota > Metazoa > Arthropoda > Insecta > Lepidoptera > Noctuidae > Standfussiana > Standfussiana lucernea. The sequence continues at coordinate 4,734,083 of OZ059789.1, forward strand.
GAGCAAATTATCTCAAAACCGTGGTATGTTCGGGATGCACGGGTATTCTACAGGGAAGATTCAATTACAGTCGTCACGTGCCTTGGGGGCCATCAATGGTTAATGCGGAGACTGTTAGTCTCCCGTAAATAGCTCCCATGATCTTTTACCTTATGTAATAACTATTGTTCGTGGTTTCTCTCGCGTCGAAGTCAAAAAATATACCACGGGAACGTCTTTACTGCATAAAAAGTATCCTATCTCCTTACCCAGCTCATCTGCATGCTAGATTCGATCCTCTCAACCATAAAAGCATGACAAACAAACAAACTCCCTTATACATTATAATATTACTTGGCAATAATAATATTATTACCTACTAGTCGTTTATGAAATCAACTTCTATCTAACTAATAATATTAGTTAAAGTTGAGAACCGATTAAACGTCGAAAAAGGTATGGTTAAACAATCGTAAATCATATAATCACAACTTTAAGTAGCGTTATAAACAAATCCTATAAGTACGTATTTAATTGTGGTAATCAATTTAAATTAAATCGTATTTTTTTTACAAAAATTAAACGTTGCTGCGTAATGGCAAAGGCTGTAAATGTAAAACCTCTTTCACAGGCACAGGTAGGTACCAATAGGTACGTTAAATAACAATTTCCCCGTTTATAGCAATAAGTTATACCGTACAATCATCATGGAATTCCAATTCTCTCCATTTATCCGTTGGCACGTAATTTAATTTATCGTAAACTCTTTCGAAGCGTTCCATCAATCTTTGTGACCTTTATGAATTTATATTCGGAAGAAACGGTAATATTTCAATATTTATCATGGCAACACATTGATCGTTGAGCTGATGGTATTTTTAATTTCCGCAAGAGAAGTTTGGCGTCGACGCCACTCGAGTGGCATCGGGACGAAGCCAATCGTTCGGAAACACTCGGAACAAAGGTCTATTTGCATCTTTGTACCGCATCTGAATTCTGAATTTGTGCTTTGTTTTGTAAATTAATGAATTTGTGCGAGGATTGTGCTTTATGAATAGGGATTTTATGCTAAACTTGATCCCGATTAGTTAAAAATTAAGTGAATGAGAGTTGACAACCTTTACGTTTCACTGGTTACGTAAGAAGAATGTGATATTTTGTATAAGTAGTCATGGAGGAGGCTCTTATAGAAGTGTCCTTAGAACACGTTTTCTGTTATCATTGCATTACCACTCCGGCGATAGTATCCAACGCGATAGGCAATTCCGAATGATACAGTTGTATATACACGGATCTTATGGCGCGTGGCTGTTAATTCCGCCCTCTTGTTTTTACCAACAACTGTCAATGTCACTCAAGAGCCAAAATATCCTTGTAGCCATTTCGTAGCACAATATTTAGCAAAGAGAATCAGCCAAAAACAAAACGACACTTCTACAGTTTTGTCTCAAGTTTCAAAGCGTATCCTTACTCTAATATAAAACCCTATAATAATGAGTTTACATACACCTATTTGCATGTATTAGGTGTGTGTTCAACAGAGGCGCTAAACTTATCATTTTATGGCGTCGTAAATACGGGTGGATGGCCTCGCATGAGTACTACAGCGGGCTGCACTACTAGTAGGTACTGCGAAAGTTGTGCTTGTGCAGTGGGGTAGTTTATTGATGATGTCAGAATGAGTGGAATTTGTAAAATGTACATCCCAAAGATTTTTTCTAAAAGAGCCGATAAACGATTTCCGAAACGTTGCCATCAAGTCCTAAAAAAGGAGCCCAAAATGAGCGAGTATACATTGTACACAGTGTTGAACAAAATTAGCAACAGGAGTAGGTACATAAGAATCGCAGTTAGTGGCGTTCTGCAGTTTTTGCCTTCCTTCATGGGCGTGAGTGTATGTATGTACTATGCAATAAAGGAGAATGTTCAAGTGACTATGGAACTTAGTATCGGTATGAAACCTATTGTGACACAAATATTTATGGCTTAAATTAAAGCTTAATTTTAGGGCTTTCAATGGTAACCTACCATTTTATTGTAATTCTCCGCATTACGCAATAATAAGGCATCGAAGTCTAGGTCTACAGTCAAATCTCTAAGCGACTTCTAGGTATAGTTCCACACGACCTCCGTAAACATGACTTACCGATGTTGGAGAAATCCAAGAAGCCAGAGTATTGTAGGTACATATTTTCATTAACTTCCCTTAACGACTGCCAACGTAAATACTGAACTACTTTACACTGCAAATATTATTGCTACTCACGAAAACTAAATTATTTAAAACATTAAATAGACACAAAATAATACAGTAAAATAAGCGAAAATACAAGGAATCACTCTAACCCGCGCATTAAAAAAATGTCGCCAAATATTTTCCCATGTACAGTCGTTTAAAAAGCGCAATGGATTTTCAACTAGTCTATTAGCTTCTGCCCGCGGACTCGTCTGCACCCAATTTATTTGAATTAATGAATGATATAATATATTTTCAAGAATATAGGTAGCTAAGATAAGTTCTTAAGATCTATGGGTTTCACATATAATTTATTTGGATACTAGTTTGTGTATGTCTTTGTGCAAAGTGTCAAAACTGGTTAGATTTTTCTTATAAACTATGGGGGTTTATACTTAGATGGGATTGCAATAATCAAGACATGCAAAAATGATAATGTGAATCAGAATATAGGCACATTTTCATTTGCAGTAAGTTTTGTTCGATTTCGGGCTTGACATACTACAGATAATTAATCTATTACTCATACAAAAATATAAACAAAGAAATATAAACATAGTTGATTCAATTCAACCGAAAATCAAGAATAATGGCCCATTTATCTACAAAAACAAATGCATTAGGTAAATCATTAAATTTTAATAATATTAACACTACGTAAGAGACTGTACTTAAAACCAAACGAATGAGACGTGCATATACGCTGGAAAGAGAACGCCGTTCGATCGCCAGCAAGATCCGCGCGCATAGTTAATTTTGGCGCGCATTTGTTTTAAAATACAAATCCAAACAGGCAAGGTTCTCGAATACATTCTGCCGTTCGTAAAACAAAAAGTTTTGCCTAGGTACTTTGACCCCGTTATCATAATGTTATAATGATCAGTTTTCATTCATTTTTATTTTGGATAATTATTCAAATATAATTTCATTATTTTGATGCGCAATTTAATTATTTTACGTAGTCAACACGAAGGTTTCTCGTATGCCATGCGCTTAGTACTTATTTCTTCCATGCATGGAAATGACATGACATTTCTCCAGTGAATTTATAAGACAATTATTACTAAGAAATCGAAATAAATACCATTATTTTTATGTTTTTTTTTATGCGGAGAATTTAAGGTGTCTTATTACTAAATTAAATCTCTTTTTACCAAAGTAAAAAAAAAAACTTTCTTGTAAATTAGATTTTCCCGCAAAAAATTAATTCTAGAAACTAATCGTTTTGTGTATATTATTATATTACAGAACTACGCCAGTGACATGGCAACATTTTTACATAATATCTACCATTATTAAATAAACCGAAAATAACTCCTTCACCAGCAGCGCACTTCACTTTGTATATTTTTGCATAACAACGCAGCACAGTTCACAATTTGTTCCCAGCTGCCGTCACGAACGAAACTACTTGAATAAACAAGATAACTATTTTTAAACAGACCCTTAGTCATATAACACAAGGCATTTAGCCAATTTTGCAGTCTTTAGCCAATTATTAGCATATCCTGCTGTTATGCAATATGATAGCTCCGCATCTGCATGAGAACTCTTCTAGTTCATTGATATGACACTAAAAAGGACATTCTCTTAATTTGATCGTGAGAACGAGTCAATCCAACTTAGACATGGAAAAGGTCAGTTATTATCTTACCTATAGACAACTGTCAAATGCCAAAGCCTAGTCCACTCATCTGCAAGGTTAATGATAAAATAACCATGACGGATTCAGAAAGTGGTAGTCATGGACACGGCTCGCCTTTCTCTGGAGCCCTGACCGCTTGGACCCTGTTCCCGATACCGGCGGGCTTCTATTTTTTTAATTCTCATAATGTTTTTTTTTCTTAATATTGATTTTATGTGGCACCATTTAACAATGTAAAAAGTAAGGAAGAAAATTAGTAAAACGAAATAAATGTAATTTATTTCTGTAAGTTGCATTGTGTAAGCTCTAACGATTTAAGCTGCCTGGTTGTAAGGAAGGTGCTGAAATTAAGTGAAGTCGAGTAGCTGATCACTAGCAGCGTATTTATGAAGTGTTCATCGAATTTGTATACCTAATTATTAAAGTTTGTGTTGACAAATTCAATATTTTTTTTTAATCATTCACACCAATATAGCAACTGGTTTGAATACAGGTGTAAGTAGCTATAATATATGTTATACCGAATTGTGAAATTACGAAATCAAAATAAAAACCTGTTGATTCTCGGTCTACATGGAGACTGAAGGAAAATGGCGCAGTTATACGTTTCCTCTAGCTTATTAATATAATTACTTGCTAGCTTTTATAACATCTGTTAATGAGGCAAAAACTTTAATGAATAGGAATGGCAATGATCAGATACACACTGGGGAACTTTCTGAAAGCAAATCACGGGTGGCTTAATAAATAAATCGTAAGTAATTGATTATAACGAAGCCCTAAGGTCCATAAAAGTAATTATTAATCCTACGCGTGAGAATAATAAATTATTTACGTAACAACATTTGATTAATAGATAAGTGGTTACGAGCCCGCCATACGAGAATAAAGCCTCTTTTATCTTCGTCATAAAAGGAACTTATGATTATGTCTTTATTAAGATTATTATGTGAAGGAAAATTAGTAATATGACCCTTTTTAGACCTAACAATTGAGCCTTTGTAACGTTAAGGCAGAAATGAAAATGAATGGATTCAGGGACTGGCCTGGCCAGGGTGTCTGGAGTCTGGATTCTCATACGTATGCAGAGTTTGAGGAATGCCAAGACGTAGGATTTCGTAGCAGAGAAATTAAGTGACAGATTGCTGGTGGCGTAGATACTGAAGTTAATGGAAGGACCAGAACAATTTATGAAAGAGAAGAGAATTGACAAATAATAAACTATAGATGTAACAGATTCCTACTATCTAACAGAAAAATTAAGAACTTGAACAGAGTTTGTATGAAATATTGTACTAGAGTCTAGAACAATATTAAAATCCGTAGTACAATAGTTAAATCCGTTGAATTGTCTAGTACCTAATTATACAATTCAACGGATTTTATTTCTGGAGTACGGAATTATTGAAACAAAACATTGGGTACATTAGTAACGGCGCAAATACCACATCTTTTAAGATCTTAATTGTAGGTTTAATACTAATCGTTAAACCAGCACATTACTCCTAAGATAAAACGAAAAAATCCGCCATTTAATCTTTTCACTCACATGATACTACCATTTATAACAGTAATCTTAAGCACACAAACCTAAACTCGCGATAACTCTTCCTGATAACATTTGAATCCGTTCCCCAAAAGGGGGCAAGGCATGACTGATTTGCATGTATCTGAAGCAAAGTTGCCTATCTCCATCTTGTTAGATTAATATGAGCTTAGAGGTGCTACACATGTGTTCGGGTCGGCATGAATCGGGCGGCATAATCAAAAATATGTTGATACTAACTTATGTCAGGGGCTTCGCTGGCATGTAGTTCAGTAATTGTCCCACGGGATCGTACTACCTATCGGAATAAAACGTATCTTATGTGTTAATCAGGGTCATAAACTAACTGCATGCCAAATTTCATCAAACTCCAGTAGTTTTTGCGTGAAAGAGAAACAAACATCCATCCGACCATCCCCACAAATTTTCGCATTTATAGTAGTAGTGAGATAAGATAAACGATTGGGAAGAAGCTAAGTTAGAACTATACCGATCCGCTTCGAATATGATTCAACGATGCAGATGGTTGATACCGAACGGAATTTCCCTATCGGCACGAGCCGACAGAACACAAAAATGTCTAGTAGTTTCTTAGGCACGACTTTGTAGTTCAAAGAATACTACCCAATTGAAAGTGCCGATCCGAACACTCGTGTAACACCCCCTTACATGCCTGATGTTAGCAATTTGCTTTGAATAATCTAATAGAATTTATGGAATCAATTATGCGATGTAGCGGTTTCTGCTCTCTCGATTAATCTGATGTTTATTATGGTATTCGATATCTCGTTGATAACGCGCATCGTTCATCCCTTATGTGTAGCTGCGGCAGTTATCAAGAGCAATAATTTACTGATTGTTGTACATGAAAATTAGCTCTTATGGCCAAGAGCGATTATTGTGAAGCTAAGCGTTGCATAGTTCAATACGCTAGCAGTTTTTTACAATAATTAACTTCAGCATAGAAAACAAGAGTAAAACCGTACCAGTTGAATTATTTGATAAGGAAAATATGTCACAATTGTGAAAATATACATGGTTAAATTTAAGTCGTTTTAATCCTCTTAAGGGGTGATTGTACTCATTATAACGAACAACTTTTACTATGGAACCAACCCAGAAATCGCGAAAAAAGCTGTTCAGCACATTTTGACTAGTTAGGCGAACATAAATGTACTTAACAGCAAATTTTTTTTGTTTGGCAATTTCAGGGTTGGTCCCATAGTAAAAGTTGTTCGTTATAATGAGTACAATGACCCCTTAAGAGGATTAAAACGACTTAAATTTAACCATGTACACAGAAAGGATGAGGACTATCTAACCTTTTGAAAACCTGAGTTTAGTACGACATACATATATACAAACACAAAGTTACTCCACCGAAAAAACCGTAAAAAAAAAGCAAAGCCATTTTTCCTATGGGAATCGGGAAAAACTACGAACGCCAATAAATATTACGCAAACACGCGAAACGCACCGCGAACGCGAATATATATTTATTTTATTATATAGGCATGTATGTGTTTACTATCTCTTTAATTATGATTGTTTAAGTTATTAATTTTGTAGTTAATTTATTCTTCTTACACACTGTGTCTACGTTTCTTTTATATCTATCCTCTCGCAGGTCCGCTGGAAGAGATTTCTAAATGAAATAAGCGGTACCTTTGTGCTCTTTAGTCTTTATGTATTTTTCCTGTAATGTGTTTTGTGTGTACATAAATAAATAAATAGATAAACGCCTCTTGCTACGCTTCGGTCCTTCAGACTCCTTCTGCTTCGTCTAAGTACATATGTACGTATAATGCACACCCGCCAGTTGCGAGAACTACGCATCCGACGTTTCTGAAGCAAGTCACCAAAACGTTCAGTTACTTTTAGCCTAGTGGTGTGACCGTCGGACTACTAAGTCATAGGTCTCAGGTTCGACCCCAAGACACGCACTTCTGATTTTTCGGATTCATGTGGGTATTGTATAATTATCACCAGCTTCGGTGAAGGAAAACATCGTCAGGACACCAAAGCAGCATGCCTGAGAGATATTTCTGGACGGCATGAGTAAAGCCAAGACAGAGGCTTATGGACGGCATAAAAACAAACACCAGGTTAGGCACCAACCACACGATAGAGCACTAAGTACTGTGAGATTGAGATAATTACGTATGTAGATCTAATTGGTATTCGGTCCAACTTTTAGAGAATCACAGTTCCAAGCTCATGATAACTCTACAATGCATGTATGTTTGCGACAAAAAGTAGCGATATCACTTTCTTTTATTCCCACGACGCGGCGGAAAGTAATCCATTTGCAGATGTCATGGCAAGTCTAGCTTATGGTAAACGGAAAAAATAATACATTTGTTTTAAGAAAATTAATATAATCTAATGACCAGATAAAGGTATTGTATCTACTAATTCAAAGTATTTTGATTGATAAATGACGTTTATTTTGTTAATAGGATTTTATAATCATTTTTACACGTCTTCTTTTTGGAACTAGATGAAACCGGTGTTTCGTATTATGTACTCTGAGAATAAAGAGCCGACTAAATACTAATTGCTTCCTCACATACCTCACACCTACAGTTATGTTATATAAATAATTTAATTTACTACCAATTTACGTTGTCTAACTTACATTGTACATAACACGGAAAATTGGTGTAGTGTATCAAATAAAAAACAAATTATTTAGCTAAATGTACATACTTCTATTTCCGAAATTATTTTTTAACCGTGTTCATCCAAAATACTGGTAATGTGATTCATTAGAAGGTACAGACCTACCAATATTATAATATAAAACTTAAAAAATGATAAGCCGCATGCGTAGTCCCAGGTAAAACCCGATGAGTCAGCAACTCGTTTGTTTTAGCATCGACTAACGATCCATAGAATATACTGTAACACTGGTTCCTAACATCACGCCTGTAAACCCTGAAGGGCAGGGCAGAGGTGTAGCTAATAGTACACCCACATTTCGCCAGTTATGTTTAAGTTCCATGTAACAGGGAGCGAACCGGGCACAAATCCAGACTTCGTGGCTGCTACTGAGAAATGCCGCATGCTGCTCAGCGGTTGCGCTTCCTACCACTAGACCAAATAGGCAAAGACACTGGTACACTTAGGTAATTAACTGCACACATACATAGGCACACAGCGAACTCTAGATATGAAGAGAAAGTTACAAATGATGGACAAGTTGAACGATTAAAATGTCAGGCTTAACGAAGTGATTGACACAAGCCATAATGTAGCGCATGAAAGATCTTTGATAGGTGAATTACTTGATCAATGGAGGGGAGAAAACTAGATATTTAATTTCTCTAAAACGTTATACGTGTGAACTAACGCTTGACATTTAAAAATACTATAAAATACGCTTGTGATACGATTCTTTTGAATTTTTATGGTACAAAGCTGTTCAAGTTGCTACGCACTGGTCGGACAAAATCTGAGTCATCGATTCGAAAAGGAGAAGATATATAAGTAATTTATTTAAGAATATAACAGACATTTGGGGAGACCTTCGGGAAGGTCTCCATAAATATGGGTTGTCAAGCAAGGTAATCAGAGACAAATAATTAGCTGCTACTTTATCATGTGAGACGTGAGAAACCTGATGAATATTTTATAGGCAAAATATATCAAACTAGCTGACCCGCGCAACTTCGTCTGCGTAACATTTTTGATTAATGCTTCGCTCCTATTGGTCGCAGCGTGATGTCATATAGCCTATAGCCGTCCTCGATAAATGCGCTACCCAACACTAAAAGAATGTTTCAATTCGAACCAGTAGTTCCTGAGATTAGCGCGTTCAACCACACAAACTCTTCAGCTTTATAATATTAAGTATATCTAACCAACGTCTTCTCTGGCAAATATTTTATCTATTTAGCTTTTAATGGTGTCCAGCTTCCCTAAGATTTTTAATCCGTTTCAATTCGTCTATTTTGGGTCTTTGCAAGTTTCAATTCAAGAATTACACTTTGTTTCCTATTGCCAAGGAGAAGTGTTTAATTTAAAAGAGTTGTTTCTCATTGTGCTAAAAGTTAATGAGGCGAGTCCAATGTTTGTTTGTTTTGTTTAAGAGCGAGAGAAAAACACTGAGAGAAAGGAAGATTATCATTAGTTACGCTTGTGGATGTGGGAACTGGAAGTAATCGTTAACTGTAACTTAGGATAATTAAATCCAGCCTAATTTGTAGTACATATTCTGGAGCATGTAATTTTAACCGAATTCATACTAAAATCATTCAAAAATCGGGTATCTCTCCGTCTGTCTGTTACATTTTTCATTGATCGGGATTCGATGAACTAAGGCACACAAGAAAACCATGACCTAGGTTACTAGGACATAAGATATTTTTTATCAAGATAGGTACGTTTGCAAGGGATAATTTCCAACATTTACGCTAGCTAGTAACAATTTAAAAGATCCATCACGCTTAGAGTTTTGTTACTGAAAAGGGATCAAGTAATCCCTGATAAATCCTATAAGGCATTACAAAGTTTATCCAAGCATATTTTGTTCGTAAAAGGCAAGCACCCGGCAGTGTGGTTACTTGCTACCGTGCATTGCTAAGCTTTTAATCTTAGTTTGAAAGAGTTTCAGATAATTTTCTAGTTTCAGAAAGGAATACAGTTTTACGACATAACATCACGCCTGTTATCCCCGAAAGGTTGGGCAGAGGTGTACCTAATTGTACACCCACATTTCACCAGTTATGTTTAAGGCCCATATTATAGGGGCGAGCCTATCGCCATCAACCGGGCACAAATCCAACAAATCCAGACTCCGTGGCTGCTACAGAGAAATTACTGATGCAAAAACCCAATAACAATAATAATAATACGTGGGGATGCACCGAGATGTGGTCTCAGTGGACAAGGGCCTTACCCCGCTCTCGCTGGCTAACGAGAACTGGCGCAAACCTAAAGTATTAGACACTAATGACCGCAGGGAGGTATGGCAGAGCAAGGAGCTTCACGGACGTTTTTACCGGGCCCTACATGGGCCTGATGTAGACTTCTTAGCGTCCGTATCCTGGCTGCGTTTCGGTGACCTCTTCGGGGAAACCGAAGGTTTTGTCTGTGCAATAATGGACGAAGTTATGATGACGAATAACTATCGGAAATACATTGTGAAGGATGGCACGGTTGACATATGTCGGGCATGCCACCGTCCGGGAGAATCGATCCGACACATTATTTCTGGGTGTTCTCGTCTGGCTAACGGAGAGTACTTGCACAGACACAACCTCGTTGCTAGGATTATCCACCAGCAACTTGCTTTGAAGTACAACCTTGTGGAATCAGAAGTGCCATACTATAAGTATGCGCCCGACCCAGTTCTCGATGATGGTAATATCACGTTGTATTGGGATCGACCTATCGTCACTGACAGGACTATTGTTGCTAATAAGCCTGACATTGTGGTGATAGATCGATTGGAGCGTCGCGCAATGATCATTGATATAACGGTCCCGCATGACGAGAACCTCGTGAAAGCAGAGAAAGATAAGCAATTCAAGTATCTAGATCTTGCTCGCGAGGTTGTCGACATGTGGGACGTGAATACAGCAGTCATTGTGCCGATAGTCGTATCAGCCAATGGTTTAATAGCCAAGAGCCTCGACCAACATCTGAAGAGGCTCTCGCTTGGCGGCTGGATCAAGGGCTTGATTCAGAAAGCAGTACTTCTGGACACGGCGCGTATTGTTAGGAGGTTCCTCTCTCAAGAGCCCTGACCACCGGTAGCTCGGACCCTGTTCCCGGTGCTGGTGGGCTACTATTTTATATATTTTTAAATGTTTTTTTATACTGATTTTGTATAGGGATATTTAAAAATATATATGTATAAGTTAGAAAAATAAATAAAGAAATAATATATATATCGCTATCAAATAACGCTAGGACCTACATACCTACATATATATATATATATATAAATTATATAATTATATAACCTATACATCATACCTGCTCCAATATCCAAATACATAAATAAAACTAAAAAAATAAACTTAAAACCCCCCATTAAATTTGTAAAAATTTCACTTACACGATGTTTTACTTTGGATAAAAGTACCAGGAGCGCAAAAGCAGTTAGGAGGCGAGCGAGTCCAAGGGAAGCTCCTATGAATAATGTAGGTCCGAGCGTATGTTTTTGATAGCGATACCTTCCTAACTAAGCTCGTTGTACTGTTTCAACAACATTGTGTTGTTTTATTAGCTTACTTTTTTTTCTGTGGCTTCGCACGGTTTGTGCATTTAGCCAATGTCACGTTTAGTTATCTTACTTTCGTGGAAGGTAGTTGTTTTAAGGTGGACAAGTGCATTAATTACACTGTTATGTTTGCAGTTTTTGATCGATGGGAACGACATGTTTTCATTTTAAAATGTGTTTTATTATTTACGGTTAGATACCGTAGGTATTAAGTAAAACTCAAAAAAAAAATGAAATAGCACATGAAGAACACATTAAATACATCTATTTCTTTAAATGGCATCGCCAATGAACACCGACCTCAAAAAAAGGAGGAGGTTCTCAATTCGGTTGTATTTTTTTTTTGTGTTTGTTACCTCATAATTTCGTCATTTATTAACCGATTTGAAAAATTCTTCTTTTATCTGAATGGATCTACTTCAAAATCGGTTCAGCAATTTGGTTTTGAAATCAAAATAGCTGGAAAAAATATGTCATCCAAGTAAAAGAAATTGCGAAATTGATACTTGACAAGGATTTGTGTGTGATACGATAACTAAAAAGGGTAAAATAATTTTTTTTTGCAAAAAAAAACAGACTTCCAAAAAAAAACACTAAAAAAGTGGAAAATAACTTTACTTTCGGAAGTCGGTGGCAAAAAAGTCAATGAAACAAACAATAGTCACTGACTTCCGAAAGTAAAGTTATTTTCCACTTTTTTAGTGTTTTTTTTGGAAGTCGGTTTTTTTGTGAGAGAGTAAAACCTTGCAGCATAAAAATCTTGGCTTTTCATGTGATATTAGTAAGACGGTTTTCTTATAAGGTAGACGGTTTATGTTGCTTGTACATAATGTACCGTCCACGATCATATAACTTCGAGTTTGCTGCGTTTCCCACAAATTTTGATAAACGAAGCTCCCTGTTTTAATGAAAAACCTTTTAAAGATATTAAACTCATGTTGCTTAGAGGAACGTAATGCACTGAGCTTATGAGTACTCAGTCAACTCTGGCTAGGTAATAAAATTGTATACTGCACAATAACTATGATATTGCTGTTCTCGAGAAATGTGTGCCTATTTGGTAAAAGTGATGATTTGACGAGGTTTTTATGAGGTACCTTTCATCGAAACAGTTGAAAACAACATAAAATTAACTAAGGTATTTTATACTTAATGTCTTTCGTGTCTAGTAATAAGATGTACAAATTATCATTTACAAAGAGTGGTGTAAAAGATTTAAAAAAAAACTTTGTTAGGTACCTTTAGAATCGCCAATCTTCGTCTTTGGAAATCTGGAAATAAAGAAAAATAACGTTACTAAAAGGTCACAATTATATTTTTATTTTATCACTAGCACTTCTCCCGCGACTTCGTTCGCAATCATGATATTATATAAATATAATTTTTAGCCTTTAGCACCCACGAATAATATAGCTAACTACCAGTGAAAACATTTTTAGAATCGGATCAGTAGTTCCAAAGATTACCACCTACATACAAACTGACAAACAAAGTTTACCTCTTTATAATATTAGCATAGATATTAGTATAGATTATTACTTTAAATAAAGGTAACCGGTTCAATTTGTTTACCAAGAGAATCATCTGCCTAGGCTTTTCCTATTTTGGGGTCGGCTTCCAGTCTTACCGGATGCAGCTGAATACCAGCATTTTACGTGAAGCGACTGCCTATCTGACCTCCACAGTCTAGTTAGTACTGGGTAATACGATACCCCTTGTTAAGACTGGTTGTCAGACTTTCGGGCCACTGACGACCTGTAATGACTGCCAAAGACCTACAAATGACAGCCGGGACCACGTGTTTTCCGAGGCACGGAAGAAACTCGGTATGTAATGGGTGGTCACCCATCCATAGACCAACCTAGGCAAGGGCGGCTTAACCTGGAGATTGATCCGAGCGGCAGTTATTATTTAGCCACCAGCTCCTCACTGCTCCTCCTGTTTACCAAGAGAATAAAACATTAAAATTTATGACCCAACACGCTTGAAATTAAAATTTTGTAGGGAGAGTATCCCAAACAAACAATGCCGTGATGTTAGCTAATTGTCGGGCCATGAAATACAATACAAACACGCCAGCCTGGCGGCCCTACACGGTACAGTTGCCGACAGATGGCCAGAACTTTATGATTACATTTTTTAGTTATGATTTTAGTTGTAACAGTTTGGGCACGTAATTTTGTTATAAATCAAGTAAGACAACTCAAGTTTTCGACACTGAATTTCGTTTTGTTTCTTTACAGAAGTTTATGTATGTTTGTAGACATCTACCTTTACCTATTTTACTGCTATCTACATTTGGATTTGACGCAAAAGCGATTGTCCTCATATATTTGAAGTAGATCATTGAAAATGTTTGTTGCACATCTTAGATACCTACGTAGGTACCTATTTCCATACCATAGCAATAAAATGAAATGCGTTCAGCCTTTGATATGATTTTGCTAACATTAACACCAGCCGGTAACTGTCCGACAGCTGGGCAAAAGCCTCTTCTCATACAGAGAAGGCACGAGCATTGCTCCCACGCTTGCTCAAGACGGGTTGGCGATTTCAGACTTATATTAATTATAACTCCAGGTTTCCTCACGATGTTTTCCTTCACGATGTCGGTAATGTCCAAGATAAACTTAGAAAAGTACATATGAATTGAAAAAGTCACATTGGTAGGTACTAGCCCGGATTTGAACCCACAACTCATGCATGAGAGGCGAGGTGTTAACCTCTGGGCCATCACGACATGCCGAACACATGACATGACACATGACATGTTAGCATGACTTGCTAACATTATGTAATGAAAATAAAGATATGAACATGATATTTTAAATGTGTGTTTGATGATGACTTCTAAAATGTGGCTTAGTGCCTGTTGCATTTTATGACAGCCAGTGTACTGTAATGTCTGTGCTAACCTAATAAAAATTGAACACACAATTGCAGTCGCCGCCGCTTGGCGCGGCATTGTTTGCGATAGTTTTCAATTAGATTCGTTTCACAGCCAGCCATTAATATCGCAGTTTATCTATTACATCTACTTCGCACCTAGGGAACTATTCCATTTCCTACTGGAAAATACTAGAATAATTCGATTCTATAGTTATCTTGATTAAATCGGAGTTGGAGTTGGTTTTAATAGATCGAGTGCTTTAACTAATGAATAACTTAAATGATTTATAGGAAAAAGCGGTACTTTGCCGTTTTAATTTGATTCATATTTTGCTGCAATTTAATTTTAACAAAACAAACTTTGTGTTATACATTGTACCTACCTCATTCCATTATAAATGATGAGGTGTTAATTAATATTTTGATTTCGAATTCATAATTCGAAATCAAAATATTAATTACGAGGTGAATAAAATATTAATATTTTAATTTAACGACGTGTGTTAGGAATGCGTAATCAACGATAAACATTAAAGTTTTGTGAAATAATAAGCTATCATAATTATAATTTGATGGCTGTACCAACCGTATCAAAATAATCAGAGACATCACTTACAGTTACAGGAAATGAAGAGGTCGATTCACTATCAAGACCTCATATTAACACTTAGAAACTACCGTTCCACCATAACGAACTAGTTTAATAGCTGTACCTCTGTCTTTGAGCCCACCAACCAGCTCTGAGGGTGATTAATTTTACACCGAGACGTTTCATCGCCTGAAATTAGTACCTCAATAAATTAGGCACAACATAATCCAGGACATTTACATAATATGAAGATTCCTATTCTGTCAGAATCTTACGTTTTAAGTGCTTGCTGTGGCCTATTCTTAATTAGGACGGAACTGTGCTGCCTCCCATCACAATTTATGGGGCCACATCTTGGAAATTACAGACTAAGGAAACTGTCGGGAATTTCCTTGAATAGGTTTTCATATAACAGGAAATTGCCGTTTTTTGGGTGGATTTATTTTAATAGGAAGCTGTTGAGTTATTATTTGAATGATTTTATTTAAGTATTATAAATGGTGCGGAGCAGGCGGGTAAAGAAAATTAATGTCTTAAGAGGCTGTAAGCGGCAGTCTTACTGTGGATAACGATACAGTCGTTTTATTAAAGCGAGGACTTAATCGACTGAGTGAATCTACAAATAACAACAAAATAATATTCCTCATTATGTTGAAAGACATCGACAATACCCAACTTATACACCTGTTGCAAAACAACGAAGCTTACTAAAACATTTCCACCAAGTTAAACTTGTGTCAAAACATACGAGATGTAAGTGAAACTTGGAGGCTGCAACACCGGGTTCCACGTTAATTCAGGGGTTCATAAGTGCGAGGGGCGAAGCGCAAATTGACAACTTTATTATATTCTTAGGGAACGGGACAGAATTACCCCACTACGGGTATACGCCGCGCCGCCTCCGCAATCAAAGTTACCCGCAGATTTTTTAACGAAATGCGTCGAGCGAATTTTTTTTGTGGTTGTTTTTTAGCTTTTTAAGGTAAAGCTCATTTTGCTGTGGCTTTTTGTCGGTGACTGTTAATGTAGAAGTGACTTTTTGTGTACGTTGCGACTATTTCTTTACAATACTTTTGGATTTGCGAAGCCATGTTTCCAGCAAGAACGTAATTTAGGTAGCACGATAAAAACATGAATATGTATGCAATTTGCGTTAGCAAACCTACACACAAGTACGTAGGAATTCTTACTTGCGTGCTAGGTGCAACATGTACGAACACAGTGATTAAACCGATGCTGAAAGCAGTAGTTATGAAATTCTTATTTAGTAACAAGCTAGGTTGGTGCAAAATGTATGAAAATTGTGATTAAAACCACTTCTGAAGGCTTAAAACATACAATATCTCGCCTAGAGGTAGAAATACGAACTTCCTAAAGAAAATATTCATACCGCAATCCCAGTATTCGCTTTCACTGAATAACTAACATAGTTTAGTACTTCCAGCCAGAAATGTAAGACTATAAACCAGAAAATATAAAAAATAAAATGTTTATTACTAAAGTCTGATAAATACTAAGTGGATTGCTGTTGCTGCTAAGGTTAGTGTTATTTATGTATTAAAAGACAAAGATTTAAACCGTCTGTGAGTTTCACAAGAAAAAATCGCCCTAACTCATTGACAGAACGTTTACGTTTTTTTTGATTACTGTCTCATTCACTCATAGTGAAAATAGTATCTTTCTTTCCATGCGGGATATGGGAAGCTCATTTTTCAGCGTGATCACTGTTACACGCGACCTAAGTAAGGTAAGAGCACATCTAACGATTTATTTATTTTCCAAAACGTGGGTTTCTTACTAGCCTTTAATGATCCCACTGCAGGGAAAACGTTTTAATTCTTATTTGCATTTATTGTCTGCCGTCTTAAGCCAATATTTTAGGATTTAATACCTACCTCCACCCAACGTAATTATTTTAAACAAACTAAAAGCTTTTATCTGATTGAAAAAGCTCGGTCAATAAGCTAATTAGTTTACATAACAAATTGTAATTTATTACAGTGATCGCGCAATTAGAAGGGAACATCTGTGGCCCCAGATGGGAGTCGAACCCGGACCCTCGGTTTGAATATCTGATGGAAAACATGTCGTTTGTCAATGTCCATTGGTGCTACGCTAAATTTGTAATCGTTAGACATGATTAGACAATTTTAATTCTTGTTTATTGATTTATTTTTCTTGAAGATTGATGAAGAAACTTTGCAGTAAGTTCTGCGATAGTGATGGATCACTATGTTAATTGCAGCGTTTATTTTCTTTAAGTTAAGGAAAATCTTCTAGATATATTGCTATTTCCATTAGTAGACCTGGTAGCACTTATTAAACGTCAACAATTACAAAAGACAGTGTCCCAAAACGCCGGCCCTTCGACATAGTATGTATTGGACGACGTGCAAATGTATTATGTATGTATGTACGGGACTTTTATCAACTACTGCAACTGGAAACGTAATATTGACCTCCTTTGTAATTTACATAATGTCTTATGTAGCCACTATTATTTTGACATCAGCGCTTTTAAAATATATCAGAAGTGGAGCTTTTTTGTCATAACTTTTTAAATAACTTTACACCATCTCATTTACATACATTTTTATCATCTTATTCTAATTTCAAGTTGAGAGCTTGTACTTTAATATAGACTACTTAATATTAACATAAATTACTAACTCATATACACACTCCACATTCTCTTTCTTAATTAATTTCGATATATATCTAAAATCAAATTTATAATATTTCTTAAAATTAAAGTTAGCATCTTGTGGGTAGTAATAAAATTAGTTTCAAGAATAAAATGCTGTAGAGTGGGTAGTCGTAAAATGACTTATGTGAATAATTTAGTAAGTTAACTACAATGTACATTATTTGTTCGGGTCGGGTATTAATTGTATTATCATGTTAATTTTACAATGTAATTGAATGGAACCATTTCATAGTGAAAAAGGGCTTAAATATTTAATCAAAACCTTTTTTTTATCGTGGTTGGTATCATCATCTTTCTGCCCTTGTTCGGATATCAATATTATCTAGTACGAGTACCTAGTATTATTAATATTTTCTAGTATTTTCTTTTTTGTTATTGCACCTACTGTGTATTGTCTTTGCATCACCCTAAGGTAGACTGGTAGAAAATGCCCAAGGCATTAAGTCCGCCTTTGTACAGTTTTTACTTGTGCATAAAGTTTAAATAAATAAATATCATTTGGGGCCGGAGCTACATGTTTCCTCTTCCCTGACAGCCACCACGTTATCATTGACTCATCTTTCTTTTATACAATTCCTCACACAGTTGGTAGACAAGTGTAAAAACTGCCTCCCGTTGTTGCACAGTTGCACTTTGTAAGTACCTAAAGATGTATCTTCCCACCCTCATCTCATATAACTTGAAGTCGGCGCAACACGTTCTTTTCTTAAAATCTCCCCTGTCAGCGGTCACGCTATCATTTATCTTTTACTTTGATATCATTCCTCACGCAGTTGGTAGAGAAGTAAAAAAAACTGCTCTCCGTTGTAAAGTTCACTTTATACCTAAAGCTTGTCTTATATAAGGTCGAAAAAACACGTCCAGAACTTGATTCCCTGCGGTACATCACTAGTTTTAGTAAACAACACATACTGTCACAGCCATTACAACCTGAATCGCAAGGGATTGGCAGTCAAAAGTAAACGTAGGTAGGTACTACTAACTCATCTAGATACCTCAGACCTCACCTCATTCTATATTCTATTTGTTTTCCAGGTGTTGAAGCTCGGCTCACCTCTACGAATCAGGACGGTAGTACTAACTGTCAACGATAGTAGTTCCAAGGTGTATATATTTGTGAATATATTTTGTAGGAAAGGTCTGCAATGAGCCTAATTAGGAAAACTAGTGGATGGTGGTAGGTAAGTGAGGTTTTGTGAGAATTTTAACATTACATAAACTAACTCGTATAAGTTTTTTGGGTGTATCTGATACCGAAACGAAAGCCTGCATTATAATTGTCTCTTTAATATAGATTTTATCCAGGCACAGAGTACGAGGGAATTTATTTGATTCATTAGAATCATCATTATTATGTAAGAGGATAAGCAAGACACATAACAGCAATTTATTTTCGTTATACCATCTACATCAGTCATTGATGCATCAGAAACAACTTGATTTTCATTCGATTCTTTTCGGCCCAACGCAGCGTTCCGACTGAACACCAGCCACATTTTAAAACTTTGAAGCTCCCAAAATAAAATACAACGTAGGCATCATACCTTTACACCGGTCACTTCTTAGGTAAAACCCGTTATTTACGATATAATAGTCTAAGGGCTGCTTTTTGCAGCCTCCCACTAATTAGAAGCTCTGGTTATAAAGAGCTTCCTAGACGGTTACTTGCATATTTTAATGCCTTTATCAAGTTGTTCGGGCTGTAATCGCAACGGGACATCGTCTTGTGGACACACTGCTGGGGAGTGTGGAGAGTGATTTTGTTTGTATACAGTGGTTTTAAATGTCTTGTTTTGAAGTAAACTGTATTTTTTGAAGATGATTGGTTTCTTTCTTTATTTTTTTATAGTTTTGGAAAAACAGCGTTGAATAGTATAAACCTAATTAAATTGGATATTGATTTACCTAGTAGTATATAATAATTGGAATCGGGTCTAGATAAAGTCTCCTTGTATTGCAGGGTATCTTATTCGAACTATGAAGTCTGATCGGTTGGCTTCCAGGCTAACCAGCTGCTGCTGATTACTATACATGGAGCGACCGCCTCGCCTATCTGACATCCACAACCCAGCAATTACACCTTAAGAAGTAATAAGACTTTTTCAATACACTTCCTTGAAAACTGGCTCTTATCGCACTACGATTAGGTTCAACATGCTATGGATTTCACCCTTGTGGTTTTCTTCTTATATTCCCGCACTATAGTGCGGAAATAAAAAATCCACACGTGGTGAGGCGGCTCGCCCCCACACGTATTTTTTTTTGTCTATTCCATTGAATCAATTTGGACTTTGAACAAATTTGGACTAAAAACTAAAACCAAAACACTAAAAGTGTGTTGAAAAACGTCGTTTGATACACGTGGGCATTTGTTACTGCGGTTCCCGGCTCCATAACACCCTCGCCTGCGGCTCGTGTGTGTATTTCGCCTCGGCCGCAATAACAAACTTTCCCACTTACATCAAAATGTACTATAGTATTTCTATCATCATCATAGGCAGCCTTATTTTACCCACTGCTACGAGCAGTAGAGATGTTTTTAAAACATCGCTACTAAGTACGCAAACTTGCTCCCCAAACTTACCCACAGTGTGTCCACCTGTTATCGCAGCCCACAAATACAGTTTCCCCTTCGAAGCTATATTTCATACAGTTCCCCGCTGCTGG
Source organism: Standfussiana lucernea (assembly GCA_964057025.1). NCBI lineage: Eukaryota > Metazoa > Arthropoda > Insecta > Lepidoptera > Noctuidae > Standfussiana > Standfussiana lucernea. The sequence continues at coordinate 4,754,570 of OZ059789.1, forward strand.
AGCATAATGAAGGTATTGGAGACGATACTTAGCGAACTTGGAACACGTGTGCCGAGACGATTTGGCTGCCGACTTTCTACAGTTAAATTTCATTACACTCTTGCGACTGTAGTTTAGTGATTTTGTTTCAGTTTAGCGAGCTAAACGGAAACGATGGAATTTGGTAAAAAGGATTGGAGAGTATTCTAGAAAAGAAGAATATTCTATTTGAACGTGAACAATGAATGACTTTTTTAACCGACTTCAAAAAAGGAGGACGTTCTCGATTCGGTTGTATTTTTTTTGTGTTTGTTACCTTACATCTTCGTCATTTATGAACCGATTTGAAAAATTCTTCTTTTATCTGTAAGGATATACCTATATATACTTCCCGATTGACAGGATAAAAAAGAAATTTCATCAAAATCGGTTCAGTAGTTTGGTTTTTAAATTAAAATACTATACTTGACAAGGATTTGTGTGATACTATAACTAAAAAGGGTAAAATATAAACTTTTTTTGCAAAAAATAACCGACTTAAAAAAACACAAAAAAGTGGAAAATAACTTTACTTTCGGAAGCCGGTGGCAAAAAAGTCAATGAAACAAACAATAGTCACCGACTTGCAAAAGTAAAGTCATTTTCCACTTTTTTTGTGTTTTTTTTTTTGGAAGTCGGTTATTTTTCCCAACAAGATGACTTTTTCTTCAGCATTCGTGTTGAGAAAATGCTAGAAGAACGAAACAGTGTTACCCAGAACGAAATGGATTACAAGAAAAGGACGAAAAACACATGAAACATACAGAGAATTGACGAGAGCATAGTTGTTTGCTACACTGAAAAGTCACATGATTTCTAGAATGGATATTTTCTATGTACCGAAATGGTACCCGGGTCAATTACTACTTTTAAATTATTTTGCCAAATTTGTATGAACAATTTCGAAACTCAATTTGGGGTGAAACATTTTCATGACATAGACATTTTCAGACCGATTTGTTTGCATATCATGTAGCTTAGGAGTTCTGTTACGGGAGATGCAAACGACCCTAATATCTCATGGTTTCGGGTAGTTTAAAATACTCTTAATAAGCTTGTCTGTTCAGCACGGTCGGTTATGACAAATACGTACGTGAAACAAAGAACATTCCATAACATCAACATTCTCCTGCCCTTGTCTCAATTTATATGGGGTCGGCGCAGCGTGTCTTCTTCTTCCATACTTCTCTATTACTCGTCATCTCATCAGACCTCTTTTCTTGCCATATCATCCTTTACACGTTCTATCTATCGATTCTTAGGTCTTCCTCTACTATTATACCCACCCGCATTCATATTCAAAACTTTCCTCACGAACATTTCATAACATAACGATTGGAATCTTCGAAGGTTTAGGCAGAGGTGTTCCTACCTATAGTACACCCACATTTAGTCAGTTATAGTTAGCTGATATCTCCCATGTAAATGTGGGCAAGTGTGACGACCCGAATGGCGCAGCGGTAGTGAGGCTGCCTTACGTTCATAGGGTTCCGGGTTCGAATCCCGGTAGGAGCAAGTGTTTGTGTGATGAGCGTGGACATTTGTTTCCGAGTCATGGATGTTTATATGTATAATAAGTATGTATTTACAAACAAAAAGTATCTATGTAGTATATCAACTATCTGGTGTCCACGACACAAGCCTCGTTGCTTAGTGTGGCACTAGATGGCGCTGTGTGTAATGTCCAGCGATATTTATTTATTATTATTTATTATTATTGCCGTCTACCGGGCACGAATCTAGACTCCAGGCTGCTCCTATGAAATTCTTGATGGAAAATTTCAATAATATTGCCTACCTCGGAATTGAAACCAGGACCTCATGCTAACTAGCGAGACCAACGAGGCAATCTCGGTAGAACTTTTCATAAAAGAAAAAACATTTTTGATGCCTGAAGAATCTTTTTCAAGCGTGGTTGGACTACATAAAGAAAATTAAGTATCAAACAAATACTGAAGTGTTTTTTTTTTTACTTTCTTAACTTTTGGGAACGTCTTCGTTCATTATGGGTTACGATTTCCTTTGTGATTTATGAGGTCCTGTTGTACAAAAGTTTTCTTGTGAAAGTAAATACCCACCTCTATGTAATGTATATTTTTGTAAGTATTATAAGTTGATTGCAACCGCTTGGTTCAATCGAAGGTACAAATCAAAGAAGGTACATATCAAGACTCCTCCATGCCTCGGAGAACACTAAGTCGCTGGTCCAAGCCGCCATTTGGTGAACTTTGACATTGGATACAGGTGTTCTGTGGCCCTAACAGTCTGATATCGAGTCTTAATTAGCAAAGTGCATCGCAATACCCAGTTACTGGTTATGGAGGTCAGGTAGGCAGTCGTTCAAGGTAAAATACTGGTATTCAACTGCATCCGGTAAGACTGGAAGCCTGCCCTAAGATAGTAGAATTGAATTATAATGGTAGGGAAAATACTAGGCACATGATGTGTTATTAATCATGAAGATATTTAACATTTAAAGATCGTTTATTTCTATTCAGAACAACATTGTCTACATCTTATAAAAAGCTTGAGACGGTAAGATGTATACAAAACTTAATATTATATTCCAAGAACTGCATTTTGCTCCGATGCCCCCAAGATCCAAACTCGGACGTAGACAATTTAAATAAATAAACTGTTGCAAGTCGCAGTCGCAATCGCAACTTGAAAATGAAAACTGACTTCAACTACGTATTTTGAAAACGCATAACTAATATTGCGAAGAGCTTTCCGCTGTTTGTATAAGTTGTTTTGACACTTTATGAAAAGAGAATTTATAGAATAAAATGACTTAATGCATTATCCATCGCAAAATGTCTTTACGGTATACTTTTAAACAAGCCAGATTTAGTTCTCAAGGTACCATTTTTAAATTGTGAGTGACTTTGGTTTAAAATCGTGAGGAAATTGTTTTATAAAGGTTGACGTAAGAAATTAATGATCCAATGTTTCGGCTTTATTTGAGCTTGAAATAATTTAAAATTATATTAGCTTGGCAGGCGGATTATGAATGAATAATTACTATAAAAGTTTTTTAAAGGAGGTTCCGACTTACATTAAAGTACAAACTTTTTACGACATCTAAAAAGAGTAATAAAACCAGTTAAAAACATGGCCTTTTTCTAGGGCAGTCGGGTAATCTGGTGTAGCGTTTGTATGACCTACGACTTTACCACGTAATGAGCACACGAATAGGAGCAGACCGAAGCGAATTATTCGGGTAAAACCGAAATGGATACGTAAAACCGTACTAACAAAAACGTTTACTGGTCATTTTGATTTTAATAAATACATTACTTACCTGTATTGTATGATCTTAGAAGTCCTGCGGTGCCGGGAAATGAAAAAAGTGTTTGTTATAATAAATAAATAAATTCCTACTCTCGAATCAATCCGTCTTCTGAATACACAATGATATAGCTGATAAAATTATTCGAAACCAAAACCTCTATAGTGCAGGAATAAGTAAAGAAACTTCACGCCATGTATACCATTTAAACAAAAGCCCTTGTAACAGGAAACCACCGAAAAACTCAACGCTGCAGAGAAGTCCCGAAAAGTCAGTCAAATCCTTTAATCTAAGTGTCACTCGAATTACAGCAGTCGCAATTGACCCCATGCAAGCGGACCCCCACGTGTCCAGAATACTAATATCTTCACAAAGTGCACTTTGTCTTTTTTCGTCTCTTTACGATTGTAATCTCAAGTTTACCGACCGTAAAACTCGAGGTAACAGAGACCCGAATTAAACTGGTATGTATCTCGCTTTATTGAGACGCACGGCAATTACTGTTTTATGATTCAATTATTGAAAGTATTGCATTTTTACTGTGAGTAGGTCTGCTGATGTTTATTTCGCAATTAATCTGATACTTAACAGGTTCACATGTTGAAATGTGTATATGTACAGTCATGAGAATATACTTAGCAATAATAATAATATTATTTTTTTTATTCTAAGACGATTTTCTCCTATTGTATTAATTAAAGTTTTACGTTTTAAAAAACATAGTTATTTGTAAATACAGGATGGAATCGACATTGATGCAAAAACGATTAACACGTATTCAGTACCGTATATCATTCTAACCATCGGTAATTAATGAAAAGTGCAAAACCTACACGGTCAAAACGTAAGGAACAGCTTTTTCTTTTTTAAATTACCGATGAAATTTCACGAATCGCTTTTGAATTTTGCTAAGTGCATTACATACACTTCATTGTGCTTGACTGTAAGTACATGAGCATCTACTTCAAGTATCAATGGGAACACCATGACTGTCAAAGTAACAATGGCCATGTTGCAGACGAACCTTCGAGAGCAGACCACACAAGCATAGCGTAAGAGTATCGCTGAATTTGCTAAAATGGTTGGACCGACGCAGACGACCTGTGAGAGGCTAGATGCGGAAGGCGGAAAATCGTGTGTTGTGGTCGAATTTGGAGGGGCCTATTTACAGCAGTAGGCTGCGGTTTTATTGATACGTGAGTGCATTGTGATACACACAGGTTTATACATGTGCTAAGACTGCTGAGCATGGTCCTGGTTTCGATTGCCAGGTCGGTCAAAGTGTTATTGGTTTCGTCCATCAGGAATTTCAGGTAGCAACCAGGTAATGTATATGTGTGCTCTGTGGATGGCAAGAGGTTCGCCCCCTATAACATGAGCCTTAAACATAACTGGCGAAATATGGGTGTACAATTAGGTAAAGTTCTGCCTAAACCTCCGGTGATTATTGGCGTGATGTTAAGTTACGTCAAAATGGTATAATATGTTTACCTACTTGGGTGTAAGCCGTGACGTCTGTAGAGGATTTTGTTCCGTTCATTTTAATATTGTTCGCTTTAAAAGTTGTGTAAGTAATTGCTACAAAGTTAACCGCTCTAAAGTGATTAAAATTTATTGTTGTTCTTGTTTACGCTTCTAATCCACACGGAGGAGAGATAATATATTTACAGCCATATATTTTAAATTAATTAGAGTTGTTTTTTAATTGTTTTGTTATCCTAAGAAGAGGGAGGAGTAAACGCTTGTGATTTAAAGCTGCTGAAAGCATTTTGTAAAACTGATTGGTGTATTTTTTTTATTTTTATTATTTAATGCATAGAATTACAGCTGGGCTCAAGACTAGTGCGTACATGACCCTGTTAGGGCGCAGATTTAAACGTACAGATATGCGATTAGCAATCAATTCAGGTGCATTGTCAACTTAATTATTTATGTATTTACATTATAAAAGTCTAGACAATTGTCGTCTTTATAATCGTGTGTAGTTTGATGTGGCGCGACTATACATATGAGTAATGCAGAACTAACATACAGTCAAACAAAGAGAAAAGTGTACAGGCGGTTAACCTGCAACTGTTTTTCTGGGTTGCGTACTTGCGTAGTCTCTTATCACTATTATTGCAACAATTGAAATTATTATGAATGCCTAAGTAGTATGGCTTTTATAGCAATTATGGACACTGGAAGCTCAAAATGTCATATTATGTCGCTTCTTATTATCCAACCAGAGCTTCTTTAAAAGAATTTGTCCTTTATTTATTAAAATAATATAGGTAATACATTTTGTTATAAATAAATAGCAGATGATGTTGGCTAGGTAGTCCAGACATGAATATTGTTGTCAATGTTGTCTGTGTACCTAACTCTTTAGCTGTTTGTACACGACCCACTTTGAAGCATTGTTATAGCGTGCATTGCACCGGCATTAATGGGAATACACTTTTATGAGATCCTTTGAATTATGTTGTTTGAGTACGTTTCAGTGTTACTCAGTCAGTTTTTATTTCAACACAAAGTATGAAAGGTCTACAAACCCTTTTAAAGTTATAAATTCAGGAAAATGGAGAAGTATTTCATACTTATATGCGCCTACAAATTACGAAAAAGATTTGGGTGAAAAATAAGATTGTCCGTTCAGAAAACAAACACTATCACGTTTATTCATCGCCAAAACTGACATAAAATAATTGGATCAACCGATTTCCAGTTTCTTCTATTTTGTACTTATTTGGTTTTCTATTCCGATTTTAGGTAGCCATTTTGTTCAATAATTAAGATTGAAAAACTAAACTGTTAATCGACTTGTTGCTGGCTGTACACACCGGCGCGTGTGAGCTAGACCAAAAATAAAATCCAAGTATATATTTTGTACTCTGGCATTGGCAGTATAAAATGCAATAAAATCTGTGTAACAAAAAAACTATGAGCATAAAGTTTTACTATTCCCGCTAGCAGCATTGAAAATAATTGTTCGTTCGGAAAATATTGGTTTTCACACGAGCGATTTCAGTAAAAGAAATTACATACACAGCATCTGTTTCTACGATTATATTAAAAAAAAACTTTTATTAGATAAATAATAATACGCGATGGAATTTCGATTGCGCTTGCCGTGAGAAAATTACCGTCTAAGTGCATGTTTACCTGTCTCGATATCGTTTTATTGCCGTATCTGACGTATCAAATAAGAGTACCTATGTCTAAATAATAGTGTGACGTTACCAATCTACATTACACTACTGGATATTACAAAAAACTTCTACAATTTTACTATCATATTTAATTATCTATTTTTTTTAATCATCGGATTTTAAGCTTGAATAAGATGATAAGCCATTATATCTGGAAATAATAAGTCTTTGCCAATGAAGACCAATCAGTATAATTTTGATGATACAAAAAACCTAGATAGAATAATGAAATCTAGATAGCGTAGGCACACTGGTCTATATTTTTGGAGACAAACAAGTCTGATTAATAATGACAGACCACAAGATTCTTTTATGTGAACAAAATGGCGAGAGAGCTCCCTAACTTATAATTTAAAAACTCTTTCATCAGTTCCAAATTAAATAACTCCCTTAGTCGTAAATTATCACTTCCTCACTTTTATTTTCCCCGCAATTCCACAATCAAAGTTGTAGCAAGTTGAGCGTTATCAAGTCTCGGTGTTCACTTAGATAAGTCGAGGTAACTTAGCAGCAACTTAGAGATAACTTGGTGTCGGAGGCGGTTCGTTGGGGGTTAACATCTAAAGTCCGGCTTTGCTCCCTTTCACGATAAAATGTACTGCGTGTCTTCATTGTGTATTTTGGGTTAAAAGTGTTAAGACTGGTTGGAGATTTTGGTAACATGTTGGCTTAGGAATTATGTTTATAATTTATTGATTGAGTGAAGTCCTCTAAAGGATTATGCTCGTTGCAATAGTCTCCAGCACGATTAAGATATAATGGGTGTAAAAGTACCTAGCCCATAACGCAGAAGAAAGGCACTTATTCTCCACGACATTGCAATTTTTTTTTGTTCTAGAATGATCTAGAACTCTGTAACTAGGAGGTTCCCAGGTATGGACTTGGGAACCTCCTAGTTACGGAAGTATTGGAGGTTAACGTTCCAACTTTTTCACAAGTTTTTTTGTAAATACCAGCTTTTAAGGTTACATTCCCCATTTAATATGCAATGCATCATCATCAGCACAATGTTTTGAGTGCGTTACATTGAGTTTTACCGTAAACCGTAATTTTTCACCCCAAAGAAAAAAGTCGTTTCCCAGCAATAATTTTTGCGTAGGGTTACTTAGTTTGATGTACAGTATGCTTGGTTGGTGGCTTCGTTAAGGATCCGTTTACACCTTGTATTTCCAGAGGTGACCGCAAACCTCACCGGCAAAGCTTAGTGACAAGACCAGATTTCTACGAAAATCCTTCCGTAAATTGCGACATTGACGCCTGTTGATTTTTCGTAGAGTTTTCGTTGAGTTCTTTTCGGGATTACCTTAACTTAATAAGAATCTAATAATTAATACAAGCTAATCAATATATACTTAAGATTAACATGTCATATCATTAAATTGTCTCCTATAAACGAGGCAAATAACAGACTAGTTTGGCAATTATACTGGTTAACATTTTAGCCAGTAGGCTACTAGTTAGTAGTGTTGGGCCATAGTCCGACGAGTATTACACCAGCTATAATACTTGAACAGAAACCTATGAACCTATATAAAACACCAAGAACTAAGTTCAGAGCATCGCTGGTTCACAGAAATGAGTGGAAGAAAAATGAAAATCTCTACTTGGAAATATGTCTGAACTGCTATGGCGTTACTTTCAGCAGCGTGTCTTTCTTTATTTTCTAATGCTGATAAAATATTTCTTCGCACAAAAGGAACTTCTCTACGATATGTGTTTTAAAATTTATTTTAAAAGAATGTTTAATATGAAAATGTTTCGCTAAAAAATACTGTGCCACCGTGTTTAACACGATGGCAAAGTTAACTCAACTTTCATGAGAAAATCAATGGAGCCAAGCCGTCACTTTGTTAACTAATTACCTACCCAAAAACATGAAAAAGGTGCTCGAAGATTTTTTTCTAATTGGATTTATACTTTTAACGGTAATTGAATAAATGCTGCTCAATATTAAGTTACGATAAGCGTCCGTTTAACCATACATTTTTTGACGTTTAATCGAGGCTCTTAACTTTGACCATAGACATTTTTAAATCTCTAAATATAATATTTTAACTTTCATGACTGTGGAGATTTACTACCGTATTTCAAAAACTATTACACTCCGTTTCATAAAAACAAGCAAGAAATTCTAAGTTTTCTGTAAACTATCTGTCTGGTTCGTTAAGTTGGCTGTAGAGATAAACTTAAATGTAAGTAGTAAGTATAAGAACTCCTCACTTATCTTCTCGAGGCAGTCGTAAGAGGTAATTAAGGGCAATGCTACTAATGTTTGAAGGCAACAGGTTACTGGGGCTTTTATTCGAGAGAATGTTATACCTCTTAATGATAGCTTCCAGAACAGATATATTACAAAGCTTTAATAGCAGACCGTTTGGGTCTACTTGAAGCAATTGATTTTACAGCCTTGGTTAGGTAAATTTTAGTGGGAGGAGATGTCGTGAGTGACGTACTTTATGGTATGAATGAGTAGGAGAAGACCAAAGTAATGATTGATGGTTTGTGTGATGATGTGGTCAGAATACCAGCGCTGTGACTTTTTTAATGTTACAGCACCATGCTGAGATTGGGGCCTTTTGGCCTCGTACAGGACCAGTTTAGTTAGTTTTATTTTAATTTGTTCTTAAGTTTACTTTTTTAAATCTTGTTTTTATTGTCAAGTTACCACTTTGTTTTGTCCAGTCAAGACTAATAAATACTTTTTCTTTCTTTCTTTCTTTAAAGGAGGAGACTGCTGAGGTGACGATTGATAGGGATGGTTGGGGCAAAGAAACAAGCCGATTCCAAATACATTGAGATGAGGGCAATAAATAGACTTATGAGTTCATCATCTGCCTAGCCTTTTCCCACCTATGTTTTCGTCGGCTTCCAGTCTAACCGGATGCAGCTGAATACCGGTATTTTACATGGAGCGACTGCCTATCTGACCTCCACAACCCAGTTAGTACTGAGTAATACGATACCCTTTGGTAAGACTGGTTGTCAGACTTTCGGGCCACTGACTACCTGTAACGACTGTCAAAGATCTACAAATGACAGCCGGGACCAACGGCTTAACTTGCTTTCCGAGGCACGGAGGAAACTCGGTATGTAATGGGTGGTCACCCATGCACAGACCAACCTAGGCAAGCGCGGCTTAACCTGAGGATTGATCCGAGCGGCTGTAATTATTTAGCTACATGCTTCTTATGAATTGACAATAATTACTGAAAACTAGACTTTGTTGAGTATCATTTTCATCAAAATAACTAACTGCCCAATTGGCCATATTGTTTTGGTAATATTTAGCTGTACCGAGAAAAGCGCTCATCGTACTTTTTAATTAAAACTGTTCCGCGTCGGTGATAAAACGATATTTCTCTCCAACTTCGATAGAATGCTGGACCTATATGTATTACCTCAAGTATATTTAGAGTCCATAATCCCAACGCTGCTTGTATATTAACGAGTTTTGAATAACAATACTCGCCACATCCGTCACCATTCAACGGAAGAGGTGCTTTTGCATAGCTGTGTTATTCTCCCCACATTCTGCGCATACGGTGGTCATGCACTGGAATTAATATTAAGCTAGCTGTAGAAGTGTAGACTAAGATATGAGTATTTAGGCAGCTTGGTAGGGACACACAATAGGGAATGTGTAATCGGGGATTTTTTTTTGACACACATCCTACTTTTTTTTGCTCAAATCAATTTTAGACACACTTAAAGGTTTGTATGTTTAAGACAACTTGTGATGTAGTTATCACTAGCTACAATAACCGTAGATATGTAAATATATAAAAACATATCCTGATGAAAGAACACATCTATGTGTTTTCAAAATCACCAAGCGATTCGAGGTTGCAAGCGCAATAATGGACAAAGAGACTAGAGCGCCATCTTCTTTTAATATTTACAGGTCCTTAACTTATTAATATTGAAAACATCTTCAGAATAACAGTATATTTGATAGTTAAATGTGTGAATATCAAAAAAATACTTAAAATAAAACTGTTTAACTTTGATGGACCATAATCGTACAGTTTTAAACCAGAATCATTAAAATTTCAGCGAGAAGGTATCATTATGTAGTTGAAAACGATAAAGGGTTTATGGTGGCTGCAATATTATGTGCAATTGCTGCTTATTGCAGTTTAAATAGCACGTCGCTTGGGTTTCGCCTTTAATAAGAGAGGGAGAAAGAGGGATAGTGCCTTCTTCTTCAGATGAGGCTGCTTTGCGTAGATCCTTATAAGTATGTCAATTAACGAGAAATCGATCAAAGCCTTGCTGTCAATGGTACTTGGCTCGCCTTCATCTTTATGGAAAGGTCGATAACGACAGAAAAGGATTGAATTAGTATTCTTCTTCTTAGAGTGACGTCGGCAATCTAAATTGTTTTGGCCCCGAACTGAGCCACTGGTTTGGTGCCTTGCAAGCCTAAATATGATAGGACCTTGACGGGACATCATAAAACCCAGCGTTCTAAAATGAAGTTCAAAAACTACCTGAAAACTTCAATTAAACCTACCAATCAGAAACACCCATCTCGCAGTGCACATCCAAAAGCAATCCCAACTTAGAATGACTTTCGAACTTTAATACCATGAAAATACAGACAAAAATACAACAAACGAAGACATTTTGGCCAGCCGCCTAATGGCAAGCGACGTGAATTGTTTCGCTGCATTCTGTTAGCTGTTGCTCCATGCAGACAGGGTTTTGCATATAAACGCCTGCCCGGCCGTACGCCCCGCAATATGGGCCTTTAGTCTGATCACAGAGTACGGGAGAAAATGTAGCGGGCTACCAGGAAAATGTTGGGGAGAGTTACTTATGAGAATAACGTAATTTCGTGGTTGACATTTCGAAGTTTTGGTTTTTTTCAGCTGCTTTTATTTGGTAAGCTGCAGTAGGTATTGATTTGTTGAATTATGTTAGCTGTTGCTTCACATAGAAAGCGTTTTGCATATTTAACGCCCGCCCGGTCGTACGCCACGTACGCTTTTTTTCTTTCAAATTTTAAACTGGTTTCAGAGTACGGGGGATAAAATAGCAGTCCACTTATTTTAGTTTCAATCTGCCAAAAAAATAAGTAGAAGTAGAGAAATATCGAAGAAGAAGATATGCTGCGCCATTGCTCCGCACTAGGAGTCTTGTATCCAGCCAAACTTTTAAACTCTCATACACAAACAGCTAGACCCAGAACAAGTACCTGTAGGCTAAATTTGTTCCGTGCAGGAATCGAACCCGCGATACGCAACGCAGCAGCCAATCGCTGTGCCACTGCGCCAATCGAAGGACATAGCCTTCAGCTGCCGTTTGTTGATAGAAAATCACTTCAATATAATGAAGAAGAAACAACAGGAAGATGTAGATAAGTGTACTTGTAGTACGAGAGAAGAACATGAAGAAATCAGTATTTCATGTTTCTTAGTGAATTTGTACTTATTTGTACCACAATAATAAAAAATAAATATTGGTTGAAAAGTAAAACGTTAAAAGAAAACCTTTTAACATCAAAACTTACTTGTTATGCCCAGAAAAGCAATTGACATTTTTAAAGCCGTATAGTGAAAGATAAGTGGCCGATAATATAAATACTAAACCTAATATTAATGAATAGCTTGACCGTGCTCTTCATTTAGCAACTAAGAATTATTAGTTTAGAGAAAATACTAGACTACATTAAAAAAAACTTATGAATGGGTCCTTTATAATTCTACGAGGTAAGAAGAAGGCTAAGCTAAAAGCGTACTACAGTATAAGTAATGAAGTTACGACTGTTATAATTCCTACGTTAATTCTTCGGCTTAATAAATGTGTAGGTATTTTCATGTTGATAAATTCACTATTACACATAGATATTGTTGTGAATCGGTGGAGAAACACTTTCCTATGCGGAATTTTCATTAAATCTAAGAATGATTTACAAAATATTAAAAAAAAGCTATTTACCATCTTGGTACGGTACAAGGCAAGGAGGTAGGTACTTAAATACCCAGCTTCGCGTAAAATAACATTACTCGTTAGTTTACTGTACCGTCGGAGTCGGCAAATCTTGCCTATAATAACAAGTTATCGCTTTCACATAAATGTCAAACTATGTTAATAAGTATTTAAATATATTTGCCATAAAATATCGTCGAACATGGAAATAAACAAGAAACACCAGAATATAACATGACTATCTTTTTTTTAAATTCATAAATAACCGTTTGGCAGCAGTGACACTTTTAAAAACAGGTAGCTAATGTCTCTATTCTACACATTTCAATGTCTATGGAACAACGCAAGGAATTCTCGACGTAATATTATACGGTGTCAGTTTGATATTCGACTCTATTAACTGTACAGTCGATTATAATAAAGATAAGGATACATTTTGAATGTATTCATCTGCTGGATTAGGAAGCCATGGGAATGAGAGCCGAGGTGATAAAGAGCGGGATACATTTGAAGGACCCGTTAAGATAATATTCCTAAAATTGAAAGATTATATCATGTTACGAGTTAAATTAAATTTTGGAATTAAGAGATAATGTTTCCAAAAAATCGTATTAAAAATCTGATAACAAACAAAATCAAAACAGACCACGATATTATGATACAAATAGAAACACGTAAAATAAACTCCAATCACTTCGATAAGGATCAAATGGAAAATGTAATCTCGGAAAAGAGTCCCTAAATAAAAAGGACAACAACTGAGGTAGAAACGAAACAATCGCTATATTTCACAAGTACGAAAAACATTGGACAGAAACGATCAGAAACGATCCAAAAAGAAAACCCGACGTAAAAGATATTGCTGTACCTAACCGTGGGCCGTCTCAAACGATTCCTATTACTATAAAACTTGAAGATTCCGAAGCTATAATGTAATCTTCAGATAATAATGTAGTTGGTATAATAATGGTTAAGGTACAATCAATGATGGGCTTGGATAGATAAGCATACATTTTGGTCCATGTTCATGATTGATAATTTCCAACCATTAAAACTGTATTCTTTACATCTTTGTTAGATTGTCAGCTTTATGTTCTAGTGGCTGACAAACAAGAAAAACAGGGGATTTAATTTTCGCCGCTGGAACTGGTTAAGCTACAAAGTCAAAGGCTGAAATTGTTGTTCACAGTGTCCTAGTTTTTTCATTCCTGTGTTTTCAGAGGAACTTTGCTGCAGTGCAAAACATTGATTGTGATTTCCAGAGAAAATTGCAAAAGGGAGCGGGGAAGATTGGATTAGTTGCGTACACGAATATACTTTTTATACCTCCCAACCTTACTGTACCAACATGATTCTTATAACTCTAGATAATGATAGGACATCTAAAGGAATTAAATATAGAAATGACAAATTATAGTACTCGCTGCCGCTGGGTATAATTTGGCGACGGTACAGATGGATAGACTAAGCACTGGTTCCAGTTGACATTAGCGGGGAACAACAAAAACCCGCCTATTTATATGAACAAAATATACTCGCCTGGAGTCTTCCTAACTAGTTTGGTCAGGGTCTAGAAAATTGCCACGCTCCACTTTCTTAACTAGCTGCCGATGCCGGCTAGTTATTTCATCATGTATGATATGATAAGTTATAAATAAGTTGTGTGCGTAAGTTTTTTACTTTAGGACTCTCGTTGCATAATTGACGAGGACTTGCGAGCATTTGGAGTTTTGAAAAAATAAGTGGTTTCCAAAGTGTTTTTATTTTATTATATGCGTTGAACAATTAATTAAGTATCCTCTTATAGTTGTATCTCGTTGTAAGGGGGTTACCTGATATTCTTAATCCTCGTTTATCAAATTTTGTAATTTCTAAATGGCCAGATTTTTTTTGCCTCGACAAAGTTATTTTCTTACTCCGTAATGGCGATAGTTCTGTATCTGACGGAGTAAGGATATCAATGACAAAGACGAATTTATTCTAGGTTTCATGAAGGGTAAACTAAGAATGATTTACGCATTTGAAACGATTCCTATTATAGGACTATTCGAACTAGAGCGTAAATAAGGATATAATAATTATAAATCAGATCTAGATTTAGTAGCTAGCTGTTAGTGTGATTAGACTGGTTTGTACCAGCGCGCTGATTAGATTTCTGAATGGAATTAGAATTTTATTCCACTGCTCATTAGCATTTAGTATCTCGGCTAGTAACTTGAAATTATCTTTACTAATATTGCGAAATATAAAATACATAGTAACTCTTTCGGTCTACTAACTTTTCAAGCCTTAATATTTCGATGTTTGGCAGAGGCTCGTGGGGTACAAAGGATACTTTTTATCCCAGCAAAGCCGCGGGCGAAAGTTACTTTTAAATAAAATGACATTACCCTTGGCTTCCTTATAAAAACTTGTGAAATTTTTTCTACCCTTTTTGTTTCTGAAAATACAATGGGGGAATGTGAGAGAGTGCCCATCCGGTGACGCATCCGGAAGATTTTACGGTTACATATTGACAGAATGAAAAGCTCTGCGCGTGAAGCTGTAAAGCAAACTTACACGTTCTTTCCTTCATTATGCTTATGTGGTATGTTTTCTACCAGTTGTGCATACGGGAGTAGATGGATGAACGTAACCAGGCAAGCAGAAAAAACAGTAGATAGATAGGATTTTGCTATATTTAAGATCTTTTATTATCTAATTTTGCGGCGAGGCCCATATATAGCACGTCATAATCATCTGCCTAGTCTTTTTCCAACTATGTTGCGGTTGACTTCCAGTCTAACGGATGCAGCTGAATACCATTTTACATGGAGCACGAGCGCGAAGAAAATAGCTTGTCATAATACCAAATAAAAATTCCAACATTCGGCACATAGCTCAAATCAAAAACTATACCCAAACCCGTAAAGGCGTAAAACGAGATCCCCCAAAAAGGTCCTGCGTAGGTGAGCGTAACAAATTGAAGGATCGATTGATAACCCGTCCTGGCCATATCATTACAGTGACAGAACGAAAGACTAATCGCGCACATGAAGAGGGTCCTGATTAATTAGCTGCCTGATGAAATGACGCCAGACATCTCTACGACCATTAATATCGGCGGGTTCCTTCCTAGCCTTGAAACCAGGGCTTAGAGGCAAGCCTAAGTGCTCACGGCGTTACGTCATCCATCGATTTCCTGTCAGGTGCTACAGAAATGTTGATTTCCTTACCTAAGATTAATTATGTTTAAATTATTGAGAACTGGAAGTTTGTTAAGATTTTTTGGCTTCGTCAATAGTGGTCTACAAATAAATCATTAGACAATTAGCAAATGCTAGCAACGTTTCAATTTACCTGGAAAAGTTTCATTCATAAATAAATATCATTCCAATTCCGTCCCGCGTAATCTGGTAAAAGCCACTCGACCAGACATTTTAATTTTTCAAAAACAAAATACTGTCGCAACCGGCACACTTGAGTTTGGACATCAGTTTGCATTTCATTAATTAAAACCTTGCCATCAACGAACCACTCGTGAATGTGACGAATGAAAAAATTCAGCGGTAAGGGTTGCGCCCTGCTGGCGAAATCTGTTGATGTACGTTAACGGGAGCCACCGATGAATAATTCATAGCCGTCATTCTCGCTGCCTGTACTTATACTGTTTTATACAAGCAGCGTATTAATGATTTGTCATCAGAACGTTGTTAATTGGATGTCAGATCTGCCTTGGCACATGATTGGATGCGACTCGAGATAAAGCTTGAGTGGAGATTAATTGAACAGGGCTGACAATGTGTGAACGAAAAATAAAGAAAAGTTTACTACATGAATCAAGGGAGCTACCAAGTTCAAGTTAAACGTTTTGAAGCCAGCACAATTGATGCAAAACAGCTTAGAGCAGATTAAACTTTTGCAAGGAATTACTGCTCTTTAGCATTGCATTAAGCTTAAACTGTGGCAGGTCTAGAGGATAAATGGCTTCTCTATTGCCTTCGCTACCGGAATGAATTCGAATTCACTAAGAGGATTTTATTCAGCAAAGCTTTCTGCAATTTAGACGATACTGGACGGGTCGAAGTCGAAGCATCGAATCGCGTTCGAGTAAAATTCATCACTTGCATATATTCGGAATTCGCCAGTAATTTCGATCGGAATCGGGCGTTTGTGAGTGATGACTTTTTCATGCTTGCGCGAGTGATTCGGTAACGAACGGAATATTTGTGACTTGTAATCAAATAAGAGTTACACTCGACAGACTGTGTTTTATACCAGTAACATGAATACGAATGTAACTTTGTCTGTATGTCGGATTTTTATGAAGTTTGGCACTCAGGCAGGACCTGGGTTAGCACATAGAACTTTTTTTTATATCCCGGCAGTGAGTTCCCTTGGGATATTTTCAGATCCTCACGCGAGCGACGCTGAGGGCTAAATCCAGTTAAAGAATAAAAAGGATAGTTAAAGGTTTTTAATAAAAATCTGTTGGTCTAAACATTGACCAGTTTTTACGATGAAAGGTCCGACATAACCCTTTGTAAAGCGAAACAATGCCAGATTAAAGCTGTATTGTGGTACCCTAATATTTATGTTATATTTCGCGTTATATCCAGGACAATGTCCAGATACGTATCCAGTATTTATGAGTTTTGGCAGTTCTGGGGATTGCGAGGCGCCCTTGTAATAAATTACTACTAGCTGGGATTAAAATGTTATACAGGTGTTTGACCCAGCCAACTAAAATATGGGGTGTTGTTGTAAAAATTGTGACCACCATTTTATATGACACATGATTTTTCGCTTTTACGAATATGTTATTATATCTCTCGTCTGATGGAAGGCGATGGATGAGATCTATGATGGAACAAATGTGCTATATATACGTGTTAACCGTTTGTGCGTCGGTGTATCTTCCACCCTGTATTTATAAAATGCGAAAATAACGAAATTATTTTTAGCGAATTTGGACGAATACTTTCCATTTCGGTACTACGTTCCCGTGGGATCATTTCTAACCTGCCAAAAGCAAATACAATATTAACGTTTACTAGTGAACAGTGCAGTATTTAAATCACGTACCGAAGCATTTCTGATGAATTGTATTAATTAGGAGCATGATCAGCTGAGAACTGCATACTCATTAGACTCGGATTATTCCATTTGCTCGACAAGGGATTCGCATTCCCGATCAGTATAGGGAATTATGACATGAAATTATAAAAGTTTAAAGAATTTACACTCATGAATAATGTTAAAATTATTGTAGTACCGAGTCAAATTCGCAGTTATTGCAGTAATTACAATATCAGTTTGAAAATCTGTTTTTATTTGTGTAAACTTTGTCACACACGTGATTTTTATTGTTATTTTAACTCGATGAAACAATAATTTCCAAAAATCTTACTACTTTATTAAGCTTTAACCACAAACATTAAAATTTGATGATATTTTTTTGTTTATGTTTTATTATCATGTTAGATTTTCCAATATCATCACGTTATCACGTAAGTGGAGTTTCACTAGCTAATTTACTTTGACCTTTTATTTTATTAATCGAAGCCAGTAGAAATGTATACCACATATAAATTTCACGTATCAAACTGGTAAAAAAAATCCCTCACCACTTATTTATATTGCTCTGTTATTAATTCAAGTGAGTGGAGTACATACAAGTCAAACTTGCATGGGGGACCGTACTTCAGTGGATGATGGATGGGATACCACATCCACCTGCGCTCAGCACTGTCTATTGACGAGTATCTATGGAAACGGATACAAAACGTGTGTAAGTAAGTGCTTGAAAATATTAAGGAGTGATTTGTGAGCCGAGTAACAAATGCCTACGAGTATACGACGTTTTACAATACACTTTCGAAGAAATGTCCTTTCAGTGGTCACGGGATATTAACGGATACTTCAGTAAGAATTTTTATGGAGGTGACTGAGTCTGAAAAGAAATCACATCCGCAACTAGACCTTTTTATACTAAGTAGGCTTGCGTTTGGCAACTCGCCTGATGTGAAGCGATGATGCGGCCTAGGGTGGAGCACGCTTGCGTTGAACCTTGAATAGATCCAGATTATAATGATCAGGGTACAGAGACCCCGGCAGTGAATTCCACAGATTGTATTAGTTGGACTGATCTTTTAGACAAAAGAAGTTAATTTAAATAAGTTGACACACTGACTCACAGACAGAATACTTTCTACCCTGACTCTCCGATCTAAAATGACAAAAACCCCCTCAAGATCCCTCAACATCAAGTATCATCCAGATCTCATTATTCAAGACATCAAAACATTTATTACTTCACAAACCGAAGGCAAGAAGACGTGCCAACAGATCTGTAAGATAAATTATACAACGGGAGCCAACAGGAGCCTTCTCCAAACATTTTCGACCCTCCAAGTGCTACCCCGTTTTGGTCGACCCTTCTGTCATGAGCTTAATTTGAATTATGCCGGGACAGACGACCCACGATACGTAGGTATAAAATTCACGTTTATATCACCCCCGGGTACACGACATTGGGAAATACGCTAGTCTTCTCGATGACTTCTTTATTGATTTTTCTTAGACAAATGAATTTTTTATTGATTTTTCTGATCGATGTTTACTGTATTTTGAAAATACGTGTGTAATTTATTTTATTGCTGCTACTGTTTCAATTGACAGTGACGTGGATATTTTTGATTAATTTAAGTGTTATTGCTGCCAGCTACAAAAGTTAGGTTTCAAATGTTACACTGGCTACATCGATTCGAAAGAAAAAAGTGTCTAGTATAAAAGTGTGTAGTAGTACGAGTAATAGATACTAAATGAATTCGAGAAACACGAAATGTTAAACTCTGCAACCAATTACGATGGACAACTCACTTATTTAAAATCATAAATGCCATTGATGCCATATAATCTGAGATAATCTTTTCCACACATTAAACAATGTCGTCGGGTGATAAGCAAACCGATAAATTAACTAAAATGGCATAATCCAAAAACATAATAACACGAATAACTAAATATGAGAAAGAAAACTGGTATCGTTAAGTCCAAAACATTTTACCCGTAGCGTACGATCACAAAACTTTTACGATTGCAATCGTAAACTCCGAAGTCTTTATTAAATTCAGAAGAAACCTGTTCGTGAAGGTATAGCGGCACGGTTGCATCGAATACCGTGCCGTGCCGTAAGCCAGCGATGGCAGACGACAACTCAATATCAAGTCAAAATTAGACCCCTTTGAGGCAACGTGGGCCAAGTTACGGCTAAGTCGATCAACTGAAATGGAATATAGCATGTTAGAGATCAATGTTTTTGGTGGAAACCATGAGGGAAGGGTCGGATTTTGGTTTAGAACTATGTAGGATGAAGTAGAAACTATTGTTAATTCGATACTAAGGTCCATTGATCTTATTTTGTATTGTACTACATCACATGCAGCGTATAAACAACAAAGCTAAGAGAGGTCTACAATTTCAATGCATGCCGAATCCATATAAATACACACTTCTATCTCTAAACAAATGCACGAAATCGCATTAGACAAACCAAGAAGGCAGTAAACAAAAGAAACTTGATACGTATCCACACACACTTATCCTTGCGAGGGTGAGGATAATCTCCTTTCGCAGGATATCCCTGTCTATCCGGCCTTATGCCCGGATAACAGTCGTGCCCGGTTCATTAGTCACATATCAGCTAACGGGAATTGGATTCCACAAACATTATCAGATAAAGAGACGATTTCCTACACTAAATAGAGAACGGGAGCAAGAATACCGGAATGACACAATTAGGGAAGTCGAATTCGATATTAAATGAACGTGTGGAACATGGAGGAAATTAACTGAAGAAAGAATACATTAAAGAAATAAAACCACATGGCACCCGCTTGACAAATAAAACACATAATGCAGCTGCAAAGTGCACGCTCCAGATTTTTTAAATAGAAGCGAAGATTTGCAATTCCGTTATGAATTCAAACAATTCCGAAAATCTAGAAAATAAAGATAAAAAGAAAACAGAATATCACAGTGAATTCTTTATATCGCTTGAAAGAGTTTTCTTGCAATAAAATATGCACCAGTACAACCGATCATTAAAACTTCAGTTAAGGAAGACGAGTCCTGCAACTTGAATGTAGTTCAGTATCCGTGTTCCACGTTTTCCGGGATACAGAGGAGCATGTAATCCCCCGTGCAATTGTACAACGCTAAGATCTGACAAAACTGTCTTTGCTAAGTTTGTTAAATTGCTTCGTCTGTAATAAATTGTTAACTGAAATTTCAAAAGTTGTGGCAACAAGCGTACCCCGAGCTCTACTTTAAGTTTGTACGCCTTCAACATTGTTACCAACGTTTCTTACATCTGTTCGGATATTTAACGTGCCCGTATCATTCCGAGAGTTTGTTTCGGAAATTCTGCAATTTGATGAAACTTATCCACCAACATTCTCAAGTCAATTCCTTCAATCTTTATGTCATCAACCTTTTTTGTTTATCATGAAAGCGACTGAATTTATGTTCAGTACTCTCTGCCTTAGTGAATTATTAACGTTTCGCAAACAAAATTAAATTACGTGGCATCATTAAATATTAAAACAACATCGTTTTAGAGTCTTCGCGTGTTTGAACAGGCGTCACTTAAAAGCAATGGCCGGATTTTAAGGGGATTCACATTTTTACAACCCCAAGGGCTGGTAACAGACGATAAAAAATCGTCCAATCTCGGCTGTACAACAGGATTCACGAGCCAAATAATGTTGGTACACACTATAAATCATTACGTCACGGTATCGTTACGCTGTCACCTCGTTGGAGGGCAGAAAAACAAATATTATCTTTATGGCATAGTGCTATCCAATAACTACGATTACTTTTAAAGTTATCCTACTATAACGTTAACTACAGATTACTTGATCAGACTTTCTGCAAGATTAGCAAAATTTCCAACACAGCCTAGAAAGTTCCTTAACTAAGAAATAGTTTCAGAACTGAAATTAACCCTTGTGGCTTAAGGCTTAATCTAGAGCATAATAATAGCCATAAATTCAAAGCAGTACAAGAAAATTAAAGCTACAAAACACCGCAGCAATCTAAGAAAAGATAAAGTCAAGCTTAAACCATGTTTAAACTCAATAAACACATTTCATGACAAAGACCAGATAATGACTAAAGTCAAATAAATGAAACGCAATCAATCAAAGTTATCCTTCGATTATATCCTTTGGGTTGAACATTTAACTCATAGCCCTGGGCCACTCAAAGTTCGAAGAAGTTAGGTAGCAAAAGGAGTTTGATCTTATCTGCAATTTTATTGGTTCAAAATAATGTAAATAACTTCAAACGGTTTTGAAATATAGCAAATATCGCAAGCTGCTTATAGAATGTCTATTTATTCGAAGTAAGATTCTAAATATAGCAAAAGATGACTAAGTTTGAATGCCTAATCCTAACTCAGGAGCTAGAAACGTGAATAGTAATTACACTGTGACAAGATTATTCAAAATTCCTGCGGCGACGTTGTATTATAGGAAATGGCTGCCGCCTGTGGTAATGCTAAACTAGACATATTCTACTCCGCGTAGTTTATCATCCATGAACAACTTAATAACATGTTTCACTTCACAAACAAGCTGCGAACACTGATATAATCTGGTAAACTGTTTTTCTTCCACTCCCACGTCGGCTTCGAAACAATTCTTTAAATATTTATTGTGTTTGCATCCCCTTGCGAATCAGATATGACCTTTATTTAAAATTCTTTCGCACGAACTCGCGAATACCCGGTGTTATTGTAAATTGTCCGTTGCTTTGTAAACTTTTACTGAATTTTTTAAAATCAGTGTTTGTCATTCTCCTTTTTCTTAGCGTGTAGAATGGCACCTTCAGTCGCGACCATCAGCTCCTGTAATGAACAAACAACAGGACACACAGAACACGATACTCGTCATTGATTTGGCTTGGTTAACTCATTCAAATAACAAAAAGTTCGATGACTCTGCTTTCAAAAAGACTTTCTGCTATCGGATGCTGTGTGTGCGTACAATTAAAAAGTATTAAACTCCAACATATTACAATTTGTTACATCTCTCCGTTCTTTAAGTCACGTCAATTCTATTATGTCCTTTTATTTATCTATACCTGCTTATTGCTATATTTCTGGCTGTCTTTCAGTTCCCGTCTACATTGTAACTCAGGGTGAAGCTAAATGGTTTTTGTGAACAAATCAACACAAAAAGCAATTTGTAAAGTGCCTCAGGTCAGGATGTAAAGCCACTTCTTCGAATTCTCTTTTGATGGTGTTCACTGAGCTTCTTTATTCTTTGTTTTTGATCATTTAATAGAATTATTTAGTTGAAGTTATGGTTTGTTATTTTATAATTATTTAAACGACAAATGTTTTACCAAACGATTGTGTAGATACGGAGTTGATTGATGTTAATAATACGGTGTTAAAGATATTTCATTTATGTTCTATATTATTAACATCGTACTGATAGTTTAATGGTTACGATCTTGATTAAATTATAAATCTATGCTAGTATTGTTTTTATCTTTATCACTATTCATTACAATGGTATGAAGAATCTACCGACCAAACCGTGTTAACATAAGAATGGGTGGCTTTGTGAAGCCGGTGTAGACTGGACAGTTCTAGTTACGCAGAACAAGATAATCCAGTTCAGTTAATCGAGAATGAATCCCTCTTTTATCCTCATTTTATTTTCCATAAATTCCTTTAACACTTCGTTACTTTCTATATTCTTATCACATGTGTAGTTCAGTCAAGTGCTCTATAATTCTCTACTCTCTCGTTGTGTATTGTTTGTATACATATATGACATAACATGACGCCTGTAATCCCCGAAGGGTTAGGCAGAGGTGTACGTGTATCTAATAGTACACCAGTTCACTTTTCGCCAGTTATGTTTAAGTTCCATGTAATAGGGAGTTATCCTATTGCCATCAACCGGGCACAAATCCAGAGTCCGTGGCTGTTACTGAGAAATACCTGATGGAAAAATCCAATAACACTTTGCCCGACCTGGAAATCGACCCCAGGACCTCATGCTAAGCAGTCGAGCTAGCGAACACTAGACCGACAAGACCGTCATTCTCTTTGTATTGTAGGTAATCAACTGAAGACATAGAACCTTGAGTCAATATGGATGTCACATGGGAACATGTGATAGGCGGATCCGCGTAGACGTACATTCGAAGGTGACACTTAGTTCGAACATACTATGTAGGTTTCAAATGACATCTTACATTTTCACAGAATGAGACAAACACTGTTACCACTACCACGTAGCTAGGTTAGCAGCCGGTTTAAACAAACCTGCATAATCTTACTAATTGATGCGGAACTGCAGGACTGCCCGCCAGATATTCCCAATGGACGGTCTCAGAAACATCCCTAGTAGCACAGGTAGGGGTAGGTCAGAGAGTTTCTGTTATGCAGAGAGATAGGTAGGGCTCATTCACATGGTCTACGTCATTGACGATTCGTCATAAAACACGATACGTCTTGATGAACGTTCACATTGCATACGGAATCGTGTTTTATTACGATTCGGCAAAAAAAGGAATTGGTGTTCACATTAGTTTCGTGATTTTTCGGGAGCGAGCGCATCAGCGAATCCGTCACAAAAAATTCACGATTCGTGTTTTTTGACGAACCTGGTTTTTAAAAGACGATACCTGATTTAAGACGTGTCCTTCATTTTTCACGATTCGTGATGCGTGTGAACACGGGCATTTAAAAAGCATTGCCGCCGTCAATTTTTTTTGAAAAAAGACGTTAAATAAAAAAAATAAACGAATCGTCCTCGTGTGAATGAGCTAGTAGGTCAACTTAGAATTCTGTTTAAATGTTATAATACTTAGAGCTTTTAACAGTCTGATGTACGGAGAAGTCTTTTAGCCGGAAAGTGGTGTAGTTTTTCCTTTTCGTCCATCATCCAAGAGCAGAAGTACCTACTGTAACGACAATTTTTTGTCGTTTTAATTCAGTGTTTTGACCATGCCATCGAAAATATAACATAAGATAATGTATGATAAACTTCGAACACTTTTTCCACGACATCCTTAACAAAAACTCACACTCAATAAATTAATCACATTCCTTCACAATACGCGTGAACCGTGACGTCATTAACTAATTACATAATGGACACGTATGTTCCCATCGTGGCCCATCATGGCGTATCGTGGCGTATGGTTGGCCGGTGGACCGTGTCACTTCGCTCTCGAGATCGACTCCGTAACGTAACGTGCGAAGGACGCCTGATGACGTCATTAGGACAATGGATTCTGCCATTACAAGTGACGGTTATTGGTGAGGTAGGAAAGCCTGATATTTGAAGGGTTAGGTGGGGAGAGGGGAGCTGATAACGGTGTTAGATGTGGACTATTAGTGACCTGCGGCCTTTTTAGGCCCCCTGTTGGGTGCAATTGTATTGGAGTTGACATTAATAATACATTACCGTACAGTACCATCTCAACAAGAATGATGTATCAAAGGTGAAAAGAGTGTCTATGAAGTTTCTTGCCCATTCTTCTTCTAGAGATCTACGCTTTGGAATGGGCAACTACAGTACTTTCACAGTTATTATGTCTTGTGACTGGGACTGTAGCTTCATTTTTATTGCTGTCTTTGTTTCGACAATTCAAAACTGCCTGTAATTGGCCTACTTGAAATAAATGCTTTGATTTTGAAATTACTTTACAGACTTGCAGTATCTATACCGCATTCTAGAATTCTAGTGCGATGATTGATGTTAATTTAAATCAGTGTTTGTTCGTTTTAAAAAAAGTTAACCCCCACTTAAACGTGTTTCGTGAATAAAGTGAGGCAATTGCAATTATAGCACGAAAATTTTCTACATTTATTTCTTTTCAAATTTTAGGTATATGCTTACGTCGTCATAAGACTACTTCTGAGTTCTTAGAATAGAACCCATACGTAGACAGATTCAAGCTAAAGTAGCTCGCTTTAATTTTTGCAGTGTGGGAAAAATAACACATGGCCCGGAAATCATTCTCCATGATATCTTAATTTGCATCCCATATGGGAAATACCCGTACACCATGGAAGGTAAAGTAAACGTATTGCGTAGAATAACATTATTTCACTTGAAAAAATATTTCCTTCCCTTTAGCTTTTCAACAGTTGGGTAAAAAAGCCCGTCAGTTTTTTTTTTTTGTAAAAAAAAGTTAAATGTTATTGTTTCTACGCTGTATGAATAGAGATGATTCTTTGAGGCGTTTCGTTTACATAATAACATTGCTTGAAAAAGCAATTTAGGAAAGGTTTTTTGCCATTTCATGTTACCCAAGGTCTAGTTTTTATGGCCCTCACTAAACCTAGAGAGCTAACATAAAATCCTTTTGTATTTCCATTTTTGTGCCTATTTTTAGTTTTGGAATATACAAATAGAATGAAACCTCTTCTT
This sequence comes from Standfussiana lucernea, assembly GCA_964057025.1. NCBI lineage: Eukaryota > Metazoa > Arthropoda > Insecta > Lepidoptera > Noctuidae > Standfussiana > Standfussiana lucernea. The sequence continues at coordinate 4,780,441 of OZ059789.1, forward strand.
AACACAACATAACATACAGATCTGCATGGATGTTTTGGCGGTCGCATGATGTTGACAAGAGTGTAAACATTTTTCAAGTGTTCTGTGATTTTTTTTTTAAAAACAAAATGGCAGCGTTCGATTCGATTTTGGCCACATGCCAAAAGATCCTTGCCCAGCCATGAATGAGCTTTGAAGATTTTTCTTTAGCAAATTTTCTTTTAAACACTAAAACTTACTTTTGATAGGTAGGTAGGTACAGCTACTGTTATTCTCGTATTTTTTTCTGATTCTTTGTTTAGGTCTTACCTGAAACAAAACATACATAATTTATTTAGTTTTTAATTGCATCCAATACGAGCAGGTGCATAAAAGTTGCACAAAGCACACTTCCACGCAATTTCCATCGCGTAAATCCTTATTCTGACACTTCCAGTTAACAAATTAAACAAAACAATGTAATCAGGAATAGGAAAGTGAATATTACACGCAAGACCAGCCAACCGCAAGAAACGGACTCAAATTACAAGACGAGCCGTAAACACGAACCCATGATCCGTAGTTCAGAACTGTATTGTAATTTGTTTAATAGCAATAATAGTTAAAACAGGGATTTATGAAGCGTGTGTGTTGAATTTTCATGAGATAAGAGCATGTAAACATTGTGATAGCGAAGATTTTTGAGTATGTGGTGTCCTGTTTTTCTTACTTTCAGTGTACCTACAATGCAAAATATCTGTCTCAAAATCAAAAGTCATTTATTCAAATTAGGCTGATAATCAGCACTTTTCGAACGTCGAGTTTACAAGAGACAGTCCCCCAAAAAGTCCGCCCTTCGCCACTTCCTAGTGTTTTAGCTGGGAAGAAGAAGTGGCGGAACAAACTCCCCAGCAAAGTCTGTTTGCGCCATGGGCCTACAAATATAATTACCAAATTGTAATGAGCACTACTACTTATTTAGCCTGTATTTGGTTATTTAAGTAAAATGTAGTAGGCCTAAAGAAGAAAATAAAAAGGATTTATAAACAATAAAAAAGTATTCTTGAATGTTTCAGTCCGAGCTGAAAGAGCAATTGAAATCTTATTGAAGTAATACTTAGGCCTAGACGAATGGCCTGAAATTTGGCCATTAATCCAGGCCTGAGCTCAATTGAGGATCTATCTCTACCCTCTTTATTGTGACAGTCATTGCAAGATGAGGCGACATAATGGAAGATCGATGACAGGCGTTAAAGAGTAAGTAGGCACTTGGTATTCTAAGAATGTTGATAGCACCGTTATCATTGTATGTGTGACCAGATAAAAAAACGTATTACCTATGTAAGTTACATCAGGTGTACCGAACTACGCTATTGCGGAAATGATTTGTTTATTATTAGAATTACTTAACGTGTTTACTTTTTCCAAAACTTCACGCTTGTTAACCCCGTGGGGTTAGGCAGATGTGTACCTAAACTACACCCGCATTTCACCAACCGTTTGCCATCAATCGGGCACAAATCCTGGCTCCGACCCGATACTAAGAAATCCGTTGTGGGGAAGCCAACGAGGCCGTCCAGATTATGTTGAAAAAAGTCAAAAGATAGAAAAAAACTGATGAGATTTAGTAAGATTGTGAAAGAAAATTAAAAGAAAAAGTATTTATTTGACTCTCACAGGACAAAACTATGTATAAACCGAAATTAAATAAAAACAAAACAACAACAGAAAATTATTAAAAAGTAAGACATACTTAATTGTTCCTGCACTTTTCTCTGTACCACCATTACTTTATTAAAGTCACGTCACTAAAAAAACCACACTGAGAACCACGACACTAAAACAGGTCCAATTACACAACTCGTTATCATTACGTTACACTACCCACTAAAGTTTCATTGCTTAGCAATTAGTACCACAAAAGGCAATCTAGTTTGCAACAATAGGACATCCATCCGAAGTTTAATCAAGTTAGTGGAAAATTACGTTATTTAGCTCAACCTCAAGCACACAGCGTAACAACGTGCCTTGTAATTTGTATCCGGAGATAGGCTTTGCCTCCTATTACGCGGCTCCTAACTCCGGACCAAAACAGCGGTTGAATTAAACGGGCACCTTTTATTTTATGCATTAAATGGAAGCCAGGTAACAGGAATAAACGCAGATGGCAAATACATAGTCGTGGTTTCAACAATGTTCTCCTTTTTGTATGGAATCTAATATTTACCGAGTTATGCAAGAAAATTGAGAATTGAAATTGCTGAAACTACGGAAAGTTTTAATGTGAAATGAAGTGTTTAACACTGGTTCGGTTTATAGAATAGTGTCCATGGAGTTTCTTGCCCATTCTTCTACATAGGATCTACGCTTTCGAATGGGCATCTACAGTACTTTCACAAGTTATTATGCCCTGTGACTGGGACTGTAGCTTAGTTTATTTTTTGTGTTTTGACATTCAAAAGTGCCTGTAATGGTCTAATTGAAATAAATGCTTCGAGTTTGAGTTTGAGAACAAATGCTGTGCTTTATTTTAAGAAAGTTTAAAGTTTTTTTGCTTTAAAACTTAGAGGTGTAGTGCAGGTGTAGTGCAGGTGTAGAATATGAGAGTCACTTAAAATTAATAAAAATTCTACCCTTTCTTAACGAGATATTTAACCAGCTTTTCCTGAAGTATGATATTTTCATGCCGCTTTGGTTCTTTTGAAAATATAACTACAGATAGGTCCAGCCAGTACAGATCAAGTACCTAATTCCAGTAAAGCCTAGCTAGCATATCTGTATACCAACGTATCAATAAGACAGACAGCGCCTCAGGCAGCCAAGATGTAGCCAGGAGTACGTAAGTACCGTGACACACCACACGCATGTCAGGTTAACCAACGCAGACGGTTGCCAGCCGTCGGATAGGTTGCTAAGCTTGGTTGCGCTAATGTTTTAGGTGCCTTGGTAATGGTGACGATTTGTTCCAGTACAGATTGAGGTTAATTTGTACGGGAAGAAGCATTATTACTTTGTTTATGTAAGTTTGGAAATGTAAACGTTCGTTAGAATTAAATACGGCGCATTATTGGCCTTGTTCCTTAAGGCCTGTCACATAAGGACGGTTATATTTTTCGTCTCTAATAGACTGCGTTATTTATCCATACTATCCTACTACCTAGTGCCCTAGGCAGAGGTCTTGCCGGTGACGTGCCTCAGAAAGCATGTTAAGCCGTAGGTCCCGTGCAGATCTCTCTTTGGTCGCTAGTACTCGACCGATTGTAGTCTTATCGCACTATGAGAGTAAGTGAGGAGAGAGTGCAGAACTTGTGCACTTTACAGGGTGCAAGGTACAGCTATGCTAAGCCGGTTACCACGTGTACAGTACATCATTCTGTACCCGCCCACACAGAAATTTTTCATCGGTTATTAAAATCATGGAAATCATTAAATATGTCTGCTCTTAAAAGTAAATTGAAGGGCTTCCTAACTGAAAGAGCATATTACAGTATAGCAGAATTTATGCAACAAGACAATTTTCTTTGTTTTTAAGTTGACAATGCTGTATTACCTTACTTTGACATTGAATTGTATCAAAACGTGTGCTCATTGACTTGTAATGATATCTAATATTTAATGAATAATGATGAAATGTAATTATAATATTATCACGGTTTATGCAACATCTCTTCCTACCTACCAATTTGTACGCCACGATATGCGGCTGAACATGTTAGAACTTAATCTGTATCTCATTATTATCTTGCATGCAACGTATCATGTACACCATGTTTAAACAAGTAAAAATTTACTTACTTACTTTAAAAAAAATCTACAGTTTCCTACAAAACTGCAATACCTATGTACACGTCAAAATGTACTGAACAGCTGATATTGTTTTGTATTGAACACTTTGTAACCGGCTTAGCGTGGCTGTCCCATCCACCCAGTATATCTCCCGTATCACTAGCTACTCCGCTGAGATTGGCCGCCATACCGAAATTCAGTCTGGATAGGCAGAGGTCTATTTCCGCTCTTTCTACATAACATCGCACCTATATTCTGTAAAGCTACAGTAACATATTGTACATTTTTAAAATCGACAGTAAAATCGGATGCAAAATCATCCCCTTTCATCATATTTAATTATATTCACCCTAAAAAAAACACGTTCCCAAATAACCTAATAGCTGAATCTCCGTAGAACATGGTCTAACGAGTGGAATGTCCGGCAAAGAGTACACTGGTAACAAAAGAGGAGCGGTGGCACAAAAGCAAAGGGAACGGACCGGCTAGGCTGCCCGCGAAGTGTGTGTGTCGTGTGCCACGGTGTTTAATTGGTGAAGTGAGTGTTTATCGTATTAATTCGTCTTTTAATGTACATAATGATTTGTGTTTTTATTTTTTTAAATCGGACATGTAATTTTGATATTTTTTAATAAATAAACTAAACTAACTGAACTTACACATTAACTGAGTTAGCTGAGTTGTGGAGATCAGATTGGCATCGTTCTACTGTAGTTGGGAAAGGCCTAAGCAGATATTAGTGATCCATCCAAAAATAGTATAGAACATTATCAGTTTCTAGGCACTTATGAAGATAGCGATGTGCGATAGGTATGTTTTTAGAAAAAAAAACTTTAATGTCTGTCTGAACGCTCAGCTCGACCTCAAAAATTTTAAATCCATGAGCGGGTTTTAATTTAGGCATTAATTAAAGTGTCGCTTTGTATTTGACAAAATTCCTATGTTTGCACTTATTTAAAACACATGAGTTTATAAATGTCAGTATGGTAGGAAGTAGGGACCTAATATGCACGCCTGCCATGGATGGATGCAATGATTATTATCTATTATCACCACTTGAACCATGCTGTGACTCCTTATAGTGTTTCTAAACAAGTGTGATACGCCCTACAGACACACACGAGAAGTCTCGGCGAGACTTGTTCTCAATGAGAACGAGATGGCGAGAAACCAATCACATTCACGCTTCTCGGGGGTTCTCGGGGGTTCTCGGCGTGAGTCTGTAGGGCCCTTTACCTTACACGAACAAAACTCATTTTTATTTGCAAAATAATAATGTAAAATAAACATCTCCATGTGAATCCTTATGAATAATATCATTTGTACCTATACAACGAACTAGACCAAAATTAAATTATTTTCAGTAGTTAACACCTATATAAAGAATCGAATTACTTTATTATGTAAATCAATACAATATATTTAGGATTTATGCAAATATTTCACACTAGTATTTACCAAAATCTCGTTTTACAACGAACACGTGCGCCGGTTTACTAATATGCAAATTGAGTCCGGCCTCCCTAATTCAACCCCGAAGGTAATTTATACCCTAACATATTAAATTAGAGTTTAAAATTAAATGTAATTAGGTTTGCAGACTGCTTCTGTATTTTTAAAAAGTGTAGGGTATCGGTTGATTAAAGGGAAGCCGTTGACGAAACCTTAGCATGGCGGATGTAATGGCTTTAATTCGAATTGTGAGAGGGTGGAATGATACGGTGTGTCATTAGCCCTTTAACAGACGATGACGTCATCTGTGGCGCGACGGTACTGTACATAATATACATTATAGATCATACATATGTCGCATTTGGTGCCCACTTAGAGATATAGACGGAGAAGAGCTCGTGGCTAAATAATAACAGCCTCTCGGGTCGATCCTCAGGTAAAGCCGTGCATGCCTAGGTCGTTCCGTGGATGGGTGACCACCCATTACATATCGAGTTTTCTCCGTGCTTCGAATAGGCTGGTCCCGGCTGTCAATTGTAGATCTTTGACAGTCGTTACAGGTAGTCAGTAGCCCGATAGTCTGACAACCAGTCTTACCAAGGGTTTTTGTATTACCCAGTGTTGATACTGGTATTCAGCTGCAACCGGTTAGACTGGAAGCTGACCCCAACATAGTTTCGGAAAAGGCTGGGCAGATGAGTGGACTTCCTCGAAAAACTTTCGAAGTAGCTATCCAAGGGTATTTTGGTGTGTGTCCAAAATCGGGACTACATCGCATTTTTGTTTGTTTTTCAATACATTTTAGAATGTTTACCAAATGCAACCCCCTCTGTATTTGAGTTGGTATGCAATAAATACCATTGATGGACCGATACATATGAATAAAGTATGGCTACTATTGATGAGAATCCCCTTTAGTCATATTTTTTTAAACTAAAATATCACGTTCTTTAAAAATTTTCAAAGACAAAATTTATGCTTCTAGCTGCTTAATCTAAACCTCCGTTCAAAAGTTTTTACTGAATATTTCGCAGCTATTTCTGTCTGGTGCTCTCCTATCAAGACTGTACTTCTAAGTGTATACAAACCTAGTATTCTGACGTTGTAGGGTGTGTCTTGTAGTTCCTAATGAGCATGACCATGTAGCTTTAAACTAAGCTAAGGCCCCGTTCACGCCCTCAAGCTATGCAACTTGCATCAAGCAAGATACATGCACACGCGTCTCTTGTTTCCGTCGCTCCGCATGTTGCGTCGAATGCTCTAAACAACTGAGGCTACGAGCCTCCGATAAAATATAAGAATAAAAGAAAAAAAAATACTTCCTATGTTTGTTCTTTTCGCTGCAGATCGCATGCGTGTCGCTATAGCATGTAGCTTGTTTGACCATGAGGTAACCCTACACAGTTCAATCCACACCCCTTTAAAATAATCTCCAAAGATACCATAATATAAAGCTGCGTGCTCATAGCTAAGTTGGTCACGAGTCACGACACAAGTCACATTTGTCAAAATAACAGCCGAACTAACAAAGTTATAAAGGTAGAAACAATACTGTGCCGCGACAGTCGTCTTGACTAACTAGTTGGTTTGACCACTGGACACACCGGAGTGTTCTTATTATTTGCGCTACACGATTGTATGTATAAGGCTGTGTACACACAAGAAGCACGATTTAAGTTGGATAGTTGACACCGTTTACCAGTACAATAATTCCAAGGCAAAACTTTATTTTAAGATTGAAAAGTCAATTAATTTTCATTTATTTAACTGTGAAATTAAAGTATTAGTTGCTTTGATAACAATAACACCGACTGCTGAGCATAAGGTCCTGGGTTCGACTCCCGGGTCGAGCAAATGGTTATTGGGTTTGTCCATCAGGAATTTCTCAGTATAGTTCTGTTCAAACTTTATGGCGGCTCGGAAGTTAGCTGCGAGTGACGGTTAGCGCAAGTATAACGGTTCAAACTTTATTGCTGCTCGGAACATCTAACTTAAAGCTGCGCAGAATACAATTTTAGGTATCATCGGGGTGTAGAGGACGCATTGTCTTGACTGTATAATGCGCAGACCATCACTCGCAGCTAACTTCCGAGCCGCCATAAAGTTTGAACAGAAGTGTACCAGCCACAGAGTCTGGATTTGTGCTCGGTTGATGGCAATAGGTTCGCCCCCGATTACATGGGACTTAAACATAACTGGCGAAATGTGGGTGTACTATATTAGGTAGGTACACCTCTACCTAACCCTTCGGGGATTGCAGGCGTGATGTTATGTTGAGATAACAATATATAGTTGAGTCATTAAGTTGGCGAAATATTGAAGTCACAGGTTGCTAGGTCCACACACAATCTATGGAGGATCGCATTTTGACAACTCATGAAGTGTACATATATGATTTGATTGGCTGAATCAACAACCAAATTCTCATCGCCAATAATAGTGTATTAGTAACTACTGATTCGTAATAAAATCGCATCCACAACATAAATTGGAGCTTATGTAGAAAATAGGAAACCGTATGTCATTGGCGTAGGGGCATAATTCAATACGAAACCCACTCCATATAATCCTCCCACAAATAATTCACGTACAATTAATTAAAAGGTTCGGCCAGGGAATCTGCTACAATTCGAAATAAATAGACCTTACATGAATAATACATACGTGCTATATCTACCCAAATCCAACTACACAATTAAAATCCGGAATCCCAGGTGATTGATATACCAGTAGACTTTCCAGCGAACATTCTAAAACCGTCCGTCTGAACACGCCTTTACCCAACTTTGTACATCGATGTGGCTACGAACTGGCAATATATTACCCGACAACTATTCCAGTTACCAAGATTTACCTTGCTAAGTACATAGTCTACAAAGTGAATAAAATAAATTATACAAGCTGAGCTATACTTATTCTAATTCTCTTTCAGTTAAAAAAAAAAATGGAAAATTACTTGCTGGTTTCCATTTTGGAATTGGATTTTAATTTTGGGAAGATAACGATTATTTTATGTTGCACCTCTGTTGAGGATATAAATCTACGCGATGTGTTTTTAATTGTTGGCGTTCTTTTTTGTTTTTGGTTTCAATACAAAAGGTTAGAAATTAATCATGTAGCTTACAAAATGTGTGTCATCAACTGTGTTGTTTTGCATAAACTGAAAGAGCTCTCAAGGCCAAATAAGGTAGAGATCAGCATATTGTGTGAAGTTGTAAACAACACAAATACAGTTAATTTTCATTTGCCCTGCTCAGTGTGGCTATAGGTCAAAACTTCATACGACCTAAATGCATCATCCATGTAATACATATGTAAACGTGGAGGTAATTGACTTGTTTGACAACAAAGTTTTTAATGCCCGCATATCCACACGCAAATACTACATAAAACTCGTATGTACACACAAAAAATGGCGTAGTAATTCTCATTCACTAATTCCACGAAAAACGCCAACAGAAATATTTGTACGTCCTATTAAAACAACTTTGTCTATACGTATTATTTGCTTAGAACATTCATTTTGATAGTGACGTGCAAATAGCTTTGCGAATTAAATCGATGAAACTTTTTGTGGCAGTGAGTCATTGAACAATTTTCGCAATCTCATTGAAGTGTAGTCGAATAGAAAGATCATTCTAACGTATTTATTCACATAAACTTAGCAGACAGAATCGGATTACGTCTGAGTCTTACTCACTCGAGCGACTTAAGTCTAGTAAAGGCTTAGAGGAACCTTTCTTTCACCAAATCGCTTAAATGTTGAATACTACATGAGTTGACTACCTTTTGTTAGAGAAACCTTTAGACTAAATATAGAATATTGTGTTGTAAATCAAGCTTGCGAAACACAATGAATTACAAATCGTTTCTCTGTCTAGGATTTCAAGCAGTTTAAGTTTCTAACGTCACTCGAATAAGCATCGTGTATTCGAAATTCCACTCGATCACGTAAAGCTATTCGAGTGTTGCAACGTCGCATCACTAATTCAGATTTATCGCAGAATACAGTTAGGGACCGGTTTGGAGGCAGCTCGCTGTATTGTGATACTTTACGGTCCTGGTGTGAGGCTGTGAGCTATTCCATGAGTTCACCATGACGTTTTATTTATGTAGAACCCCATAAAGCATAACTTACAAAAGATTTAGAGCCCAACTTAAACTCTTTTTGACTCACTCTTCGGGTAGTGGTCGCCAACTTAGCTGCTGAGTCAAGTTATTGATCATGGACTTGTCCCCCTGTAACATTGGACTTACGACGGCACGGTTGGTGCAGAGGCTGAGCGATTGGCTGCTGCGCCGAGTGTGGCAGTTTCGATTCCCAGACGGAACAAATATTTGTTTGGCCTACATGTTCCGTGTCTGTCTGTTTGTGTATGTGATTTTAAATGTTTGCAAACGCAACCACAATACAGTAGAAATTCCTAACGTAGGAAAACGTATTTTTTTTTTAAGGGAATAACATTATCTCTTCGACAAAAGCAGGCATTCTTCTAAGTTCACAAATGAAGTTCCTACCCCCAGAACTTACAAAAGATTTAAGTTCAAGTTTACAAGATTTTGATTTTATAAGAAATAGCCTAACTTAAAGAGGTGTTGAACAATATATTCATTGTGATGTTGATCCAATTCCGGAGTCAGGCCTACTGAGCCTTTGACTGAGTGATGGATAAGGGAAGTCTGAGGATATCCATGATGGATTGAAATGTCACGACGGAGAATTGGAGTTTTTTGGCTGTGTAATATGCGTAGAAGCCTTTTTAATATCGTCTTTCGGAGAAAAAAGTTTATAAGAAAATCTTCTAGTTCAAGTAATACGTTTAAGACTGCTTCGTCGGTTTAGTGCAGAGCATGAGGGTTCGATCCCTAGGTCGGGCAAAGTGTTATTGGGGGTTTCCTTCAGGAATATCTCAGTAGCGGCCACGGAATCTGGATTTGTGCTCGGTTGACCGAAATAGGCTCGCCCCCTAGTACATGTGGGAGTACTAATCGACGCCTCTGCCTAACCGTTCGGGAATTAGAGGCTTGATGTTTTGTTATGTAATAAGTTTAATAAAACATATCTAATATAAAGATTTCCAGGGCTTGGCAGAGCTGTTTACTACACTATACATTAGTAATAAAAGATTGTTATAAGCACTAAAGGTGTTAATTTGCTAGATAGACGCCATCTTTGTCCATACCAAGCGAACCATTACAAAGTATCTCGTAACTTCGTGTTGGTGTTATAAAATGCATGAAATTCTTAATAGTTAACTGCGTTATGTTCTGCCTGCTAACTTCATGCTTAATTAAAAGACGTTACAATGACACGGTCACGTTTTCATTGAATCGGCAATAGGAAATAAATTTAATGTATATTTTGGGGCTTAGCAGCAAGGTATTTTTATTTTATGGAACTATTTTAGATCAAAAATCTTATTTACCAGGTACGTGTCAAAACATCTAAATTCAAGAGCTGAATAACGAATATTTAGTTGAATTCCAATGAGGCGATGCGTGGGATATTTCGACAATCCTAAATAATATTCTATGCATTTCGAAGTTTGTCGAGGAAGTCCAACTCATCATCAGCACCTTATCCCAACTATGTTAGGGTCGGCTTTCATTCTAACCATAGGAAGCCCAAGCATAGAAAGGAAGCCCAACTCATCAACGGTTTTATTCTATGTTTTATTCTTCTGTTATGTTGAAACAGCAGGACAGGCAGGACACGTTGTCAAGTGTCCCATCTTTTGTGGAACAACACTACATTTACACTCCAGTTGTCTATGAATTTCCACCTGAACAGGTTTTAATTGCTTCGGCCAACCCGTGTCCGGAGTCTATTCTTTCAAGATAATGAAGGCTTGAAGCATGCCTAAGCATAGGACTGGTCTTTGTGGCACTTAGGGTCTACCAGCAGTAGACGTTCATCAGCAGAAACCGTGTTGATGGTAATGATGCTTTATTTTTTCTCCATTTCTTTCTAGGTCCTCTTTTCAATTCAATTCAATTCATTTATTGCATCAAATATGGTAGGTACATGCAGTTCTAATAAAAAATATTTAGTAACACACATTTGGCCAATAAATAGCATGCAATGGTACAAGTTTTTACACTTAAGATATTAATTAATAGGTAAGATAGGTTTCTTGCGCAATATTGAACCAGCCATGACAGTGCGTGTCCTGGTCACGTAACCACTTCCTCTGCTGACGATTGATAAACCAATTCCGGGCCGTGACTGAAGAAATCCAAGTGGAAGAACCCAGTAACACTGCCCGACCTAGGAATCAAACCGACAAAACCCGAAACCGGAATCAGCAGTGGCACTTGAAGAATAATGTCTTAATAAGCCTTCTTTGTTACGCTGTTAAATCAACATCAGCTCTCTTTCTTTCAAAGTTAAATTCAATATTATCCTTTATTTAAATGCAAGCAACATAAATCTGACAAATAAGTGACGTCAGGTAATGTTAACCGAAGCGTTAACGAACCGCGGCACATCAGTCTGCTGCCGCTTTATAGCGCGACCTTGGCCATGAACCGCCCTCGAACTAACAACACAATACGTTAATAACGTTACGATCTATTGTAACGTAGGTATATTTTTATTAAGTTTTGAGATATTTTTTCACTATAGATATATTTAAAATTGCCTGTAAATGGTTTATCTTTACATAGTTTATAACAAAGTCGCTTCCCGCCGTCTGTCCGCTTAGATCTTTTAAACTACGCAATGGATTTCATCAATACACACAGTGATTCAAGAGAAAGGTTTATATGGATAATACATACATATTATAGTAGTGAAAACATTAGTATCTACATTGCACCCGTGCGAAGCCGGGGCGGGTCGCTAGTTAGAAATAAACTTTTGGAGTTTGAGTCAAGTGTTGTGTGTGATTTCAACTATCCCTACCTACTACCAACAATGAAGAATCATGTCGCACGGTATAGCGAACATTATTCGGAATGTAAGTCCCTTTCTGCGTCTGCCTGTGTGGCCGCTTTGTTTTTCTAAACTCCACGACAGATTTTGATGCAGTTTCACCATCATGTAGATAATATATATGTCGGAGAAAGCGATAGCTTTTAAACATCAAGTTGCTGATTTGACCATTGTAGTAGGGGTAAACGCCGTGACGTCAGATGTTGTTTTAATGGCGGCACGTGGACAGAGTCGTTTTGTAGAGTGGGGATTGTGCCGAGATCACTTTTGCTCGGAACTCCAACCAAGTCACTCCTTCAGAACGAAACTGTCGGTTTGCCCATTTTGTGGACACTATTTGTTAGTGTTATTTAATGTAAATTTGTGTTAAATAATAAACTGTGATTTTTGTGTACCGAAACCGAAACTATTATTTTAACATTTCATCATGAACCCGGTACCACCGAACCCTAATGACAACGGCGCTATCGCTCAGCCATCGCTTACGCCGTCATCAGAATTGGGATCTGGACTCGATTCCCACTGGCGTGCTATGTTCGAGATGCAGCAGAAGAACATGATGCAGCTGATCGAAGCCATCAGGACACCAACAGTGGCACCTCAGATCATGCTGCCAGAAATTAATCCGGAGCTACCAGATACCGATCCACGTGCTTGGTGCGATACTATCGATATTTGCCTCGACGAACGTCCACTGGAGGGTGCATCGCTTATTATAGCTCTGAGCAAAGCCCTGAAAGGTAATGCGTCATCGTGGCTGTCGCAGATTTCGCATGCAGGCATGACGTGGCAGCATTTCCGCGACTTATTCCTTGCGCGTTATGCATCCACTGAAACTCTTGCTGCATCGCTTGTTAACATCCACAACGGCCGGCTGAAGGAGGGCGAATGTCTCGCAGCGTACGCCAGCCGCCTAATGACTACCCTGTTGGCTCGATGGAAGAATCGAAGCCATGAAGAAATAGCCACGTCGTATGTGCTCGCTCATGTCTCTCAGTTCGACTCTCGGCTTAATCGCTTGGCGTTTACTAGCGAAATAACGTCACGCAACAAGTTACTGCAGGAGATTAAGGCGAGTGCAAGTCTGAAGCGGAAGTTCGATCGCAGTACCGGTGATGGCGCCACTGATGCAAAGCGTTTAAAGCCACAAACTTCCACTATGTTCACGTGCCATAAGTGCGGAAAACCGGGACACAAAGCGGTGAACTGTCGTTCGAAGTTTACGCAGCCTTCTGGAGCTAACGCCCAGAAAATACACCGGCGGCGACTTCATCGGGTTCCAGCAAAAGAATAACGTGTTTCCGTTGTGGAGAAGCCGGACACATCTCTACGAACTGCCAACGCGGCAGTGCGGGTGGCGCGTCATCGTCGGCGGGCAGCGCTGCCAACGCAACGGCGGAGCGACGCGTCAATAGCTGCGAAATAGCAGGTGTTTGCGGGCAATTGGAACAATCCGGTGAGTCGTTTTCATTTTGTTTTGATTCCGGCGCCGAGTGTTCTCTCGTTAAACAAAGTGTAGCTTATAAATTCTCGGGCAAACGTTCACTTTCAACCGTGCAAGTAATTGGTATCGGTAATAATTCGAATGTTTTTAGCACTGAACAAATTCTTAGCGATGTTGTGGTCGACAATAACGAACTGTCAATTTTATTTTACGTACTACCCGACGATTGTATGAAATACGATGTTATGATCGGACGCGATATTTTGACACTTGGCTATACGGTACATTTAACTGAATCTACCCTACGTATTTCGAAAGTCACAAATGTAGGTTGTTGCGATTTACCTCCCGTAATTGATCTTTACAATGTTGATTCTGATATTTCAAACGAAAACAAGGACCGGTTGACGTCCCTTTTGAATGAGTATTCGAATGCTTTTATCAATGGGTTATAACGACGATGATGAAACCGGAATTGACCTAACAGAGGCGAGAGAACACGCGGTGGACGGTATTGAGAAGAGTGCGGCTTATGAAAAAGCCCGTTTTGACAAAAATAAGGCCAAAGTAGTTAATTTCAGTGTTGGTGATTTGGTTTTAATTCAAAATGAAGAACGGAATCAGACTAAATTAGACCCCAAATATAAGGGACCGTTTAAAGTTGTAGAAGTACTTGACGGTGATCGTTATCTTTTAAAATCTTTGAATGGTAATAGAACCTACAAGTACGCTCACGATCGTATACGAAAGATGCCTCTAAGTAGTGTTCCTAATGAGTTAAACGTAGAGGACGGTGATGAAAGTACCTCCACCGAGTAGTAGACACATACCATGGCTATTTGGTCGCACCGTACGCACTAGTCTGTAGTCGTAACTGCAGCTCACTTGTGAGCTGTTCAGGGGGCGATGGGCAGCTGGTGGTACGGCGGGGACCTGGGTCTCAATGGAGACTATTGTTGTTTTGGTCTTGTACTGACCTGGGAGTCGCAGACTCTATGTGATGTGTGTGGTCGTATCACATGAGGTGATGACGATATGGGTGGCATAAGTGTCACTAGCTGCTGCGGCAGCTGGGCCATGAGCGTTGTATGTGATCGAAGTTGATTTAGTTGCTGAGTAAATATGATTGAGACTTAGAGGAACCTTTTGTTTGACAACTGTTATTTTCAAGTTATGCTATTCCATAAAGATGTGGTCAGGTTGACCGAGCCTGTACTGTTGCTCCAAATTTGACTGTTTGGTTACAGGTACTCACGAGGACGTGTAACTTGTCAGGCTGGCCGTGTCGGAGAAAGCGATAGCTTTTAAACATCAAGTTGCTGATTTGACCATTGTAGTAGGGGTAAACGCCGTGACGTCAGATGTTGTTTTAATGGCGGCACGTGGACAGAGTCGTTTTGTAGAGTGGGGATTGTGCCGAGATCACTTTTGCTCGGAACTCCAACCAAGTCACTCCTTCAGAACGAAACTGTCGGTTTGCCCATTTTGTGGACATTATTTGTTAGTGTTATTTAATGTAAATTTGTGTTAAATAATAAACTGTGATTTTTGTGTACCGAAACCGAAACTATTATTTTAACATTTCATCATGAACCCGGTACCACCGAACCCTAATGACAACGGCGCTATCGCTCAGCCATCGCTTACGCCGTCATATATATTTTTTTAAATTAAGAGAATTTATGTCAGAAGGTTCCTCCTGTGTAGGTTAAAGACACTAATGATATACTAACACAATAATTAATCTCGATCGCATAACGGGCTTATAATATAATAGAACCTTAACATTAATACCGCTACCTTGTTAGCTTTTCTCTGGGAACGTACGCCATTTGAGAACCCGTCTCATAACTTCCGGATCCAGGTATGATTTCTTGTCTTTTCCTAAGTCTTCTTCAATAAAACTTGGACCGTTATTTCAGGAAGTAATAAAAACCTAATAGATAATTATTTGAGAACTTCTTTGATTCCCAAGTTCCATGTGAAAACTCATCACTTGTCGCGTTATATGTAAATAATCGTAAGCTATAAATAAGATGTCGTTTATAGACTTGTAAATCAATGTCACAATATCCGTTTGATAGTGTCATCATTACGGTTAAACATATTTACCCTACTTACCCACTTTTACGGTTATTTAAAATACTTGTTTTTTTTATAGCTACATAACGATAACCGCATTTTTAGATGACGCTAGACTTTATTATGTCTACATGGTCTAGTGGTCGGACGTGTTGCTGAGCGCTTCCTAGGGTCGAATTCCGGGTCAGGGATTGCTCAGTGTTACTTGGGCATTGGGTCCATGAGAAAACTCAGTTATCTTACTCCCCCGAATCTATATCATAATTCTCCTGCCCTTGTCCCAATTTATTTGGGATCGGAGCAGCATATCTTCCTCCATACTTCTCTATTGCTCGTCATCTCATCAGACTCCTCCTTTCTTGCCATGTCATCTTTCACACAATCCATCCATCGTCTTTGGTCTTCCTCTACTCTTATACCCATGTACATTCATACTCAACACTTTCCTCACGACATTTTCCCGCAAACTATGGTATGAAATATCAGAAGGAATGATAAACCTCAAAAATATAGGTAACTAATCTAGAGACATGAGGTTATAAGACAACCCAATTCCTTTGGGGAGTACAAATACAGTCACATACCTACTCGTAATACATATGTATGAACAGGTAAGATCTATTCTCGATAAAGCCTAAGCAAGTATAGACGCACATATAGCAATATTCACTTCATACATAGTGACTTCGTAAAAGGAAAATCATTCATTAGCATATACAAGACCAGTTCCTTTGTGGATACGGCAGCATGTTTCGAACGTACCTATTTATAAATAGCTACCATTCATCTCGACTTCCCATTCAACGACTAAATACAGATAATTGAAATTAATGAACCTCTGAACCATGATGAAGATCTTTGTTGCTTACTTGGAAAAGCTTAAATAGAAGACAAAAGGAAAGATTTTGACCTTTCTGATGTTGTGCTTAAACGGTATTGTTTCTTATTCGCTAATGATTTTTGAAACGAAGCTGTAACAATTTGGGCCCAATCAGAATACCAATACCAAATTAATCAAAAAAACATCATCTCTTATCCGCGTCTAAATATACGAATACAGCTCCCGAAATGTCCCACTTTAGGTAATCATCGGTGTTTAAAAACAACACCAAAAAATCTAAACTTTTACCCCACCAGAAAACAGAGCCAAGATACCTCCAGCTTGCACTTCCTACTAACCAGAAGCAGCAAATAAACCCACTATAAAACATGATTAATCCACTTACTCCCGCCGTGATGTAACCACACATTAGTCAAATTGCGACGTCCCAAGACATACAGACACATCTTAAAGATATATCCAAGGGCTTAAAATGAGGAGAACGGGTCTCGAGACCAGAGCACGGGAACTTATTCATTAAATTTTCAAGTTTGTGCAAATTCCGTAGGAGGACATAAGCGGCTTGCCGGGTCTGGCTTGCCACTCACCACCGGCAGATCATAGAGATCATAGTGATATCTATCTATCTTTGTTGGTAGACTAAGAATTAGATGGTTGGATAGAGATGGCTCTGGGCCTAGTACAGTTTTGGGTATTTTTTTTAAATTAAGTACTTATTTGTAACGAGGCGGACTTAATGACTTAGATATTTTCTACCTGGTCAACCATTGGGTGAAGCAAGACGGTGGTGGATTTTTTGTCGGAAAAATTAAAAAGTATGACAACGTTTAAGATATTAAACGCACGTCAGGCAAAACAAAAATTTTCCAGTAAATAAACAAAATTGTAATTCAAAATAAGCTCTTCAATTTTTACACAATTCTCGGGACCTCAAAAGAGATTACCAACAACTTGTTAACAAAAATAAACGAAAAAAAAAAACTTAATTTGCATCCAGATGCGCCAATTAATTCGCCGTAACACTTAACAAACGATACAAGCACAAACATATTAAATGAAGCGGTTAAAACCGGTTCAATCAGAACAAGATGGCTGTATAAATGTTTAAAGGATTATTTTTCGCGGCAAAAATCAATGGCGCATGAAACATCCTATTATAATTTGACAGGTGTTAGTTGAGACGAGGGTTGTTTTTTGTGCGACGATTATTGAAGCGTCACAAGGCACAATTGCGTTGTTCCCTTTTCTTACCGTTGTTGACTCTGGCTGAAAAGATTATTGTTTCTTTTTTTAGTTGCTTGAGTGGTGTCATAATATTTGGTCAGTGATCTTTAAGTAGAATTGTAGTGGCGGGCTTGAAGAAATATAAATATACCATGTTTGACATTTATCGATGCATTTTTTCTTGGCAAGTTGCGCCACCTTGAAGTGCCTTGAAATGCATGCTCAAAGTGATCATACTATATAACATACAGACGATTGATTCGGAACAACTTAAATAAAAAAAATATATATATATTTACCTCATTTAAGGCATAGAAAACTTACTAACTTTATTTGGGTTGAAAACTCATCAGAAACTTCCTACGCAGATGTGTAAATTATATATCTGCACCAGTAAGTATCCCCATTTCATCTTTATCGAAAAATTCATGAACAGTATAAATCAGCCTATGAAGATATAAACAGCTGGCACTGTACCAGCAGTGGGCACTTCAACGGCTGCACATGCCTCCTCTATTTGAAAAACGCTGCCTGGCCCAAACCGGGTAATCCGCAATCCAACTTCGATAGTTTCGCCATCCATTTTACGGTTGTCAATACATTTATTTTAACATCTCACTTATTTGTATCACAAACTCAGTGGTAACTGTAACCGACAGATTGACAGACAAACTTGTCCCGATTTCAACAATGTCGTCTTGTTCGAGAACAGCGAGAACAAGTCTGTCTGCTATTTCAAGACGACTACAAACAAGTTAAGAGATGTCTATCAACAGTTTTACGATTTATATTGAGACATTTTTGCGTAATAACAATGAAAATATTATTCCTGTGTGAATTCTGTAAACTTTTACAACTCGACACAAAAGCGTCTCTATTGTGTTTTGGAGTGTAAAAGACGCAACAATGTATCAGGAGGGTTATAAAAGAACGTATTTATCTGGGATATGTATGTAAACAAAACACTAACAAGTCCTTACTTTATTACGGACTAGCTTATGCCCTCGACTGCGCCCGCGTGGACTTCGATTGTCCCACGGGATCGTACTACCGGGATAAAAAGTACCCTATGTGTTGATCCAAGTTATGAACTATCTGTATGCCATGTTTCGTCCAAATCCGTCCTGTAGTTTTTGCGTGAAAGAGTAACACACATCCATACAAACAAACTTTCACGTTTATAATAGGTATTAGTAGGCTTCGGTTCGGTGAAAAAGCAAACATGTGAAATAAATTCATTTTCCACTTAGCTGGCGCATATCAACTTTTTATATTGTCATTTTCCTACAGAATACAGGCCATGAAGTAGCGTAGCCGGAAAGATAAACAACTAATAAGTCGAAGTAAAAAGTTAGTTCCTTGAGTGTTCGTCAAAATTCGTCGTTGAAAATCGAAGTTTACGCTGACTGCTAGTTGTAAGTTTACAAAATTCCCAATAGTTGCTAGCCAACTAGACTACCATAAAACAAAGTCTATAACTCTAAAGTTTTGAGTCACAGATCCTAGTAAATCACCTGACGAGGCAGAAATCTACTCAAAAGTTGTAGAGGTCAACCAATTAAAAGTTTCTTCTCACACTGTCTAAAACTTGCGATGATGACACTGCAAGTTGCAAGCATGCACTAGTCGTTCAACGGAACTATTTGATAAGTCTAAGCTTGCAATATTGAGAAAACTATTGGTGTTGTAGTCGCAAGCGCTACTCCAGAACATGAGATCCTGGTTTCGTTTCTCAGAACTCGAAAAGTGTTATTGAGTTTTACATAAGAAATTTAAATTTTCTTGGTAGCAGCTCAGAGTCTAGATTCGAGTCCAGTCAATGGTAATAAGCTCGCTCACTGTTACTTGGGACTTAAGTATTCAGGACGCGAGCAGCAAGCAGCAGCAGGAGCAGTGAGGAGGAGGTGTGTGTATTGGTTTCCCTAAACCCTCGAGGATTGCAAGCCTGGTGTTAAGTTATATTACCTGAGATTGTATAAAATAAGCCAACCAAAAAATTGACTTCAATCAAGGAAGCTCCCAGTACAAGGCACACCGACAAGTGGTCCTCCTACCAACATACATGTAGACAGGTCATCTCTTTTGTTTTTTGGGGTGGAAGGTACACCGACGCGAAAAAAAAATCAGCCGTGCCCTACAAAAGTGCAATACCTACACGGTCAAAATGTATGGAACAGGTGATTTTTTTTTAAATAACCGACGAAAAATTTCCATGTTGGGGGGGGTTCAGAATGATGTACTGAGTATGTGGTTTCCGCTGTCGCGTCGGTGTCCCTTCCACCCCGTATATTCCCACAGCTCCATAATCCTCCATAATCTCTAACTCTGCTCTCTGTGCTGTCTTCTCCAGCCAATCTCTCATACGGCCGGCCCATCAATATTATTCTATAGGCTGCATAAACTTAACTATTCAAAGCAACGTCATTATACTCAAGACTAAGAAACTTCCCCATCAGACATCACAAACAAAACTAGTTCCACTATGCACTGGACCGGCCTAAGTGAGTTAGCCAATGTTTAGCCCAGTTCCCAAGTTCCTCGGTTTATTAAATTGTACATCTTGAGACTTGCATTGTTAGGGCTGCGACGACTTGAGATGGGGCTGGAGTTCATGGTCTAATCGCATTGTTCTGTGTAGACTGTGGTCAGAGAATGATAAGTTTAGAGTAAGTTCTGCTACTGTGATTGTGGGTTTATTGTTACGAAACGCGATAACTTTGGAAATTGGATGAATGATTTGTAAGCTAAGCATCTTGTTAGTCTTGAAGACGGCATGATCTGATTAGATCTTAGCTTTGGATGAGTACTGCTGTCATTTGTTTATGCACTAGCTGCTCGGCGATTTGCTGAACTGGGCCTATTTGGAGCAGCCGTGAGATTTTTGTCAACAATAAGTGTTTTTGTTATTATTTGTTTAATATTGTGTATTCTTGTGGCATGTGCCAAATGAACCTATTTTCTTTCTTTCTTTTCTCCACCGTTTACCATAACAAGTTAACTTTTATTAATGGACTTATCATCATCGTTCCATCAAAATATCAAATATCGGGAATTCAAAACATATAGTAAACATGGTGATAAATATCCCGTTAATGATAGTTCTTACTATGTCGAGGTCGGCTTCCAATCTAAACAGATGCAGCTGAATACCAGATCATACATGGAGTGACTGCCTATCTGATCACCACCATCCAGAAACGGGGTAATAGGATAGGTACCCCATGAAAAGTATAAAGCCATGAAGCCTTCCTTAAAAGGTTAAAATTGTCACGGAAAGTAATGGTTTAACATTTAATGTGATCATTTTTAAAATATCTTTCTATACTTGATCCTGCACTACGTTGCAAGTACTAAAATATTTATTGTAAGTAAGCCTGACCACAAAACTACGGCCAGAAGGTGACCATCCGATAAATTATTGAAGAGTCCGTAGCCGTGTACAGTCGGGCACATTATAGTGTTATGACGGCGGCCCGCTTCCCATTATTCGGAATCAGAACATTTGTATGCGACACGTACACTCGCGCAGACAACGCTTCTATCGCGACAATGACAATTTTGAATTTAAACTTTTGTATAAGCCCCATCAGACTTTGATAGTTAACTGGAATTGATAATGGTTTTGTTTCTGTTCGTATGTGAAATGTTAAATTATTTAATATGGTTTTTTTTACATGGACGAACAGGAACTGTTTTTAAGGTTAACTGGTATAAAATGTCTATGGAATTAAGTCTGACTCTGTACAATTTTGTACTTAAAAGGATTTAATAAATAAATTTCAAACATATTCAGTACAATGTGTAGAAAATACGATCAAACGCATTAAAAGACTGGCGACTTACAATAGGAATTGAAAACGAATTAAATATCATGCAAATCTACAAATACATAAAAATACAACGAACGAATTGCAAAAGAAATAAACAAAACAAAATAAATAATAGCTGACTATCAAGGCACTTTTTAATCGCATAGAAATGTACCAAAATGTTTGCAAAAAATTGAGTATCGCCATTTCAAACTACTTCAAACCTACTGTAAATTCATTCATAAAATCATCCCCAGTATCATCAGCCTACAGCAGCCTACCGCTGGACATAGGCCTCCTCAACCGCACGCTACTCAACTCGATTCCCGGCAACTCTCTTTCACTTGCTACCAGCCACCCTGCGAAGATCGTCGCTCCACCGAGCCCGAGAACAGCCTGAGGAAATAATCCCCGGAGACAGTAAATTCAAATCAGACCAAACACCGCATCGATTACAAATATCGCAACCGAAATCCAGCGTCCAAATGCCACAGGAAACAGAAACACAAGTCGTACGTTAATAAGCAATGTCCACGAGTATTAATCAATCGGACTTGTGATAGTGGTTATAACACTCATGAAATATGCACGTCGAGCGAACATCCCCACCTACTCACCATTCTCACTAATAGAATGTGTTGCATATTTGATCAGGGCCTGCACCACGTCAGTGACATTAAATACTGCTGTTTTTAATGTCCTACAAGTGTGAGAAAGGGATGGAGCTAGGCAGGACGTCTAGCTTCATCTCTTGATCATAATTATGTCATCTGGAATATGTCCCCCCAGGGTCAAGCAGCAGTATACCTAATAGTACACAGTTATGTTCAAATCCCATGTAATACAGGGCGAGTCTTTTGCCATCAACAGGGCGCAGTGGCTGCTACTGAGAAATTCCTGATGAATAATAAATAAATAAATAAATATTGCTGGACATTACACACAGCGCCATCCAGTGCCACACTAAGCAACGAGGCTTGTGTCGTGGACACCAGATAGTTGATATACTACATAGATACTTTTTGTTTGTAAATACATACTTATTATACATATAAACATCCATGACTCAGAAACAAATGTCCATGCTCATCACACAAACACTTGCTCCTACCGGGATTCGAACCCGGAACCCTATGAACGTAAGGCAGCCTCACTTCGCTGCGCCGAATGTATGAAAAAACCCAATAACACTGCCCGACCTGAGAATCGCACCCTGCAGGACCCCATGTTCAGCAGTCGCGCTTGCGGCCACAAGACCGATTACTAAATAAGAGGTGATGGTAGGCCCCAGTCGTAACAACGCTGTGCCCGAGTATACCGCAATTTAACTGTAGGAATACCGATTCTGTTATCCGAATACTATTCCGAAAGATTGTAAACGATTATTGGATTACGAGTGCTGTGTTTTGTTATTTGGGAGGTAACAATTTTGGCCTATACGGAAGATAATCGTATTAAGTTGTGTGTATTAGGAAAATCGGTTTTGATAGTTTGCGGAAGTGTGTTATCTAGTTTATATTGAAGTTAGTAATATTAAAGGTGGTTTTTCTATAGGAACAAAATCAGGAAATGTGGTTCAGCGTAAAAATAGTCACAGGTCTCGCCTATAAATACAGCATTTTGTCAACATAGATAATGCCAGACACAAATCCAGACTCCGTGACTGCTAATGAAAAATTCCTAGTAAAAAACCCAGTAACACTTTGCCCGGCAAGGGAATTGAACCCAGGAGCATCATGCTCAACTGTCGCGCATTCGCACACTAGACTAACGACGCAGTTCTAAACTTACTTTCCTTTCAATAAATACTGCCACGGACGAATAAACAATATTCTTTCAAATAAAATCTTAACAGTTTGTTAATTTTATTTCCCAAAATTCTTCGATAAAACTCCGAATGGAGATTAAATTGCCTTTTGTGTAAAATCGCCTAGAATTCGGTCGAGCACCCACCGACCACAAAACGCTTTGGGTCTGGAAATTCCTTTAAACTTTTTGTCCTATCTGGAGTACAGGAAAATTACTTAATTACGAACGATTTCAAGGTATTTGACCACAGTATTTCCATATACTAAAGTGTTCTATTTTTGCGCTATCTATACGTGAATGACCTGGGGGCCTAAAATGACCGCTTTGGCAGAATCATAATAATTATGATTATTAGATCTTGCTCGCGAGGTTGTCGACATGTGGGACATGAGTACATCAGTCATCGTGCTAATAGTCGTGTCGGCCAATGGTTTAATAGCCAAGAGCCTCGACCAACATCTGAGGAGGCTCTCGCTTGGCGACTGGATCAAGGGCTTGATTCAGAAAGCAGTACTTATGGACACAACGCGTAACCACCGGTAGCTCGGACCCTGTTCTCGGTGCCGGTGGGCTACTATTTTATTATATTTTTAAATGTTTCTTTCATATGTTTTTTCTTAGCAATATTTAAAAATGTAAACGATAAGAAGAAAAAAATGAATAAAGAATATAATTATTATAATAATGAACCACGTTAAAATTCTTAAAATGCTCACAAACGCAGTCAATGGTACGAATTGTCACTTTGTAACCATTTTACGAATTGTAGGAGTAGGTATGCTTAAGGATCGTAGCAAGTGGCGTTCTATAGTTTCTGCTTACCCCCAAGGGAAGCAGCTGAGAATTTATGCATGATTGTATGTTATATGTATACAAGGGACGCCTGCGTTGAGCTGTGGATGTCTTTAGGTCTAGGCTGAACTGAATATGCGATGACGAGTAAAAAACAGATAAACCTTCAATGGATATAGGGTTAGGACAACTTTATATAAAGTAACTTACTGCCAAATGTAATGTAATGTAGCAATGATTTTTTTTTCAAATTAAATCATCAAATACTTTCACAAGGTACAGTCACGAGCACCAATACCTATGTAAACACTTGGCAACTTTTAAAAGGGATTTTCTCCTACTGTTCTGATTGAAATTTCATGTTGTTACGAACATAGCATTTTGGTACTCATATTTTATTAAATAAATGCTCTCTCCAAGATGCGGATGTATACGTATGTGTGTAATAGACACCGATTCTGGGAATGAAAACGAAAGTCATCAGGTGCATGGCCGCCTATAATCCGGTGTAATTTGTGCACAAACTGGTTAATACTGGTTATTCCAGTGCGTGTAGATCATGAACTACTGTTGCTACTTTAACAGAAGGACATTATAATAATCCATACATTATTCCTGCAAGTTTTGAGTTCGAAACATGCACTAACCATGTTGCTCATATGAACTGAGGTAAGATCTCGTAATTATTTTGCTAGTCGCGCCCCGCGACACTACTTATTTGAGCGTAGGGAACTAGGGATTTAATTTACCACATAAAGGTACCGTTAGCTAGCCCTTTAAAGAACATAAAATTGCTTCAAATAATACAAGTAGAAGTTTTAAATATCAAAAAGTCTGTTTTTTATTTTAGTTCCTAGGAAATAGTGGCTCGGACAGACAGATAAACTCACTATTGCTAATATTGCCATATTAGCCTTAATATCTATACGTACAGATAGCTATGTAAATGCCAGTGGTCAGTCGAGACATAAATTCTAGAAACTGTGCAGATTAGTGCACGCTGATTGTGAAATACGGACACTGCACAGGTAATACGATAATGCCTTCACGTCCAGTCTGATCGGATAATCGAACCAATGAGCGAAGCACAGAATAGATAAACACAGAAGGCTTGCTCTGGAGACCGTAACGATGAGTGTAAAGGCACGCACACAGACATGCGTCTACGTCAGTATAGCTAGCAAAAGTGAACTCGTTCGTAATATTCGTTCGTAGACAAAACAATAGACAAGTAAAAATAATGATATCAATGAGGCCAGGACCCAGGCCGACTAAGAGAAACGTGACGGACAATCAGTGGACGGGTAGAATGGCTAAAGCGCCATTTGGGAGCATATTGAGTTATATACAAGGTGTAGTTTTGCATCTTCTTCAAATTCAAGGAGGCAACTATGCTAATGATTCTCGGCCCGAATCTATACTTCTATACTTACCTACTAATATTATAAAGAGGAAAGATTTGATTGTTTGTTTGTTTGCATTGAATAGGCTCCGAAACTACAAGACCGATTTGAAAAAGCCCTATCCCGTCGTATCCCGTCCTATCCCAACCTATCCCGTCCTTTCCTGTCCTATCCTGTCCTATCCTGTCCTATCCTGTCCTATCCTGTCCTATCCTGTCCTATCCTGTCCTATCCTGTCCTATCCTGTCCTATCCGGTCCTATCCCGTCCTATCCTGTCCTATTCCATCCTATTCCGTCCTATTCCGTCCTATTCCGTCCTATCCCGTCCTATCCCGTCCTATCCTGACCTATCCTGTCCTATCCCGTCCTATCCCGTCCTATCCCGCCCTATCCCGTCCTATCCCGCCCTATCCCGTCCTATCCCGTCCTAACCGGTCCTATACCGCCCTATCCCGCTCTATCCCGTCCTAACCGGTCCTATCCGGTCCTATCCCATCCTATCCCGTCCTACCCCGTCCTATCCCGTCCTATCCCGTCCTATCCCGTCCTATCCCGTCCTATCCCGTCCTATCCCATCCTATCCCGTCCTATCCCGTCCTATCCCGTCCTATCCTGTCCTATTCCGTCCTATCCCGCCCTATATATAATATCGACCAAAATGGCGCTCTAGCCATTTTATCTTTCCACTATCGATTATATTTTCTGCAGTTCCTTTGAATATGCGAAATTTTATCAGGTCCTAGTTTTAAAAATCAAAAGTGATTTATTCAAACCAGACTGAAGATCAGCACCTTTTCAACGTCAACTACACAAGACAGTCTCACACACATTCAATTGAGTTTACAATACCTATGTACGTATGCGTCTGTGTGCGCGCGCCTGATTTCATTGCTAGAGTTGGTCTTCTGTGCTTTTCTATTCCGTGTTATTAGGCTTTCAGGCTGGCACTATTATTTGCGTATATTATAGTCCTGTCTAACTACGATTCTATTTACTATTTGACGTGATGTGTGGTCTGGATTAGCTTATTGATAGATGGAATTGAATAGGTATTTAGTTAATTTATGTGATAATTAAATGCATGTAGCTACCTAGATACTGTTAATATTGTTTAATTGTCCTTGCTACACTTTGAAATACTAGTTAAATAACACGTTTAATAGTTTTTGTTCCTCTTTTTAACGGCATGTATTTAACGCGGCGACAAATTAATCTGAATTTGGGTAGCAAAAATAGTAGGTTGGCAGCTACAGCGAAGGATAATTTTAACTAACCTAACCTAACCTATCAGTGTCGGGGTGCCCTAAGCTCTCTCTGTACCGTATGTTCTCCTACTTGGCTAGGCAATTAAATGTATGCAACTCCAAATTGTGGCAAGCTATTATTTTTAGAAGCAAATAGTTAGTCGCCCTTTAAGTTATTAGCCGCCTGGAATATAATTAGCCCTTTTTAACGCTTGTCTGGTCTACTGTCTAAACCAATGCTTCATATGGTATTGAGATATCAAGTAGCTTTGCCCAAAAGTTTTGGTGGTTTAATTAAATTAAAAATATTTATTGACATAAAACGTTCTACACATATGCAATGGAATTCCCTGACTCCTGCGATAGTTAAAACTGTGTTGCAGGAGCCAGTGTCCTCCCCTAATAAAAGAAACATTTGTTTTATGACAAATAAAAAAGCAAACAAACGAAAACTTCTACTTTCCTTTGAAAAGAGAGAAAAAAATATATGTATAAATAAAAATTAAAATTAAAGAGAAAAAAAAATTATATTAATTAATATTAATTACATTCTACTAGAGCGCGTGTTTTTGTTTATGTACGGGTGTGCGTGTGTGTGTGTGTGAGTATGTATGTGTGTATTAGTGGGTGTCAGTGAGTGTGTTCAGGCTTGAATAAGTTCTTAGGGAGAGGTACACTCCCTTGCAGCGACACATAACCTAGATAGATAGACTATTTATTTAGGGGGCAGTAACTAGCTGTAGTAAAAACCCTCGATAGATAAATATACTTAACTTATTTTGGAGGGCAGTAGAAATAAATAAAAATAAGGTTAATGTTTCTCTAAAACTAAAAGAAGCTGTAAAACGAAAAAGTTATTAACAAAAAACAGAACTATTGGAATTACCCCTTCTACTATATATGGTGGAAGGGATACCGACGCACAAAGGTTTACCACGTATTCAACACTTCAGTATTCTAACCTCCCCACCACAGAAATTTCTCACCCCCCCACAGAAATCCCCCCCCCCTCCCCACAGAAATTTCTCATCGGTAATTTAAAAAAAAACTGCCGTTCCATACATGTTGACTGTGTAGGTATTACTACTACACTTTTGCAGGAAACAATCACGTATGATTAGTGATGTGCCTGGTGGCAATATTGCCACTACCGGCAATATTCCCAATGTTGCCACTGCCGGTAAAATACCAATATTCCCAGCAGCATTGGCAATATTGCCAATGTTGCCTGTCAAATTGTATTGGTATCATAATTGGTGGCAGCTATTTTTTCCTAACACGAGTTAAATCGTAAAAGTTTTATCTATTCCTTCGACTTCTGCTTCTGTGGAAAGGAGTTTTTCTAAATTTTTAACCGACTTCAAAAAAAGGAGGAGGTTCTCAATTCGGTTGTATTTTTTTAATCTTCGTCATTTATGAACCGATTTGAAAAATTCTTCTTTTATCTGAATGGATCTCCCGATTGGTCCCATAGAAATTTCATCAAAATCGGTTCAGCAGTTTGGTTTTGAAATCAAAATAGCTGGAAAAAATATGTCATCCAAGTAAAAGAAATTGTGAAATTGATATTTGACAAGGATTTGTGTGTGATACGAATGATACGATAGCTAAAAAGGGTAAAATAAAAACTTTTTTGCAAAAAAACCGACTTTCAAAAAAAACACTTCCGAAAGTAAAGTTATTTTCCGCTTTTTTAGTGTTTTTTTTTTTTTAACTTAAGTGTGTCACAAATCCTTGTCAAATATCAATTTCGCAATTTCTTTTACTTGGATGACATATTTTTTTCCAGCTATTTTGATTTCAAAACCAAACTGCTGAACCGATTTTGATGAAATTTCTATGGGACCAATCGGGAAGTAGACCCATTCAGATAAAAAAAAAAATTCAAATCGGTTCATAAATGGCGAAGATTAAAAAAATACAACAAGAGCTGTGATTTTAAAATGATTATAAAAACTACTAAGTTGTTACTCTAAACGGTGATTTACTGATTATGTAAGGATTACCGAAACAAGTGCATTAAAATATTAAAATAATGTTATTTTTGTTGATTATTTGTAGTTTTCATAAAGATTTGTAAAGATTTACACTTCGTTATTTCCATATTGTATACTTATACTCGTTGTTTTTGTTATGTGATTTTGCATGAAAAACAAGTACAACATTTAAAGGAAATTATTCGAATTTATGCCTTTTATTCAATACACAACGATCGTCAATTCTTATCTTAATATTCATGTGTTATTTCTTATATTCACTATCGTGTGCGGCAACATGGGCAATATTGCCGGTAAAATACCGGGAAAATTGCCAAAAATGCTGGCAATATTGGCAATTTTACCCAAAACAATATTTTATTGTATATAATGTAGATTAGGGCCTGTAAATGCTAATTTTGAGTATTGTACATAGTTTCCGTACTTAATTTGACTTATAATTAAGCAATATTCCCAAATATTTCCACTCCCGGCAATATTGCTGGCAATATTGCCACCAATATTCCCACTTTGAGCAATATTGCCGGCAACGGCACATCTCTACGTATGATATACTAAATATGTGGTAACCGTTTGTTCCTCGTCGGTAGTCCTTTCACCTTGTATAAGGTATATTGTGACTTCAAAATGCTCGTTTCCCCACACTAATGATCTCCTATATTGTGTGTGTTATACACAGTAATCATAAGAGGTACGTACACAGTGTATACATCTTATGATTACTATACTATAACAAAGGTAACTAAACGTAATCTTCTTAATAACTCGGTCAATATTTCAAAGATCAATCTCCTAAAATAATTATCCGTTCCAGAGCTCTCGAAATCTCGTTGTGACAGTCAATGGTACCAATCGAGCACTCAACTCCAGTAATTGACTCGATGGAAACACTCGGTATCTCAACTTGAAAATAAATTTAAATTTTCTAATTAAAATGGTACGAATTTTAAGAGGCCTAAACTGCTCAGATTATTGGGTACTTCTTCCTGAATTTTATTATTTAGTTTTTCTTTGAGTTGTATCGAGTTTGACCATGCAAGGGATTTTGACTTATTTTTATGGATTATCCTGTGATAACGAGATGGTTTCCCGGGATCGGATGATCTTTATGGGATGGAATGATTATTTTGAGGGTTGCCATGGTGTTGTTTGCTGCTGTTTTCGGCTCTAGGTTGGGCCATTCTGCTCACTTAAGTGCCTAAATTATTTTTCCACCAATTACTTTTATTTTTTTTAAAACTAGGTTAAAGTTTTCCATCAATATATTTTTTTAAATATGGCAGATACGTCCAAACAACTGCCATCCAAGAAAAGTTTCTTCTAAAAACTTGCACAATGCAAGAATAATGAAAAAACATCCACGATCAATCATACGGGTAACCGCGAGTCCTTTCAATAATTGCTGTGAATGACACCATAAACTGTATCATTGTATTCTCTATAGTTTCTCATCAAGGAGTAGAGGACCATTGTCCTTTAAGTGCAGAAACCTAGTATTAAAATGGTATTCCTTACAAACCAATAGGTAATTTTCGCTGCATCCCATGCTCGTGAGACCAGACTTAGACGAAACTGTAACAATTATGTAATCATATCTACATGCTTTAAAATAACATTACAAAATAAACGGAAGATTAACAGGTTTCATAAAAGTGTTTTATCATACTAAGGTTTGTATTTATAGAACTAATAGCGTAGGCGAAGATTGGTATTTCCTGTCGCCATATTTATTGGTAAAAAAAGACCAAAAGCTCTTTATAATCCTGCGTAAATTAAGCGGTTTCACATGCTTTAGATGAGCAAAACTTGATCATTAATGTTAATAACGTTAGGTATCATAAATCTCCATCTCGTTATGTTGTTTTGTGGTTAAGCTCAGTCCGATTGGTCGCTCGGTAACACTACGGGAGACTTCTACCAAAGAATCTGACCGCTATAGCAGATTATAGAAAATAAGTGTGGAAGAGATAGGCCATTGATCTGCAGTGGGACAATACGGGACAGTCCAATCTATCAAGACATTGAAACGGAAGGCAGTATCAATAACAACTGACTTCCCTAGCTCCGCAGCTTAGTTCAGTACCACAAACCTCGATACAAACATCTACAGTCACCTTTAAAAAAAAGCGTGTACAAACGCCAGCACATCAAGCTACCCGAAACTGTCAAATTTTCCCAATCAACCTTGAAGCTAATTCTTTAACGATAAAGTTGAAAATCTATTAAAGAAATTTGACAGTTTGTTGTAGCTTGATGTGCAGCCTGGCGTCTGTACCACAAACATCTACAGTCACCTTTAAAAAGAAGCTTGTACAAGGTAACAGGAGATATCCCATCGCCGTGTATCGATACAATGGGGCAGGCAGTCGTCTCGGTCCGACGCATGAGAACCAGCCGACCCCGTGAGTTCACGGGAACACGGCGTTAATTACCTCTTATAGTCTATTTATAACATGTTTGTAAGAAAGTTGAGTAGCGGCAGTTATTTTATTATGATATTTAAGTTTTGTGCTCATTTGTGAGTAGGCTCTTGGTTCTCTTTGTAATGAGACGAGGCTGCATATCTGTATTTTAAATGTTGGATGGACTTCAAATGTTATGGGAGAAATACTGTTTCCGTTACAGAAGGCTGTACAACAGCGGTATCACTTTGGTTTTAGTGGTCTATCATAGGTCAATTGAAAACAAGGTCAGCTTTTTCGAGTTTTGGTACCACAGAGTCACAAACGTGTCACAACTGTATCTACTACGCCAAGAAAAAATCTTTCCACAAGACGATCTAACACATCCTGATAGTGACGTCCGACACTTGAAATATACATAATTATCATTCTTTTCTCTTTACCAAAAGGTCTCGAAGAACTCTCTTATTTTCTAGACATCGAATATTCACTTATACCATTAAGCACTTCAGTCGCTCCATGTAAAATACTGGTATTCAGCTGCATCCGGTTAGTCTGGAAGCCGACCCCAACATATTTGGAAAAGACTAGGTAGATAAAGTGCTAGAACTAAAAGAGAAACTCTAGGAATACTCCTCTTGTTTTTCTTCAAAAACAAGGAAAAATACTGTTGCTGAACACTCAAATAAACCGTGCATGACAGACCCAAAACTCCCGTCAAACTTTCCTTCAAAAATTTTTAACGTGGATATAGTTTAAGTTTCCACACTTTCCACGGTCAATGGCCGCGTAAATCGTGGCCAGCCTGGCTAGAGGTGGGTAGTGAAAACACAATACGCCACCAGGGAGGTATTTGTCTCAGCAACTTGGCCGGGTTGCGTCCCGTGTGTTATTTATCCTAGCTGGAGTGATTCGTTCCTTTTTAGCTGTTATGTTTTTTAACTTGGCAGATTTTTTTGGTACCAGTATAGTAGATTTTTTTTCCCCAATATAGTTGGTGAAGGCTAGGCAGCTGATGTAAAGTAGAATTTTGGCAAAAAATAAAAAGATTTTTCCGCTTTCAAATCGCTGTTTCGTCATTTGGATTTACCGGGACCCAATAGGTGATTTCTATGTCCCCTAAACATAACATTACATCATGCCTGTACTCCCCGAATGGCTAAGCAGAGGTGTATCTAATAGTCCAACCACATTTCGCCAGTTATGTTTAAGTCCCATGTAATAGGGGGCGAGCCTATTGCCATCAACCGGGCACGTATCCAGATCCCGTCCCCTAAAGTGCAGGATAATGACGAAAACTATTGTCGGCTATTATGATTTCTTAACAGGCAGGTATTAAGACGATTAGTATTTAGACCGTAAACACTATATTTGCTTTGCGAAGGCCTCCTCATGAACACTTTTAACGTAAACAAATAATGCTGAACTTAAAGCAGCTGTTACGGAAAATTTCCGGAAAAACATTGAAAATAGATTATATTTATCAAAACATGTTGTTATGTCAGGAAAGGTTACTCTGTTATTTCCAAATAACCTCTTCACGAATCCTTATATGACACGCGAGTAAAGTGATTTTTGATAAGAACCCAAAAATAGACCTATTCCCGGTTAAGGAGCAGGTGGGTTACCATGATCTGTTAGTGCAGGAATGTTTTAGGACTATTCCGAGAGTGGGAAAGGGACAGCGCTAGACATCTGTCTAGAGCCATCTCTTACCCACTCTCGGAATAATACTAAAACATTCCCGCACTAACTCCCCAGAAAGGTAAGTGGGCGAAACATGATAAAAGTTTCGAATGTCTTAATTTTATTAATTGAACCAAACAGCCATGAACTCACTGTTCTGCCTACCCACATAATCAGATACAATCATAATGGAAGATCATTGATTACTTGCCGCTGACTCTAACGTACGTGGGATGGCAATGCCACGATTCTTATTCATTTCCAGTTAAACATGACACGATGTAATCTGAGTTGTTTTGCACGCTATGGAGAGTACTGGCTTTAGTTGAAAGACTTTTCCGTTACTTCTTGTACCTGCAGTTTACTAAGGACTGACTAAAGTAGTACCTACATTAAGTATAGGTGTCAATGAGGATATTAAAAAAGGTGTTCCTTTGACGTTTGCATGAAACAGCTGATTTTGTTTAAATACACAAGGAGTATTTCTAGGAGGGGAGTTTAGAATCGTGTGCTGAATTCACGATGACAGTTTATAGCTTTGCACTTTGTAAATCATTATTTACCTTTTCATCATAATTGACCATGCTCGAGTGGTTGCAAGCACGACTGCTGAGCATGAGAGCCTTGGATCTATTCCCGGTCGGGCAGTGTGTTATTTGGATTTGCACCCGGCTGATGGCAATGTGGGTGTACTATTAGGTACATCTCTGCCTAACCCTTCAGGGATTTACAGGCGTAATGTTAAGTAAAATAATATTATAGCCACAAATGATTACTCTGAAACCGAGCACCGCATAATTTGGGAAACAATACACTGATTATAAACATTTTAACAATGATTTATTTATTACGTAGGGTCACAAAGGACGAAGACAAAAGTATGAGCAATATTTTCAGTTATCTAATGTGTGTACAGAATATATCAACCAGAAGCTTGTGTAAGAGCATAATAAACCAGACGATATAACATTCTTACTAAACCGCTGATATCCTTATAAGCCAACCAAAAGAAATTGCTCATAAAAATCCTTTGCCCAAGACGAAATAGGGTGTACTGGAGATCATTTCCACGTCGTCTTTGTGTAGGCCGTATTCATCATGACAGGAATCAGCTGAGGACCCTCTTCATAATCTCGTGAAGCTTTGTTGACGTAATGCGTCAACGTCTCATTTACTTACATACATAGGTACAGTCACCATCATAAACATGTATTACATTGAGCAAAGTGTGTGAAGTAACGATTGAAACTTTGGGATATGATATTCTATAGGTTTCAAAATCTTATCCTCGTAGTACCTACGTTTTAATCCAATAAAGACTTTAAGAGGAAATCGTTTTTGAAGTCTAACAACCAGTCTTACCCAGACGATCGTAATGCCCAATAACTATTGTGGAGGTTAGATAGGCAGTCGCATATAAAATACTACGAGTAGTATTCCGGGGTTAGAACGGAGGTTAGGCAGCTGATGAGAAATAATTATTATGCTCGAAAAATATGTATATGCTCGTGACTGTACTCGGTTTTCGCCAAATTCTTTCGCTAATGTTTTTTTTTTGTAGCTCTGGCGTAACGTAGAATAATTTTGTAACGGAGCGTTTAAAAGTGTCATTTTAATGTTTTAATGCGATGGTTTTATGACACTTTATGCCCATAATATTTATGTTTAGAGTTTTTACTGAATACAGCCCATCTTCTATGGTACCTCTACCTATGATGTAAACGGTTTAAATGGTATGTATTACCTACCTATTTGTTTATGTTAGGTACAAATAATTACAAAAATATAAATTTTGGAGCAAAGTATAAAAACAACTTTGCACTAAGCCTAGACGTAAACGCCCAACAATAAACTTTTTCATCCGCCAAATTCAGCCACTAGCTTTACCAAAACGCATATCAAATTAAACCTGATCAACAAGCCGTTAATTAAATGCTCAGCTCGAGTAGAGCATTCGTTTAACAGACCATTAATTAAAACCTAGTTCTGCTCAACTTTGGCTGGCGAAAATCTCGCGCTTCAATACACACGGCTGTAATGATTCGCCTGTTGTGGTTTATATGGTTTAGTATGGATATGCCAGTAAAGCTGGACTGTGTGGTTTTTTAATGGTATGTGCATATATGGTAAATTCCTAGACCTTAATATTATTATATGTGTGAAAATGAGTTAGTTTGTGTGTCACGCCGTAACAGTTGTACGGGTTTCGATTTGGCACACGGATAGACGATAACCTAGGTAAGGCCAAAGGATACTTCTATCTCAATAGTATGTTCCCATGGGAGAATGGAAGAAGAGAACGTGTTGCGGCCCCAAGTAGAATGGGACAAGGGCTGGAAGATGATGATGATGAGTACGTTCCCATGGAATAGTGTACGAGAAACACGCTGACAAAATGGCGGAAAAACCTCGATAAAAATCGCTTAATTAATTACCTACCTATACAATTAAAACATTATTAGCACGTACTCACTTCCTCTGTTCAGGCGAATTGTATTTGATTTTTTGGTTCTGGTGAAGACGATTTCTCAATATGAAGAAAGCTTTTACGTATCAGATGTACGAAAGCGCACATTATCACGTCTCGATTCTAAGAATAGTCACAAACATGTCACTCTATCACCTTTCGTTTATTTAAACCGAGTACACATCACATCACAACCATTGTCGTCACTTGTCAACACTGCTTTAATAAAACATGAACAGACGACAACGAACTTCGTCGACCGGACTAGTGTTTCCGAAAAAAAAAAAAATCAACAGTTTCGAAGACTGAATTGGAGCTACGTCTCAGCCCGACGTCTAATTAAAGCTGGGAACACACACGCGATAAGTTCCAAAGAGTCTCGGGAAGTCTCGCCAAGTCTCGGCAACCTCACACTTCCTTGTCGAGATTTTCCTGCCCCAAGTATAATCCGGATTAAAGCGGATTTGCTCTCCTATTAAAACTCTCTTGCCTTTCGACCTTTAAGGATTTTCGCCAAAAGTATTTGGGGTAATTAGTTGAGACTTATAGGAGTGTTAGAACGGATTCATTTCGTGTGGATTTTAAGATTAAATGAGCAGGTTATTGGCTTCTCGCGAGTGTTGTAAAATCAACTAGCTGTAAAGATTTTTAGTATGCTGTAAAGATAGCTCGCTATTCAAGCAATTTCGAGAACTTATGTTAATTTGCCTGTTATTTTGTTTTAAGTGTAATTACTGCAAACCTGGCTGGAAAGGAGGTGACTGCTGAGATGACGAATAATAGAGAAGTATGGAAGAAGAAGACATGCTGCACCGACCCCAAGGAATGGGGATAAGGTCAGGAGAATGATATTGCAAACCTGTTTGTTTATTTGTTAGTCCTATATTTTTGGAAATATAGAAATTATTGCTTGCCGGACTACTAAGAAGACGACTTGTAGAGATTTATTGAAGAAAATAAATGGTGTTCCGACTTCAAGTCAAGTTACAGAGGACTGGAGTAGCGGAGACCTTTGCCCAGAAGTGGGACCTAAGAGGTCAACTAAACGAAAAAGGCAGCAGAATAATTTTGATGATGAAGGATCCTACTAGCCAGTTCCAAAGTCGAAATAACAATAGGCTTTACTAAAAGACTGCTCTAACTTATTAGAAATCCACATTTTTATAGCATCCACCAGGCATTGATCTTCACACGTGAATCATAATTCACGGCATATCGATACGGCTCGAACAAAAGTAACGTACAGATTCCCGAGGCAAGGACAATGGGCGCTTAGCATGCGAGACACGTTGCTCGGGTATGCGGGCATGCGATATACACTCGGCGACTCCACATACTTCGCTGATCTATTCGCTACTTTATAAGTAGTTCGGGAGTTGGTTACGTTGAAGGAAGATTTTTCCGAAATGGAAAGTCGGGCTTATTTTTGCAAACACGCATCTGTTCTATTGTATTCGATAAAGGTTTTTATTCGTTGCATTGTTTTATTGCCTGGTATTTATTTAAGAAACTCGTAATACAACAACACAAATTCTACAGAGCCTAGAAAAGTGCTAGTCACTTTCAAAGCTTTCTCAACAGGATTAACATAGGCTACTGAAAGTGCCAAACTTGTCGCCAAATTTTGGGCTGACTCAATTTAATATGACATCGACAAGCTAAGAAGAACATAGACTTTTCGGTTGCTAGGACAATTCATATTTGACCTTTTTATCATAATATCGCTGATAGAATGTCACTGTTCGTTCTACTCAACACATTTTCCGAATACGAAGTAACTATCTCTCCGTCTACATTCGCAAGTCTATAAGAACTCCTTCACCGCAGTCTTGGGAAGTGACGGAGCATACGCCTAAACGATTTAATCGGAAACACATTAAGCAAAGGCGCCGACTGTCTGAAACGATAAAGCATTGCACTCCAGTCGATGTTGCTTCGTCACTGATTTAGAATCACTTCGATTTATTCGTTTGAAAGCTTAGAAAAATCGTGACGATTATTTTCCCAAGTTCTTTATTTTAAGTATGATTGGGACCACCGATATTGAAAATAATTGTTGTTTAGAATGAAAACATAATTGGAAATAATGGTTGTTATTAAATGTTATCGACAAAAAGGAGTTGGTTGGACTATATCGAAGTTTCTCTTTCTATAGGCGTAGCTAACTAAAGGTGAGCCAGGTTAATAATATGATCGGTACATTAAGGAAGGTTTCTCAGAATACATTACCTAATAGATCGAACTATTACTGACCATAATTGAAAACCTGAACATTTTCTACCAAACATAATAACTGTCTTTATCGGTATTTAGCAGCAAGCTCCCTAAATTATTATAATTCGGGGAACAATCATGGCGGTCCCGTAATAGTGTAAAAGCTTAAGCGATTTCCATATAGCTTACGGACAATAATAATCAATCAAGCGGCGTCTCTACGGTTGAGCGGTAGTTGTGAATCGCTGCAATTAGTCGCCATATTGCCCCCCCCTCACGACACCCCGCACGCTATGTCGTGTGACTTATGCGTTTGTTTAAACCAGACGAAGTTCAATCTAGATTAGTATTAAATATTTATTTGCACGAAGGAGTTACGAAAATGTAAAGTTTTAATGATTAGAGGCCACAAATTTTGTGATTCTTGGAAATGTAGAGGACGTGATGTCTGCGACTTGAAATTACTGAGAAAGTTAATGGAGAAAATTACGTGGTTGTAACTTTTTTATTGTGAAAGTAAAATATTCTTAGTCATACGTAAATACGTCTAGACCATAGGTTCCCAACGGGGGCGGTAACGCCCCCTAGTGGGCGCTGGAGCTTTTCATGAGGACAATACCGGGTCCAAAGGCAAATTGGAGGCGTTATGAAATACTTCTATTTTCATGAAAAAAAAAAATTATCTAGCCGTCTAAAATGTATATCTTATAACTTTTTGTAAAAGGGGACGTTGGATTTTTTTTTCTTGTAAAGGGGGCAGTAGTCCATAAAAGGTTGGGAACCTATGGTCTAGACGTTTACAACCTAGAGTTTCCCTCACGAACAAATTCAAATTATAAGCTGTAGAAGTAAAGAACAAAGCACAGAACTGCCAAACACGTGCCTCGCACGCACGATTACTTATAAAAGACATACCAACAAAATCGTTACATCGAATCTTATTACATTTTTCACATCACTAATAAAATCTACATAATTCATTATGAATTCAAATTTCAAATCATCTATTATCTGAACGTCACGTTAGGAATTTTAATTTGGAATTGGGGGTGGGATTACCCCTGGGTTGAGCTCGCTACCCGATAATTGTAAATGACTCACCGGCCAGTGACTATGGCTAACGAATACAGTAATATACATGGTAATATGTTTTAATATGATGGTTTATCTATATGGTGGTGATGGTGGGAGATATTTGATTTATATCTGTGTCGAGCATTAATATGTATACACTTAGGAAAATTAAAAAGTGATTTTCTCGTAAAATTACAGTTTCTACATTGAGATAAGACCTTTTTTGTAATAGTATTGCTTTCAGAATTCTATGTTCGGGTAAACGTAAAACGTTAATCGATACAGTAGGAGAAAATCACTTTTAAAAGTTTCTGCGTGTATACATACTATTGCTCGTGACCGTACATAGTAAAGGATTATTTTAGAAGTTGCTAAGAATATGACAGATGAAAAGTATAATTTATTGCCATACAAATAACTGCCAAATATCTCGCTGTATTGAATATTACTGAATTAATCTGCTGTTACATTTGCTGTTGGAATCTTTTGACACAAATTCATTATTAATTTATTGGCGTGAAAACGCACCCCTTTATTTAACAATTATTGTAGACTGGTATCGTAAACATGCTAAACTAACGATTAATTGCTTGCTGAATACAAATGATTCAGCAGCGTACTCACATTAATTTTAGATTCGGGCTAACATTTGATTGCAAAGCAATTGGCGCCCAGCGTGGGACTCCAATTTGATTCATTGATCCTTTACTGTGATTTATTTACGTTTATTTGCATGTAAAATATGTTAAGGACTTACATTTGGTGTTGACTCTTGAATAATTTGAATGGAGACCTGAAAAAAACAATAAATATTCAATGAGAAAAATAGTACACGAAAAAACATAATTTGATTTTTTACAGTTGAAAAAACACGCTCCAAAAAGCATTACCGTGAGTAAAATTCAAATATAGTCCCATCAAATCAAGAAAGCAATAGATAATCTAAGCTTTCGAATATAAATCTACATATTTTTTCAGAAAAAAAAAAAAAACGTTAACAAACTCATTTAAATTCTGAAGTAGTACCAGCTCCTTCCCGTTCAATAATCGAATTTACAAGTTTTACAGAGAGCCTGACAAACTGTCTGATGGTGGTAGAAAGTTGCTCTATATCACCATGTAATGAATAAGAGCATAACATACATCTTATGAGTCGTAGTTGCGACTTGCGACTGCGAACTTGGAATTGAGTTCGTAACTCCAGTTTAAACATCAACTTATTTGAACGTTAGCACGACTAGCCGACTTAATTGCGTTTGGTACGAAATTTAGTTTTAAGGATCAAAAACAATATGCTGGCAGTACAGTTGCATGTTGTAAAGGTGTTGCCATTGCGTCATAATTTTCAAAGGCAGGCAAGGTCGTCAACCCAGACATCCTAACGATTTTTGTCAAACACATTTCCGCCAACATGATCACGCGTTCACTTCAGTTAAATTAAGACTCATTTGCCCACCGACTTTCACCCTATAATCGCATTTCGACAGGTTCATGCCTACTCAGTCGGCAGAGCCGTCAAACTAGATGTTCCGGATGTCTTTTGTCAGACGTAGGGGGTCCATTTGAGCGAATGCACTCGCGGGACTGTTAATGAGATTAGCGCTATGCTCAGCAGGGGTGCAGTGGGGCAAATTAACGCCCCAGGGCACTTTAGTACCCCGTTTGTGTGGAATTTTTTTTTCTTGGCCTTTGACAAGTTGGTAAGCGTTGAGATTTTTGTTTTTGGTGTTTTAATTACCGTGAGCCGTGTGACTTTTAGAATGTTTCTCATTTTTATGACGTCTTGTTTTATTAAAGCGATTTCTAATGTTTAAATACTAAGTAAAACGCAGTCGTTCGAAAAATCCTATTAGAATACTCGCTTCTAAAGAAAAAGTGAGCTAAAGTTTTGCATTCGAAAAGGTATTATCCCAAATCCTTCCTCACTCCGTCGGTAGAACATGTTTGCGAGATGACAAGATCCTACATCATTCAGTGAGTCATGGCTATCGGATGCTCAGTCGTAAAACGTACAAAAACTCTTCGGGAACTCCACTGAAAACATCCAGTTTAACTTGTAAAGAGTTTCCGGAGTACGACAAAATTATGAGGCAAGTTTACGCTTAACTGCAGAAAGTAGTCTGGGGAGAAAACAAAAATATATTAGCTAAAGTAAATTGGAAGACCAACTTTGATGGCGGACATCTTAAAATTCGCAATTCATTGGACGAAACTTTCGATAAAGCTATCTCTGATTTATAATCTCCTATTTGTCTTGTAACCACAACTGTAATTTGTTTACCATCTCCTACTTCAAAAGAAAAAATACAATAAAAACAAGTGCGTCAAAACAATTTATAGCAACGTTTAACACAGTAACATTGCAATCTAAATACTTGGATGTAAGTTTACTTTAACGGAAAGGCAATAAGTAAATGACTTTACAATGCGAGTGCAGGTTCTGAACAAGTGTTGCATTTCACGCTATTTTATATTCACCTTAACAGTTTGTGAGTGCTTATGTCGCTGCAGATAGGCTTGAGGCGTTTTTGCGGGAATACTTTAATATAGCGCTAAGTTATTTTAAGTAGGATGAATTCTTTATTATTAGGGTTGTCTCTTAGGCTAACATAAATAGACACTGCAAACCACGTGTTTTCTGGGACTGTCTAATTACAAGTGCTATTATAGATAGAGAGAGCAATATATCTAAGCCAAATCACGAGTTACTAAACGCTGTCTAAATAGAAAATTTATTTCGTTGCTTAATTTCGTCTTTTTTAATCTCCATTGTTCACAAATGAAGAGTTCCTTCATATAAGCTTCATACTATAAAGAGAACCCATTGTCTATGAGTATCGATTAATTTCCATGGTTTCAGATTTCGACTACACGTGTATCCTCTTATTTCGCCTTAAAAATAAATATCTTTATTCAAAAGAACGTACAAAGTAGCAAAAGATCTTTATAACGTTCAAGCAAAAAATTAAACAACACGACACATGACATGAATACAAGAATAACTTATTTCATAAAAGAGCGACTGTAAAGCGCTTTGCATCACAAAAAGCGCTTGTAACCACCGTGCAGTTAGGGTGGCATGCACTTAGGGGTAACATCCCCTACAAAAGACGGTTGGCAACGCATTTGTATCGATTTACGCAAACCGGCCGTCACTATACGGTAACAAACTGTTGAACGCAAAGCAAAACTTTGATCATTATGAATAACAAAACAACGGAACGAAGTTAGGACAAACAAAGCTGTAGATAATTTAATTAATTATTGGGATCGATAGTGATATGAAATGTTTACAGGTATGAAAAGTGTCTTCAATTTTATAATTTGTACAGAAGAAACAACAACAAAAACATCACTGAAGCCGTTGAATAAAGAATAGTAGAGATTGCCTTGAACTTCTAAAATTAAACATTCGAAGCTGACTCAATAAAGCAAAATAATCAATGAATTGAATATTTTAACGAGGACGTTGACACTAAGAGAAGATATCAATTTCAATGATTGCGTTTTAGTACATCCTTTTCTGGACGTACATAAGACATGATTTATTTGTATCTTGTTACTATTTCTACGTTATAGTAGGTTGACCAGAAATAAACACAGATTCAGTCTACAACGACACAGTTATGAAAGATTTTAACACAAACACTAATTCATAAGGAGACAATTTTATCAAGAAAGCAACTGAAAAGCATTCATATAATGCAAAAGATAACGACAAAAATTAAAAAAACAACAGCCTTGCGACCTTGCGTCTTATCAAGGTCAACTGGTATATAAAATACTTGACAGGAAAACTAAAACTGTGGGTTCCAGGAACGGAGATAACACTGATGATAATGATGATCACACCACAACAATTGCTGAAACAAAAGACTCGCTAGACCATCATGCACCGGTACTACAATGTCACAGGTTTGAATAGTACCATTGATGCTATTATTCAATTTGTCAAGGTCGTGATGAAGCTAATGATGGACTGTGGGCGTCCACGGTCACCCCTATATAAACCAGTTTGACTAAATTACTGTAAGTAGTGCAGAAATGGCTTTAGTCTCGGTTACTGTGTTGTTGGTTGGAGCTCTGATGGGATGGAGCGTCGCGGCGCCAAGCGACCGTGAGTGTTTCAATACATACAATGTTAACGGAAATAAGACAAAAGGATCAAGTACTTTTGCTGACAAAAGAACATTGGAAAGGTGGAATGGGAAAAGGGATGAAAAAACAAAGATTCGGTTGAAAAATTGAAGTAGACATGACGATGCAAATCAATTTGTTTTAGACTCCAGCGAGGACGATGTTAACAATAGAAGTGATGATATAACATTTTGTGATACAGTGATGCCCATATTAGACATCTTACTATGCATAAATCAAACTAAAACTTAGTACTAAAATAATATAGGAACTATTGCTATCACAAAATGCTTAGAATATCAGCACGCTTCAACAAACTTTCTGTGAAGGTTCGTCTCGTTTGAGGTATGCCTCGGTTGGGATTGGATGGAGCCTCCCAACATGGGGTTGACGTGACCATTTGCACATAAATTTTCAGATGAAACCAGATTCGTTTGTAGGCCTTGAAATCTAGCATGGATGACTGAATAGTGATAACTTCAGCATAAAAAACATAACACTAGGCAGAGATGTATTTAATACTGCACACATAGTATAAAAAACACAGGTAAATAAATAGGAAGAGAATCTACATCTAAAGTTAAGTTTATCCTGAAAAGGAACCGTGCAAGGACTCACCAAGGAGTCAGGGATCGATGCTAAAAACGCGTATAGTCTATAAATAAACTACGGGAATTTTTTACGTGAAACTGTATCGCTTTCCAGGGGACTTACCTGGACTTTCTTTTGAGAACGAGTTTTGTTATTTATTTGTGCGTTCGTAACGATTACTTGAGATTTTGAGTGGATACTCAAATGTCTATTAAGAGGCTTTAGAATTTGAAGCTAAAAAGTTGCTTAGGAACGTGAGTACTCAATTTAAAATAAATCTGTGTGAATGATCACAAAAACAAACTTGAAAACTATTTAGCAGATGAAGATAATTTAACGAAAGAATAAGAAGATAAAGATGAAAGGATAAAAACATATAAACGACTAACAAGAAGTGAAAAAACAACAAAATCACACCAATTTAATTCCAAACAATCACAGAAGTAAAAACCTTGATTTTATCTTCACACGCGAATATAATCTTCAATTTATAAATAGTATTCTGAATTGCTTAACGGTGTTCGTAGGCGATGGTAGCAATTGGTAATGACGAAGTAATGACGAAGTAATGACTTTAGAATTGCTCAGTTACATCAATATGTGCTTGCTAAATCCGAGATCCAGCTATACACTTCACTAGAAAATGATGATCAAATGATCAA
This sequence comes from Standfussiana lucernea, assembly GCA_964057025.1. NCBI lineage: Eukaryota > Metazoa > Arthropoda > Insecta > Lepidoptera > Noctuidae > Standfussiana > Standfussiana lucernea. The sequence continues at coordinate 4,824,450 of OZ059789.1, forward strand.
TGATATTATATTCCGAAATAAACTGATTTCGGTGGACATTATACGAGGCGTAGTTTTGCATCCTCGACAAAATTCAGGAGGTTGTCATAGAAGACGTAAATAATCAATATAAATTAAGGTGCCTGGTCAATAATAATAAACGTTGCTTTTTTCAGTTGTTTTAATTTGACACTAGTTCATCGAATAAACGTCTGCGTTTGCTTGTGTGTGTGAAAGCGCGGTTATAGGGCTAGTATTAGACGGGCCGCGTTTTAATATGGGTGGTTGTACACTTACCGATTTCCGTTATTAAAAAAAACATAAAAAATTACCTACCCATTTTATTATTGATTCGGTCCGAGAATCATTAGCATAGTTACCTCCTTGAATTTGACGACGATGCAAAACTACACCTTGTATAAAGTGGTCGAAATTCCAGGGACCTAAGTTTAGTACCAGAATACAAAGGCATAGTAGACCCAATAATTGAAAGGTGACCTTGGCAAATTATCTGAACTCGCATGCCGGAAAATTGTATTGGACGTTATGTGGTAGTACTAATAATATCCGGTTTAAATTCAAGATCGAAGAATTTGATACCAAAACAATATGATTGAGCGCCGTCGCTGCGCAACGCGATGCAAATAAGCGGTGGTGAATTTACCGCATATGTTTATAAGGATATATTCAACCAAGCATAAACCGATGGGTGTAAAGAAAAAAGTTGATGAAAACTTTAGTGAAAGAGGGAGAGATAACCTCTACCATTCACTTCTTTATTTGCAAACACCATGAGCCTTTGATAGAGAAATATTTTACTCGCCCTCCAATTTCTCAATGCACAAGTTCGTTATTGCGAAAAGGGTTGTTCTCGCCCCGAGGCCAAACCCCATAAAAAGTCTGGAGGTCTAACGCCAAATAAATTGTTCGACGGTAGCCCCAAAGCTTTACGAGCAAGACTCGTTGTAATGCAAAAGTTCGGCCAACACCTAAAACTGTAGCATGGTTGCGCTTTGAAATTCATTTGCGTTATACAAAAACTTAGATTGAATTATCAATGCGATGTTTTTTAAAGGTCTAGTATATTCAATTAAAACTTTTAAGAATTACTTAATAATGAAGTGTGTCTTCTTAAATTTTCTTTTTCAATTATGGAAAGTAGCTTAAATTAATTCGTTTTTTTATTTACACTCTACAGACTCTACAACAGACTAACTCTGATTACTTTTACTGAAACTTATCTATGATCTTAACATAAATGGCTGGAAATTAAAAAAAAAAACTATTCATAAAGATCGAGATCTAAAAGAGAACTTTTAATTAAGCAGCCACAGAGGCGTACTTACAGCGTAATTAATGAAAATATTTCGTTCAAAAAAGTAGTCCAGGAGCAGTAGCTAGTCCAATCCATCGCGAGGCTGCCCCAGAACCAGTTTGCCCAGCACGAAGATGGCCTTATAATTGATTCAACTAATACAATTAATTTTTTACCTTAGCACCTTAATTTTAAGTTTCTTTTCCATACAGCAGGGTTGGTGCGTCCGGCCGTACATTCTTTTGTAATTATTGGGTACAAAATAAAAGATAATTTAGAGGCACACGTAATAACATATTGACTTTGATGTGATGCAGCTGGACTCCAGGACTATTGTAAAGGTACTTGGTAGATGTAATAAAGATAATTTAGATAGGTTTAAATGATAGTAGATAAGTTTTATGAAATCATTATTGTGATAGGTCACGTTAAGTGTAAAATAAACTGATAACCATCTTTATTTTTGTCCGTCAAAGGTTTGTTGAAACCAAACTTAATGTTAAACTTATACGGTAGTTATGAGTTCGGAGACGTTAATTGTCTTCGAATTTATTTTTGTAGCGTCTTACTTATGGGAACTTATGTTATTCTTAGGCGAGTGTAATGGTAGGCCGATGTTGTGCTGGTGTGATTCAAGAATATCCTACTATCTCTTGTACTGATTTTACTGCTCTCAAAGTGAGGAAATGACTTAACCCCTACCATCGTAAAGAGATGACAATAGTTATAAACAAAACGAAACTTTTATTCGAATAAATAGCATGTTTTTGTATTTTCATCCTTTTTTTTGCTTTTATTTAGTTTCCAACTCGAGAGAAACCTCTCAACAAGTTCGTATTTACTGATTAAATCCTATAAAGTATTATTTTACGTGACAAGTATAAAAATAATATACTCATTTTGTTTCTCGCCTAAGTCCATTATTTTTTACAAAAAAATGGTTCTTATTAATCTGCCAAGGTTCCAGGTAAACATTTTTTTGTTCGTATTCGTACCCAAATCAAAGTTAATTACAAGCCAGAACTGATTTCTCGTGATAGTAGATCGTTTAGATTGTTAAATGAGCTATGGATATTGGGTATCTTTAAAGAAATCCGTTTAAAATGTTAATTGAGACGGTTTTTTTTTTTCATTTTTTATTTCTGTTTTACCTGGAGGTATATTATAATGCTGGTTTAGAGAGCAGCTGCCTCAGATTAATTTTGACACCATTTTTGGATATACAGGTAGCTGGAATTGTCATGCTTTTTATTTTAATTTTCCATCAAGAATTCATCCATCAGGAATATCTCAGTACCAGCCACGGAGTCTAGATTTGTGCCCGGTTGATGGCAATAGGCTCGTCCCTATTACATGGGACTTAAACATAACTGGCGATATGTGGGTGTACCTATACTATACTATTAGGTACACCTCTGCTTAACTCTTCGGAAATTACAGGCGTGATGTTATGTTATGTTCTCCATCAAGGTCAGGAAACTACCGAATGAGTCTACATTCTACAACCACATTTCTGACGCCGACCGGTCTCACATAAGACATAATATGTATTCAGAGCATAATGACTGATCTACAGACGACAAGAGCGAAAGTGTTCTAACACTGGAAAATCTGGTAATAGTTAAGCATAAACAAGTTTCAAATCTCGCTTCGTTAAAAAACACTAATTATTAAATAAGTACGAAACTATATTTTATCATTCAAGCTTAAGGCCCGTTTCCGCTTGAACTACAAATTTGAACCATAGTACGTACTGTTTCTGTCAATCGTTTGAAAATAAAAGAGACAGAATTATGTTATGTGCTGTTCAGAAGAAACACAAGTTAGGGTTTAGAATAAAACCACCAAATTATTATCAGTAAGTAGATGAATTACTTTAAGGGTACGTGCATCCGGTGCCCGGGATAAGTGAGTACTAATCGACACGGAACCTTAAAGCTCAGGCTACGTTTATTGGTATATCGGGGTTAGTCACCAACCCGACACGAAAGACTGGACACACGTGTGTCCAGTTGGTGAAACTCAAAATTAGTATCACTTATTATGTCGTCATCCGGACACGCCAAGATTTTTACGCTTGTACAGATTTTTTTTTTAATTATTAGCTTCATGTGTCCCACTGCAGGGCAAAGGCCTCCCTTCTCTCTTTCCATTCTTCTCTATCTTGGGCTATTTGGGCCCAATCCAGCATCCAAGAGTCCAGCTCGCCACGCCATCTCCTTCTGGGCCTACCGCGTCGGCGGGTTCTTCAGATAGTGAAACTTAAATTAACGCATCTCTTCTAACATGTTTGGCATAAATTATTTGTGCAAGCGGTCTTTAGTAACAAGCTAAAACAAGTAAATGTGCAAGTTATCCAGAATTCATAAGCGTATTAGCCCAGCACTAAACTAATTAGGAATTCGAGACACCCTTTAGGCACGCCACCGCATCAAAGACTTTGTGCGGTCGACGTTCGAACCCACAAGTTAACTAGACATTTCAGTGCTGAAGCCTAATTCGTACATAACGTGTAAGTAGGAAGGTGGGCAGTTACAGAAGGTAGGAACCAGGACGGTAATAAGGCACATACGAGTTCCAGAAAAGTTAAAAGTTACGTTAGGTTATTATTACCTCAGTATCTTTTTGTTTTCTACACACGTATTCTGGGAAGCTGAGTGAGTTGTGCATTTTGAATACATAATATATTTTTTTGTAATGAACGAGCGAATCGTATTTTTTTTTTCATTTGACATAATAATGATTATTTCTAACAATATATTAGGATTGAGCATGCGCTTTCATTATCATTATGAAGTGTAGCATAACCCATTATAAAACGCTATGGTACACGGAAGGTACCAATAGCTAGATATTATTACGTAGTTAGTTGCCAACGACCAACGCGAACCGTGCTCGACGTTTTATATGTGCCCAAATAGGCCTATGTGAAATAAAATATTTTGATTTAGTTTTATATAAAAACAGCACCAAAGCTAACAAAGAAAAACATGTCAAATAAAGTTTAAAAAAATAAGTTGTAGTAAAGGTATGCTTAATTATTGAATGAAGTTGTTTATTTATGTTATGTTGTTGACTTGCTGCACGCTTTTGTGCAGCAAATATCTTTAAAGAAATAAAAAAATACGATTTAAAAGACTATTCCTTAGTCCATCTTAATTTGTAGGTATCTTAAATTGTAAGTACCCAACCTAACGCTATATTTTTTTTTGTGTCGCGTCCATTCCACAGATTAAGCCGAAGAAACTAAAATCTCTCGGGGCCATCTAAGCACACAACATAAAATCTAAATTATTCCACGCCTAGTCTAACTTAGTTTCACAAACGTGACCCTAATTCCAGACTTTGGGGATTGTTACAAAACTGCCCACATTACAGAAACGCCTAGATTTCTAGGGTTAGGATTAGGAAATTAACTATTATTACGAGTACCGCGGCGGCAGGGTTATGTATGTAATGTCATTAAACTTTATGGAATTACTTTATTCTACAGTTGGACTTTGTATGAGAATAATAAATCACAGCAATTTTGATGAATAATTTAATTTTGTAAATAAATCTAGTTGGTCTTGTTGTAACAAGACCAACTAGATTTATCACGATCTCACAAAGTGAATTTGTAAATTCACTTTGTGAGATCGTGATAAATATAAAATAGGTTAGATGATTGAAATTAAATGCTCTCCTTTTTCAAACCAGACTATATTTATTATGTATATTTAATTATATTGCTTACTACAGAAAAAAGCGAATTGAAATATCTTCACTATCTATTCTATTTACTATGTTTTATTTACTAACGCTACATGCAAACAATATTTAATTAAGAGACGAACTCTAGGAGTGATATTATTATTTGACCCCAGTGCGTGAGGTCAAATTAATAAAAATAAAAGGCTTAATGTTTAATTTCATTACTATTCTAGTTTCAGTCTCTAATCCATTTCTAATGCGAACACGATCAACCCTTCACACGCCGACGCGCGCAATCCCACCCCATAAATTTTATAAATTTTAATCCCTTTATCGTGCAGACCCACACAACTCTTTGTTAGACAATCGGGTCTAAACGGGGGTAGGTAGGATTAGGGCGAGCCTAATGTTACAGGGATTTAACGGTCTCGCTGCTCAGGGTCAAACTGGACCAATATAATCCCAATATTGTGACGAATCATTGAATTTGTTTGAAGTTCCACTTTTGGTTTCGGATATGTGTGGGTGTAACCACCGTTATGAAAAGTATTGAAAAGTGAGGAAGATTTATGACTGACGGATCCGGAATTATTTATTTACTAACTGACCGGCGCAACTTCGTCTGCGTAACATTTTTGATTAATGCTCCGCTCCTATTGGTCGCAGCGGGATGTTTTATGCTAGCCTATAGCCTTCCTCGATAGATGGGCTATCCAACACTAAAATAATTTTTCAATTCGAAACAGTAGTTACTGAGATTAGCGCGGTCAACCAAACAAACAAACAAACTCTTCTCTATATCTTTATAATACTAGTATAGATTATCAGGCAAGCAGTTGAGACAACTGATAACTGCCTGTATTCTGCTATTACCCACAATTAGAGCAGAATAATCAGAATGTGGCAATGCCAACAAAAAAATATTTCGACTAGTGTTAATATTCTTACGTTTGGTGATATATTAAAGGCCTATTTACCTACCTAAACGTTCCATATAAATACAAGTAACACCCCTTGAAGCGTAACTAAGAACAATACCATAACGTATACTATGACATTAAATTGTAATGTGTAATTATACCATCAAAAACAGCAATAAAATTGTAACAAACGTGGTTTATTGAAATCGTCACGCACACTCGGGTACCTATAAACATTGATATTTTACGATTATTGCCGCACTTATGACATTTTGCCTTGAATATAACTGCCATGTAATACATTTGGGGACATAAAAGTTATTCGTACCTGAAATGTTTCTGAAACGTGCTGAACTAGGCGAGGTAGAAATAAACGCGAAGACTTTCATAATATGCTGACAAAACGCACTTGACACTTGGGTCGAATTCGACCAAACTTTTTGGTATTCCAAACTTTTATACCTGGTAATTTTTCATCCTACATGTCACTTTAAATGTTTTTTACAGTGTCCATTTAAATCTGTCAAACGGTTTTTTTATTCAAATTGTAAAATTTATATCCAGGTACTAGGTATCAACATTTTGGTCGAATTCGACCCAAGTGTTAACAGAACAGTTACCAAATATATTTTTCCTAGAATTCGTTTGGCTTTTGCAACTGACATATATTATATACTTTGTTTCTCGTCTACCAATAGATACAACTACAAAAAAAAAAGTTTAAATTAATCAAACTGTTCAGACAGTCCCTTAAGTGAATGTTTTAATACTGAAATCTATTTACAAATGGAAAACCCATGCCTCGGAGACTGCCTGGGCTTCACACCCTCTTCTGAACTATAAAATATATACAGATGAATATTTTATGCTGACACTAAAGCTATTTGTATCGTAGAGGGCTGCTTTTATTGTTAACTTAGTATTTCTACGGTAACTCAAGTTGATTATTTATAAATAGGCAATTGATAGTTGTTGATTTCAATAGGCTAAACCGAATTTGCCTTTGGGGTTCTAGAAGCCTCAAGCAAAAAATATTTCGTAATTTAATCAATGACACTAGCGAGTTCTGGCTTCTAAGAATATCTATATTTGGAACTTATTTCGTATTTGTATCTCCTTGGAGGTCACTTTCAAAGTAGTCTGCAAAATTACGCCTTTGCGTAGGTATATAAGACTCATAATGTAATAAATACTTAATTAATCATTACTCGGCATAGCGATCGCGACTTATTGATCGTAGTATCGCGCATGGTTTAGAATCTCACATCAGGCAAAGTCATAATTATTAAGTTTTCTGTTAAGATTTTTTCAGCCCAGATTGCAATTCAGCCTGGCTGTAGGGAATTAGTTGACATACAAAACGCACTATCGGAATAGTACCGTATGTCCGAAACCATGACATAGACTTTTACAAGGGTTTTTACTTGGGTCTTCAAGAGGTTGGAAGATTTTAGTATGAATACGGGTTTAATGCGTGACCGCTATTTTGAAAATAAAATAACATATCTCCAGTTAGCCAGGCCAAATATTTCAAAAAGCTCTTTCAACAATTTTCGTTCAGCCATTAATACCTGAAAAGGTAACAGACAGACCACCAGACAGACGGGATAAATTATGATATTAAATAAAGTATAATATGGTTACGGACTCGAAAGTATTATCTACTGGTGACACAGCAACTTCGGGTGAAATTTAATCGAACACCCAGTACGTGACTCCAATAAGCATTAATTAAATTTTCAGTACTTTCACAGCGGCACGTATGAAAAAGATAATATTCCTTTGATTAACGACTGCGTTACTGATAAATTATTCTTTCGGGTTATTCTTTTTTTTTGCTATCGGGCTCTGGTTTATAAATTGTGACCTGTATGATGCATGTGTAGACGAGGAGGATGGGATAACGAGTTTTTTTTTTAAGTTTCGTTAAAAATGAACCCTCAGTTTAATTAATTAATGTAACTATGATTAGGAGTACCCATGTAAGGATCGTAGTAGGTATAGCCCAAAGAAATTAACGTTCGCCTAACTCGTCAAAACGTACTGAACAGCTGATTTTTTTACGCGATATCAGGGTTGGTCCCATAGTAAAAGTTATTCGTTATAACGAGTACAATGACCCCTTAAGAAGATTAAAACGACTTAAATTTAACCATTTAAGAAACATTGATTCTCAGGACGAGATCTATTTATCACGTCACTTGGCATGATTTTGGCTAAGCGTTATTGCCTCATTCCTGTCACTGTCGCACAGCTGTCAAACTAGAAGTGCAGGTTAGAGATTGGAACATGTTTGAGTCAAAGCACTTGCTAAGTTACGTTTATAGTGGGTCTGAATCATACCCAGACTTTTCGGAAAACAGTAAGATGAAAACATTTTTGGAAACAAATGGTTTTTTTTGTGTTTTTTTTGGAAGTCGGTTATTTGTTTGCAAAAATGTTTTTATTTTACCCTTTTTATTAGTTATCGCATCACACTCAAATCCTTGCCAAGTATCAATTTCGCAATTTCTTTTACTTGGATGACATATTTTTTCCTGCTATTTTGATTTAAAAACCAAACTGCTTAACCGATTTTGATGAAATTTCTATGGGACCAATCGGGAAGTAGATCCATTCAAAAGAAAAAGAAGAATCATCATCCACTCTTTTTGAAAAGAAGAATTTTTCAAATCGGTTCATAAATGACAAAGTTATGACGAAACAAACACAAAAAAAAACATACAACCGAATTGAGAACCTCCTCCTTTTTTTGAAGTCGGTTAAAAAAAACAAGAGTCGTTGAGCATTTTCTAAAACACTGCGGGGAAATTAGCTAAACAACTCTGACCGACGCATTAACATTTAAAATTTTCTTGGAAAGTTTCTTTGGAATAAGATAGTAGATGCTAATAATATCTTTGTCAAGCTTTAATTTTAGTTTTTTATTGTATAATTCTTCCGTTGTAGCATTAATTAATCATTTTAATTAGTAAATCTACTAAGCTGCGGTTAACCTTTTAACACGTTAGCCAATTATTGTTTCACGGAAAAGAAACATCTAAATTAAAACTTTACCATATTTGCGAATACCTATTTTTTTTTAGTTTGACTTTAACTTTTCACTAAGGCCTATATCACAGGACCAATGGCGGCGCAATCAGTCGCGTTACCAAACAAATATATGCAGATCTAGAGAGAGTACCTCACCCGGTGTCTACTTGGTTGCGCAACCATACATACATTTTGGTGGTCGCACCACCTGGTAGCGTCATCATGGTATCCTTATGGTAGCCCTTCTTCTTTATCGTGTGGTTAGTGCCTAACCTGGTGTCAGAGTTTTTATGCCACCCAAGGGCCTCTGACTTGGCTTTTACATACCGTTGAGAAATACATTGTCGTTGACAGATTATAGCCCTTAGGCAGCTTGTCTGCAATTTAGCGCCAACTCTGCAAGTCTCAAACACGTATTATCCATCGTACGTAGAATATGAAGTCACCCAGTGTGATGAACACCATGAAATATGGAAATAGCGTGGAGAAGGTACCACGTGTGTGTGACAGCGCCGGACGATATTGTTGATTTTTGAATTGCACCCCTAAGGGTCTGTTAGGGGTGGATGCCGGGTATTTGTAATTGAAGAATAGAACTGGTAGTGTGTAAAACATAACATTACATAACGTAAACTAACAGAAGTTACCTTACTTACTTATTTAGGGTTTTTTTATTCATCACAATGCTGGAGAGTTTGATAAGGGATGAAATTTAGTATAGAAAATCGTAATTTTCGTTTTTTTTTAAGTACGTCGGTAAATAAAATGTGTCCATTGATTTTGGTAGAAAATATCGTTGTAGTTTTTGTGAGAATGTCTAATTAAATATCTCGAAATTATATTAGAGTGCTTGTTCGACGATGACAATTAAAAGGTGATAATTTAAACTACAGATAGCTTACCAATGATGCCATAATACATTGAGGCGTCATGGTAAACCCATAGGTATCTGACCACAGTTAGTATTCCAGTAGTTTATATTATCATTTTCTAGCAATCTAATAATTTGTAAAATTAAAAATACAAATCAGCGGATACATTACTAAGGTAATCTAGTTTACTTTCATCTGCACCCTGGTCATTACATAGAGAAACCTTATTTATCTCTGACCACTGCCTTAATTTACGGTGACTTTAATACATATTGCTACCATAAAACTTAATGATAGCCACTCTTTAGCTTTCTTGACACTTTATACTGAAGTGGATACAATTTTCTTGTATTTTAGACGTTACAGACGAATGATCCGGTGAAGGAGCGCGTTTAGGATCGGTCACTTGGTATGGTAGTCCTATAAGTCAGCGGTAACAAATCCAGTATAACCTAGCTCCTTAGACGCTGAGCCGACCATTTGCAGGAACCAATAGACTGGCAGCACAGAAGCCGTCATATCTGTCCGGTGGACAAAATCATCCATTGTCTGCTTACCACCTTATCCTATTGAAACCTCGTACTACGTTACGCCTGCTCAAGGTCAAAATGTCACCACCTAACGGTTTCGACTGTACCTGGTGCCTTAATCAAACCGAATTTCCCAAGGGTGGGTGGTAGAATAGAGGCGTAGGGAAGTGGCATGTACTTTTTATTGACTTTAGTTTTTAGATTCGGTGGTGGTGGAACTCCCATTGAAATTACTCCTACAGGGAAGTTCTACACAAGATGTAATTCTGCCAACTAGCATGCTTTTTAGGACCAGTATAAGCATTGATGCCTGTGAAATTAGGCACATTCCATAACCTTGTCTTCAAGCTAGCCCCACATCGGTCAACCCCTTGGTACTTAACGCAGGTGTGTATGAGTAACGGTAACCTCTTTTCATCAGGTTCCGTCCAACCTGTGGTAAATCTATGTACCTTAATTTTTTTTTCCTTAGCCTATATTGTTCCACTGGTGGGCAAAGGCCATCCCCGTAGCCTTCCAGTTTTCTCTCGGTGCGGTTTTCTCCGGCCAATCTCTCACAAACGCCTTTATGTCGTCGCGCCCGCGTTTTCTAGGCCTCCCTCGGCGGCGACGCCCGTTTTCTGGCACCCACTGCATATCGACTCTGGCTCATCAGTCCGGATGCATTCTACAGACATGGCCCGCCCAATCCCACTTCAACACAGCAGTCTTATTGCCCACATCAGTGATTCCAGTATTTGAGCGTTGTGGTATTGCGAATTCAGTCGCTGAGGTTAATAGCTATACATACAAGATCAAATTAAGCTAGCTTAAATCCTCAGGTGTCTAAACATGAACAAAAGTGTTTTTAAACTTATTCTGGAGTTTTGCTGGTTAATTTAATAAACACACATGCTACACCTGTATACAAAATTACAAACAGCCTTCCTTTACACCTAAAACAATTGCACAAGATTTTCCATCGCTCCCATTTGTAATTACATTGCCGTTTCCAGAGTATAAAACAGAATGTAGCAGGCTTATCGTGGTTGTAAAAGTCAGCGAAGAAAACTAAGTAATAGACTGGCAACCTGTTACTGTACGGTAAGAGATATGTGGACTTAACTCGACTGTATACTGGACAGTTTATAGGTCTGCGTGTACATGTAGTTTATAGGTCTGTATGTATTACAAAGGCTTATGCAGAAGCATAGGTGTAAGGATGTAAGGTACTTTTTTTGATATTTGAATCAAAATCAAACGTAATTTATTCAAGGATCATCACTTTTTGAACGACAAAATGAAGTTCCAGAAACAAACCCCGCAAAACACTCACCCTTCATCACTTAGTAGAGGGTCAGCTAGGGAGAAGAGGCAGCGGAATAATAGAATGTTTTCCCAATGAAATGACTGTGTGACATACGAACAGACACACGTAAATGACGAATTTATATATAAGAGTTCCGTTTTTGTCATTCGGCTACGGACCCCAAGATAACAAATTAACTTTTCATTGCCAGAATTTTCTTTTCCGGCAAATTATTTGGCAAGCAATACATATAATACCGCCTGCAAGTTCCCGGTACTACCACAACCGTACTTGGAAAGTAATAAAATCGGACAGCCACTGACAAATGTGTTTATCCGCTATGCTTGCAATTAATATGTTTGGGGTATGGTGGAAATTAAGAGATATGCGTTTTTAATTACCTGATACGGAACTTCTTAGAAAAAATTATATAAACTTTATTGTAATCATCTTCATTAAAACGGGAGTCTTTTATCATATTTCCCTTGCATTTAGCTTTTGTAAGCTTTTATTTCACACAGTGCGAAGAATCTTTTTACTAGTTTGCATTCTAAGTTATAATACTTTAAGTACCTACCATATTAGTCCATAACCTCGTGATTATAAAACAAAAGATTTGAACAGAGAATTATTAGTCCGTAGTTTAGCATTTAACGCGAAAGTTCAACACTTACCGTAACACCCTGCTAGTAAACATGAAACAAAGCCAAACCAGTAGTAATATTAATTCAACCATACATTTTCGTATTGAAGTTGGGCGTAACTTTCCTCCACGTTTAATAAGGGCTTAAACGCTTATGACTTGCACCACAAAACGAAAGTTGGCAAGAGGGAGCACTGAATGAATCATACAATCGATCTGTTTCGCCAACTTGTTGTTAACACAACTTGGTGAGTCAACCTAATCTTTTTGTTTGGCGGCAGACCATTAGAAGAACATACGTCATATTCGGGGAGTTATTGAACTATTTACTTTGTGGTCTATCTTGAGGAAACTTTATAAGGTTTTCCTTTATTGATTTATTGTACAGTGACATTAAAAAGCGACAAATCCATGCTATTTTAAATTCGAAAGCGAGTCTGTGTGTTATCTTTTCACGTCTAAAACGAATTCTGGACGAATTTCGACAAGAGCACACATTTTGGCAGACCATGACCTAGGTAGGCTAGAACATAGAATACTTTTATCGAGGCGGTACGTCCCCGTGGGATATATGTACATATTTGTGAACACCACGCGGGTGATGCCGAGGACAAAGGGTAATCACTTTATAATGTAAGACCAGGAAGAGTTATTATCTCACAGAGTATCTCCGTTATCTGATAAGGATAACAAGATGGTTCGAACGGTAATCACACTACGCCAAATTAACAATACCAAAGCTGAAGCAATTAAGACTTAAAACTTTAGCTTCTCTAACGTAACTAGTTACGAATACTCAGAAGCATGCAAGTGTAACAACCAGTCTTACCAAGAGGTAACGAAAGACCCAGTAACTGGGTTGTGCAGATCAGATAGGCAATCCAATACTGGTATTTAAGTTACTTACTTTTACTTAATTAGGAAAGTACGAAGCAGGTGATTTCAGCCAAAAGTTTATTAAAATATCAGTAGATTATAATAAGCTAAACCAATGCTTGGTCAAAGATTAACACACGTACGAAGAGTAGTCAAGACGAGATGCATTAAGGCACGTATAGACAACGCGTCGCGCATATAAATGAAGGCAGTAGCCGCAGTGACAGGTTGTTGGTCTGATCCTGACTGTATAATGTAACTATATTATTATTTTGTTTATATTATTAAAGGTAAAGCACGAACGGGCAAACTGCCCGGAAACAAATAGAAGACTATTTCTCAATGACCGAAATAATTGTGGACAACATCTCACATCATCATCATCTGCCCAGTTTTTCCTTTCCTATTATATTGGGGTCAGCTTCCAGTCTAACCTGATGCAGCGGACTACCAGTATTTTACACAGGGCGAGTGCCTATTTGATCTCCGCAACTAAGTTACTGGAGAACACGATACGGTCCCTTTTGTTGGACTTTCGGGCCTCAGACAACCCGTAACCCGTCAAATAAAACGTCTAGTTTTTATAAATCGCTAAACTGTCTATGAAATAATGTAAACTTTCATTGTCTGCTAGTATTTTCAGGTTGCAAATGTCACGTAATATGACTCAAAACACTCCAAACACAACAAAACTTGTGTGATATTCGTGCATTTTAGCGGTAATAATATTATTATATCCTATGTGAGCCAACACGCCGGGTATAAAAGTTTAAAGTACGTATACGGCTATAATTTCCACGGAAGTCGTAAAGAGACCCTGCTCGACGCGCCGCCATATTGGAAACATGGCGTGTGTTTTGGCGGGAAAACCTGACAGCTTAACAATGTTGCGTTTTCTTTAAAACGTGGAGTAACGCTATCGTGTTTAGCGCAATGAAAGCTAAAAACTGAAATTACTGGAATCGCGCAGATTATAGCTAGATAAGATTGAATGATAATTATAAATTGAACAAGTGCTTTTATAACGATACAAAACAATAGGGAGGACATCATTAAATAAAATTGGACCTTCAGTTAAAGTGTTAAAGCTTTTCTCTCAAATAAAGTTTAAAACAAAGTTTCGCTATCACTACCAATTTCGCGTTTCATGTTACAATAACCGACCCAAAACGCAATTATAACTTCAAGTGAGTTCATAATATTATTAGTCGCCGACTCCCGTAATAATTATTTTGTAATTTCCATATATGTACCATAATTTCAATGATATTGTTTTGGTAACCTGAGAGTCGAGATAAGAGAGCTCAAAGTTTTTTTCTTAAACAACAATCGTTGATTGAAGAATGAAGAACATAAAATACTGGCTCAGTGGCCCTACCATGACGTCGTTTTAGTATTATTCCAGTGTGGGAAAGCGATGGCGCTAGACAGCCTGTATAGTTCTATCTCTTTCCCACACCGGAATAGAACTAACACATTCCTGCATTAACACGTCATGGTAGGGTCATAGGTAGCTATTAGATATAAGTCTAAAACAATAATGATACCATCATTGGAATGCAAGGAAATTGTCTGCACCACAAGAATTAGAAAATAATTACCGAAAGTACTTAGAGACAAAATGTAACGGTGTTGTATAGAAAATCCATATCCTAAATCGATAAAGGGAGAACGCTAGAATATTACGGATAATGAGTTTTCTTAATTAAAAATAAACTGAGCCAAATTATACAGAATTATCTGTATCATCTGGCCCTAACCGACAGTTTCTGCTTTACCTACATCAAGAACAGTCGCATAGTTAATTCAATGTGTGATCATGAAGATCACACATTGAATTAACTATACTAATATTACAAAGAGGTAAAATTTGTTTGTATGTAGGGGGTAATATTCGGAACTACTGATTCGATCCTGAAAAAATAGGCTTTAAATTATATTCATATCATGATTATTAGCCGAGCTATCACATTTTTTGCGGACGAAGTCGCGAGCGCAGTGCTAGTTTAATTTAAATTCATGGTTGTTAAAAGCAAATATTTACAATGTTCTCGGAATTCACCCCACAATAGTTATTTAAATGAGATGTTGAAATGGCTGAATAAAGTGGGGTTGACGTTGTGTATCCACATTAATATGACGTGGGCAGTGAAGCGCGATATTTATATTATCATTAGGGCAAAGCTCCACAGCAGCACACGGCTAAGCGAGGCGAGTTCATCTAGCTCTCCATTACCATCACCATCATTTGCCTAGCCTTTTCACAATTATGTTGGAGTCGGCTTCCAGTCTAACCGTTTGCAGCTAAATGTCTGTTTTACATGGAGCGACTGTCTACCTGACTGACCTCCACAACCCAGTTAGTAGTGGTTTATATGACACACTAAGACTGATTGTCAGACTTTTGGGCCACTGAATACCTGTAACTACTGTCAAAGACTTACAACAGCCAGGACCAACGGCTTTAAGTGCTTTCCGAGGCACTGAGGAATCTGTGGATGATCACCCATCCAAAGACCGGCCTTGGTAAACGCTGTTAAGCCTTGAAGATCGACCGGTGCGGCTGTTATTATCTAGCCACTAGCTCTTCTCGTTTACTAAGCTCTCATTTTAGTGAAAATATAGGCAGGATGACGGAACAGTCGACAGCCACGCTACAATATTATCGCTCACAATTATTTCAACCTCTGACTTGGCATCACTGTCAAAATTACAGTGATATTTATTACTGTCGTAAATAAAAGGTTGGGGTGGGATTGCTTCCACTGACAAGTCTCCCAAGATGACAATGCTCTATATTACTGTTGCAATAAGGTAGCTTATTGGGTTGCAGCTAAAAATATCAGTGAAAGAACTATTATATACACACGGATGCGTGGCTAGCAAATAAATGAATCACGCCGCGCGCCGCTAACGTGTCACACATCTCCGTGCACTTTCTTGCAGTGGACGGTCGACTGTACTGGTACGCATTGTAATTTATAATGTGGATGCAGAAGGCGGCGTCATTATGAAATGAAACTGTGCATGCCTGTGTGATTCGTAGTAAGAATATAATAATTTGGAGAGTCTGACGAAAACTTGACCTGAGGCAATTCATTCGCGTCTTGTATGTGATTTGCTTTAATTGGATAAGAGGCATACCATAAGTTGAAACAACAATTGCACCGTCCAAAGAATGATTAGACGATGCTAGTCGCTTCACTGGTAAGAAATTTGCATCATATTAATGAGTGCTTAACAACCATTAATTATTGAATCACGAATTAAGTTTAATCGATTTTCATGTAGAATTTGAAATGTTTAAATATTTTTTTAGCATGTCCTTATGTTACAAATCCACTCTTCAGTGGTTGAAAAGAGACTGCTAAGCAACAAGTATAACTAAACACAAAAACTGTCGATGTCATAATAGAATTTAATGTTTGCAATAACATTAAAATATAACACGGCGCAATAAAAAAATACGATATCCGCGGTCTCGCGAGTGAAATATTGTAAAGTGCAATGCAATTCGGCTCCCCCAAAAGTTCGTACAAGGCATTTCGTTGAGTCACGCCAAAAAGTTTTTTTGCGAATATTGTTAGAGGGCGGTCTTTATGCTGACATTGTGGAGGGAAACAACTTGATTTGGCGGTTTTTTAAACTTTGACGCCCGTGTTCATAGATGATGGGTAAATACATAATCGGCCTCTTTTATGCTTTACCACTTTTGACAACATTTTTTTAGAATTTTTTGGGTTTTAATATAACTTCATTAAGGTTGAAAGTTAGCTGACAAATAAATCTTGTTGTAGTAAAGCAATTACAAGGTCAACTATACAGTGCATCCACAAATTAGTATTCTTATAGTCTCTCTAGTATAGGTACAATTAGACAAATAAGACATTGTTACCTACCTAACACACGTTTCCACACACACACGTTTTCAATTTACCTATTCAATTAAATTCCTGGATGCAAGCTTCGTTATTGCTTCTCTAGTTAATAGTAACTATTATATAACTGTGTTAATCACAATACCTTACCTAATGATGTATCTAACAACGAAATTCCACATTCAACATACAGCCAGTTTTTTTTTAATTGCTCAAAACGGAAACGATTGCGACAAAATCTGAATCAATGAAAACCAGTATGTTTATATGAAGTCCTTAAAATCCGTTGGAATTATAATATTTTATCAGTCTGATCTAACGAGTGGTCGAGACGACCGGTTCTGTCCGCCGCTAAAGGCATTAAGCTTGGTTAATAATGTGATACAGATTTATTATAGGATTACTTACTGCTACACTTTAGATAGAGTTACAACTTCATACGATTAATACCAATTATGTTTCTGATAAATTTACACGAAAAGTGTGCTTATTTAATTAATTATTTGATTTAAAACGGCAAATATTGTAGGTTTAATTAGTGCCTTTAAAACATTTTCATTCGGTGTTCTTATATAACTTGAGCTGAATTATAATTCTAAAGGTTTTAGATCTTGCTAAAGCATTTGAAGGCGTTGTTTATGTAGATATAATGTTTTAGTAAACAATTCCGGAGCTGGCTTACGCTGGTACAGTGACAGCTGCGACATAACAACGTAGAAATATGCAAATGAACAAATCGACAAATACATTGCCGCGGTACGCCCCAACTAAATCCAACGGATTGCGCAGGGCACGCTTTTAGGGCCCATGTTAAATTCACACATAGTTTTAGATAATACAGGATGATTGCCAATCATCCTGTATACCAATCAATGATTGGTAATAGTGCTGGTGATACTAGAGCTAATTTGCAACAAATTTGACCCCAACAACTAGGACCAATCCAAGGATCCATGGGTCCAATCTGAGTTTGAAAATTTGCCTTTTCTCTACCAACAATTTATGTTGATCCAGAAATGCGTAATAATCTGTACGGTCAAAATACTACCTTGTCTGGAACAACTGTTGTTATTATCCATAATGTTTCTCGCAGTTGGTACTATGATACCAATTTTGAAAGCTAATTAGACAAGGAAGTTTCTGCAATTTACACGTTAAATGTCATACATTTATTTTGAGTAATCTGCTTTGAAAAGCAAGGGTAGTTTCAAATTTTTATCATATTATGAACTTTGTGACGCTGTTAAACCAAAAGGTTGAGTTATTTTTTTTTTAATTAGTTTTAGAAAGATTAATTCGTTTATGCGCTATCTGAAAAGTATCATGTCAATGCTCTGAGCGACGTAGATTTGTCACAATTATCAATATTTGGACGAGAGGAAGAAAATTTCCAAAAAAACTTAAAAGTTAGATTACTCCGAAACCACTCAGATTGGACCCCTATTCATCGGGTCAATTTTGTTGTAAATTAACTCTAGTATCACCCATTTCAAGGACTGCACCCAATTACCAATCACCCTGTATAATTTCAACATAAAGTCAAATAAATTTGCCTCCTCCTTTAAAATCCTCTAAAAGACAGAAAAATTGTAAATAAGGAGCAGAGTTACATTATCATCTTGTTACGCGCATCACTTATATGTAAAGCGCTGACACAAGGCACGAGGCACGACGCGTGCGCATCATCGACCCAGTTGCTACGAGGGGAAACTGCTGACACAGAACACGAGGCCCGATGACACCGTCTACGTGACCGAGCCCGCGCACTTCGTATCTACCATCGATCGAGTCAATTTGATTCCCAATAATTGTAATTTTTATTAAAATAAATTAGTTTGTAATAAATTCGGTTTTTTTTGAGTCCTCCGGCAGTAGCCTACGTAATTGGCGCAGTCGGTAGGATTCCCGGGTCGTACTTGCGATAACCGGTATATCGCACCGCGTTCGCTACGATAGACTTTCAACGTCGCACCGGGAGATCCTGAACAACGAGACTACGCCGGAGATCCAGATATCGATACCGCTCAACGAAGACCAGAATGTTCATGTAAGTCCGCTGAATTTTCTTAGTGGTTGCTTACTTCCTTTTTGTGTGTAGGTTCCATATATACCTTATCCAACATTTTTTATCCACGTAGATCGAGTACACCTAGGTTAGTTAGTAGTAGGAATAGAAGTATAGATTTTAGACGCGATATTAGTCCTGAAATTGAACCCGAGATGGCTGATTTAGACAGTATATTCAAAGCCCTCCGCTTAGTTCCCGATTTTGATGGGAATCCGAACGTACTTACCAGGTTCATAAAATTGTGTGACCAGTTAGCAGTTGAGTTTATCCGAGAGGGGCAACCGTTAAATAAATTAGCGTTTTTAAATGGCATATTGAATAAAGTTACGGGGCCCGCCGCCCGTCTGATTAACGCTAACGGTGTACCTAATGATTGGGCAGGCATCCGTAGTGCTCTTGTAAATAACTTTGCCGACCAGCGAGATGAGACCGCTCTCTACAACGATTTGGCTTTACTCACACAAGGTTCCGGCACGCCGCAGGAATTTTATGAGCGTTGCCAAGGACTTTTCAGCACTGTCATGACGTATGTTTCATTGCACGATACCCTAGATTCAACTATTGCAGCCAAACGCGATTTATATCGTAAACTGACCCTGCAGGCCTACCTCCGCGGTTTGAAAGATCCCTTAGGCGCGCGTATTAGATGTATGAGACCAGAAACTATTGAGAAGGCTCTAGAGTTCGTGCATGAGGAGACTAACACTATGTATTTGCAGAGCAGAAACGATAACTTGTCGGATAAGAAAACCTCGGCTCGAATGCCACCTAATCAACCGAACGAATTTAATCATAAAATGCCAGTCTATCCAAATAACATGCTTGTTCCGTTTAAACCCAATCCTTTTAACATGCCTGGTCCGTTTAGACCGCAAGGACCGCACTTTATGCCACGGCCTTGGCCATCTCAGCACCAATTTGGAATGCCGTTTAACCCAAATAACATACAACCACGTGGGCCGACCCGTACGCAACAAGTATTCGGCACACCACCGCCTAATAATAATCAGGGTGGTTCTGGATTCAGAATACCCCCAAGAAACCCGTACCCGCCGAGTAACGGTCCCAAGCCGATGAGCGGCGTGAGCCACTTTGTACCCAGGCCCCTGCCTGCTACCAACAGCTGGAATTGGGCACTACGTGGCAATCCACCACCTTCCAACTATCTTAAAACCCGCGACGTTAATGTGAACGAGTGTTCAAATTATGGGGAAGTCTATTATTACCCCGACATATCCGACTACTTATACATTGACCCCTATAACCAAGACTATCTTTATTTCAACGACTGTACATATGACCACGTCATACCGGAACAGACCGACAACACTAACGACAAAGACGAGCCAGGTACTGCTCACCAACAGCAACCCTCAACCAGTCAGGATTTTCAGGAAGCTCCGAAGTCAAACAGCTTAGGATAGAATTAAATTTGCAAACCCAAAGGCAGCTACCGTTTGTTCGTATCCATAACCCTCCACTTAACTTTCTGATAGATACCGGTGCAAACCAATCATTCATCAGTCCAGAAGCAGTCCAGAATTATTTCCCGCACATACCTCTTAACTATGATCCATTCGAGGTTACTAACGTTCATGCCACAAGCAGGAGCGACTGCTCTATTAACTTACCTTGCTTTCCTGAATTTGGTGACACGGAATCAATTAAACTATTCGTATACAGATTCCACGATCGTTTTGATGGTTTGATAGGAATGGATTTACTTACCAAATGGGAGGCTAAATTAGATTTGAAAGATCTTACATTTATAACTAAGTTCGCAATTAATCCCATCCAAATTTATAATTCTCGAAATTTAAATCTCTATGAGGAAATCATACCAGCGGGAAGTTCCAAATTAATACGGTTACCTGTTAATGCACCGGATGGTGAGGTTCTTGTAGAGGAACATATAATTTGCAATTGTATTATATCCGAATGCCTAACCACCGTTTCTAATAGCCGCGGTATAGTCGAAGTGACCAACCCAACCCACAACGATATAGTATTTTCACTAGACCAAGCCACCCAGGCCACGATATTTAATGTTGAATGCACTGAGCAATTTTCACCTCGCGCTACAGATGTTACATCCCGGTTACGCACCGATCACCTAAACGAGGAGGAAAAGGCAAATTTATCGGCACTGTGTTCAAAGTACGCCGACGTCTTTTACATTGAAGGCGAGGCATTAACTTTCACCAACAAGGTAAAGCACAGTATTAAAACTACAGACGAAATTCCAGTTTATACTAAAAGTTACAGATATCCGTTTATACACCGTCAGGAAGTTAGTGATCAAATAGCGAAGATGTTAGATCAGGGAATCATTAGGCCGTCCGAATCTGCATGGAGCTCACCAATTTGGGTCGTCCCAAAAAAAAGTGACGCCTCCGGAAAGCAGAAATGGCGTATAGTCATTGACTTTCGGAAGCTAAATGAAAAAACGATCGATGACAAATACCCTATCCCAAATATTACAGACGTCCTGGACAAACTAGGCAAGTGCCAATATTTCAGTACCCTTGACCTAGCATCAGGTTTCTACCAAGTGGAGATGAACCCCAGTGACATTCCCAAGACCGCCTTTAACGTTGAACATGGGCACTTTGAATTTTTGAGGATGCCCATGGGACTTAAAAATTCTCCTTCCACATTCCAACGAGTGATGGACAATGTACTTAAAGGACTCCAAAATGTTATATGTCTCGTCTATCTTGACGATATAATTGTATTCAGTACCTCTCTCCAGGAACACATGAACAACTTAGAAAAGGTGTTCCAGAGGTTAAGAGAGTCTAACTTCAAAATCCAGCTAGACAAATCGGAGTTCTTAAAACTCGAAACCGCATACTTGGGTCATGTCATCAGTACCGAAGGGATAAAACCTAACCCTGACAAGATCACCGCTATTCAAAATTACCCCATACCTAAAACACCTAAACAAATTAAACAGTTTCTCGGACTCCTCGGTTATTACCGAAAATTCATTCCAGACTTTTCTCGTATTACCAAACCTCTGACACAATGTTTAAAGAAAGGCAAAAAAGTAACCTTAGATTCAGATTATACTAAATGTTTCGAGAAGTGCAAGACTCTACTAACAAACGACCCTATCCTTAAATATCCCGACTTTGACAAAGAATTCATCCTAACCACAGACGCTTCCAATTTTGCAATCGGCGCGATACTCTCACAAGGTCATATTGGCTCAGATAAACCCATAGCTTATGCGTCACGGACGCTTAATGAAAGTGAAGTAAATTACAGTACAATAGAAAAGGAATTACTAGCTATTGTATGGGCGACAAAATACTTTCGGCCTTACCTCTTTGGACGCAAGTTCAAAATAGTAACGGACCACAAACCGTTACAGTGGGTCATGAGCGTCAAAGAACCAAATTCACGATTAACCAGGTGGCGGTTAAAATTAAGCGAATATGATTTCACCGTCATCTATAAAAAGGGCAAACACAACACCAATGCCGACGCCCTTTCCCGCGTTGAGATCTATAACGAGGAGGTTAGTTCGATGATTGCAAACGCAACTGACAGACCACCATCCCTAGCTAACTCCAGCACCCTGACAGCACATACCTCTGAAGAAAACCCTATACTTGACATACCCATCACCGACGATCCACTTAATAAATTTCACCGACAGTTGTGCTTAACCGTTGTAGGTGACTTTAAAAAACGGACTACTGCATCTAAGCCTTTTGACACCCACACTCGAACATCCGTCCAGCTATCTGAATCTAACTTGGAAGAGGATCTGGTTAACGCCATTAAGGAGTACGTCAACCCTAAGATCAAAACTGCCCTGTTAATAAATCCACCCCTTGCAATGTACAACATAATCCCTCTGTTACAAAAACATTTTAAAAGTTCATCTATGAAATTGGTATTGGCAAAAAAGGAACTTGAAAACGTAAAAGAATACCTGAGGCAGCAGGAAATTATTCGTCACTACCACGAAGGCAAGACCAACCATCGTGGCATCAACGAGTGCTTCCTAGCTCTATCTGTTAAATACTATTGGCCTAAGATGCGAGACCACATAACCAAATTCATAAATGACTGCGTAATATGTGGGCAAGCAAAGTACGATAGGAGCCCCATAAAGCAAAAGTTCAATATAGCGCCCCCGGCCACCAGACCTTTCGAAATAATACATATGGATAGCT
Organism: Standfussiana lucernea; assembly: GCA_964057025.1. NCBI lineage: Eukaryota > Metazoa > Arthropoda > Insecta > Lepidoptera > Noctuidae > Standfussiana > Standfussiana lucernea. The sequence goes on from OZ059789.1 coordinate 4,847,732, forward strand.
TTTCAGCACAGAATGAAAAATACGTAACGTTCATAGACGCCTTCTCAAAGTATGGTCAAGCTTACCTCCTTCGAGATGGGACTGCAGTCAGTATCATACAAGCTTTACTAACTTTCAGCACGCATCATGGCCTACCACTAACCATTATTACAGATCAAGGGACCGAATTCACCAACCAGATGTTCTCCGAGTTCTGCAAGGTTCATAAAATAATTCATCACCAAACACTCGCATACTCACCTAACGCTAACGGTAATATTGAACGCTTCCACTCCACTATACTGGAACATCTTCGTATTTTGAACCTAAAACACAAAGATGAGCCAGTCGTACATCTGATGCCATATGCTATCATAGCGTACAATAGTTCGATCCATTCCTTCACACGATGTAAACCATACGACCTTATATTAGGACACACTGACCCACGAGACCCGATTGACATAGATCTGACCGGACACCTACTACAACAATATACTGAAACACATAGAGAACGCATGCAAAAAGTATACGAACTAATCAATGAGACGTCTCTCGCTAATCGAACGGCGCTCATAGAGAGTCGTAATAAAACCCGTGAGGACGAGGTCGATTATGAACCCGACCAACAAATATTCATCAGTAATCCCTCCGCTAGTAGATCTAAACTTGCACCCAGATACAACCAGGACACCGTCCTAGCAAACTTACCTATCCATATTTATACTTCCAAGAAAAAGGGACCTATAGCTAAATCTAGACTAAAGCGCATCCCTAAAACAGCGAAATTGTTGCAGGATACCCCTGATGCTGTCACTTAGCCTAACATGGGCGCAGGAGATCAATCTAGAACGACTTGACAATGGACCTGGACTATTGCCCTTCAAACTAGGGCCCATGAAACTCATTACTCATTATCATACATTCCTGCAGAACATAGAACTAACAGACATAGACAACAACATTAACGAAATACGAATTCAACTTACTAAAGCCACAGATAGACTAGACAATTACACCCGCACGTTATACGAGCTCCAAATAGATAGTTTGAACGAGAAACTAAATAAAGCCTCATCTCATCTACAAAGCCTAAAGCCCAATCGAATCAAGAGAGGTTTAGTAGATGGTCTTGAATCCGTAATTAAGAGCATTACAGGAAACCTAGATCATACAGATGCCATTAAATATGATAACGCCCTTAAAGCCCTCAACGATAATCAGCAACAAGTAGCTATTGAGCTAAATCATCACATAAGCCTGAGCAAAGGTTTGATGAATGAGCATACAAAAATTATTACAAAATTAGTAGAAAACCAAGTACGATTAAATGACAGTCTGCATATTTTACTTGACGCCGATAAGTATAAACAACACAACCTCATAAAGTTCGCAAAGTTTTCGCAAATACTGCAAATAATTAGCAATAACGTAAATAGTTTATTAAGTGAATTAAGTAGGTTAGAGAGCGCGATAGCACTTTCCGGTCAATTGCATACTCATCATTCCATGTTAAGTAATGAAATATTAAGCAATATGATACGCAAACTAAGCGCGCTTTATAATAAAGACCAACTATTAGAATTAGAAATTAGAGAATATTATGACATCATTAAACCATTAGCTTATTATAGTGGAAGCCAAATAGTTTTTGCATTTAAATTTCCCATAACGTCTCCATTAAAATTCCTGCTGTATAAGTTAGTCATTGTACCAAATAGAAATAAGCAAGCCATCATCCCGTCCTTCCCATTCCTAGCAATCACTGGAAACATTCATGCGTACATAGAGGCAGAATGCCCGAAGGTAGCTTCAGAGTATCTCTGTGAAGAAAAACTCAACCACCAAATGAGAACCCATCCAGACTGCATCTGCGATATTATCGGAAGTCAAACGCCACACAAATCATGCAACACGATTACTATTACCCTGACGAAGCCTGCAATGGAAAAGTTAGACGACCGCCGCTACGCTCTCGTGTTCCCGAAACCAACGCAAGTCCAGTTAATCTGCGAACAAGAAGAATCCATAACCCTAGCTGGAAGCTTCCTAGCTACTATTCCACATAATTGCAAACTACAAACAGAAGAGTTCACTATCGTCAACATTAACGACCACATTAGGGGACAACCCATGAAGATAAGTAACGTGCCAGATGACATCGAAGGATCAACCATGCCACCCCTTCAAATCAGTGCTATTAACTTAAAGAAACTGCACGATATTCAAGATAGAATAGACTCACAGAAGCCAATCCACATTGAACCAACCTCAACTATCTACCATACGACAATCCCATTTTATGGTACACTACTTGTCTTATTTTTACTGGGAGCAACACTATTATACCGAGCCCACATCCGCCGAAAGAAGCAGATGACATCACCAAATGAAGCCACGTACGCCGAGCCTGAAACATCTGAAACCCGCCGCCAGAACCAGCCGGCGTCCCAAGATCAATCTAAACTCTCGACGATATTTCATCTCAAAATCTGAAATAGTCGTCGATCTGAGGGGGGAGGTGTTACGCGCATCACTTATATGTAAAGCGCTGACACAAGGCACGAGGCACGACGCGTGCGCATCATCGACCCAGTTGCTACGAGGGGAAACTGCTGACACAGAACACGAGGCCCGATGACACCGTCTACGTGACCGAGCCCGCGCACTTCGTATCTACCATCGATCGAGTCAATTTGATTCCCAATAATTGTAATTTTTATTAAAATAAATTAGTTTGTAATAAATTCGGTTTTTTTTGAGTCCTCCGGCAGTAGCCTACGTAATTATCTCTTCTTAATATTTCATAACAAAAAATAAACTTTAACGCGGATCACCCAAAGCCCCAGATCGATAGATATGAGTGTGGAGTGCATGGCTCGTACTGTACTTAGGGTAGGTACCGCAATATCTACGTGCAAGGGTCCTCCCCTCTGACTCATAAAGAGGGTGGACTCCCTCCAACTTTTGAGGGTTTGGTCGATATTGCTCTCTTTTGTTTTCGCACTTTGAACGCAATGTGTACCGTTGAAACTCGATTTCGTGATAGTATGTTAACTATTTAAAAGGTCGGATAGGTAAGCTCGATGTTATCAATTACGCGGAGTACATTCAGACAATCTGTTTAAATGTGTGTTGGACTATTTCATTTTTAAAATGTGGTTAAAGAATAACATAATACTTACCCATAATTATGTTTATTGAAATAATCTTTATGTGTAAACTATGGGTGTTCTATTAGCAGAGTTGGGCAGTAAGTATTGAAATACAAAAACATATTTGGTATTTGCATTTCAATTACTTGATTAAATTGTAATTTGTAATTCGTATTTCAAATACCTGGCGTCGAGGTATTTTGTAGTTAGTATTTCAAATACTTATGGCTTCAAAATACATTTTAATATATATTTAATATAAATTTACCCGAATATAAAAATGTGTTCATATAATTTAATCAGGACCTGTAGAAAGATTGTTTTCTTTAGCAGGTTTTATACATTCTCCAACAAGAGGCTGTTTGTCTGTCAGTACATTTAAAAATCTGGTGTTCATGAAAAGAAACTTTGGTTTTACTGATTAATCTTCTTTTACTCTGCTTATAAGCAGCCCAGTACTCGTAAGTAATCCAGCCCATGCTGGGCTGAATTACTTACTATTCTTAATAGTATTTTAAATAAAAATAGCTAAAATACTGTATTTTGTATTTCAAATACATTAGATACTTAAAGATATTTTGTATTTCGTATTTCAAATACTTGCGAGATAGTATTTTGTATTTCAATTAAAGCAAAGCATGTATTTTGCCCAGTCCAGTTTATGAGATACACCTCTGCCTAACCTTTTGGGGATTACAGGCGTGATTTTATGTTGTGTAATCTATACAAATTAAATTAAATTGAAGTGTCTATTTGTGATTTCTAAATAACAGCTTTTTACTGAATTCATGTGACAGTATATACGGAAAATATAACAGGTGTTTTTTTTTGCTTGTTCCGGCTAATGACCAAAACGGCTTGACCAATTTTGATCGGTTTATGTAGAAAAGGTAGGAACAAATGTATTTGGCGTGAAAGATCCCAGATAGCGTTGAATTATTTTAATGGTCTTGTAGTCCACCCCATTTAGGGGCTTCGTGGTCATTGAACTTGGGGGTGCAATCATCAATACGTAGATGAACAGGGTACAGCATATTGCACTTTATAGCACAACCGCAGTGTAATACGTCTATGCAGTGAAAATTCAATCAATCATTTTGTGTTATCTGTAATTTCATAGTTATTCTTACCTCTGATTTCACATCACTTACAGAATCAGTTATGTTTTTTGTTACTTAAAGTCTGCAGTTGTGTGCTAATCGGTGAGGCTTATCTTTGTTTATGCCACACGAGGTTGCTATTGCAGTGTTGATTTGCTGCTGTCGGCGATAAAGTTGTTGTGCAAGGGCAGTATGACAGTAGGTACTTTCGTGCACAAAAATAAAAAGAACAAATGAAACATAATTGAAAAAAGTTTTATTCCAGACACGTAACTAGGCCGTACATGAAAAGCAACACTTCAATGCTCTACATAACTCTATGCCCAATAGACAAGGAGACCACACAGCAACAGCCAAAAAAAATAAAGTTATATCCACAAATTGTCTCCACACTTGAAGAACAGTGAGACAACGCGGGTGAATCCCAGCGAACTTACAGTACGCGTTCAGCCACGGTTTCTCTCTCAGCGCACTCATGAATGGACTCCATCCAACGCCAGAGCCTAGTCGTCGCCACGGGGCTTGCTTTTCAGAGTGCAGTACGAAATTAGATACAGGATGGTCCTTGAGATTTTCTTTACCCTCTTTCACACATTTCCTTGCTTGACATTTTAATTTAAAACGTTGCAGTTTTTGTAGGCCGGGGCCGTTACTAACCGCCTTTTGGCACTTTATCCATGCGCATTTAGGATCGCGTTGGCACGACTTACATGTTAGGCATATACCTTTTGGGCCTGAGACTATACTATGCAAATTACCTAAAATATCTTCTTCACTCGTTAAGTTTAACTTACTGACGTCATAGACGGATTCAGCTACAAGCAGAGAGTCAGATGTATTATTGTGTTCCGGGATTTTTTTCAATTTATTTTGTTTCTTATCTATGATCTCTTTGTTACGGATTATAACTTCTTGCTCCAGTTTCTGCTTCCTGTTGTTTTCATTTGGAGCTCGATGGTATCCAGATTCTGACGCAGAGGCTTCTTTCTCAGATTCAACAGGGCAAATCGTCGTTCCACGTCTTTTATATTTTATATATTCTGCACATCTTTCAGCTACTTTTTTACATATTGTACTTCCACATTCACCGAGGTCACGTTTCTTAACTTGTTTGTTGTTTAGATTCGAGACAGGCTTGCAGGCGCAACATGGACACGCCTGTTTATTTTTTCGATGTAACACTGATTCCTCTTCATGTTTCTCAATTTTAGTTGGTATCACAATGTCCTTCGGTATAACAGTTGGTATTGCATCCTTATTGTTTTCTTTATCGAAAGAGATGCTAGCCGACGGAAGATTTCTTGTTCTTTTAATGCCTCCACAACAAGAACATAATTTAATGTATTCAACATCATCAGAATTTTTAAATTTTGAACTTTTAAATAAAAACGAAACAGGTTTGGAATCATTTTTTGGGTCTGTTACTATGGCATCGTTAGGCTTAAATTTTAATATTTTATCAGTACGTAACGTAGTAAAACGAACATTTTCGTGTTTAGGAGAAGTCGGTTTGAGCTTGTTTTGACAATTATATTTGATGAATTTTATTCCAGTATTTTGTAATTTAGTCCTTTGGTGGTCTCCAGATTGAAATCGAGAATATTTCTTTTTATAATCATTCCTTCCACTTACTCTTGCAACTTTAAGGCTTTTAGTTTTTTTTATATCTGCAGTAGCTGCTTTATTTGGATGCCGTTCACTATTAGAAGGTTTTAAATTGTCCATCAATGGGCGTTTATTGGTCGCTTTTTTAAATTCCGTCCTGCTCGTCGAGTCCTTAGTATTTTGTTTATTAGATCGATTTTTAAATATTTTTTTACAATAACAATACATTTTTTTCAGAGTAGATTCATTGGGTTCAGGGTGTTTATGTATATCCTGTGCTTCTTGTTTTATTGGGTGTTGACCCGAAAAATTACATTTGCGGCAATTACAACATTCTATATGACGGTTAAATTTTTCATATTTACCTGGTGCGTATGACATTATTGTTTCTATTTCTTGAGGATTTCTTTTGTCATACTGTTTTGTAGACTGCTGTATTTGGTATTGGACCCAGTACTCTTTTGGTTTATAAAATGACGGCGGCCTAATTTCTTCTACTCTACCAACAGTTAAGGTTTGAGCACGAGAAGCTTTTTGTATTTTTTTGTGTCTTCCACGAACATGACGAACGGAGTCGTAATCCATATCTGGAGGTACCTTTTCTTTAATTTTGTCCATAACTGGAGGTAACATTTCTTTAAAAAATTCAATATTGAAACTTAAGTTTGAAGAAATTTTTACGCCTTGTCTTGCATCTCTTCCAAGCAAAAACGAATATCGTGGTTCTTCTACTATATTTTCTACTTTTTCAGGTGAATAAGGTTGTCCTTGATATTTTGTTCTTTTATGTGTGTAACCCGGTATGAATTGAGCAGCAATGCTGGAAACAGACCTACGTGGGGAACGTTTTATACGTATTCCAATTTTAGTCGGTTTTCGAGGTTCACCTCTGCCGAACCCTTGGGAGATTACAACACGTGATGTTTTGTAATGTTTTCGAGTTAATATTCGAATGCTCTTTTTAAGGCTCTCTAACGGAGTGAATTCTCCTGGTTCGCACACACCATTTTCACATACAGGGTGCAATTGTTGCAATGGATCGAACTTTCCTTTTGTCGATGTTTTCTTATCTGACATTTTAACTGATGTTTTCTTATCTGATGCTTTAACGGAGGGTATAATAGAGGGTTCTGGGACCATTTTACATTCACATGATTTTCTGCATTTGCAGTTCTTATTTTTTTCTGGTTTATTACATTCACATGTTTTAGGATAGCATTTGCATTTTTGTGCTTTAGGACCTTCACATCCACACTTACCAACTTTAACTGTATAGCATTTGCAATTTTTTGATTTGTCTTTATTACACCGACACTTATCTTGTTGCACAGGAATAAGGTTAGGATCTTCTCTCATTGAAACCGTAGAAGGATTGCATTTGCAGCATTTACATTTCTTCCCTTTTTTACATGGGTGTCCGGCTTTTTCCACAGCGAGTGTATTGCATTTGCATGTGGGGCATTTGCATTTTTTGCCTTTTCTACATGGAAGCTGGGATATTTCCAGAGCGAGAGTATTGCATTTGCATGTGGCGCATTTGCATTCCTTGCCTTTTTTACATGGATACTCAGTTATTTCCTGAGCGGGAGTATTGCATTTGCATGTGGTGCAATTGCATTTGTTGCCTTGCTTAGATAAACTCCGAGCGCGAGTATTGCATTCTTTGCATATGGAGCATTTGCATTTTTTGCCTTTTTTACATATAAACTCGTCTTGATCCCCTTTCCCAGAAACAATTTTCTTATCTCCTTTCCTAGGAACAGTTTTCTGATCTCCTTTCCCAGAAATGATTTTTTGATCTCCTTTTCCAGAAACAGTTTTCTTATCTCCTTTCACAGAAACGATTTTCTGAGTTTGTTTCTGATTAATATTGCATTTGCAGCATACGCATTTTTTTCCTTTTTTGCATGGAAAATCATTAGGTTCTAAAGTATAAGTATTGCATATGCAGCATTTGCATTCTCTCCCTTCTATGCATGGAAACTCATTTAATTCCGACTTTCGTCCCGACTTCGTCTCTTGTTCCAAGGGTTTAATAGAGGGTTCTGGGACCATTTTACATTCACATGATTTTCTGCATTTGCAGTTCTTATTTTTTTCTGGTTTATTACATTCACATGTTTTTGGAAAGCATTTGCATTTTTTTGCTTTGACTAAAGGACCATCACATCGACAGTTTTTAGTTTTAGTGCCTATTTCACGAGCTCCTACTACTGGTTCAATTTCTGCTTTAGTTTTTGATTTAGTGTGAGTAGATACACATTTAAATGAAGACTCAGCTGATTTTTTAGAGATACATTTAAAGGAAGATTCTGCAGATTTTTTAGAAATACATTTTACGGAAGGTTCTTCTTTTTTAGACGATTTTTTAAAGGACAAAGATTTAATCATTGTTTTTGTTTTAAGAAACCGCTGTTTTCCTTTCTTTTCAAATTTTAACGTGCAAAAACATCGTTTCAGTAAAGGTGTACCTGTACCCTTAGAATCAGATTTTGTAAATTCTGATTGTAATTTTAAATCTCCAGAATGGTCTTTTTTGCCATATGAGGTCGTACTTTTCATACTATTTAATTCAGTCACTTTACCTCTCTTGATTGTTCTTGGCTTAATAAATATTAATTTCTTTATACTTCTTTTCTTCATTTTACTCCTTTCATCTTCTTTTTCAGTGTTACTAACTTCACGCAAAGATGGAATTTGCGGGGACTGATCTTTGAAAAATTCAACTTTTATATTGAAATTAGATCCCAAACGTACTGCTTCTCGATTAAGATTAGTTTCACGTGTGGCTCGGGGTGCCTGCTGGGTAGGAATAGTATCATCTTTACTTTGATCATTTTGTCGTTTTCTCCAAGGAGAATAAGATCTCGCTTTTATTTTAGGTCTATATTTTCTTTTTTCACCTGATGTGCTAGAAATTGACTGGCTTACATCATATTGATCATCGCGTCGAGCAATCTTAACATTTCTCCGACGTGGAGAATACGACCTGGCTTGTATTCTAATAGGTCTATATTTTTTTCTTTCAGCTGTCGAGCTAGAAATCGATCGGCTTTTAGACGGTACGGTACCAGCCTGTTTTGACTGCACCCTCCTTTTAATTATTTTTAAACATTCGTATGGATCACATTCGCCAGGCACACACACGCCAGGTTCGCATTCGTAGGGTTCAAGTTTTCTCCCAAGAAATTGATTTTGTTTTTTAGTATGCTTATTTTTTTCTGAAATTGTAACGTTTTCTTTTGTTAGGGTTTTTTTATTCTTTGTTTTTGAAAGATCACTCAAACAGTCAAAGGGGCTTCCTTGGTTTTCCATGTTACAGCGTAACTGTACAAATTGACTTTGATTCCTAGTATGTCTATTTATCTCTGAGCTTGAAACCTTTTCTCTTGATAGGTTTTTTTGTATTGTTGTTTTTGAAATATCACTGATACATTCAAAGGGGCTTCCTTGGTTTTCCGTGTCACAGCGTAACTGTACAGTGCAAAAACATCTTTTCAAAAACGGTGCTACAGATTCAGTCATTATAGAACTCATTGATGGACCCAAAGCTTGAGAATCCATATCTCGATTGTCTCTCGAATACTGCACTCTGTTATTTCTGAAATAAGTCGGTTGCCCTTCTGTAGATCTGCTTCTGATTATCTTGGGTTTGTCGACGTAGCGAACTACGTATTGCCTTATTGGTTTCGAAGTTGCACCAGACCCGCCGCTAGATTTATCTTTAGCAAATTCTATGCCAAGATTAAATTTTGATCCTATCTTCACTGCTTGTTTGTTAGATTTCTCGGTACTTCTATATTCTAAACTTCTAGACTGTGGTCTTACATCTCTATGCTGTCTTCTTTCTCTATACGGTCTCCTTTCTCTATGCTGTCGCTTTTCTCTATACGGTCTTCTTTCTCTATATGGTTTTCTTTCTTTATACCGAGTTAGAGTATCTCTCGTCCTCATGGGTTTTCTGCGTTGCTTATCAGATTGCGACTCACTGTCTCGGTATCCACGGCCATACCTTGCCATGTTCGCAGTTGATCTTGTTTCACGTCGATCGGTCGATGTTCCTGATGAGTACATAAGTCGTTTCTTGATACGTTTTAAACACTCATAAGGATCACACTCACCAGGCACACAAATTCCAGGTTCGCATTCGTAAGGCTCTAATTTATGGGGAAATGCTCTATGCTGTCTCGCTGGCCTGAAACGTCCCTCCGACTTTTTCGATGATTTGATACTTCCCTCTGACTTTTTCGATGACTTGATACTTCCCTCTGACTTTTTCGATGTTTTGTTACTTTCTTCCGGCTTTTTCGATGAAATTTTACTTCCCTTTGACTTTTTCGATGACGTGATAGTCTTAGGGGATGTAACCTCTTCTACAGGAGGAGGACACGTGCAAATTTTCTGATTAGGCTTACACAAGCATGTACTGGTTTTTTGTTTGTCGCATAAGCATTTATGTCTTTTATTGGTTGTTTTTTGGTATGGGGGTGCGGTTTCTTCGACCTTATTGTCGACTTGGGACCCGGCTTTCGACCCGGTTTTAGACCCGGCTTTGGACTCGACTTTTGAACCTAATGGGGACCCGACTTCAGACCCGACTTTGGATCCGACTTTGGATCCGACTTTGGACCCGACTTTAGACATGGCTTTGGATACAGCTTTAGACACCCCCTTTTTCTTGGCTTTGGACACGATTTTAGTCTTTGCTTTAGTCTCGGCTTCGGTCTCGGCTTTGGTCTCGGCTTTAGTTTTCGCTTTAGATTTGCCTTTGGTCTTGTCTTTGCTCTCGGCTTTGGTTTTGGCTTTAGATTTGCCTTTGGTTTCGGCTTCAGTTTCGGTTTTGGATTTAGCTTTGGATTTACCTTTGGCCTCGACTTCGGTCTCGGTTTTGGTTTTAGCTTTGGATTTACCTTTTGTCTCGTCTTCGGTCTCGGCTTTGGTTTTGGCTTTGGATTTACCTTTGGTCTCGTGTTCGGTCTCGGCTTTGGTTTTAGCTTTGGATTTACCTTTGGTCTCGTCTTCAGTCTCTGCTTTGGTTTTAGCTTTGGATTTACCTTTGGTCTCGGCTTCGGTCTCGTCTTTCATATCGCCTTTGGCCCCGGCTTTGGTTTTGGTCCCGGCTTTAGCCTCAGCTTTGGTCTTGGCTTTTGTCTTCTCTTTGGCCTTAGCTTTGAACTCGGCTTTGGACACAGCTTTAGATACTGCTATGGACACAGCTTTGGCCATGACTTTAGTTTCACTTTTGCGCTTAGATTTTTTTTGAAGTTGTAATGTACAAAAACACCGTCTTAATATTGGGCCCAAACCTATGTCCCTCCTTCGTGTCGGCTCCATCTGAGAGTCACGACTAAATGTGGGAAATCGTCTTCCTCTCAACCCCCTATCTCTGGTTTTTACTTTACGATAGGCACCATGACCCCTATCTCTCGTAGGTATTGGTCGATACCTTTTAACAATAGGAGCAGCTGCTTGCACATTGAGATTAGGAGAACCCTTGTCTTTAAAAAATTCTATATTGAAACTGAAGTTCGAACCAATTCTAACGGCTTGTCTTTGCGGTGACTCTGATGACACCACTCTTTCTTCAATAACGCTTTCTCTAGGAGCATAATCTCGTTGTCTGCGTCTTCTACGTGGGCGAGCGTAGCTCGATTGTGTCATTCTTGATTTTGGCCAGTATGATCGTGATTGTGTCATTCGTGCTCTTGATGGGTTAGATGACGAAAAATAAGATGATGTTGATCTGGTTCGCGCTCTTCTCATACCAGTCATTTGATCCCTTAATAACCTTTTTCTTATTAATTTAATACATTCATTTGGATCGCAAAATCCTGGCTCACATACACCAGGCTCACATTCATAAGGTAAAAGACCCCGTGTTTGCGTATGGTCAGAGACTTCATAGTCAGGTTCGTCTCGTCGTGTTTGCGTCCTACCAATGCGTCTATATAATACACTAGATCTTTCGTGTCCTATGTTGCCATCTTTAATAAGTTGTCTTTGATACGCCGACATCAATTTAAGAGTACAGAAACATCGCTTCAATTTTGCGAACCGATACGGCCTTGCTTCAGTTGCTGCGTCAACATTAAGTCCTTGTAACTGTGCGGTGCAAAAACAACGTTGGGGATAACCAGTTGTCATTGTAGATTGACCACGGTGATATATACCTATTTGTGAGTCGTCATCACGAGTAGATGTTCCATCTTGTGAATAGGTATCTCGTCTCATCCTTCTATTAGCGTATACACCTTTTTGAACTTTTCTAACTTCCCTCGGTGACCTTTGTACATAGACTTCCGATGGCCGCGTATCAGTATCTTGACAGGGACCAGTCTGATCTTTATAAAATTCAATGTTGAAGCTGAAGTTGGAACTGATCTTGACTGCTTGTCTTGATGGTTTTGACTGACTGACTGATCTGTCCTGTCCTTGCCTGCTTATTGTGTCTATAGACATTACAGAAGGCCTAGATCTTACGGAAGTGGTTCTAGATCTAACATGTTTTGGTCGAAAACGTCTTGCCTGTATTCGTTTTCTTTTTCGTTTTTGTGTAGATGTCATGCTTCCGCTAGATGCGCTCGACGCCATTGAGTCTGTTCCAGAGTCTCTTGTATGTTTATTTCTTCTTTTTATTAATTCTAAACACTCATAAGGGTCACATTCGCCAGGGATGCAAATACCAGGTTCACATTCATATGGCAATAACCTACGTTTTCTACTTGTATTCTGACCTCTTTCAGATGTTCTAAGAACAGGTATTTCGTCTCGGAATTGAGGAGGTGTTGATGTACCATGTGTACCTTGTTCAATACTTTGTGACTCTAATTTTTTTTGCTGCCTTCCCTTTTTTTGTAATTTTAATGTGCAAAAACATCTTTTCAACATCGGTGTTATACTAGAAGCTCTATGACGCATTTGTCTCATCATCGATTGGGTTTCTCTGTTATGTCTACGCCTACGATATTTTGTACCTCTATCCATACCATGACTGGGATAGGTCGTAGAAGATCTGGATGATGTCTGGCGTTTTGGTACTCGGACAAAGTCTGCAGAAGGAGCTGATTTCGAGCTGCCTTTAGAAAATTCTATATCAAAACTGAATTTAGAACCAACTCGGACAGCTTGCCTATTTGCAGGAGCTGGTGCCGCAGCTGTTCGAGGTAACGTCTGGTATTTTAAGCCCTGAGGTCGGGGAGGTCGTGATCTAGGAATTCTTCTAGGATCGTGACCTCTTGTACGATATTTTGGTTCACGGACTCTATCTGATTGAATTTTTTTTTCACATCCACCCGATGAGGTAGTCTCACATGAACTGCTTCTTGATCTGCTTTCAGTGCCAGACATTCTTGAAACTTTTCTCCTTAATCGCTTCATAATCAATTTTTGGCATTCGTATGGGTCACATTCGCCTGGTATACAAATTCCTGGCTCACACTCATAATCCAGTAGCTTCCTCTTCTGACGACTTACTTGTATGTTCATGGTACAATAACACCGTCTAAGTAATGGTTGAACGCCGGTCAGTTGAGCAGGATTCATTATATTTTTTTCCTTTTCCGTTTCAGAATTTTCCGTTGTGCACTGTCTAAGAGCAAGCTTATCATTTGACTGTGCGATTTTGAGGATCTGTTTTTTTGTTTGATTATCGAAGTTATCAATTTCGCAACTGAATGCAGATTCAAATCGCACCGATTCATTTGAAGCAAAATGAAGTAAACTTTGATATTTGGAGTTGATTTGCAATTTATGTTTGGCTTTAAAGGCAATCATGGATATGGAGAAACCACATGTTGGATTTTCCTTGAAATACTGCCACTGCTTAATGTGACTTGAAGTGGTCCTTGAGCAGTTTATAGGACACAAAGAATCGATACAGTGGAAGTCATGATCGACTTTTAGTATTTCTGGTGTTTTAATTTTATTTTCGGCAATAGCAACTGTATTTACGGTAAAAACTTGTGTGAGTTCCTTTGTTCTAAATGGAGCAAGAGATTTACTACTTCTGCGGTGTTTATCCATTTTTGACATTTGTAATGTACAGAAACACCTGTGTGGAACTGGACTAACTCTATTGGCACCTAGGTGGGTTTTTTGACTGGAACTAAATCTTTTGGTTTGAAAATTACCTTCATGTTTATTGATTGAAAAACGATCATTCATGTTTTTTGTCCTGTTTTCGTTTAAATTGTTTTCGTGTGAAATGCTTTTGTAAATCTCTATATTAAAGCTAAAATTAGAACCCACATTAACACGTCGCTTCAATAATGTATCCATTTCCCTGGCACTTTGTGGCAGGTGAGATAATTCAGAGTATTTTCTCATTTTCTTAAACGTGTGTAATGGAGTATTTCGTTGTTGGAAATCAGATTTTACATATAAAACATTCGATGTGCTTCTTAATCTGCGTGTATCACTTGACTTTGATTTCATTTTAGCTTTTCTTGTTTCTTTTCTCAATTTGTTACTTTTATTCTTTTCTAATTTAAACGGCTTTAAATGTTTTGATTCGTATGACTTCAGCTGGTTTGTATATTTTGATTCAATGAGTTTTGAGCTTCTTCGAAAGTCCGAATTCATTTTATCTGTAATTATGTTAGATTTTGTATCAGTATTCACAACAACAGTGCTTGTCTTGCCGTATTTTCCTTTCTTACGTAATTTAAAAGAGAACCGCGTGTTTATGTGTCCAAGTAATAAACTCTGCTCTCCTTTTTTATTAACCAATACCGCACTTTTAGGTAGACTTTTTATGTCATTTTCGAAATTCAAGCCTTCCGAAGAACGAATTTTAGTGTCCTTTTTCATTTTGTTGTCTTTGTCCATCGGAAAGCAAAGGCAGTAAGAACGCTTGCTTACTCGGTGCGTCGAAATTTCTGATGACTGAGTTTTGTTTCCGTCCAACATACTCGTGGGTATGTGAGTTTCACTTTTTTGAGAAATCAATATAGAATTTATGCCTTTGGTTCCAGATAACAGCATTGATCGGGAAGTTAGAATAGATATATTAGATTTTGATTTAGGGAAATTAGTTTTGAAAAACTTTTTCCATTTTCTTCCTTCTTTTTGCTGTGAATAGCTGTCATATTCGTAAGGTAGTATATCTTGCTTCGTTACTTTAAATTTATTTAGAGAAGATTGAGACTGAACTTTAACGTTTGGCTCAATTATTGTGACCTTAATTTTATTTTTTTTATTTTCTTGCTTACTTAATTGTAATGTACAAAAGCATCTACGTAAATCGTGTTTTGTTCTAGTAGAAGTAGCAGAATTCCTTGTCTGTGATTTCTTGTATGGTAGTTGTTTGGTATCATCACCACATTTGCATAAAACCTTTACTTTGCTTTTGGTTATTTTAAGTCTTGGACTGGAAGGCTTTTTCTTTTCTAGTTGTTTAAAAAAGACAGATCGATTTTGAAGTTTCCATGGGTTTTCGTTCGTAATCGATTTAACACGCTGATCCTTATATATTCCTTTTTCTTCACTGCTATTATTTTTATCAATACATTCCCATTGGGACGCATGATGTGAAGTTGATTTTGCACCAAATTCAGAGTTTGATTGGCTATGCTTATACATGATTTTTTCTACTTCTTTACACACACAGTCGGTAATAAATGCATGAATTGATAGTTTTGTTTTATCTGAGATATCTTTATCAAGGCCATATGGTAAACGTTGATTATCGTCAGTAACATTATATTTTATTTCAAGGTGAGCATTAGTCTCGTTTTGAGTATTTCGTTTATTTCTTCGCACTGCTCGATTTTGATTTGCATAGTTAGAACACTCACATTTAGTTGCATGATCTGACATGTTTTTAGAGTCATGAAGACTTAAATTAGATGTTTTTACAAAAGCTTTTAAGGTAGGCAGCAAATTCTTTAGGTGGATAGTTTGCTTATCTTTGATATTCAGATTCTCGGTTCGGACATTCTTACTAATCCTAGATTTAGTATCATTAATTTTAAGTTTTATACTGCAGAGACATCTCTTAAGAGTGTGACTGCCAGCCTTGATGTTCTTTTGTGTAACATTAGATGATTTCTTTTGACGAGCAGATCCTTCATGCCGGCGAGGTTCTTTACTTACTGGAGGTCGAGGTCTATAGCGTAATGGCGCTGATAACAATCTAAGTCTTTTACGTAATAAGACCGATGATCTTGTTTTTGTTTTGTTTATTTGGTTGGATGTAACCGACGCTGATTTTTTATTGTTTGCATGAGAAATATTTTTAATTGAGCTTATAAATACTGATTCTTCGATGCCTGGTGTTATCACCGTTTTAGATTTGATTGGCTTTTTCCTCGGAGTTAAGTTGAAAGGCAGCAGTTTATTTATTTGATTGACGTCCTCTGCAGGATCCTTTTGAGGCGGAATCTTGCTTTCTTTTGATTTTTGTAGTTGATTTGATTCTTCTAAAGTGTATTCTTTAGGCTTTTTCGCAATCTCAGTGTTTGGTTCAGAAAAAATATGCTTTTTATTTAGTTTTTTCCCTCTTGAGTGTCTTTTTTGTCGTTTGTCGCCCGGTATAAAAGAAGTTTCTTTGGGAATACTTGTACTAGATGTGCTCGAAGTGTCACTTTTATTTGCATTTTCTTTTCGACCTTGATTGATTTTTTTTGTTCTTTGTGCAAGTCTTTGTTTCAATTCAGAATTCTGCACTTTGCGTTTGTCACCAACATGTTCTATAAACTTTGTTGCAGTTTTATTATCATGAATCATACTTTCTCCTGCTGTCTTCCCAACCATAGATCTCGGCTCGAGTTCTTTTTTTTGTGAATATTTGCGATCAGATTTTAAACTATCGTTTATCCTTTTTTTACCACTAGCAAGCTTTACCATTTGTGTAGGTTCCGTTATTTTAATAGGATTTTCTTGAGCTTGTTTTGATTTTATTTGTGTTTTATTACCACCTTCGTCAATATTTTCCATACCAACCGTAGAACTCGTCTCGGGTTCTTTTTTCTGTGAAATTATGCGACCAGCTTTTAAACTATCTTTCATATGTTTCTGAGCAAGCTTTAACATTTCTATGGATTCCGTTTGCTTAATGGCATTTTCATGAGTTAGTTTTGATTTTATTTTTGTTTTCTTACTACCTTCGCCAATAAATTCCATATATGGTGACGGGTAGGCTTTACCCCGTTTAAGTTTATGATGGGACTTCCTCAAAATGCCATGATTAAGAGACGCATATTTATGGTCATTGGAAACAGTAGAAAGATTTTCTCGTTCAGTGATTTGCTGTCTGGGGCGGGTTTTGTCAAACATTTCCCTAGATTTCTTGTTTTTTTCATGTTCATAACAAGCGCAGGTACAGGGGTCAGATTTAATATTTTTTGCTTCACCTGTTTCTTGCTTAGAACCAAGACTAGATCTTGAAGTAATGGTCCCGCCAGCGTGGACTTGTCTGTTCCTCCGGTTTTTCTGAACATTTTCATGAAGTCTTAATTTTGAACTACATGTACAACAACTGCAACATTCACTTAATTTTCTTATTCCCGTAGCAGCGCTTTTGTCCACTAAATCCACCAAAGCAAAAATATCACTACTCTTCTTAGCTTCCAAAAAAGCTTTTCTCATTTCTCTAGAAGATTGTCTAGGCTTTAAATCAGATGCGCTACTTTCACTGCTAGAGAACAGCTGACTTCTGAGAGCGTCATACAATGCTCTCGTTTTGATTAATTTGTCCAATAAATGACTTTGTCTTAAATGCATATGATATTTACTAGTCAATAATCTATTTATTCTAGATCCTTGCACCAGTAATCGCTTGAATGTTTGGCGATCTGATTCACTTTTGGAATCGCATGAAGTGCAGGAGCAACTATTGTTGTGCACGGAGTCTCCTTGTAATGGCTTCATTGTCGCGTTGCCTTTTTTGCCGGTTTTGTCAAAGCCATTTAAATAATAGAGGCGAATATTCTCGAAATTTTTGACAAATACAACTGCACATTAACAGTTTAATTAATAAAACTTTCGTATACTGCGTCACAACATAATTTATCTGAAAATTACAATGAAGTGATATCAATATTAAAGCCTCTCATTTCTGTTTTGTTTCATTAGACTTTCTGAGTACCTATGTTAGGCCATGGTCGGGTTGCATTGAAAGAGAAGGATTTATACGATACGAGGACTGTAATTATTTTGTCCACTAGACCCTCCGGGTCCACTAGGCCTTCCGGGTCCAACTACGGCAAGACGCCTCGCCTCAAGGGGTAGGCCTCTACAGGCTACTTTTTTCCACCTATCGCTATCTCTACTGAGCTTCTTTTTAGTGATAGTCGAGTTTACTACCTACTATACACACACTACCTACGATTCTCATAAGTTACTGAAACAAGGACCCTATTCCCTTACCAAGACTAAAACACTAAAACAATGAACCACCACCGGTCCACAACGAGGGACCGGGAGATCAAATAAATAAGCTATTTCACAGCATTTTCGTATGGTTTACTCCCAAACATGTTACTGCATATCGCCTCCTAGCACAAATAATAAAATTTCGTAATCGATTTACATTTAACAGAGAGATTTGAATAAATATAAAAATTTCAACAAAAACGCCGCATCTTGAGTAAAAATTTTGACGCAGGTGCCAAAATGACAGAAAGCCAATAATTTAAAAAATTCAAGATTTTTCATGATAGGCAGCAGATAGTCAGTCTTGCATTTAGTTTTAACCGTGGAAGTAAGAAGTACTTAAGTAGGTACTAGTTAGAAAAAAAGATAGTAGTATTTCCCTGTTGACAAAATATGTCAATCTAATAAATAGCTGGTAGAGACTTACACCCGTCTCCCCGAAGTCCTAACTTCGAAAGTTCCTCGACTCACAAGTCAGTAGAGGAGATCTTAAGGTGTCTCTCGAAAGAAACTGTAAATGTACAAGTTTGAAAGGTAGATAGTTTGCTTAGGCATCCCAGGATATAGCTCACGGATAGTTCCTCTGTCACCTGTTAGCCTCTGTCTGTCGCCACCATAACTTTCTTAAACTCTTATGTGGATAAAAATCTTCGCTCCTATTTTTTATTTATTATTCAATAATTAGCCTAAGCCTGATAGAAGCCCACAGTACTATATCAAACACATTTAGCGACATGCTGTTTTAATTCAAACAAACGAAGCATCCGGCGAAAGTGGAAATAAATACTTACTACTTAACGCAGACAAATACTTAACGCAGACAAATTACATATAAACAAACCTGAGATGTAGGACGGATCTATTTTACACACCACAACTATCAAGTTCAAATCAACGCATTTAAAGACAGCATTTAGGTATTCATCAGAGGTTAGTGACTTGCGACTTGCGAGACACCTGCGTGACAGGTTGCAAGAAGTCAACGGACAAACTTACCGAAGTTTCAGAAGTAGCAGCCTCCAAAAGTTCCAACTTCCAAATATATTTACACACACACCAAACACAGCACAATTATATTCACAAACATAGCACGCATAAAGTAAGTGAGAAATAAGTTATTCGCGAGTTTCATACAGCCACTGCACCGAACAATAACCAACTCACACACTCGGAAAGCAAAAGCAAACTAAGCGAAGAGCAGCACGGCACCGCACAAACTTGGAACCCCATAGAAAAAAAAAAACGAACTTTTGAATGGGGGCAAGTAGCTCTCTCTAGCGATCTTAGTTCGCAACTTTTTATCAGTTCGTGCTATAGACAACAGATGGCGTCAATACGGTTGCCAATTTTTATGGTTGCTTCTCGAATGGCGTAGTAGAGGTCGCTTATCACAAAACATAACATAAATTCCAACTTTTGTTCTTACCTTTAAATCATAGAAGGGCGATTTTTGTAGTGTTATGTGCGGTTGAGTACTTAAAATAAAGGATTTTTTTCCAATCTCTTTTGAGGAATACTTACAATTATAAATGTTTATAGCTTGAACTATGTGTGTCCCTAAAACTCTGTTGGTGTAAGCATTAAGGGAAAATTAAAAGTACATTCGTTAAAAATCAACTTGCATAATAATTTTATTATTTCGACATATACTTAATTTATAATAAATAGGTACAAATAACATACATAGTATTATCAATTTGTCAAGTAGGTATAATTTAAGTACCTACCTAGTACACAGTGGATTTTTGAGATGAGGCAGTATGGACAGACAACAGTTGTAGCTGAAGAAAAACATAATTTAAGTGGAAGTGCCGGGGTGGCCTGCAAAATCCAAATTATCTTTCAATTTTTCCAATTTGCAGGTCAGTGTCAGGCTGTATGTTGATTAGTCTTACCAATCACTCATGAAATAATCAAAGAGTAAAATTAAAAAAAAAAAAATTGTGTGCTACCCATAATATCTATTCCTATTTGGCATTATTTTCTGATTGCCAGTTGGTTATGCATGTTTTTTTTAAATTACTAAATAGGGTTGCTTTTGGCCACAACTCGCCTGATGTGAAGCAATGGCACGGCCTAAGGTGGAGCACACTTGCCTAGATAACAATAGTTTTACACAAAATAATATACTTTGGGAGAAGGCCTTTGCCCAGCAATGGGATGTCACAGGCTAACAATATCAGTAATAACCTTTAAACTGATGCTTTGCATTAAACTTGTTTAACTAACCACCAGATCTAGTAAATTGTAACAGCAAAAAATCACTTTATATTGCCAAAAATAGTAAATGATCACCAAAATTAAATCTCCATTTAAACGTGACATTAGAACCAAACATTTTACAACTTGTGATTGTACTTAAAGCAATCAATTCCAAATTATGATTGTTTAATCCAAAAATAGTTAATGGCCACCAAAATTTAATAGTATTTTAATATAACATTACATTTAAATATGTAACATCTTATCCTATAGTAACATCTTCTTATCCTAAGTAAATTATTCCAGATAAATCATTACATACCTAAAAATAGTAAATAAACCCCTATGATATTGTAAAGTCATTATAAAAGTCTGAGCTTTTTATGACTCTAATTATTAACCACTCCTAACTAAATAGCTATTTTCGTTTAGTCTACATTTGACAGATTCTACATATTACAGCTTCTACATATGATTAGGCGCAACCTACATAACCCAGTCAACGGAGCCCCGCGAAAGGGGCTCCTATTACTGGATGGTTTAATAAAAAATTAGCCTAAGCCTCAAGTCACGAGCTCACTTCGCTCATTCTTGCATCCTATGTGTATTTAGGTAGAAATAGTGCAATAAATTGCTCATTATTTGGTGATCAATTTACTAAATTTGGTTGCATAGTACAATTTATAGTGCTTAGGTTTAATTTTTTTGCTGATTGGTATATATTTTAGGTAATAGAGGTTATGGTCACAAAGTTAGTTTTTGGTGGTCATTATATTTATCCCCAAACTAAATCAACCACAAGTACAACCAAAAAGGACTTCTGCTTAATGTTCAGCATGGTTTACCCTACAATATCATAATCTATTAAATAATTCAGTATTCTAATTATGATTTAACTTCTTCTTCTTCAGATTCCGTATCAGATTCAGTTGGGGGCCACATGTCCCTGTCATCCTTCTCATTTCTAGCTGATTCCAAATATTTCTCTTGAGCTTCTAACACACTTTTGCTATCGGTACATGCAGCATATAACTCAAGAGCTTCCGAGTTAAGTTCTAAGAATGAATGGCCCCATGAAAACTTTGATAAATAATATTTCCCTTCTTTTTTGTGTCCTGTGATAACCATGGCAGCAGCTAAGGCTTCCACACAACTCAACTGATACGGTTTTCCGTAATTTATTGGATTTGCAGCAACTAAAAATGGTAATAACCTTGGATTTGGTGACTTCATTCTATCAAAAGGAGTCTCCTCTATTTTAGCCCATGAGCAATCTATAACAGCCAGTCCGAATTTTTCAATGATGTCCTTGTCATTTGGGCTGACACACTGTTTCCCAACAGGTGATAACACAAGACCCCGGAATTGCTGACCTAGTTTTAAATTCTTGATGAGGTTATGTCGTGAGAGTTTTCTGCCGGAACATTTCTTTGGATCGCAGTGGTTCAAGTCCCACATGCTAATAGGAAACACCGGTTCAACACCTTCACCTTCAGAGTCACTGCCATCACAATTACTTTCTTCTGAAGATTCTAAACGTAACTCGCTCAATCTTTCAGCGTACTCTCGCTTTACATGATGATTTGAACGTTTGCCGTGCACATGGCCCTTTTTACCTGGTGCCATTATTATATATTGTGAATCAATTCAGTTTTTTACTCGAGATATTTGTTACTTTTTTTTTCAGAAATTTTTAAACAATTCACGGCTATGAAACAAACTTAACTTACGAATAAATCTGACAGTGACAGTTTTTAGTACTGTCAATTGAAATTGAGTGACATTTGACTGACAGAATACATACTTAGGGTACATTATGCCATTTCTCGTGACGACATAACGACACCGAGCGCGCGATGCGACGCAATAGATGGATAGAATAATTATACTTCATTATACACCTGAGACGACTTTGCGGACGACCTTATAATAATTTCTGACCACCCGGATCAACTGCAAACTATGCTCAGCCAACTTGTGGAAGATAATCAAAAAGTCGGCCTGCAGATGAATCTAGCAAAAAAAGTACACAACAGGGTAGATGTAGCATGGAAGCGATACCACATAGCTATTCACAAACGCTTCGATTCGATTTCGATTCGAAAAGTCGTATGTTTATCTCGCTTGCTTTTGTAATGCCAAAGAAAGATAGACATACGACTTGTCAAATCGAAGAGAAGCGTTTGTGAATAGCTATGTTGGTCCCTAAAAGAAATCACAAAAAAAATTTTTGCTAGCGGTTTTATCGCTAGCTTCTAGCGATTTATTCAGTATTTGTCATCACCAACGAATATCAGCAACCAGATTCTGTTTGTTTGCTATCATAATGATTAATGTTCTAATAAAATTACTAGATTTTTTCGCACAACACAGACTAAATTTCCGCACAAAATGACATCAAGGGCATGACATACTCTAAATATGTATATATTCGTAAGGTGTATTCACTTTATGGTATTTTTCACTAACCGCGCTGTAACGAATGACCTAACTTTACAGCATTTTTTTATTTCTATTATTTTATTGCTGTTTAACTTTAGGATTGTTTTAAATCTTTATTTTACACAAACTATAATACAAAACCTTTTCTAAAAACAACAAATTATCACATTGCTCGTAAAATTATTGGCCGCGTAATTAAATTATGAAGTCCGTCATTAAAATGATAAAAAAGAGTTCTGCTGTCAATCATTTACTTATTAAAATATTAGGTTAGAAAGACCTAGATTTATTTGAGATTTAGTTTGATACTTAATTCAAGATTGATTTTACACGCGGCAGAATGAGCAGTGCCTCCATGGCGGGTAAGTCCGAAAATATATTGACATTGTTTTATTCACATTTTTGGTCGATATAAATACAAAATATTTTTACTCCAGATAGAATTATTTTGCTTGTAAAGTTGTAACCTTAATCATTTATTCATGAACGCCTGGATTGTGT
The DNA here is from genome assembly GCA_964057025.1 of Standfussiana lucernea. Taxonomy (NCBI): domain Eukaryota; kingdom Metazoa; phylum Arthropoda; class Insecta; order Lepidoptera; family Noctuidae; genus Standfussiana; species Standfussiana lucernea. Next base: position 4,871,088 of record OZ059789.1, read on the forward strand.
AATTAAAAACGACAAGAAAACTACTTGAGCGAATAATTGTAACATTAATTAGTACTTACATGAAATTTTGACAATTTGCAAATATATATTTATCATTTTTTTGAGTTGATACGAATGAACACCAACCGGCTTAAGTTATTTTGTTTTCCAGACAAAATCAAAGGACAAGATCTATAAATACCTTTTTCTTCTTTTCTCTACTTACCTAAACTTAGTTTAAGGTCGGTTATTACCTACCCAAATTGGTTGGACTGACCCCTAAATTGGCAGTAAGGGTAAATTATTACAATTTGCTTGGTTGGGTTAGTTATCCATTTTATGAGACTAGGTGAATAGGAAAGATTGTAGTAAGTAATTAGATAGCTTTGGCACCGAACAAATTAACTTGTTTCACTATTGGGTCTAGTGACAGTACCAGCCTTCAAAAAATATCCGAACACCAATTCGACAGTCTCTCACACGACTCAAAAAGCCGGGTCTGCTGCGCTAATTTTCTAACAAAACATGTTATCCATTCGGCGAGGCAAACATTTTATGTTAGGGCACGCCCCCTTTCTGTTAGCAAACAGTGTTTTGTGTTTGTAAAACACGATAACATGGTGGTGCAGCGGACACGGTTAAAGACTGATAGTTTCCTTTGGGCTTCCTGACAACACTTCGCATTGGCGGAGCCATCCACCATGCTGAGCAGGTTCTAGATCTAGATCGTCTGCAAATGTGGTACTAAACTTACTAGGTATTCCACAAACGCTAGGACACTCGCGTCTTGCCTGCGTGTCCTGTGCTACTGAAAGCGTCCATTTCGTACCCGAGTTATGCATGTGCTTTACTTTTTGTTATGTATGATGGAATCAGGTTTCTTTTGACTAGTGGTTAGCTATCGACTTTGTAATTTGTGTCTAAGAAAAGGTTAGGTATTATAGCAATTAATCAACCCACTGTTTGACTTGGCACAAAAGTTTTTTTTTAGATCGGATTTTAGAAGTTTGAAGTTTAGTCACGTGGACGTCACATGATACAAAAGAAAACGGTGAATGTATAATAGATGGGTACTATAACACTAGTTTTAAGTAACAACCTACATTAAAGCAAAGTAAATTTATGAAGGAAGGAAGTAGATAAACAGATGGCATACATTTCCCCTTCAAGGAACCCTACTGCGGCGATGCAGATGTCTTGGAGGTCACACCCTAGATATGTCTGTCAGCTAAATTATGCATGAAGTGGCTTTGTCCTTGAAAACATGTGTATTTGTCTACAGACGAACCCCGATCGATAGAATACACCATAAAGCATAAACTATCATACCGTGGTACCATTACCTACTGCGTGTCTCATGATGACAATGGAGGCTCACAAACACAAATTGTCTTTTTTTTTCTAGGCAAAGTTTATGGATGGTTTTATTAACTTTTGTTTGCTTGATAAGGAACTCTTTAGGTACACGATTATCTACGAAGTTATTACAATAATATACCGTGTTTTCTTTTTGATATTGAAGTTCCGTCGATTGGAAAATAATAATATCGTTATGAAAATTGTGTTATTAGAGACAACAGGTAACATTTATAGAGGGTGTTCAGTTGTTTTCTATTATTGATAAAAGTATTTTATTAGATGGGAGTGGGATGACGATGAATAAAATGGGTATTTTTTTAAGTTTTTTTGTACTGTGATTTAGACTTATTTTTGTGCTCAAATATTTTTGCGGTAGATCATGTTACTGTGCATAGATGTGACAATACATTTTACTTATTGTTAATATCTACAACACAACTTTACATAAGATACTGCAGTCTTTATTCTCCAAGTCAGGAACAAGGTCATCTCACCTTCAATGCATTTGCGTCATTTTATCTTCTCATCTCGGTTGTCTCACATGTTTCGTTTACTTACCTATTTAAAAATAAAATAAAATACATTAGTAAATCATACCGTGTCTGTTCAACATAAATAATTAAATTTGATTGGTGATCGATTTTGTGCCGTGTGACAAGTATAACGGCCATAAGCATTATAGAGTCACGGGTGGACGGTGCTGGCTGTATGCTGTTGTGTCTTTGCCTCATTTGAACCAACACAGTAGAAGTTGTTAGGTAAGTGGATAAGTAGTAAATATTTGTTGGTTTTCTGTTGGATTCGAAGTTTTAACAACAGCTTTTATTACTTTGAAATCAATACTTATTACGTGTGTCAAAATATTATGGTTTGTTGGTAAACTTGTGTCGTGGTTGGTAATATTCTATATTCATACATTTAAATTTAGCTGCCGCTATAAACTTACATGTTCAAATAGTGCTTACATGCTTAAATGGTCGTGAAACGAAAGGGTAAGAAACATTTAGTAAGACGAATTGTTTTTTTTAATGGAATATTTTACATTTGTAATACATGAAATTACAGTCGTTCGTGTGTTTGGTACCAGTTCGCAATTTGTGAATCCTATAGCCATAATAGGCAAAGAAAGTGTTGTTTATCAGTCAATATTTATATTTTAGTGTAGGTAGGGAGGTATGCTGAACTACAAAGGTAAGGTAACCCGCGAAATTAAAATTTTGTTACGTTTTTTGCAATTTGCAGGATTAAATGAGCTTCCCTGTATTTTAATTTAATGCAAATTGCAAAAAACGTAAGAAAGGGGTTGGAATATTTTTGTATGAAGCGTGGCCTGCCGAACTTCCGCCATTTTACTTTATTTTCAAAATAGCGGCCGACCATAAATCGTGTGTCAATCAATAGCTGGCATCAATACAAACAAGTATTGTATAAGACAATATCTTCTAAAGCGTCACATTTTCGAAATATAAGCTTTCCAAGTTATGCTGATGGCGAAGATTGTAACACTTGATTGCATGGTGGCTTATATCTCGGAAACGTGACGCTTTAGAAGATTTGGTCTCATAAAAAGCTTGTTTGTATTGATGCCAGCTACTGATTGATATCGGTTTTATGCGCGGCTAATAAAATTAAAATTGTGCTGAAGATGCCATCCGTGAACGTATTTTAACTTTGATAGTTCGTATCTCGGAAACGTGACGCTTTATAGGATTGTGTCTCATATAAAACTAGTTTGTATTGATACCAGCTATCGATTAATATAGGCCATATGCGTGGCCGCATTTTTGAAAAAAAATAAAGTGGCGGAAGTTAGGCAGGCCATTCATTTCAAACCATTCAATTCAAACCCCTTTGAATTTCGAGGGCTACACTGGCGCTTCCACCATAAGATTATTATAATTGACCTCATCACCACGAATTTTGGAGTATTTTCTCGTGCTGTCGTTTTAGCGTGAACCTGCTCACCTAGACTAGCAACAAAGCAGTCACCACACCACAGGCGGATGCATAAAGTACCTACTAACGTCTGCAATCAAGATGTTGTCCAATCAGTGAAGCCCAGGATGCGTTTCACTGCATCACATTAGTCCATTAGAGGTGCTACACAATAGTTTGGGTCTTCACTTTCGATTCTGCAGTATTTTGAAAAACAAAGTCAATCCGAATAAATTATTTTTTTATTTACATTTAACTAAAGTATGAAGGTACCATTTTGTTCGATAACTTTTTGCCATCTTGTAGGTAGTAACTCTCGGTCAGGACTATACGGCATGCATTAACACCTCCCAGCCAAAGTCTCTTAATTTTTGCTGAGTGGCTAAAGATGTGTAAGGTCTAGCGTTATCATGATGAAAAACCACACCCCTTCTGTTGATTAATTCCGGCCGCTTTCTCTCAATTTCTTGCTTTAATCTCATCAGTTGTTCGCAGTAGAGTTCAGAATCGATGGACCTGCCTGGTAGTAACAGCTCATAATGAATAATGCCCTTCCAATCCCACCACACAAGCAGCATCACCTTGTTGCGAGTTAACCCGGGTTTCGCCACAGTCTGTGAAGACTGACCGGCCTTTGACCACGACCTTTTTCGCACGTTCTTGTCGTACGTGATCCACTTTTCATGACCAGTTATCAGCTTCTTCAAAAAAGGTTCGTTTTCATTACGTCGTAATAAAGAATCACAAATGAGTACACGGTTCATTAGGTTTCTTTCAGTGAGCTCGTGAGGTACCCAAATATCGAGCTTTTTTGTGTACCCAGTTTTTTTCAAATGCGCCAAAACTGTTTTGTGGTCAATTCCCAGTTCTTCAGCTACGTCGTAACTACTGATATGCCGATCTTGCTCCACTTTTTCAAAAATTGCATCCATTTTATCCGTAATAGGGCGACTAGAGCGACGTGCATCTTTGACATCAAAATTTCCGGATTGAAAACGCTTAAACCAAATTTTTGCTACTCTCACAGACACTGCACTAAGTCCATAAACATCGCAAATTTTTTTCGCGGCTTGCTTTGCATTTTTACCTTTTTGTAGTAAAATTTTAAAATGTATCGAATTTCTTCATTAAATTCACTAATCTTGACGGTACGAAAACAAATGAAAATCACACATATTCCTAATTTGAATTTGGAATTATGTTTAAAATTTAAACTTTCAATGATACCAAAACCAGCCAGATACAAATAGTATACCCAAAGAGATTTTATTACAAGTTCGTACATACTATAATGCGAAAAGACTTTTTCCCCAACCTTAAAATTGGAACTTTAGACTTCGGTATAGACTTCTAGAGCGTTTTCTATTAAAGTCTAATCGCCTAGATTGTTCGCGGACGATGACAACAAACTAGCCTTAGTCAGACGAATTTTTTTGTGTAGGCTTACCGGTGACTCATTTTGTACCTAGGCACAATTTTATATGACGATGACTTGTCTTTTATGGTGATTGACGTAGAACCGTATGCTCAGGTAAGTAATCAACGTCATTAGCTGATGAGGTTTGACAGAATGTTATGTACATACATGTGTATGTCGACCACTGCTGCCTGAGTAATAAGGTTGAAAAGTGGTCGACTCCGTGGACGCGGTAGTACCTACTTACCTAGTGCATACGTTTGTTTATTTTGTTTAGTACATACACGTTTATACTATTAAAGCGATACCTACTATTAAGCAGTGATGATAAATAACCCAGTGGTGTGATCGTTGGCTGTAGTCATAGGTCTCAAGTTCGAACCCAAGACAAGCATCTCTGATTTTTCGGATTCATGTGCGTAGGTATTGTATAATTATTAATTTATCATTGCTTCGGTGAAGGAAAACATCGTGACGAAACCAGCATGCCGAGAGATATTTCTCAACGGCATGAAAGCCTAGGCAGAGGCCCATGGGCGGCATTAAAACTTACACCAGATTAGTCACTAACCACACGATAAAGAAGAAGATCAAAGCGATGACGAGTTGCTATTAGGTAATATTGTAAGGAACAAATGCTCATTTTATCATAACTAAACGTCTAAATAAAGGCCTTTCAACTCTCGAATCTGACACGAGCGGTGAAAATTCAACGGTGCGCTTTTATTTGAATGATTCATTTTTAGGCGTCACCAAAAGTGAGTAAAACGAGATTGAAACAATAGTCTGTAAATCATTTGAAAGAAAGAAAGAAATCCCGACTATTATAAACGCAAAATGCTACGAACGATCGAGGTTCTAAGACCTAGGACCCTATCTACGACACGCCACGTTGACGCTACGCAAGTAACGCCACACCTATTATCCTCAAGTCGTAATTCCTACCAGTCGTCCTCGCTAAGACATAGGAAACCGCATTGTCCGCAGCAAGTCTGACGTACGACAAAAATGTGTCCGGTCTAACCTCATTTAAGCATGGCAGCTTACTACGTGACACCGACAGTTAGCTATCTAGGCCAGTAGCTATAATAATCAGCTGAAAAACACACCTTCAGTACCTCATTTAAATGTCCGCAGTAGGTGTGTCTATTTTTATGGGACAGTATAATTTGTGAAGGTAATTTCAGTTCTATTGTCCACCGTGCCTGATCTATAGGGATTATTGTTCATAACGTGTTTTAATGGGGTTATACCTACTTGGTATAATTACTAACGTATAGTTCATAAAGATCGATTCGATTTCAATGCTTTCATTAAAATGGTAGGTATATTATTATTTAGATGCTTATCTGAAGGTTATACTAAGGTACCTATGTATTATGATAATTATGGTAAATGATTATCTGCTTATTATCTAGGTGATCTGTCATGCGAAGGTGATGCCAGAGCACGTTTTGATTCATGATGAAAGTTGTGGTGGGTAATTTTCAGGTTTTAAAACAAAACGGAGCTTTGACAGCATCTATTACGGGATTTTGGGTTAATTTCACGATTTTTTACAAATACTCAAGGTGGGAGCGCCAGGGTAGCCCGCGAAATTCAAATTTTCTTACGTTTTTTGCAATTTGCCGGTCATTGTCAGGCTATATGGGGTTATATGAATTTTGAGGGTTGTATTGATGATATTAATGATTATAATTCTGTAACTAAATGCCTATTACAGCCGCGAATCATATTTTGTTCAATGTACAGCCTGACAATGACCGGCAAATTGCAAAAAACGTAAGAAAATTTGAATTTCGCGGGCTACCCTGGCGCTTCCACCTTAACCCCGTTCTTCGGAGAGCACGTAAAGCTTTTTATCCCGGCTATCAACCATACGTAGATCTTTTACAGTCGACACGGGTAATCACTGGGCTCGAAAGTTTGACATGTAGTCTTACTCCTACTCCTTAGTAAGACTACTTGTGGAGGTCAGATAGATGGAGGCAATCGGTCGCACCATATAAAATACTGGTATTCAGATGTATCCGGATCGGTTCGAATCAAAGACTTTATATGTACTCTATGGTTCGAATCCAATCACATGTTGCGCTAAGGCTTGTCAGCAAAACGTCTTTTCTGGATAAATAGGGTCAAAAAGGTTACATACTTGTAGGTTATAGGTCGATACTGTATAAGTAGATCACTATTATGTTCATTTAGTTCAAGTATGAAAATAATTGTGTTCTACGTATTGTCTATAGGTAAAATCGATAGTCTTCAAGGCTAGACAAGGACGCAAGGTCACAAACGGGCGCAGAAATGAAAGCACGCACTGTTCCCCGAAAGTATTGCGCAGATAGTAAATTTAGGTCAATGTCGTACGACCCTAGCTTATTGCGATGTTTTAGGCATATCTCCATCTCACTCGGGGTTGTTTATATTACTCTATGCCCGGTTTCTTTTAAAGGGCTTTGAATTAATTGACCTGCCTTAGTTCCGCCATTTTTTTTCTTTCCCAAATATCGGTCACACAATAAACCGGTTTAAATTAAAGCTGGCATCAATACAAACAATTTTTTTATGAGGTAAAATTGTCTATAACGTCACGTTTTCGAGATATTAGCTATCAAAGTTATAATCTTAGCCATCAGTACAACATCAGTGACGCTTTAGAAGACGTTGTGTTTTACAAAACTTGTTTGTATTTAACCCAGCTATTGATTAATACAGATTTTATGCGTGGTCGCTATTTTGAAAATAAAATAAAATGGCCGAAGTTAGGCAGGCCACACAGCCGATATAGAAAGGTCCTCAATTTTATCATGTTGCTCTAAAAAAAGTACCTTTGGTGTGGATGCACCATCTATTTCTGTTAATGTGAAGATTGATCATTAATGTAAGTGTTTTGTTCGCAGCCTGCTTCAACTACGAAAACGTGTCCAACTCCAATTCCAATTCCAACCCAGGACACAAAGGAAAAGGAGATAAAAACGACGTCATGGATAGTGGTAAGTTTTTAATTAATATTATTACCAATTTGGTTCAGGAACTCGTGGTTAAATAACAACAGCCGCATGGGTCGATCTTCAAGGTTATGCTGAGCTTGCCATACATATATACCGAGATTACCGAGTTTCCTCCGTGCCTCGGAAAGCACGTTGAAATAAAGCCGTTGGTCCCAGGCCCAGCTGTCATTTGTAGATCTTTGACAGTCGTTACAGGGAGTCAGTGGCCCGGAAGTCTGTCAACCAGTCTTACCAAGGGGTCTGATAGGCAGTCGCTTCATGTCAAATACTGGCATTCAGTTGCATCCGGTTAGACTGGAAGGCTGAAAAGGCTAGGCTGATGACGACTTACCACTTTAATTCAGTGGGTAACGGCACAAAACATTACATTATAAAAAAGTAATTGAAAAAAGAAAACTCAAAATCCCGACTGCGGTAAATAACTTAAGTTAAAAAAAACACTGAAAGCTAAGAACAAGCACATGTACATACATACATTCTCTCACAAAACATAACCCTCCTTCTGGCGCAGTCGGGTAAAATTATGATCCCTTGTTGGTCTAGTGGTCGGGTTCGATTCCCAAGTTGGTCAAATTGTTTTATTATGTTTTATCATCATATTGGAATTTCTCAGTAGCAACTCGGAGCCTGGATTCCTACACCGTTGATGGCAATAGGCTCGCCTCCTATTACATGGGACTTAAACATAACAGGCGAAATGTGAGTGTAGCTACAAAAGCACACCTCTGTCTTCGGGAATTACAGATGTGATGTTATGACATTCTGTTTACGCTATTAAGCTGAAGCAAACCTCGACAGGTATATTCAGCTACTTAGGTACCTTGGGAGTCTTGCATTGACGCCATTTTATTCAACAAGAGACCCGCCATTTTCTGAATGTATTTAGGCCTCAGCGTGGGCGGGCATAAGTTCATGACCACTTCTAAAAACGCGAAAAGTAATTCCTTGTCTTTTCAACCCACACAGAAATTGTATTGTTTATTCACCGATATACCAATATACATATGTACCTATCTCCCTGTATGTGGTTATGAATATTCTGCGGGTTGTGAACAGTTAGAAGATTAGTTTGTAATGTAGGCTATATCTATTATGTATTCTGTGGCTATAGGTAACGGTACTCAATGTAAGAAGGGGGTTTCGGGATGCGGGCTTATCGATTCAGCAATACTTTGGTTCCTAGGTTACATGTCGATGTTGCAACTAAATTAAAATAAAATAATACCTACAATTTTTATTCAAAAATATAAGGTATAACATTAATTACAGTTTTTCTTAAATCTGTGTCAAGTTCACCCATGATCTGTGCCTAAACTAGGTACTCCTGTGTTTCAGGCAATTGGAGGTAACATTAATTGATTAATAATAATATTATAATATTTATCTTATTGGTAAAAAAGTGTAAAAGGGTGTAATAAAATTACAGTATCTTAAAAACTATATATCTTAAAATAACAAAGGATGGCACGTAACATGTCAACCGTGCCATCATCAACATATTATGTTGGGCATGCCACCGTCCGGGAGAATCGATCCGACACATTATTTCTGGGTGTTCTCGTCTGGCTAACGGAGAGTACTTGCACAGACACAACCTCGTTGCTAGGATTATCCAACAGCAACTTGCTTTGAAGTACAACCTTGTGGAATCAGAAGTGCCATACTATAGGTATGCGCCCGACCCAGTTCTCGATGATGGTAATATCACGTTGTATTGGGATCGACCTATCGTCACTGACAGGACTATTGTTGCTAATAAGCCTGACATTGTGGTGATAGATCGATTGGAGCGTCGCGCAATGATCGTTGATATAACGGTCCCGCATGACGAGAACCTCGTGAAAGCAGAGAAAGATAAGCAATTCAAGTATCTAGATCTTGCTCGCGAGGTTGTCGACATGTGGGACGTGAATACAGCAGTCATTGTGCCGATAGTCGTATCAGCCAATGGTTTAATAGCCAAGAGCCTCGACCAACATCTGAAGAGGCTCTCGCTTGGCGGCTGGATCAAGGGCTTAATTCAGAAAGCAGTACTTCTGGACACGGCGCGTATTGTTAGGAGGTTCCTCTCTCAAGAGCCTTGACCACCGGTAGCTCGGACCCTGTTCCCGGTGCTGGTGGGCTACTATTTTATATATTTTTAAATGTTTTTTATACTGATTTTGTATAGGGATATTTAAAAATGTAAAAATAAGTTAGAAAAATAAATAAAGGAAATAATAATACGAACAATATTTACTTTAGCACAAGTAATAATTTCTCTGTATCTTCATAGGACAAAGTTCCGAGCGGTCCAAGGTACATATAAAATTTGGCTGCGAAAGCATGTTTTGTACTTTTTTTAAGGCTAACTATATCTTTCCGTCTTCTTTTTTAAGGCTAACTATACCTTTCCGTCTTCTTTTTTAAGGCTAACTATATCTTTCCGTCTTCTTTTTTAAGGCAACTATATCTTTCCGTCTTCTTTTAGTTAGTTCAGTGCTATAAGGAAGTGCTGCGTGTTGTTTTAGTACAGTGCTCATTATAAATAATTCTAGAACTTTTAGCACTTCACAAGATTTATACAGGAGGTTAGTGGGGAAAAGGAAGGGTCGGCAAGTAGCCACCTTGAGAATAGTTTTTGGGCTCTTTCAATGGACAATTACAAAGTTTTACTTGCCCCACCCCACGAAGTAATAATTGACTGATAATGAGCAACGTATACTGGCCTTATTATTTTTGGATCTGTAGTAAATCGTAGCTTTTTAGATACCAATATTAGCTTATGAATTCTATTATTTAGAGCTTCCATGTGGTGTTTGATTTGAAGGAAAGGGTTTCATCTATTATTTTATAATATCTAGGTATGTTATTTAAATTAGTTGTAACGTACGTTTCGTCGGACTAATATAATATGATTAAGACAATGTAATATCCGTTTTTACTAGCACTAAGTGATACCATTCAAAAGTATTATTAGCCTGTGATTTTTGACGACTTTCAAGGTCTTTACTTGAGCACATGATTTGAGTCCTAGTCTAGGACTGAAATACGTCCCGGTACACCGGAACATGTCCCGATCAATAAGTCATTTGTCCCGGTTCAGTTGGTTGATCTGTCAGAACAGAATCGTGAGATTACGCGCTCGCTACGCATGCGTAAGGGTGAGGCCAAACGAGCATTTGAGTTATGAGTCGCGTAATTTACACTATACTCATTTTGTATCCTTGTATGACACAGACTTTGAGATGAAACCAAATGTACTAGGCGTAAATTACGCGACTCACAACTCACGTAATTATGCTTGTTCAAGTAAGAGACTGCTTCCGTAGGTGTATGTCAAAATGTCCCAAAAGCCTTTACCGCAATTGAAAAGGTGGCTAACGGCTGTTCTGTTAGCCATCTAGCCTCGGGCTGTCATCCCCAAACCAAATACAAAACCTGGTTTCGCCTCTTCTAGCAAAATTGACTTGTGTCTCCAAAAACTGACCTCCGCGAAAATATTTTTCACCATCATCAAACATTTCTATGTCTATTACAAATGTCCCGGTCGGTGTTTCAGCATTTATGGCAGCCCTGTCGTAGCCTCAGAAGACATTTAAATAACGCGCTTTGGACGTGGAATTGCGGACATCAGTCCAATATACACTGACCTGCAATATAATACCTTCATGTCTCATCTTTTTTCTCGAGAAAAACTTTTACTGCGAAAAGTTTCCGCAATGCAGAGATCTAGGTAGGTACTTGGTTTCAAGATGGAAGCTGTTCCCTGTATCGATTTATATCGTTCACTTACTTATCCTAGTCTTTCTACGAAGTATAAAGTAGGTAAGTACTAATTTTCGCCGCAGGTTTGCTCTTACAGAACCGGAAAATGATTCCACGGGAACGTACTTATATGTAGAATTAAAAAGTACCCTATTTATGTAGGTATGCTAATCCTGGACATGGTCTATCGTGTTATTCAGCCGATGATTAAAAACTATCAGGCAGAGTGCCTCGTTGGTCTGTGGGCCGCAAGCAATTTCTCAGTAGCATCCACGGAGTCTGGATTCGTACCCGAGTCGAATATGGCGATAAATATGGCTACGCGACATTTTATAAAACTGGACGCGAATGTAGAAGATTGCGATCGGACCGACGCGTGTATACGAAAGGCGCGGCACACTAGGCACTAGCCACCCCTCCCGGGCGACCCAGATTATATCGAAGATGGGAAACCGTAAGTTTTGTTATTATGGACATTACTGTGTACCTAATGTGTGTAATGAACAAACCACATAAGTGCTCATTCACACGAAGAGGATTCGTATTTTTTTGACAAATCGTCTTTATTCACGAATTTGAAAATGTTTTGACTTCGTCAAAGCTTTTTAAATGCCCGTGTTCACACGCATCACGAATCGTGAAAAATGACAGACACGTCTTTTTAAAAATCAGGTTCGTCAAAAAATACGAATCGTGTTTTTTTTGTGTCGGATTCGCTGATGCGTGTTCGGTAGTTATCCAAGACTGAACTCAGAATCACGAAATGAATGTGAACATCAATTCGGATATTTTGCCGAATCGCGTTAAAACACGATTCCGTATGCAATGTGAACGTCCATCCGACATGAACTCATGACGTGTCGTGTCTTTTGACGAATCGTCAATGACGGAACCCGTGTGAATGGGTCCTTGCTTAGACAAAGCGCTGAAGAGAGAAAGTAGGTAAAAAGATCACAATGTAAACTCATTTAAGTTTAAGCGGCGGAAGTAACAATTTCCCTTCAAACTTAACTACCTACGAGTAAACTAAAGTAACTGGCACAGAATTAATGGAAGTACGTTGTAGTAATTGTTAGTTTGATTACGTGTTAAGGGATCACGCAAACTTCACGACATGGCGTGGGTTGGGTACGAGGTTTCCATTATAAACGTGGAGGCAATGACCTTTGAATAAATAGGTACTAGTATATTCAGATTACATACAGCCTTAGGCTTAGGTACTTGACAGTTTATCAAAGAAAATTCCGGACAGAATACGATGTTTTATTAATGAGGGCTTTTCGTTAAGTTCAATACACCCTGTATGTCATAGGTTTCAAGTGTATCATATTTGATTCATCAATAGTATACCTATTCGTCAATACGGACAAGGAAACAATGATATTTCGATAGTAATTAATGAATATCAAAACGGTGAACGAAAACATCGAGACGAAACCGTTCCGTCCGTAGAACCTACATGTAAAATTTGAAGACATGTGACGCCTACTAACCCGTATTATGCAAGCGTTGTAAATTAAGGCCCATTCCTCCCATAGAGGTGGCCCATGTCCCAGCAGCACTGCCACCATAGAAATATAAAAAAAAAACAGTTTGTTTCTTATATCTATGACTGCCACACTGGAAACCATGCTAATGCCCAAAACGGCCAAAACTTATTTCGAAGAGCCTATTAAAAACCTTTTAGCAAAATCGCATAACCGCAATACTCGTTTAAAATGACCACTCAGTAAATCAGTATTTGACGAAGTTCAAAAAACTAGGGTTTAGTCAGTTAGTGGCATAGTCTACGATTCCAATCCATAATAGTATTAAAAAATACGATAGTAACTCTGTTTGTTTGTTCTTACCTTTAAACCTTTTCACGACTAAATGGCTGATCGGATCGCGTCGTGATAAATTTGGCAAGGAGATATAAGATTATATCCTGGGGAAGGACATAGGCTATTTTTTTGTCACACTTACACATCAAATTTGATTTCCACGCGAACGAAGTCGCAGGCAACAGCTAGTTCAATATAAATCAGCTTTACAGTTCAAGCGAAACGAAAATAACAAAAAATTGTGTTGACATTTTATTCAATTTCTAAGTAATTTATTCATATCAAAAGAAAAAGCTTTGTGTTGAAATGTTTAACAGTATTTTTTCAAACGTTTCACAATGTTCATGACGGCAGTGCTGTTACCATCCATCAAGTTTTTATAAGACTAAGTTGATTCAACAAAATGGCGGCAACGCAGGGTTGTTGCTTTCGCGAAGGCAAAATAGAAAGCCATACTTATTTCTGGAGATAGCACTCGTTACCGCTTGCTCAGTAACTCAGTAGGTAAATAGAATAAAAATACAAGAGACATCATAATCTACCAAGACAGGTAGGTACTTCCGTTAGTACCTAAGATTACAAGAAGTAGTTAATGGTTTCTCTCAGTCTGCATCATCCCACTCTTGGACAATAGACTATATTATCATCCAGGTCTTTCGATCCAGGACTTATGTGGATCACCGGTCGCGTGTTTTGTAAAAGTAGTTTTTTTTATTTTCATTTATTTCTTACATTATCCTTGTCTTATTCCCACTGGCATTGCATGGCGTGCTTGGCCGACCACAAAAGACAATTTATTTTTGAGACCGACCAAGCCTTGTATATGTATTATATCTATGGACCAAGCATTCCTTCGTCGCCATCTTACTAAATATGTACATACAGGGTGGAAAGGGACACCGACCACAGACACCGACGCACAATAGTTTGCGCGTTGTGGTGTCCCTCTCTCTCTCGTGTCGTGTCGTCTCGGTGTGTCTCGCTCGCTCTTCCCTTTCCGCGATGTTAAACGCCTTTTGGCTGGTTGACTAAAATAGGCTAAGTTATTATATTACTACATTTAGCAAGAAAACAGAAATTAATGAAGTTTCTAGAACTATGCTAGTGACAACCCTAAATCTATTGCCTTAAATTGTTTTAACTTTAACAATAAATTCATTTAACTTTAAGCGCCGTGTTTTCGATGTTTCCACTAATTTTACGGTATTCTGACTCTAATAGCTTTTCTTTATTATAGAAAATATAAAGGGCAAGAGATTTTAGTAATTCACTACGGTCTATGAACTTGACTTATATGTAGGTGACTAACCTACACGTCAGTGAAAAAGGTTTCTCATAACTCCTAAATGCTGTTGGCACGTGACCGAAAAGGTATTGACTATATTGGCCCACAGAACGGAAGTTATATAACGTTCAAAACTAGAGATGAGACCAAAAATCGATAGTCCACGGGCCCTGGAGAGCTGTGTGTAACGCTGCGGATTTCATGTTACGCCAATTTACTACAGTACCTACCGCACAATTTAAAGTCGCTTTAGGTACCTCTTTATTTAACAACTTGCTAAACTACCTACATGGAATTACGCAATAGACGTCATTTGGGTGAACACTGATTAAATTGAACAAGTGCTGTTGCCGATTGATTAGGTTTGTTGATAACATAAGAGTTAAAGACCGGGATTAGACTCAATGCTCGCTGCTCGCTGACTAGGGAATCATAGCATGATAGCATCTATACACATAATGTAGGACTCGCAGCCCTATGCAGTCAGTGGAAGAAGGCAGCCAATAATCGTGATGAATAAAATAGAGGGAAAGCTGAACTTCTTAAGAAATATATAAGCTAAATTATGTTAAGGCAACGCATTCTTATGATGCAGAATAAAACACCACTCTAAGAGGAAACGAAAATTAAACTAAAATTGGACTTATTCACGTTTCAACTTAAAACAATATTATACTTTTATTTAGTGGGTGGACGGTAGCCTCGCCCCTCATAAGTACATAACATGCCTATTTCATTCAATTACATAATGTCCATTTGTTGTCGACAGTTTATGTAACCAGACTATAGGTAGTTTGAATCTGTAATAGTTAGGTAGATTTCCTTCTCACGGTCCATTAACTTAGATCGATGTTCCGGTATGATTCCATCCCATTGTTTTGATTCATGTCGAAGCCATTTTGATGTCTTCTTTAATGAGACTATTTCCTTGACATGAACTACTTTATGTACCAGCTTACTCATGTATTTTATTAGTTAGATTAAAGCGCCTACACACGGCCCTAAAATCAGAGGCAATATCGGGAGAGTGGTGGTGGGGATGAAATCGGCCACTACTCTACACACGTCCCTGCCAGTTAGTACGTAACCCATCGTGCAGCAAAGCGCTCGTCGATCCAAGATGCCGCCTACACTTTCAAAAAATCAAAAAATAGGCACCGCTCTGGCACTTGCTGCGGTGCGACCAATACAAAAACAAAAGAGTTAAACCTGGGTTAAGAGGTCTCCTGCCTCATGTCACGGTTAAAATAATCTTTATGTTTTTTATCCCATAAATACGACAAATCCTTGAAAAGCTCAATTGTTTTCGTCCAGACCTCTTGCTCCTTCTCCTTCGCCATATCTCCGCACGAAATAAAAATTGATTTATAAAAACACGTCCTGTTGCCACTACAGTCGCACGCGCACTGCGATGAAATCGGTTCCAATTTCGCTACACACGCACGGACAACGCTCCCTAGACGATAATCGGCCCTAAATCGTAAGCTCGCCCGAACCAATTTCTGAGTTAGGGGTAATAATAATAATACTGATTACGATTTGCCTACTCACGAGGCGATCAAGGGAGCGATCTAGGGCGCTCCCCACCACTCTCCCGATATTGCCTCTGATTTTAGGGCCGTGTGTAGGCGCTTTTAGATGACTTTAAGAATGTATATAAATCAATTTTACAATTCTCATTTTTCTTTACTAATATTATGAAGAGGTAAAAGTTTGTATGTAGGGGGTAATCTTCGGAACTACTGATCCGATTCTAAAATTTTTTTCACTGGTAGAAGGCTACATTATTCGTGGGTGCTATAGGCTATAAATTAAAATTACATCATACTTATTACCCGAGCTATCACAATTTTTGCGGACGAAGTCGCGGGCCAATTGCTAGTAATCTATAAATTGCGCCCGTGCGAAGCCGCCTACATTCTAGATTTCTAGTAATAAACGTGCAAGTCACCGTTCATCAAATTAAATCATAACTGCTTTTACCTGTGCTCCACGTTCAAATCCGTTGCATTGTTCAGATCTCAACAATAATAACAGTACATTTTAAATACCACCGCGTATTCTTTCAACTAAACTTGTAACTGCTCGCTTTTGGACTCGTAATCGTAACTATCGTAAGTATTCCGTCTCACTTTGACGCGCCACCCTATTTGTAGACGCTCTTGCTTTTGCTTGTCCAGCGGCAGTCAGTAGTGATCGTCGAAGGCTCAAAGACGTGTATTCCTAAATTTTCCTGTCTTTATCAACATGTGTGCCAGGATCTAATCAGTGTGTTGTTTGTGACGTTTTATTATTAAAGTTAGTGTTGGAAAAAATGTATCTTGGCAAAATTAAAACCGCATCAAACAGTAAGTTTTTATTAAAAATGGTTGTGTTTGTTTACCGGTGTTGGATTAAATCGTTGTTGAGCGTTAGAAGTGGCGTGTTAGTTCTCTCGTGGTATTTTAATTGATAATTGTTATTTTTTTTTATGATAAACATAATTTATTATTTCAGTACTTTCCCTTTCACTGTGTTATAAATTATCGGGTAAAAGGCAAACATTGGCAATTTGGGATAGCATTTTTGATGGCATTGACAAAAATGGCGGCTGACTGGAGTCTAGACCAACCTTTTTTATCTTATCAAAATGAAACCGGGTTTCGGTCCCCTAAAAAAACATACAACATTTTATAGGTTAGGATATTCGTGGAACTGAAATATACCTAAATAAGCTATTGAACTTTTGATTGTGACCCAAACTTGAGGATTAATAATTAATTTAGTAATGTCACCCGGTAAATTTCCTTCCTACTGGTGTACCTTATATTTTAATGAGAACAGTTTAATAATTAAACAACAGTGTTGTGAGCTGTAACTGTATTAATATCGATTCGACCGACTAGTTAGGGCTGGCTCGGTTGCCAACCCCTATGTTACGAAAAAAAAACGTGTCATGCGGGAGTGCGGGACTTACATTAGATAATTACTTGACATGTGTGAATATAATGTTCTAGGCTTTTAATTGTAGAAATTATTTTGTTAGATATCTCGGTTCTTCGAAGTTGTTTTAATGACAAGTTCGGTTTTTTCTTAGCGAAATCGAAGACTTATGAATTCAAGGAAGCTTATTCAACCTTATTTCACTAAGGGCCTCGAGGTCGAGAACTTATTGAATTTCTCCCACGTGATGGTACTGGTGGTGGGTCAGGAAAGGTTAAAGGTTTTTTATATTGTTTCAGTACCTATTGTTTGAGTAAGTAGGTATATGGTATACATATTTCGACTTATCATAATTCAGTTTTGTTACATTTTCCCGCATTAGCGTATGATAAGGATAACAGGGAGCTGTGACCAGGCAACAATTTTTACCGCATTACGATTTTTATGTAAATCGTACGAATATCAGGCACGTAGGTATTGAACTTACACTATCCCATACGGGATATCTTCCGCGATTAATGTTTATAGGTATTGAGCTACCGATATCATCATACTTAGTCATCTCGTGATCATGGCGTTTGCAACAGCGTCGAAATACCTATCGGGAGCTCAATATAAACATTAATCGCGGAAGATATCCCGTAAGTGATAGTGTAAGTTCAGTTAGAAACCGTGAAAGCTTAAAAAGTAGGTATTGATTTTCATAAAAAATAGGAATAGTTTTATCTATAAACGCAGCATTTTTATTTATTCTCATTCATTGTTCTATACGAATAATAACACCAGATGTTAACAGGCAGCGATACTTTTACCAATCTGGTTAAATGTAGGTCAAAGAACTGTTTTTTGATTTTATCACAAAGTTTGCGATCGCGTGTCTAACCTCCTTGTTTTGTAAATAAGCCAATAATATCACAGTAAAGTGCCGCAGATTGATGGAGATTTCCTTATTTCATTCTTCTATTGATATTTGTTTTGTTTTAGCTGTTGGCTAAAGCTTAGTAGTTAAATTTAGTGGGTTTTTAACGATGGACTATATTAAATCGATCTGTATTAGTTGAATGAAGCTGATCTTGTCGCTACAAATTTCTTCTGATCGGTATTTTTTTTCGCGTCTTCTCTAATCGCGTTTTACTTTAGTTCAATGAAGGAGAATGTTCATTTAGTCTGAAGGCATCCCAACCAGGGGTTCTTCGTTTCCTTAAAACCAAATAAGGCATTATTTTTATCCCTCACCGTTTAGCAATGTTCCATCAAAAGTTTTCACCAATAAGAATGAAGACTAACGAACTGCACGTAAACAAAAAGTCGATTTGCGAAATTGTGAATGCTGTATCATTAAATACAGCAATGCGACTTGGTATTATGTTCTATAGCTGCAATGCAGGCGATTTTATATTATTAGTTTAACACGCCTTTGATGTCGCAGCATCTGCTGCGCAGATGTACCTACATAGACTTGCAAAATGTTCTGACTAGGTCACTAGGTGTCTAGGTTCGCCACTGAAAGTAAGCAGCCAAAATGTAGTGCAACTTGAGATTCATACCAACCGTAAGAAAGTAGGTATGTAATTTAAAAAAGGTATTAAAAAATCAAATAATACAGGCATTGTACAGATATAATTCCTTTTAGTTCAATGGTTCAATATTACAGGGTGCGGTTTCTATTTAAGTAGCGTGTCCTTGACAATGAAAAAAGCGGGCTATCGTTGATCGTTGGGTACCATTTTAGCCTTTCAGTTGGTCTTCATAGGGTTTAGTTACATAATGCTGTTCAAGATCAAACAACAACATTCACACATTGCTTTCTCAATGACTAAGTTCAGATAACACGTAGGTATTATATTGATAAGCCTGTAGTGTTCTGTTGTTAGCCGGGGTTATAGACCTGCGCCACAGACCTGCGCCCATGCGTGGAACGTGGCGGGACTGAAACAAAAGTATTGTTGGTCTCCCTCTAACGTTTCGTCATCGTTCTAGGCGTTTCTAGAATGTGTGGGATGGTGTTACGATCTTGGTTGGATTTCTTGGTGTCGGCCTTTCGGCCTAGAAGTGTGGGCTTCAGAAATTCCATATATAGAATGGGAACGAATACTATTAATACGATTTAAGTACCTACAATTAGGTACCTACTTACATTGTTTTTATTGATGTTTTCGTAACATACCTAGTATGAATCATTCATTGATCACGTGTTTATTAGGTATGTGCACGTAGCGTTGCGATCTTTTAAAATCAGAAAGCCGGACTTACCCGCTAAAAAGCCGGGCTTTTGGGTCGCGAGGCCGGGCGCAAAAAAAAGGGTTTTTGACGTTTCTTTATCCTAAAATGTTCATAGTTTCAGAAAATTCACTCCATTCGGGAAGATTTATTAAATTTATCCGGTCAAAAGGTTTGGTATCTTCGTACAAATTTTCGGGCCAAGATCGCAAATAGTTGACTGCTATACCGTGCATGTTTTTAACGTTTTCTTTGAAAGCTGTCACTCGAGGGATCATCAAGTTTCGTAAAATTGAATTGACTTTGAAAGAACGATGGAAGTGACAAAATAAAAAGCCTAATTAAAGCCGGACGGGCCGGTCGGTCATATTTGACCAGACAAGACGTCAAAAAGCCTAACACTGTCCGGCTTTAACCGGACGGATGGCAACGCTATGTGCACGTTTCGGATTCATTTGCCCCCATATCATTCCCTTAAAATTATGAGTTGGTACAGCAAGGGGGCGAGTTAATTTAACTTCGTGTCAAATAACAAAGATCCATAATGGTTGGTAAAAATTGGAACTTATAAACTATGTTAGTAGGTACAAAATATAACAAAGTACATGAAATTTACATAATACATTTACAATATACCTACGTTTACAAAATACATTTACAATATACATTTATTTTACTGTCCCAAACACAATGCTTACCTAGAGCGAGTGCATCGGGCACTGAAATTTACTCGATATGATCTTCAGAATGTCGTTGTTGCTGCCCCGCCTCGCATTCTGCCTAACAACTTCTAACTTGGGTTCGCGAATTTCGAAACTCGTTCAAGCTCATTGTATTGGTGTAGCATAACATCACGCTTACATACCTACGTATTTCCCCGAAGACTTGCCAGAGGTGTTTATTCATTATGTTTAGTGAGCGGAGATCGCGTGGCTGAGTTTTGGGCTAAACACATTGCAACTTTTTCCCATCGATTTATGCTAAGAAGTCACATAAAAAGAAAGAAGAATAGTAATAACAATAGGCAGCGAGCATATTTGTATTGTTTAAAAAAATCCCAAAACCGGGATGCCGCTGAGAAACTCCCCGAACTACTACACTACCTCTGCAGCGTCTGCTTAACATAGAGTTCCGTCCCCAGAATTAATTAAGTTATAAGTACCTACTAACAATTTTTTTTACTTTTTTCCAAACTTACAGTAGCATGGCACAGACCGCTGTCAGGAACGTCGCGGGTGGAGGAGGAGCTGATGCAGAAGTCTGTGCGCGCGCTTACTAATACCACGGACCCTCTGGAGAGGCTGCGTCTGCTCTGCTTGTCGCGAGGAGCCTCTGGCATCCTGGGACTTGGCAGGTATAGCTTTTCATCATTCTACTGTGGCCTGCCACGTTATTCGAAGAACCGAGGGCCGCTGGAGAAACGAGTTCTGGCATGGAGACCACGTATCCGCAAACATATTGTGGGACGCCCTCCAACGGCTCCCAACAACTAGTGTGGCTGGGTCAGACTGGAAGCGGAAGATGGATGATTAAGTGTTCTGGCATAGCTTGGGAGAGGGTGCAGCAGTGGGCTACGATAGGCTGAGTTGATTGAGTCACTGCCTGAAGATTTCCGGGTATAAATCTCTCATTTCTTCATTTGTTGGATGCAACAACTGGTAGGTACCGTGCTTTCTGAATCCGGCCGCATTCAACAGGTCATTGGTCTACATAGTAAGAGGGGTCTACGCACGCTACACCTTCTGGTGCGAGTCCGTGCGAGGTTACTTCGGGCGGTCTTGAATTTTTCCATTGGCCTTCAGTTTAGTAAACAAAATATGTACGCCGCCCACTGCTACTACCATTCACCAGTTCTTCGAGATATATCGCTTATTCCAATTCTGTCACAGACAGATAGATCTAGCATGTGGCTAAGATGAGAATGCTAAGGCGATATGTGATATTAGGAAAATGAATAAAATAAGAAATTAGTACCTACATAATAAGAGGAAGTCTGAAAGTGGCCCCGAGTGACTTAAAAGTTACGTGGTAGTCGGTTGGCTTGGTTTCTGGGCATGTGATGCGGAGGAATGAGGAAAATGTCGTGAGAAAAGATTGAGTATGAATGTGGATGGGTATAACAGTAGAGGAAAACCTAAGAAACGATGGGTGTACTGTGTGAAGGATAATATGGCAAGAAAGGTGTCTGATGAGATGACGAGTAATAGAGAAGTATGGAAGAGGAACACATGCAGCATGCTGCGCCGACCCCAAATAAATTGAGATAAGGACAGGAAAATGAAAGATTTTTGTTTCCGTATCTTCTGTAGTATAATTGCGTAACCTTAAATTTATTCTTTTTCAGGTTCTTCCGCGCTATGGATGACGATGGCAGCAAGCATTTGAACCAGGAAGAGTTCTTTAACGGGATCAGGGAAACTGGACTAGAACTCAGCCACGAAGTATGTCAATTATCTTTCTAAAATGTAAAACATATCTTGAGTAAATTAATATCTTTACAACATTGTTAGCAAATTCCTCTGAAGAATACTTGCACTACAGCAACAAGAAAATAAAACAATAGTTTCTTAACTTCCCTTTCAAATGACGCCGAGACAAGACTTCAGCATCCCGGCAAACAAAAGAACCCCGGCCTTGCAAAACACCCGGGTAACAAATGTGACTGACACAATGGAATGTGGGACACAGCAGTCTCGCCGGAACAAAAAAACCGGTTCGCGAAGGGCCGATTGCATGTTTAGTTTTTATTGCATCATCAAATAGATGCTCGGAGGAATAAAGATGGATGTATGAAGCTACCTTTAGAGTTGAGACTTTGTGGCTTTATGGGTGGGTTGTCAAATATCTGTTAATGACTTACTTACTGGACATTTACATTATGTAGTCTTACTTAGCTTACGAATATGCCCATCTCTGTCTCGCATTTGCAGTTTGTCAGTTGTGTGACTGTGCCAGAAATAACGCTTCACACGTTCGAAAACGTTCCAATATTTATATCTACAGACTTTATTATAAAGAGGATTTTTTGTATTGCTTCTAGGAAACTATGGAGCTGTTTGAAAGATTCGACACCGACAAGAGTGGCTCAATCAGCATTGACGAGTTCCTAGCTCACGTTCGTGTTAGTATTTCAACTTTAATCATCATTATCATCTACCTAGCCTTTTCCTAACTATGCCGGGGTCGGCTTCCTGTCTAACCGGATGCAGCTGAATACCAGTATTTTACATGGAGCGACTGCAATTATTATAACTAAGTATAAGTATTTATTAATTCAATTTCTATAGCCCCTCTATCCTGAAAACTCCGCAGTTGTGTTACTTTATTGATGTTTCTTTATTTTCTTAGGTTGCAGTCTATCTCGGAGTTCAGTGTGCCTCTTGGCAAAGGCCTCTAACGATTTCCATTGCTTTGAGCTTACGTTCGTCCTCCCATCCTTTACGCTGTCGACCTCAATTTCTTTTGCCGCTTCTAGGGTACCATTTTGTCAGGGTTTTGCTCCATTCATTAACAAATGGAAAAATGGAAATTTCAACTTTAATATTAGTTGTTAATTGGTCCTGCTGCTTAGCAAATGCTTCTCTTTCGGTCAGCTAGTAAGCCATCATCTAAAAGAGACTTTATACATGTGACTGTATCTAAATTACTGGGCTGATAAAATGTTCGTTTTTTTTAAATCATAATAACATTAGTCGTAGAACGTATGTATGTTTGTTCATGTCTGTCCTCATTTCAAAAACCTATATTTTTTATCTATTACACAAATCACATTCCAGTCATAAGATTTGCTTTTAAGGTGCCTTAGGTACTTTGGCACTTTGGCACTTTGGCTGAACTGACTAAACGTCATATCCACGAATTCGTATGCGACGCTTGCTTTACTATGAGACCGCCACATTACAGTTCTTTTACTAAACTAAGCATAGAGTCATCATCATCTTCCAGCCCTTGTCCTACTCTACTTGGGGTCCCCTGTCAACCGTCACGGCATCATTTACTCCTTTCTCTTTCATATCATTCCTCATACAATCCATCCATCTTGTAACTAAGCATAGAGTATCAAATACATAAACAAATGTTTACAGCCTCCCATGCATGACTCACGCCGTGCCATTGTGGAGCAGGCGTTCAAGAAGCTGGACAAGACCGGAGACGGCGTCATCACCGTCGAGGATATACGAGGAGTCTACGCCGTTACTGCACATCCCAGGTAATGAACATAAAGAGGTTTGGGTAGTTTTGTATGGTCCAGTGGCATGATTTTTTTTACAGCGGCCATTAATATAATTGTTGCTAACGTATAGTGAAATATATTGTAATAATAATGACTCATAAAATATCTTTGCCGAAAATAATAACGGAGCTGAAATATCTGATGTCGAAGTTGTACTATTATCTAGTCAATTTATCTTCTATTTATACATATACGGAGTGGAAGGGACAGCGACGCGAAAACGGAAACCAGATACTCGGTACATCATTCTGAACCCCCCCACATAGAAATTATTCATCGGTATTTTTTTTTTAAATCAGCTGTTCCATACATTTTGTCCGTGTAGGTATTGCACTTTTGTAGGAAACAGCTATTTTTACAGAAATAGCAGTGAACAAATAAAAAATATGAATATATTCAATAAATAGCCACAATTATAATAAATGATGACATGATTGTATTCATTTTTTTTCTTTAAATATCTCGGTTCTGATGCATTTTGGAAATAATTTTTCATAGAAGAAAATGAATATTATAAGCAGTGATAGCCTAGTGGTGTGACTGTTGGACTGCCAAGTCATAGGTCTCCAGTTCGAACCCAAGACACGCACCTCTGATTTTTCGGAATTCTGTGCGTATTGTATAATTATCACTTGCTTCGGTGAAGGAAAACATCGTGAGGAATCCAGCATGCCTGAGATATTTTGGCATGTAAAGCCAAGTTAGAGGCCCTTGGTTAATTTAGGTTAGGCACTAACCACACGATAAAGAAGAATGTTTATTGTGTATTTTCTAATGAAATACATTTCATCAGTTGCCGCAGCCTTAAAAATATCATGCAACTTTTACCCTGACCCGTTTGTTTAAAAAAAAAAACTGTTTCAACATGCATTCATCAAATTTATACATGAAAAATAACACTCAGTCTTTATGATGTAAGATTATGTGATTAAGTTACTCGCTCACAGGCCCATCTGGTATTGAACCCACTCGTAGGCCCCTCCCCCGTTCTAAACTTTTCAACGGTAAAGTAGACCTTTAGAACAGTTTTCATTCGTCGGGATTTTGTATTTTTGGCTATTTCCGTAAGCCATTTGTTCAGAATGTTTGGCAGAGCAGACGCCCAGACCCTTTTACCGTATTCATCACTACATTATTCATTTTGATTTGGCACTCATTTTTTGACTGCAAGCAATTCATTCATCGTCTGTTAAACCTTTTCCCAACTATGTTGGAGACGGCTACTAGTCTAATTAAGTGAAGCTGAACTGAATACTGGTAATCAGCTGAATCTTTATTAAACATGGAGCGGGCATGAACCAGATGAAGACCCTTTGGTAAAATAGCTTGTCAGAAATTATTTTTTTCAAATTTCGTGGAAAATGCCATAGCAAACCGTCCGTGAATGATTAGTGCTGAGCATCTCGAATGAAATATCATAAAACTCGCAATATTAATTAACCAATTCGTCTTTGTTTCCAGATACATGAGCGGCGAAGAGACAGCTGACCTTATTCTGAACAAATTCCTCGCCAACTTTGAGTCCGAAGCACAGGTGGATGGAAAAGTAAGAGAATACATCTAATTTAATGTTTCTAATTTTGTAGTCGCTAACAAAATTTATTTACATTCATAACAAAACATAACACCACGCACGTAATCCCTGAAGGGATAGGCAGAAGTGTGCCTAATAGCTCACCCACAATTCGCCAGTTACGTTTAAGTTCCATGTAATATGGGTGAGCCTATTGCCATCATCCGGGCACAAATCCAGACTTCGTGGCTGCTACTGAAAAATTCAGTCAGTTATTTACAACATCACTCTTAATGCGCCTGTATACCCTTATCTATCACTGGCGCCACTTGTTTTTTCTTGCTTGGTTATTATTAGAAGGATCTAGAATCAAAAATCAATCTTTCCCACAGGTGACTTTGGAGGAATTCATGAACTACTACAGCGGCATCAGCGTGTCCATCGACAACGATTGCTACTTCGACTTGATGATGCGTCAA
The DNA here is from genome assembly GCA_964057025.1 of Standfussiana lucernea. NCBI lineage: Eukaryota > Metazoa > Arthropoda > Insecta > Lepidoptera > Noctuidae > Standfussiana > Standfussiana lucernea. Next base: position 4,897,012 of record OZ059789.1, read on the forward strand.
GCATACAAACTGTAACTCTTCACTAATCCTGTACGACAGTACGGAAAAATCGCTTCGTACATTTTATGTTATGTCAAACCACACCAAAGGCTTGAGGCATCGCGGAATTTATCATTCAGTTTCGGGTTCTGATGATTATTAAGTTTAAATTCTTATTCTCCTCTTAGCTTTATATTCTAACAAGTCAATTTGATTTTGAAATCAACTTCAAGCTGTTATTATCTAAAAATATAGATACTATTTTGAATTGTAACGGAAATTTTATTAAGGGTCTGTAAAGCTGATTATATGAATTGATTGTTGATATGTTTTATGGGTTTTGTTGGATTATGAACATCTTTTATTTTTGTGCATCCGTCCCGTTTGACCGTCCGTACATGAACAGTTTACCAGAAAATGTATATTGAGCTGCGATTTCTATTTTGTCAACATCTAATATTATATATTGTTTGTCTTAAAAAAATTAAAGTTACCTCCTTGTATCGATGTTTCAAGTTCATTCCACGATTTTTAATACTCAATTTAACGTGAATGTTGTAATATTTAATATAATTATTAAACTCGGTGTCTCGTACTTTTGCTAGTTCTTGTATCGCCCTTAACTGCACTACCTTTCAAAACGGTCATCCTGACCTGTTTGTGTGCACTTATATTTCTAATGTTAATTTAATGCAGTATTATATTTTTATTTAGTAATAAATTATTATCGTGTGGTATGATATTTATGTTGATTTCATTAAATTATTTTGATTTAAAATAGTAATTTTTTATTACTTCTCCTACCGAGATACCAAGCTACCTAACGTAGTTTTAATAGTACCTACAGACACAAGTTAATAAACTCGCGTCTTTTCAGCAGGAACTACAGAGCACCACTGGTCATACACGCGTACCAGTTGTAATAGTGTGCGTACTTGATTTGAAAAGGGTTGCGCCACATCTTTAAGCACGAAATCGCATTTTCGTATGCTCCTATCGTTTTCTGTTACTCAGAACCATCACTTGCTATAGCATGAAACAGCGCACGCGGTAGCATCGACGATGCGCTCGGCAGCACGCTCTTTTGAAAGTCTGGTCAGCTCTCACGTTTTTCTCTCAAAGCTCTGGAAACCCTCACGAGGGAACTCATTTGTTTTTAATAAACCCTTTGTTAATGTATGGCCATTGGTGTATTGTGGCAGTAAAAGATGTAGGTATCTATTATAGTCAATGGTACCTTTACAAAAAAAATAACATGACATGTTTTTGATTTCTTCCATCAAACTTGATTACTGCAATTATTGATAAACAATATTTCGATTTATTTTTATCATAATTTCGAGGTTATTTATAATAAGTACCTACAATACTGTTTATCAGTCAATTTAACTGAATCAATCAAAAAGTTATCAGGTAACAGAACCTAGACCTACTTGTTACTATACTAAGCGCCAGATAAACGTGGAATAACAGTCATTGACGCCACACATTTATTGACATACATAATTCCGAAAACAATATTAAGGACATAAAGCTGTCCTGAATCGACATGTATCGTGATCTTTTCCTTTTTTTAGTAATTAAAAACGGTTCATAATTTATTGTCCGCGTGCCTACGCAGAGAAATTAAGGAAAGGGCAATGAACTTTATTCCACGTTTATCTGGCGCTTACTATAACATAAGTGAAAATCTTTCAATAAACATTCAGCGTGTACGTTACCCCAGCAAGAAAGTGTCTCCTAGAGTTATATGAGTAGAACGTATAATTGGTGCCTTATCTGCTGTAAATGTGCCCCCACATAAAAAATGTGTGCCCCCTGTCGTTTTGGAAAAAAACGGAAAAAACGATTCTTGCTGGGGTAACGTTTTTCTAGCAGGAAAATTCGAAACGAATGATCGGAGAGAGAAAAATTGTGCATGACCAGAGAGCTCTTATATGTGTGCCAAAATGTGACCCCAAAAATAAAATCTGTGCCCCTTCAGGTTTTCGAGATATTGCATTTCCTGCTGGAGTAACGTTTTGATGAATCGTATATCTCTAAAACCATTGCATGTGCCCCTGTAGAATAAACATACACGAGTAGCTCTTAATGTGTGCCCCTTAGTGCCCAATTAGATTTAAGAAAATATTTATAGTTTTCAAGTTATCGCGGTTTTATGAAAACCCGAAAAAACATCGCAGCGCCTAAATGAGACAAGGCATAAGTTCGCTGAAAACTGTATTCGGTCCTTCTTGATGCTAGTAATAACTATACAAAGTTTCAAAACTGTTCATGCATGCGTTTTTGAATAATCTTGCTAAAAGTCAAAACGATGGTGTCATAACTTTGACGGCAAAATACAAGGAACCGGCTCAATCCCAGATGTGTAGGTGCAAACCAAAATCTTGTGCCTTTAGTCAAAAATATATGGTGAAAATATTCAGCTTGGAATGATTCGCATTAAGTAAATATAAACAAAAAACCAAAATATGTAAACAACGGCTGGTTATCCGACCAAATTTCAATGACTACTAAAAAGCGACTGATTCATACATATCGATGACCTTCTTTATTGGACGTATTATACCTAAACTGTTGTCGGTACAGTCGCGTTCAAAAGTTTTGGGGGCTTTTTCTGTTTTTTTTTTGTTCCTACGCCTTTAGGAACTTGGAGGGTTTTATTGGTGATTTTGATGATTATAATTATGTAACTACATACGTCTTACAGCCGCGAATAATATTTTAATCAACATACAACCTAGCACTGGCCTGCAAATTGCAAAAAACGCAAGAAATTTTGAATTTTCGGGCTGGTTGGAGCATTCCCCTTAATGTTGAAAAACTTACTGTTAATTTATCTAATCTACGGCTTATCAATAAATATATATGTAAAAAATACGGGCTTTTTATATATATACAAAAAAGAGCTACCTCTTTTTAGTAGTAGTTATTCATCACACATTTCATGAACTATATTTTTTTTAAACATCGGGACCAATCAAATTTTGGGTCAAAGACCTGGCAAATGGCAAATATCTGGATGTATTTCTTTCGTTCACACATAAATTACTGGATGCACCTACTTTAATGAAATTTAGAATGCAGAACATAGCTTACCTTGGAATAGCACTTAGGCTACTATTTATAATGTACTTAATCATGTGTAAGGTCATAGAAACAGCTAGTAGAATATAATCCAATAACAACTTTATTACTTATTACTTTTCTACTTCAATGTACTCAGGCACAACACGTGTGAACCGGTTAGTGAGTAAAGTAAAGAAGGTCATCGGTATGTATGAATCAGTCGCTTTTTAGTAGTCATTGGAATTTGGTCGGATAACCAGCCGTTTTTTACATATTTTGGTTTTTTGTTTATATTTACTTAATGCGAATCATTCCAAGCTGAATCTTTTCACCATATATTTTTGACTAAAGGCACAAGATTTTGGTTTGCACCTACACATCTGGGATTGAGCCGGTTCCTTTTATTTTGCCGTCAAAGTTATGACACCATCGTTTTGACTTTTAGCAAGATTATTCAAAAACGCATGCATGAACAGTTTTGAAACTTTGTATAGTTATTGTTAGCATCAAGAAGGACCGAATACAGTTTTCGGCGAACTTATGCCTTGTCTCATTTAGGCGCTGCGATGTTTTTTCGGGTTTTTATAAAACTGCGATAACTTGAAAACTATAAATATTTTCTTAAATCTAATTGGGGCACTAAGGGGCACACATTAAGAGCTACTCGTGTATGTTTATTCTACAGGGGCACATGCAATGGTTTTAGAGATATACGATTCATCAAAACGTTACTCCAGCAGGAAATGCAATATCTCGAAAACCTGAAGGGGCACAGATTTTATTTTTGAGGGCACATTTTGGCACACATATAAGCTCTCTGGCCATGCACAATTTTTCTCTCCGATCATTCGTTTAGAATTTTCCTGCTAGAAAAACGTTACCCCAGCAAGAATCGTTTTTTCCGTTTTTTTTCCAAAACGACACGGGGCACACATTTTTTATGTGGGGGCACATTTACAGCAGATAAGGCACCAATTATACGTTCTACTCATATAACTCTAGGAGACACTTTCTTGCTGGGGTAACGTACACGCATTCAGCAGTTTGCTACAACGAATGGCCCAATTACACGCACCTAATACCTACTCTTGCGGGTCAATGCCCACTCAAGTGCTTGGGAGGTGCACTTGATCGCTCGGTATTTCTGCTCCGTCTGTGCCGTCTACTCCATAGCATCCTTTATCTTCTATACTTATAAAATCTTTTGTCCTGACTGAGGATCAAGGCACAGCTCAAACCACTAGACGGATCGGTATAAAATTTGGCATACAGACAGCTAACATGACGTACCTAGGCATCCGTTAGGAAAGGATTTTGAAAACTGAACCCTAAAGCGGGTAAAATAGGGGTTGAAAACTTGAACTTTTGGATGAATATCCATCACCAGCCGAAGCTGGTGTGGGTCGGCTAGTAACCTATATGCCTGGGGTAGCCGAGCCTGAAAAATTTTTTTATTAGGTATGATTAGCCTAGTTGGATTTAGTAATAAACATGCTTTACCCAATATCTCAAACAAGCTTATCTGCCCCCTTTATAAATAATTTATATGTAATGTTTCAGATACTGTACCATGTGCCGAACATGCAGCGTCCTGCTACAAACCTTTTTATGTGTGTTTCAAATGATGATAAGGATAATCATGACGATCCTAATGATGATAGAAAACCTGATAAAATTACTCTTAAGCTCAATATATAACTTCATATCAATACTGCTACAGCTGATATCTATTATACCCGTGTGCCTGGTATTTATACTGACCTCCAAGATGAAATGCCTGATGTGTGGCAACACATGCTCCTGTCCAGGTCAAAGAAATGGTGGTTGCGACTGCCTTATGTCCATAATCGCCTTGGCCATCCTATATTATGTGATGAAACAATATGGGTACACCGATAAACTGTTTGCAAAATTAGGTTATAAAAAAGACCAAAAGAGTAGTAAAAAAAGCTCTTAAAGCATCAAAATATTAATTAGAAGTATGAAGAACAGGGTGGACAGCTGTGTTTCATCCTGCTTTGAAAAGTTTGGATTCTTGTACCAGACTCAACACCCGGAAAATCCTCGCTCTGCTTTTTCGATGACAACTTTGCTTCGGGCGCTGCAGAGTTTTGCGTGATGCGTGAATGACGTAGGTACACTGCATACGTATAAAAGATACCTCACTATGTTTAAGTCTGACTAGGTCATTAATGCGATGTAAAAAACTTTCTTTTTACAGTTTTCATCTTTATAATAATTTGTTTTAAGTAGTAAACTAGTACCTACTTACTTAATGCTATGTACCTAGTTATTATTTTAAACAATTTAATATTATTGTACTTAGTTTGTTTGATTGTATTTATCGATTTTAATAAAGAAATATTAGTTGGAATATCTACCTAACGTGTTTTATTTAATAGGTAGGTCCGTACGCCTATGGCATAATGCATTATGTGTGTCTTGTCATATCCTAATTTAATAATACAAATAAGGCCCACTCCACCAACGCGGAGACGTCCGGGGATATGCGAAGCAGAGTGGAGAGGAGATGCTCAGGAGCTAGGCAGTCCACCGAAACTGTGCAGAGATGCATAGGTACTTGCTAGACCGGAGCAGAGATGTGTGTACAGGCTACTCACTTCCAGTTTAGCAACAGCCGCACGTCGGTCACGTCTCTTGTCGTCTCCGCTGCGCAGTCTAGCCGGCTTGGCCTAAACAAATAGGAGACATTTCTCCTCTCTGCTCAACCGTTTCCACTAAAGCTTAGCGGAGACGAGAAGTGTACCTAAATAATGAACTACTATTGGTGGTTTACAACACATCTCCGCTCCTCTTGTGTCGTCTCCGCCTTAATAGAGTCCGGGCCTAAATGTGAAAGTCTGTATGTCTGTGTCTGTGTGTCTGTATGTTCGGGTGTTAAGGAATTTGGATATCATCATCATCTTTTTCTTGCACTTATCCCAATTAATTTGCGGTCGGCACAGCATGTCTTCTTCAATACGCCATCTAGCGCTATGACTCCAGGACTGGAGAGACTACCGAAATCGCAGAACATGTATTCAGTTTCAAATCTGCTGATTTTCAAGCCAACATTCTTCAGCTTCTGTGATGTGTTTATTTAATCAATCACGCTTACATGGATTTGCATAAACTTAAACACGCGAGTAGACCACATTAGATTAGGAGTTAGGGCATTTTTTGTTTTTATCCCAATGGTATAAATTTCTCATAGGAAAATTTCTGAAAAAGCGAATGATTTGACAGTGTGCCGTGTCTTCCGAACCCAAATCAAGCGAATGATGTGGACATGGACATAAAGGTATTCCCAACTTAAACAAATCGATTCGTCTATAATAATAGTCACCCCCTACCCCAGCATCCGCGCGGATATAATGCCCAACTTCCACTGCGAGCGGAGCGGGCTTCGTACGGACTTCGTTTAATTCGCAACGGCAATCTTCATAGAAGTGCTTCCACTGTGAATGAGCGGACGGAGCGGAGCAAAAGAGTACAAAGAGTTACTAAAGTGGTAACAGAGATGAGCGGATTTCTACCAGCTCCGTAAGAACTCCGCTCGACTCGTAACGCAAAATTTCATAGATGTGTTTCCACCGTGAATGAGTTAGCGAAGGGGACTGAGCGAGTTAAAATGGGTCCGCTGTGTCATTGTGTCGCGCACTAGTTTTGAACGGACTCTGCTAACATTTCCGCGTCCCTGCCCTGGCTGTCGTTTGTCAGTCAGATCAGGACGCCTGCGCTTGCGATACGTGTCGACATGGAGCTGTTCATTGAAGCAGTGCGGCAGTACCCGTTGTTGTGGGACACCAACCACAAAGATTATCGTCATGGGGATAAAAACTTTGTTTGTTTGTTACGCTTCTGTTTGATAACGGTAGAGTAGCAAGCATTTATTAATAGTATTTACGTAGTCCTCTTCGCTAGAATCGTCGGACATCATTATCGCAAAATTTAACTTGCTTCCTCTGCGGTGCCTGGCACTGAGATATTTTTTCTGCACTTTCTCGCTCATCTCCCTGACAATGGAAGGCAAACTACTCGCTCATCTAACTCCTCCTATTTCCCGCCTAGCTCACTCCTTGAAACTCGCCGGCAATGGAAGGCAAAACCCATTTTTCAATGAAAACTCTTCCATAATGGAAGGTGAGGACTGTTTGCTTCTTTCCGCTCAGCCATTTCCCACTCATTACCCTTTCGCAGTGGAAGGCGGGCACAAAGGTACGTGCAGATTTGCAGACACCGGCTCAAGATTGCAATAAAACCTTACATCTTTGACCGAATCTCTTTAACTGATACCATAGACACATCAAAAGAAGTAAACCAATGTCGATTGACAAATAATTAATCAAATCATAATGTTTTTTGTTACGTATGTCGTAGGACATATTTTTTACATATTTTTTTGTATGTGTATTTTATTATTAACTAACGTAATAAAGTGCTGTAAATCGATGAGACGAACTGGAATTATACTTACCCAACTTCAACAAAAAGCGACCAGGTAATATGTTCTGTTATGTATGTTTGTTGTTGGATTATGGCCTGCGTCCTCTCATAGGAGGCCTGGATTTCAGCAGTGGGGAAATGAGACTAATAATTCTAGTAAAATGATTTAGTGTAACTAAACAAGACAGTTGTGAATATCTTGAGACAGCCGCTCCCCTGATGAAATTAGGCACTAATCAAGACGCAGGGACTCCGGGCTACTACTAAGCATTTCCTTAAAAACTCAACAGTATTTTACCTAAGACCAATGCTCGGCAGTAGCGCTTATCTCCACTGGACTAAATGCTTTGCATTTCGCTGTTATTAACCGACTTCCAAAGGAAGGAGTTTATCAATTCGTCTGAAAGTTTTTGTTTGTATGTTCAGCGATAATTCTGAACCGATGTCGACCGATTATGTAGATTCTTTTTTTTAGTAGAATTGGTCACGTTCCGATGAGCACTATTTGAGGTAGCTTCCATAGTGCGTATTTATTTATTTAGTTGATGATGTTATGTTGTTACATTACTTCTAGAAAAATCATATAACAAACTGTCTTCTACACACTGCCAATACTTATTTGGGCAGTGGAAAAGGAAATCGTTGTTAAACCAGACAATGTATTTGTTCCAGATACTCCATAAACCATGTGTCGCACAGCCCACGCAGTCCTCTCAACCGTAATATGCGGCATACAAATGTTAGTGAGGGTCTTCATGACCGTGATCCTCATGATTGAAAACGTCATAAGAATGCTCCTGCAAACATTCTACAACTTCATATCATTCGTGCTGCAAATGATATCTCTCATACCAATATGTGTGGTCTTCCTCCTGACGGCCAGGCTTAAATGCTTCATGTGCGGCGGTGGAGGGCCGTGCCCAGTCGGTGCGAGAGGCGGTACCTGCGATTGCGTGATGTCTTTTATGGCTGTCCTTATCATTTTCTTTATATTCAGAGCCACTGGAGTCCTCGACAAGGTATTCTACAGTCTAGGATATACCAAAGCTGAACCACCACCGCCATTCATGAAGTTTATCCCGACACCCGGTGAACTGACTGAGTGCTCAAGAAATGAAACCTCAACGAATACCACTGCTTCTACAATGGCTATGAGCGATTGGATTGAGAAGTATAGTCATCTGTTCACAAAGAAATCGTTGCGAGAGTCAGAGGAACTAACTACATATCCATGGGAACTTTGGGTAGATAGTTCAACGGCTAACACTGTGGATGGAGTTCCGACTACATCGAATTGGACCACAGTACTTTATTATTTAGTATAAATTAAAAAAATCGGTTCAAAGCTTTGAGTTTTCTTTTATGGTTATGGTGTTTTGTAGAGGTATTACTTATTCAGAACATCATCACCATCATTCTCCTGCCCTAATTTATTTGGGGTCTGCGCAGCATGTCTTCTTCCATACTTCTACTACTATTACTCGTCATCTCAGCAGTCACCACCTTTCTTCCCATTTCATACTTCACACAGTCCATCCATCATCGTTTCTTTGGTTTTCTTTTTTTTCTACTTATTCAGAACTTATGGGCAAACAAAATAACACAATATTAACATTCGCACGGGTCGATGTACCTAATGAGTATTATAATTATCTGTGCTAATGATTAAGCTGCGCTCACCGAATTCGGTTCGCGCATGGGTGACTATTCATTACATAACGAGTTTTCCCCATGCCTCGGAAAGCACGTGAAGCCGTTGGTTCTGGCGGTCATTCGTTGATCTTTAACAGTCGTTCCAGGTAGTCAGTGGCCCGAAAGTCACAACCGGTCTTACTAAGGGCTCATTTACGGAGACGCGGTGCGTAGCACGCGGCCTATCGTCTCTCGGCGCGTTGCGCGTTTTTTCCATTTACGGAGTGGCGGCACCCGCGTTATCACACGTGCAAACAAGCATTACATGACAATGTAATTTGATTTCCAAATGTGAATTAGTTTATTTTATACCTAATAGTTCACTCACATTTCGCCAGTTATGTCTAAGTCCCATGTAATAGGGGGCGAGCCGATTGCCACCAACCGGACACAAATCCAGACTCCGCGGCTGCTACTGAGAAATTCCTGATGGAAAAACCGAATAACACGTTGCCCGACCCGGGCATCGAACCCAGTACCTTATGCTCAGCAGTCGCGCTTACGACCACTAAACAAACGAGGCAGCAACCTGAGATTGGTGAAACTATTGTTGTTTTTCAAAATGACGAACTCGCGTGTACCTCTGTAACTGTGATGATCACACTTTTTGTGTGCGCTGGATGGAATACCTCTTAATCGAGTAGTTCGTCGGAGGGACTCAATAAAACGTTATTTCTATAAAAATATAACTACACAACTGGTTGTACAGTGGGGATTGATCTTGCAATAGCGTTACCGATTGCACAACTAGTTGTGCCATCCAGTTGACCGGTGATGCAGTCATGGAGACAACCAATTTGTGCATTCATCTATCCATGTACAAAAGGTGTAAGATCTAATCCCTAGCACAAATCTATGTTGTTGATGTACAAATGTTTTTACCTACTCTGTGGATTGTGGTCTATGTTATACACAGACTTAGTATACAAACTGGAGTGAGCACTCACTATCAGAAAAGTGTGCCGAGAGAGATATTTATAACAGCTGTGTATCTCTTTCTAATCGGGTGACCAAACATTTTTATAACAAATAAGAAAGTTCGTTTTGAAACACACGCGAAACAACACAAGAACCGAGGCACAACGAGGCTATAGAGACACTGGCGCTGAAAAGGTTACAAAGTATTCAGCACATCATTCTGAACCCGTAAAATTTAAAAATACATGGTAACTGTTTTAGCATCGGTACCCCTTCCAACTTCACTATCATTGGCATTTTTATCTTTTGTCAATTGAGTTGTCAGGGACAAAGGGCTTCGTTCTGGCTATCTCTCTAACCTCGTTTTGCCTTGGTTATGGTAGCCTGACAAAAGTAAACCTACGGCGTGATCCTTATGGTTCATTTTTGTGTGTTACGAATTTTGGAGTACTCAGTCCTGTTTGAATAATTCCATGATGTTATATAAATTATAAAGGAAGCTGAAACTTTCCGTCAATTTAGAAAAAAAAGTAATTTGTATAAAAAATTAAATGCACTAAACAATTAATAACAATTAAAAACTAAGATAAAAATCGAAAAATCAAAAGTACGACACAGTTCCAAGTGATGTATTAATAAAATAATTGTAAAAATAAAGTCAACATTATAACTTTGAGTTCAAGTCACACAGTGTGCTAAATTTATTCATTAAAATGTGTTATACGTTGCTGATTGTGCCAATTTTCTGCACTTTAGAGACTATATTACGAGTTGTCATGACATTTGTGCTTGCGATGGAAGATATATTACGTATGATTATTATAACAGTACACAATTTGATCTCGTCGATCTTCCACGCGCTGGCCATGGTCCCAATGTGCTTGTGCTTCTTATGTACAAAGAATTGTTTCACCTCCTCGTCGGCGTCGTCCAAGCTAGGGTGCTACCCTATGGGAATTAACTGCAGCTGTTGCGTTTTGTTCATAACATTGATGATAGTCTTCTTTCTGGTGTACTTCTATACTAACTATGTGGAGGATTTCTTTGCAACATTTGGCATACAAATTCCATGTCTTTTTGGGAAAAATAAGAACAATACCAAACTTCAAGAAGCAAATAAGAATGAATCTCATCTGAACAATGTTAAATCAGCACATAAAAGAGTTAAAGTTTCACAAGATTCTGTAAATGATGTATATCAGGCTAACAGACACTCAACAGAACCTAGAAAATACGTTAGAAAACTTCAGCGAGATATAAGACGAGAAATGAAAAACAACTTAGACTTTGCTTACATAGATTACTTTAAAGAAAATTGTAATAAATCCATATCCGATAAAACGAAGCTTACGTATGTTACTGTCGTAGTTGATGCAATTGCAGAAGAATCTGATGATGATGACTCATCGAAAAAGTAATAATATCACTAAAAAAATTAATATATCTAATCACTTTAAGAAACTATTTAAAAATCGTGTTGTAAGAAGTTGTAATGTTGATGTTTAATTAAGGAAACTGACAATTAAAAATTGAGTTTTACATGTGCCATTTATTTTCAACAAAAGCTTTTTCTGATTTTTTCTGATCTTACCCTTTTATTCGCTTCGTGTTTAATTCACTACAAGTTAGTACTGCCTACCAAGGCTGTGCTACTACAGATGCATGGGGATGCGTAGCGAGGGATGTAACATAATAATATCAGTGCGAGCTATGCTAGCTTTATGATTGGTTAGTTTTACGCACATTTCTCGATACACAACTTAGCACATCTCTAGTAGAAATACAGCCTTCCGAGCAGATGTGTTGTAAACCGCCAATAGAATTTCGTTATTTACACTTCTCGTCTCCGCTTCGCTTTACTGGAAATAGTTGAGCAGAGAGGAGAAGTGATGTCTCGTAATTGTTTAGGCTAGCGGTGACGAGAAGAGATGTGAGCGGCGTGCGGTAAGCGTTGTACTGTGACCGGCGTGCCGCTCTGCACATCTCATCTCATTTCTACTTTGCACATCTCCGCACAGCTTCGGTGGATACACCTTAGCCTTTACGCATCTCTTCTCCTCTCCGATTCGCACACGATGACGACACACGCGGAGACGAGCGGAGCGGAGAGGAGATGTGCAAGATTCGACCGACAGGAGAGACGAAAGTCGCGATGTAGATTTCAACCAAAAATGTGATTGGTCGGTTTCCCTGATCTTAGTTTTCGAATACAGTATGGGGTGAGGGGGGGTACGGGCACGCATAGCTATATCTAAATCATATTTTGTTTTACCTATATGTTTAAATTTAATGTCAAATTTTCAACTGAGTTATTAATTTTAAAGGAACTTATTTAACTTCTTCCAATTTTAACTTTAGAATCTTGACTTATCTTGACTAGTAATAGAGAAGAATGGAAGAAGAAGACTTGCTGCGCCGACCCTAAATAAATTGGGATAGCAAGAGAATCTTGATTTAACTTTTTGCTATAAAGAAATATATATCTGAGCAAGAGAGGTTATCTGAGGAAGAGGTACCTTAGGACTGCGCATATGTGAACCAGCGCTTATAATTCTTGATGTCGAGATAAATAAAGATTTATGATTATGATTTTTGCGGCGCCACGAATTTTATAAGTACTGATCTGACTGTGGCTAGATGCTTTCCAATTCCGGTACAACCAGTTTAAGTTTGCAGTTCAAGGTAGCGCTGCTTGTGAAGAAGAAATTATTAGCTTCTTACATTTATTTTAGTTCTCTGTTTTACCGCCTGCATAAATATGTTGGTCGAAGTATTCGTGCTCTGTCTGGTGTGGTGTGTCACAACACGCACTGCACTAAGGAGTTCTGTTATTTTTTGCAATATTCTGTTACTGGCTTAAAAAGAAGAAAATGGAAAACAAAATAATTATTACTTGTCGCTACCGCGCTGACAGGAAGCCATTGAAAATAATTTTTTCAAGATGAGATGACAAGAAATAAATACAATTTATTAATAATTTATTTTAACTCAATTCCAAATCGTGTTGTAATGTGAATTTTCAGCAATCCCTTGATTCCTTTGTTTAAGAAGGATTCAATGATGGTATTACAAAATTAACTTTGATACCTAGTTGCAATGATAAATTGTCGTGAAGTCTACATTCCAATATTTGGAGTGATTGTTTGGTATGTATTCGATTTTTATAAACTTATTATTATGTTCATCTTATAAATTCATTATGTTCATCTACCACCAGTTTTCAACGGGTATCGTGATGTCCAGTACCTGGGTATCACGATACCCCCAAGGTTAGTCAGCCAGTCACTCCATGCAAAATTAAGGAACAGCGAGCACATCCCTGTTATCAGGACACTTGCGCGAACCCATTTGCGCAAAAAGATACTTGCGCGAACCCATTTGCGCAAAAAGATACTTGCGGGCATGGACTTTTTTGCGAACGGACATTTGCGCGACTGGACACTTGCGCGATTTTTTGACCAGTGACCTTTCAGATAAAACAACATCGCGCAATATCAGGCGTGATGTTGTTTTGTCTAAAACCGCGGTCAAAACCTTCTAGTCTGTCTGGGACTTTCCATACACAGCCAAAACTCAGCCCTTCATTCAACTGATATCAGGCGAGATGTTATGTTTTGTTTGTAAGGAACCTCACGGGCGTAAGACGCTCAAATATCCAGTCGCGCAAGTGTCTGTCGCGCAAATGTCTATTAGCGCATTATGTCCGTTCGCGCAAGTGTCCATGTATGCAAATTTCCGCTTGCGCAAAAGACCATTCACGCAAAAATCCTTGCGCGCAAATGTATTTTCGCGCAAATGTCCAAATCAGTTTCGGGCCCATGTTTGAAAAATATTCCTGGCCAGCAATCGAACTCATTGATTTTGGAAAAAAAGAACACAAAAATTCAGTTGCAAATGCAAAAAAAAATGCGGTTGTAAATGCAGTTTTACTTTATATCAAAATCGGGCCGGAGTATCCTTTGAGTATTTCTCGTTATTTCCTCATAGTTTTGGATTTGGCCATTCAAGCCCACTTGAAAAATTCACCTCGTAGATCTAATGACGTCACTGAATAATGTTAGTGAAATATATGTCCTACTAACGTAATCAATGTTCTTACTTTACAGGTATTGTGCGTTACATGATTCGTGACGTCTGTGGTAAAATTGTTTTGTAGTGGTATTGTAATGTATTGAAGTTTTATTTTTGGAACGCAGTGTGTTCTAACACTGCTAAATTACATTGTGAATGTGTTTACTGATCAAATTGATCTGTAAATAATTACACAATGGAGCCATTCAGCATACATCCTGGAAGTTGCTCTTGCACAGGTTGCGTATATCGGAGCAGATCTAAACAACCCAATGTTCAACAATTATTACAAGATGGGTCCGACATTGACAAACTTTATTTCGGTAAATTTTTACCGTTACGAGAAAGAAAGTTACTTGAAAAATTGATAAGAACTCGAGACGTCTACGATGGTGTTCGAAATCAATTGTTATCTGCAAGTGATCAGACAATTCCCAAACATAAAAAAGGGAGACGGGACGAAGATCTTAGTTCTGAACAAAGTAGTGCCGTCCTACAAATGGTTGACTTAGTCGATAGAGGGCAAATGGGACCTGCAAATGCAAGCAAAGCAAAGTTAAGTAGCTGTTGTAGCTCGTGCTCTTGTAAAACTTTGAGGAAAATTAGAAAACGATTGGGAAGACATAAAAAGCATCCTAAAGCACATAGACAGATTGTTGACTTAGTCGATAGAGGTCAATTGCGATCTGCAAATGCAAGTAAAGCAAATTTAAGTAGTTGCTGTAGCTGTTGTTCTTGTGAAACGTTGAGGAAAATAAGAAAACGAATGGAAAAGGAAGATAAAAAGCATCCTAAGGTACATAGACAGATTGTTACTTGTGAAGACATAGCTAAGTATTGTGAAGAAGCTGCAGAAAAAGGTAGAAAGCGACGGAGAAAACTAAGTACAAAAATTTCAAAAATTAGTTCTAAAATTGGAGCAGCGCGTTTGAAAATTAAAAAAAATATGTCTGAACCTACTGTAATGAGCAAATCAAAAGCTTTTGTGAAAAGAATTCGTTCAAAAAGGAAAGCGATAGATAGTTTTACGGAAATTGTAACTAGAGATCAAAAAACTAAAACTGCCAAGGGTCAAAGAAGAAAAGTAAAAAAAACTCAAAGCCGCAGTTCAGAAGACAGTGCGACACAATTGGGAACAATCGCTGCTAAAATAAAAAAAGATTCTTTAATATTGTTTAGAGAAAAGTTGCTGAAAAAACGACCCTATGATAAGAATAAACACGTCGAGTGTAAACCAGGAACATGTCAGGTAGGCACGTGTTTACCTGAAGAATGTTTCAAGAAGATTAAACCTAAAGGAGTTGGAGATACGAGAAGAAGAAAACATCATCACCGACATTCTGAGACAGAAAGACACAAATCTCGTATTTCAATGAAAATAAGCCCCAAAAAAGTGAAAGTAAGAGAGTCTCAAGTCCAAATAGCTAAAACTAAATCCTCTTCTTCATTGACTACGATACTTAAAACAAGAGATATGCCATCACTTTCGAAAACGGAATTACGAGGAAAAATTCCAGTTTCACCAAAACCAGTGAAAGGAAAGCATGGAAAAGTTCTGGCTAAATCGGCTGTCTCAATGACGTCTATTCCAAAATTGAAGGCAAAAGCTCAATTAACGACAGAAGAAGAAAAAGTTGCGCCTAAATTAAAATCCAAGGCAAAAAGACGGCCTGTGGCAAAAGATAAGGATTTAGAGGAAAATATCCCGGTGGAAGTTTTACCTAAATCTAAAGCAACGACAAAACCTGCCACTAAATCTACTTCCTCATTAACATCTGTCGTAAAAGAGAAAGCTACGAAAGCGCGTTCTAAAAGTATTAAAACTTTAGAACGTCATGAAGGAGAACCCGCTTCACCACCTACACGACACAAAACAGGTCGTCAAAAGCCGAGACGTGAACCACTCCAGGATATGGAGGAAACTGACATTCAAGAACCAATAGAACACGTAAAAGTTAAAAAAGAAAAACGGATGAAACCAACCCACGGAAGGAAACAACGCCAAAAATACAAGCATAGTAAAACGCAATTTGCTGGTACTTTATCCAAAGCTAGTAAACATTCTCATTTGCGAGATTCTGCCAGCCAGTCATCTAAACCTCATGGCAGAAATGTTTTGTCGAAATCAAAATCTCAAGGTAGATCTGCCTTGGCAAGTACGGAACGTCTAAAACGTAAATCGGTAGGTAGTGCCGCCTTTTCACAAAAAACAAGCTCTAGGTCGCGCACTAAATCTAAACACAAACAATCAAAAAGTGCTGAAAATTTTACAAAAAAATCTAAATATGTTTCGAAAGAACCTCCTCCCGAAATAGAGGAAAATAATATAGAATGCTATCCAAACAGACAAGCCGTTAAAATTTCATCCAGTTTTAGTTTTAACATTGAATTTTATAAAGATACTTATCCTTGCGTGGAAGTCGATGGACAGCCAGATTTTGAATCACCCCAGACCCCAAGACCCCGAAAGAAAATCAAACAAACACAGCATCGAAGAAAGTATAAAGATCATGCAACTGGACATATCCTCTCTCGGCATAATATGTCATCTCAATCGGGGTCAACACAATCATTTAAAAGCACCCAAGTTGCGCACAAATTAAAACGATGTTTTTGTACTCAAAAACTGATACAAACGAAAAAACTGAAATTGAACTATGTCGAGTCGAAGAAGACAATGGCGTCACTTGATACTAAAGATCGCGAAGTGGTAGCTCGCCAGATACGAACGCAAACTAAGCATTCAGGAATTGCTTACGTGGTATCACCGTCTACATCAACCCAAGCCTCGCTTCTACCCTACGAGTGTGAACCAGGCTTTTGCACACCTGGCGAGTGTGACCCATATGAATGCTTAGAGAGAATTAAACAACGCAATCGTCGGGCTGGTAAACTCGTTTCAAGAGATACAAATACTACTGATACCCCGAAAAAGTCCAAATTAGCTTCTACATCGCAGTCGGAATCTAAATCGACATCAAGCAAAATACAGTCCAGTGAGAAGAGAAAAATAGAACGAAAACGAAGACATACCCAGCATGATGCCCACTCCCCAAGAATAGAACCTAGAGTTTCATCTGACAGGTCGGGACAAAGACAAGCTGTGCGGATAGGTTCAAATTTTAATTTCAACATTGAATTTTCTAAAACACATATTAATGACAGAGTAACTGCAAATGCATTGATATATGATAGGCCAATCCAAATGGAAAGGACGCATACGCGACCAAAGGGAATAAAGGTTTATAAACCTCGTGTTCGTCATGAGATTTCAGAAACAACCAGAAATGTTAAAACAAAGCAGACCCGTACCGAACCCTTTTTGCAAAGATGTCTTTGTACTTTAAAACTACTCAAAAAAAATAAGAAGAAAGTAGAGAAACTTTCACCTTGGCGGAATCGAGATGAATATGTTATGCACATGCAAAACGGAGCAGAGAATCGTTATAACACTGAACGGTCAAAGTTTTTGCCTTATGAATGCGAACCCGGCTCATGTATTCCTAAAGAATATCATCCGTATGATTGCGAAAAGCTTATAAAATTGCGTCAAATTAAATTAAAGCATAAATATTCAAAAAAATGTGATCTTGGATCTCGATCAACATATAGTGAAACATCGGGGACAACAACTTCTTCCGAGTCTCAGAACAATCAGTTTTTTACTAGAGAGTCTCAACAGAAGGTAAACAAAGTAAATCGACACTACAATGAAATAAATATTACGCCTGATCGCTTTAAACAACGAGCAATGCGAGACGGGTCAAACCTGAGTTCAAAAATAGAGTTTTCTAAGGAGAAATCTGCGCACTACACGAGAAAAGATCGTTTTATAAAAACTGAAGACTGTATAAATAAACACACCATAAAATACAAATTAAACAAAAGAGGGTCTCCACAAGTTGAGCAGCCTGCCCACCACACACCAATGGACACCAAACCAAAACTGATAGAAAAGGGTAATTCCGTTGTTTCCGTGATCAAAAGATGTTTCAGTATTTTGAAATTTCCAAGGAAAACAAACAAGTTAGAGCCGGAAAACAAAAATAACGTAACAAGCCAAAGTGCGAGAACTTCACATCGTTTCTCAAGTTCTCAGGTCAGCGAATATAAAAATACTCGTGCCAGATCAAGTAAACTCCCATACGATTTGAGTAGTCATGAACGTTCTCCAAATTTCTGCATTCCTGAAATGCGTACTCGTTATGAGTGCCATGAAGAAAATAAGCGGCGAGATATTATTAAATTAGACAAACCATACGCCAGCATGAACAGACCTAAAAGAAAATCAGTCATGAGTGTAACAAGCGATTTTAGTGGTAGTACAAAGGCAAAAAGTACTCAATCTAGATTATTCAAACATAGAACAATAGAAGACCAGAAACTGAGGAATAAACAAAGAGGTATGAAAGCTGCACGTTCTTTTTCACCATCACGTCTACCAGTTTTTGAAAGATCTAACTTTAGTTTCAATAAGAAGAAATCGACAAATCGTTTCATACCCTCTATTCAGAATACTACAATCAATAATAGAGTTGGAAAGTATAATACAGTAAGTGACATTTCAACGATAAATAGAATGAAAGATCAACATTGCCTTTCACAACAAAATAACTTCAAAACAGAACACAAGGCCTCGAACGTAGGACTTTTTCTCAAGAAGTGCTTCTGTAGACTGGGTCTTCAAAAGAAAAACATACCGGAACGTGAATTTCATTGGCAACAACCCATAACGACCCAATTTTTACAGGTCGAACATAATAACAAAAAAATGAATAGACATAATGTAACAAAACCAGGATGTGACGTTCTCAACAAGACATTGCATACAAAAGAACCTTCACAATCAAAGTTACCGGAAGGTCGTTGTGTCTTAAAAGAAAACCTTATTGAGAGCCAAAACGGTATGAAAAACGCACGTAATAATGGTTCTCACCATTTACCACACAGTTCCTTTTCAAGGCGAGGCCATATCAGATCTCAAATCGATGTTAATTTTGATAAAATAAAAAATTTACTGAATATACAGAAGATTAATCCATTTTATCAATCCTTTTATGCGTTAAATGTAAAAGTATCTAAATCAAAAGATGTCAAATCTCACAATTACAACCCACGTAAAAAACGTGGTGATTGCGCACCGGGTCAGTGCGATCCAGTAGACTGTAAAAAGAGAGTTGAGCGACTAAATCGGTTAAATAAATTTCAAACATACGAACGGTCCGAGCGGTTGAACCTTGAAACTGATCGACCATGTAAGGATATGCCAGATTCGAATAAGATGGAATGCTACGAAAGGTGTAAAGCAGAATTTGAAGGGAAAAAAATAAAACCACTACCAGGCCCGGATAAACCCCTGATTCTAGGATCAGATTTCAAAATTAGAGCGGGAGTTTACAAAGACACTGATCCATACAAAGATAGACGTCGCCAAGCCGTTCGTATAGGCTCAGATGCTCGGGTTGACTTCAACTTTTTCAGAGAACCAACAAGACGAAATATTTTTTATACGGGTCCCACACCTAGGGTTCCCATACCTAGAGACAGAATGATGATGGAAGGATCTAGACACAGTTTTGGGCGTAAGTCTAGGCAAGACTCGCAACCGTACGTTGAACAACATCCGCCTTCAGGAATAAAACATATGATGAAACGGATGAGCAAAGTCTCAGCAAAATTGAGAAGGTCTGCTAGAAGTGATATAAGCCAGAGAATGGATGCAATCCATACATATAGAGGTAAGTCAGTGAATTAGGTGTTAAGTGATAAGCCTGCCTTACTTATATCTTTATACCTTAAACAAAGCGGGCAACAATAGACGACCAAGTGAATGAGCTTGTACATTTGGGGAGCCTGTTTATAGGAGACGCATAGAATATGATACACTAGTCGAAAACCAAAAAGGCTCGAATGGTGATTGAAGACAAAGTTCAAATAGCGTGCTTTGATGATTCTGAAAAAGATTTAAGTATACAAACAAAGCAAATTTTCCATTTTAACATGAAAACATTTAGGTTTAAATTTTTTGAGACCACAATGAACATAGTTGTGGTCTCAAAAAGTTTTAGTTTAACAAGAGTTTAACTTAAGTTTCCAAAGTTGATTGGTGATCTAGGCCAAGATAAAAAATAGGCTTATTCAGACATACTTATAAATGCGAAAGAACTATATTTCCTGTTCACGCCTTACCAGCTGAACGGCCTGACTTTCCCCATTTTTTTTTTCAAAATTGATTAATACAGGTTTTATGCATGAAAATTAGAGTTTTACTGATGGCGAAAATTGCAATTTGGATATCGGGTAAAATAGGGTGAATAAAGACGCAGCGGCAAATCGAGAGTTCGAGACAATACTTTGAAAAGGAGTTTAACGTTGAATTTATGCGATATGTTACCAACAAATACTTTATTTTATTATAGACTAGCTGTCCCGGCGAACTTCGTACCGCCTAACAGTCAATGAATCCTACCCTGCCTACTCTACCTGCCCCACCTACCTTACCTACTCTACGCACCCTACTTACCCTGTCTACCCCACCTACCCTACCTACTCTACCCACCCTACCTACCCTATCTACCTACTTCCTAGTACCTGCCTACCTATCCTACTCTCCTAGTACCTACCTACCTATCCTACTCTCGTAGTACCTACCTACATAATTATCCTACTCACCTACCTACCTAGCCTACCCTTTTAGTACCTACCTACCTATCCTACTCTCCTAGTACCTACCTACCTATCCTGCTCTCCTAGTACCTACCTACCTATTCTACCCTCCTAGTACCTACCTACCTATCCTACTCTCCTAGTACCTACCTATCTATCCTACTCTCCTAGTACCTACCTACCTATCCTCCTAGTACCTACCTACCTATCCTATTCTCCTATTACCTACCTACCTATTCTACCCTCCTAGTTCCTACCTACCTATCCTACTCTCCTAGTACCTACCTACCTATTCTACTCTCCTAGTACCTACCTACCTATTCTATGCAATTTTGTCGCGTTCGCGATTCACTTTTGTTGAGTTTCGGAACGCGACATTAGATCCTCCAACGCGCACGCGAATTTGAACTTTATACAAAGGTAATAAATTACAAATTGACTCTCCATTTTATTTATAAAACGTTTATAAGGGAAATAGAAAAGTGCTGTTTTGAGAGTTTTCCCGGCAATTATTCGAATTTTTCTCAACTTTTAAACCTTCCCTAGACCTCCACGAACATTTCAAAACCAAGATAAGATAAATCCGTTCAGCCGTTCTCGAGTTTTAGCGAGACTAACGAACAGCAATTCATTTTTATATATATAGAAGAAGATTTAGACATCTTGTTTGCAACATACCATATTGATTCAAAGCAGCAGGCCCAATAATTCGAAACCCCTTTGCACATGGACCAGATGAATGAACGTAAACGAACAAAGGGAACACATGAGGATCGTAGCATGTAGCGTGCTGTAGTTTCCTTTGCCTGCCCTTATAATATGTGTGCATGTATTTTGAAGGTTGAAGGTACAAAGGCTAATAAACGTTTTTGTATTGGTACAGATCCTACAAAGTATAAGTCTACTCCACGACTTCCGAAGAGAAGAGAATCTTCAAAAGTAAGATATGTTCAATGCAAGTTGTGTGCAGAGAAGCCAGCTCGTAAATCTAAAGATAGAAATAATGTAACATTTTGTACTGACGTAAATTGTTTGGAATATTCCAAAGAACGACCGCAAAAGCAGAGAACAAGTATTGCTTCTCGATTTAAGCCTACGGCTAAGGATAGCCGAATACAAGGACAAAGAAAAGGAGAGGGCGATGTAGAAAAACATTATGGTATTACTTTTTTAATATATTTTTCGTCCATTTTATAAGTAGGAAGTACTACATCATTCGCGGTAAACTTAACATGTTTCATTTTATAGGTCCAATTGAAGGAAAGACAACCGTGATGAGCTGCCTTTGTGCGTTGAAAAAAATTAAAAATAAATGCATGTGTGAAACTAAGACTGAAGCTAAAAGTCCTACAAAATGCTTGTGTGGAGATAATGAAGCTAAAAGTCCTACAAAATGCTTGTGTGGAGCTAAACAATCCAAAAACTGCTTGTGTAAATCTCAAGAAATTGGTAGAAAGAAGAAGAGATGTAGGCAACTTGAAAAAGCTGAAAGGAGAATAAAATCTATGGAAACTATTATGCCTTATTCAAAGAAAAAATTCAGAAAACTCGAAAGCCACGCAAAACTTGCTCGAGCCTCAGATGAACAAAATGAGTGCGCATCTAAGTGTAGAGCTGTCGCAAAGAGAATGAAAAGAACAGAAGGAATAGAAGGAATAGAAAGAATAGAAAGAGTAGAAATAATAAAAAGTACAGAAGGAATAGAAAGAATAAAAAGAACAGAAGGAAAAGAAAGAAGAAGAAAAAAAGAAAGAATAAAAAGAACAAAAGGAAAAGAAAGAATAAAAAGAACAGAAGGAACAGAAGGAATAGAAAGAATAGAAGGAATAGAAGGAATAGAAGAAATAGAAGGAATATTAAGAATAGAAGGACCAGAAGGAAAAGGAAAAAAGGTGGTTACCGAAGACGAAAAAAAAAAGCGTCCGAAATTTCCAGATTACGACGTTCGAGTGACTCCATCATTCGAATGTTTATGTAATAAGGAGGCGCGTCTTAGACGCCTGTGTCCCGTGTGCAGAGCTAAAGCTAAGGGAAAGTTTAGAAAAACGAAAAATAAATTGCCATGTACCTGTATGGAAGAAGAAATAGTGCCAGAAAAGCCAAAGGACTTATCCAAATGTCCAATGTGCAAAGAGAGCTTAAAGAAGAAGAAATTAAAAGTACCCAAGTGTCCTTGTTGCAAACATCCATTTTCAATAAAAGACGGCCCTGGCGGCGCTGCAGCATCGCCAACAGCAGCAGTAGAGAAACCTGTGGACAATACACCGCTTTTTGAAATGACGCTTAACACAACTAATATGAAAATAGTAAACAAAGAGGAGGTACTTAAAAAAATAGGCAAATCTAGCAAACAGGCCCAGGAAAAGAAGGAAAGAGGTAAGCAATTTTTAAAATTTATTGTTTGGTATAAGTAATCGACTATTCAGCCTGTAGACGCCGCATAACAGGTAATGGATTGCTGTCTATACATCTGACTAGTAGATTTTAAACTGAAAATAGTAATTACGCACACAATATTTACTTAGTTTATTCATAACTTGAAATTGTGTTTGCCGCAATTTTTTTTAACCAAAATGCTATATAATGGTGGTGTATTCCAGCCAAAATACCAACTTCTATTCTACGTTACTTTTACGTCGTACGTTCGTGACAGGGCCTCTGATCTTTTGTCACCGCTCAAATGTTTATTTGATCACTTTGCACTACTTCTCTGATCTGTAAACGATACCGCTTCAATAAAATATTATATTGTTCCCTAACCATGCATGATACGGTGATGTATTAAAAACGGCCAGACTTCGAGTTTTCAGAAAGTTAGCTTAGCAAACAGCTACTAATTACATTAACTGAATTTTATCTTGGTTGATTAATAAAATTTAATGACCTTCGAGCTGGCGTGACGACTTAGAGGCGTTTGTGAGAGATTTGCCAGAAAAAACCGCAAGGAGAGAAGAGTGAAAGGCTATGGGGGAGGCCTTAACCCAACAGTGGGACAATGTAGGCTAAGGAAAAAAATATATTGATAGGCAATTCATTTGCGTTCAACTATGTCCACACCAGTGCGCTTTCATGTCCATCTGGCATCTTCACCTTTCAATTCTTTTTGCAATATTGACACCATTAATCGCATGCAGCTTATCGTCTACACCCGTGCGCTTCGGTCAGTCCTCAACATGGACGCGTGTGACGCATTGTAGCTATCTGTGCGGCATATTTAGTGTCAAATGCAAGGAAAACACGCAAGAAAAGGACAATCCACATAAAATATTATTTAAAGAAACGGAGCAACACAGTATTTATTGATTTGAAAGATTTAGAGCTGTACAATAATATCCTTTTTAAAAACTTCACACGAATGTCTAAAGGCACTTTCTACAAGCTTTTGAAAATAGTCGAGCTAAAAATTACGAAACTAAACACTCATTCGAGAAGCGATATCTGCTAAAATAAAATTAACAATAACCCCTTAGATTTTTGGGTACTAGGTGACTCATTTATGTTCCTGATGTATCTGTTAAAAGTCTCGAAGCAAACCATTTCAGCTCTGTTGTCAGTGTAGTGTTAAAAGCTATAATAGAAGGATTAAAACATTGTTTAAGGAGAAAGAACCGTCGATTTGACGCATGCGAACCCACCAGTGATAGATCAGCGTGCGCTAGGGGCATGCGCTGTTGTGCATGTGTTTAAGTGCATGCGTTATGGTTTCTCAGCTATGCGTCAGATCATGACGTAAGATGAACATGAATGCGCACTGGTGTGGATATACTTTATAGGTGTAGGTGCAGTAGCAGGGGTTGATGTCTTTGGTAACGTGTCACACTGCTGGCAATAAGCGAGAAGCGAGTAGAGGTAGCAACATAAAACGAGTCATTTGTTTGGCAGATTTCTCACACGCACCCTGAACAGTTAACGCGCAACCATTAATATTATGTAGGTATCTCTTTTACTGACACGAGACCGACAATATTTTACTATACGTTTCTTGAGCTAAAAAATAGTCGATGATTAGTCGCTTCCTTGCCGACGGCGGTGGGACTAGTACCTAACTATGAAACTCATAAACGCGCGCTTCGTACTTACACCTTGTGCCTCTGTCTAACGCAAGATGAGTCTCTATCTAGCTGGGCCCTAATTTAATGGGCTTTAATAATAATAATACAGACAGATAGTAGTGACAGCCAATGGCTTTATTGCTAAAAGCTGCGACCAACACGCGAGGAAGCTCTCGTTAGGCACTTGGATCAAGGGCTTGTTTCAGTAAGCGAACACGGTTTGTATTGTCAGGTGGTTCCTCTATGTGGAGCCCTGACCGCCGCCCCGGTAACTTGGACCCTGTTCCCGAAACTGGTGGCGGTGGGCTAATATTTTTTTATATTTTTGAAAAAAAAAAAATGTTTAACATATACCTAATAAATATGTAAAAAGATTTAAAAGGGACATAATAATACCAACCTATCATTATGTCAATAAATTGCAAAACCTCTTCTTTTAAAGAGAACGTTTGACCATGAATAGTTTCAGATTAGCGTATTTTCGGCGCGTTTAAGCTCGGTTTTGGAAGCTCATGTAGGCGCGTATTCGGTCGTCTTTTCCCACACGCGCGACTCTACGGCTGTTGACACGTTTATAAGCTCGTATGTGCGCAAGCCGCGAGAGACGCCTACCCGCACGCCCACTTACTCCGCGCGAACACGCCGGAATAAGCGCGTGTACGCGCGTTCGTTTTTTTAAAGTGCAAAATGTGACGCGCGTGTTTGTGTCTAAGCCAATAGATAGGAGTTTATACGCGTAAAAAAAAAAAATACGCTGGTCTGAAAACGCTCTTATGATTTGTTCACGATGTTTTCTTTCACCAGTCAGTGATGTTTAAAATATTCTTAGAAATTAAATCATCTTCATTCTCGTGTCCTTATCTAATTTTTTTGGGTTCGTTTTAACATAATACGGAAGGTATAAGAAGACATGCTGTGCAGATCCCAGCAAAATTGGGAAAAGGACAGGGGGGGGGGGGATGATCTCTTAATGCACTAAGTAAAATAAGCATGAAATAATTACTCGGGATACAGGCTTCCTCTCTGTGAGAGAGTGGGCACTAAATCAGTGTCATCATTTCTGCAAAGGGCCTAATAGATATAGGTAATGTGAAAAAGTAGTAATAAGGAAATGGTTTGGTTTTTCTGTTTTGCTGTCGGTGATAAGTTCGTTGTTTCGTTATTTCGGGGTCATGTAGTTCAGTGTGACGTTTTTCGTTGTAACGTGTATTCGTTGTTCCGTACCTAATTCGTGGTCAAATCCATTCGTTGTTACGGTATTCGTTGCTCCGTGCTTTCTTCGTCACATCATTCGTTGTTGCAAACTTTCGGCGCTGTGAAATTCGACATAACATGTTTCGAGATCAAGCAGGATGCAGTACCTCGCTTGTTCATACCCTGGACAGAGTTATTTGAAGAGAAATATCTAACGTTAGATGTCTTAAAGGCTGAATAGTCGATGTTTGGAATACACTTAACCCTTTTATGAAATTCCACGTAGCATAAGCCTCATAGGCCTGTCTCAATACATTTGTGCGCTTGAAGAAAATCGGTTATACATATGTAGGTATACATAGACGTACCAGTTTTTATTAGTACTCGAATATTTTCCAAACCAAGACTCATACAGTAGGGCTGCCACAAATGCTGAAACGCCGACCGGGACATTTGTGCTAGAAGTAGGGTCCCATGAATGATGATGTGGATACGAAAATTTTTTCGAGGGGTTTTGGGTTTTATGAAGAGACTTTTTTGTAGATGTCATGTTGCACGAGCGACCGCGACAACTGTCACCACGAAAACGTCAACTCCGTATTTTTTACGTAATTTCCAATACATGAATGAAAAAATTTTTCCCTTAAAACGTGCACCTTAAGTATGCATATAGTTAATAAAAAAAGTGCTATGAAAAAAACTGTCTGATCGATGTGGACGAGTGTAAATATTAACTGTTATGTGTTAAATAGTGACTCTTAGATCGGAATGAATCACGTAATGTGATTGTAAACACAACGGAATATATACAAAGAAACTATTTCTTATCAGTTTTATGCTCACGTTCCTCAAAGAAAGAACTGGACTTTCTCTGACACCAGGCTACTAGCGATATCAGCTGTAATCACAACAAAACTTCTTCTAAGGAGAAGAAAGAAGAAGAAGAAGCAGTCACCGAATTTGAAGCTACGAAGTAATGTACGAGTGACTCTGCGGTAAACTCGTGAGAGTTGACGAGCCTTTTAAATCGGTCGATGGCAAGGCCGACCCCCCCGGTTATCAACCTTGATTTCATTTTTCTGAAATATTTGTCAATCTTTAGAAATAACACAAAAATGAGCTTCTTTGAAAACATTACTAAGCGCACCCAAACATACACACGTTCTGAATAAGCGTAGAAACATTCGAAGAATGTAGTTCTATAAATTCTACGATAGAGGGCGACATAAATAAAAGCGTATCAATTGTTATGGATGACGACAGTGAAGAAATTGAAGAAGTAAATGCTATATTAGTGACCTAATTCTCAGTTGCAAACGGCTTACCAAAGTGTGTGTAGTCGCAGCGGAAAAATGTCGAATTTCATCATTTCATTTTAGCAGATATTTAGTGTATGACGTCGTGTAATTGTGTATGATAAGTACAAATTTGTGCATCCAACCATTGGGGAGCTATTCAACAAAAACTGTTTCCGCTGGAACTACGTCGTCCTAGCGGCACTGTTATTTTCCTCAGGACGTACAAGAAAAAAAATACATGCAATAATTAGTGTGTACCGAGAGGTAAATGTGTATGTTTAAATGAAATTTGTGTGTCATAAAACTGCGAAGATAATCAAGTTTCCGCTGCGCTGACGTTTGGCTATCTGATGAAAATCATACAAAACGGTTTAGTGCAGAGTTGTAATTTTTTACGCACGTTGCTTAGAATTTGTGTGTAATGTTTGTGAAAACAGAATTTGAAAAAAACATCCTGTTCTGAAGATATACACATAAAAGTAAAATAAGGTTATTAGGTCCCAGTACTTCAAATAGGAACCCTAGGACCTAACTTATAACGTTTATTTATATCTTGTAAGGGTCTACCTGTCTTGCCAAGTTTCATTTATGTGCTCTTAGTAATTAATGAGCAATGGCATAAGTTACTACAACTGGACCAGTATATTGTATGACATCCGTTTGTAGGATTTTTTAATGGAAAACCAAATGCAACATATTCCGATATTCAGTGTATTAATGGAACTATTCACATGCAAAATTTCAGCTCCTTACACTAAATAATTAAAGAGGAATAACAAAAATACCAGAACAACCGCAAAACATAGATAAACCGACCAAGTTTGAATGGCTACTAAAAAGCGGCCGTGCAGTATATAGAGCTAACGTTCTAAAATTTCCAGTATAGTATCGTTATTGTGTTTAATGGTTTGGTACAGGTGCGAACACAATAGTTTAGCAGAAAATAAAACAACTGTATTATCTTTATACTCTTAAAAGTATTTATTAGTTAATGATGAATTAAAATTAAAAAAAAAACAACATTACTAAATAAAAAAGTAATAATAACATTGGTTCCTGTCTCTTGAGTCCTAACCACCGGTAGCTTGCACCCTGCTTCGAATACCGGCGGACCACTATTTTTACGTTTTTTTTACGATCTATTTAAAAATGTAAAAATGAGGTGATTGATGATTAAAGGAGATAATACCTACATTGATATAAGAATGAGTTTTTTTACTAAGTATAAATAACAATTATATTGCCTACTGTAAAAGCCCATATAAGTATACATATGTTAGTAAATCTTAGGCTTTACTAGTAAATTTTCGGGAGTCGGTCTTCTCGTTCGAGCTTTTACAGCAACAAATATGTCATACAATCGCAGATCTATACAAATAATAAAATTGTAGACTTGCCGTGTCTGTACATTACAGGTTTTTGCAAAAAAATGTACTGGAAGGTATGGGAATAAATAATAGAACGTAAAAAAACGGTTTTTAGAATTTTTGTGTTTGTCGGTTTTTCGGTTTGTTTGTTCGTTTGGGCACGCATCACGCCTAATTGTATTTAAAATTGAAATATTGAAAAATAAGAAGCGATATTGTGAGTAGCACATAGCGTTTATTTCATCAAATCAACCTACAGACGCAAAAGATATTGATTTTTTAAATTTAGTTAGTAATCACTTAGGGTTGAAACTCATCTGACAGCACGGAATCACACTTTTCCATACTCGTATCCTCTATCCTATAGAGACGAGCGGGAATGCTATGGCACGCGGCAGTATCGGCGATGCGATCGGTATCACGCTCTGTTTCTCGCTCTAGCAAATGACGGTTCTGGAGCGACAGAAAGGATAGGAGCATAGAAAAGTGCGATTCCGTGCTGCCAGATGAGGTTCAACCCTTACGCGATTTCTGTGATAGGTCTTAGTCGTAGTGTAGTCGGAATAGCTGAAAACTAATTTTGCCCGATGTAATACATTAGTAAGAAACTTGCCGATGTTGATGGATAAGGTGATGCTCAAATACCCCATGGTTTAGCCACAGATGGGTTACTTTACCGATCCAGGTTCAGCAACTCTTGCCAAGGTTTGGACACAGATTTGTATGCTGAAAGCAGCAGAAATTGAGGACATAATAATTACCTTCTGTAACAACTTTTTGCAATATTCTGACAAATAAATGTATTTGTTAATACAGATGCAATTATTATTTTAATATTTTCGGAATTTTAAGAAAAAACAATTTACCTAATATTTTTATCACAAAAATTATAAGTTTATTAGTTACTTGTTCAAGCATTGTGTGCCCACCTGTACCAATCCAATAACGATACTATACTGGAAATTTTAGAACGTTAGCTCTATATACTGCACGGCCGCTTTTTAGTAGCCATTCAAACTTGGTCGGTTTATCTATGTTTTGCGGTTGTTCTGGTATTTTTGTTATTCCTCTTTAATTATTTAGTGTAAGGAGCTGAAATTTTGCATGTGAATAGTTCCATTAATACACTGAATATCGGAATATGTTGCATTTGGTTTTCCATTAAAAAATCCTACAAACGGATGTCATACAATATACTGGTCCAGTCGTAGTAACTTATGCCATTGCTCATTAATTACTAAGAGCACATAAATGAAACTTGGCAAGACAGAGTAGACCCTTACAAGATATAAATAAACGTTATAAGTTAGGTCCTAGGGTTCCTATTTGAAGTACTGGGACCTAATAACCTTATTTTACTTTTATGTGTATATCTTCAGAACAGGATGTTTTTTTCAAATTCTGTTTTCACAAACTTTACACACAAATTCTAAGCAACGTGCGTAAAAAATTACAACTCTGCACTAAACCGTTTTGTATGATTTTCATCAGATAGCCAAACGTCAGCGCAGCGGAAACTTGATTATCTTCGCAGTTTTATGACACACAAATTTCATTTAAACATACACATTTACCTCTCGGTACACACTAATTATTGCATGTATTTTTTTTCTTGTACGTCCTGAGGAAAAAAAAGTGCCGCTAGGACGACGTAGTTCCAGCGGAAACAGTTTTTGTTGAATAGCTCCCCAATGGTTGGATGCACAAATTTGTACTTACCATACACAATTACACGACGTCATACACTAAATATCTGCTAAACTGAAATGATGAAATTCGACATTTTTCCGCTGCGACTACACACACCTTACCAAAAGATAGATAAAATAATCTTTCAATTGGACATCATCCTCTGCCTAGACTTTACCTATGTTAGGGTCGGCTTCCAGGCTAACCGGATGCAGCTAAATACCAGTATGTATTTTACATGGAGTGACTGCCTATCTTGACTCCACAACCTAGTTAATATTGGGTAATACGATACCCATTGGCAAAACTGGATGTCAGACTTTCGGGCCACTGACTACCTACAACGACTGTCAAAGATCTACAAATGACAGCCGGGACGTGCTTAATTTAAAGTGCTTTCCGAGGCACGGAGAGGAAACTCGGTATGTAATAGGTGGTCATCCATCCACAAACCAACCTAGGTAAGCACGGCTTAACCCAAAGATCGACCCAAGCAGCTGCTATTATTTAACCACGAGCTGGAAAAAGTAACTAAGAAGCGAGATAGAAATACCAAATGAAAGATCTAGATTGTTTTCACATCTTAAAGTAGCCACAACAATGAAACAAAAATCTGATGGAGATGCGCGACTCAGGAGATATTCTCATCAACACAAGTTACTCTTAAGAACAAATCAACAGAACCAATACAAAAGCCAGAAAAGAAGATACGTGAAGAATAGAGTAAACTTTAAATGATATGAAGAACTCAGGTCAAAAAAATAATTTACCTTTTGCGGAAGATACTACGATTAGGTTCAATATGCAATGTATTTCACACTCATGGGTTTTTTTTTTCATTTATCACAAACTAGTGCGGAAATAAAAACATCCACAGATAACTATAATTATATTAAGTCGTGATAGGTTCAATTCCTATAGTCGGCGGTGACTGTTTTTTTTTTTAAACTCGGCAAAGAGACATGCCTATGGGGCGTAAATATTTAAATTGTTTTTATAAATAAAATATCATAAATAAACATGATTATTTAAAAATATATTAACTTTTATGAACAAATTAACATTTATTTGTGCTCTAAATTCAAAAATATTAGAATTTTCTATTATTCATATTAGGCTGTATAGCGGCTTCAGACCTTTGCTTCTGCTTAACATGCTTAAGTAAAACGCGAAAAAAAGCAAATTAAATCATAGCTTCCTAATAAATAATGACAAAAATAATTTTCGTTTTATTATTTTATTTCTTCGAAAGTGTATTGAAGAACGTCGTTTGGTATACGTGGGCTTTTGTTGCTGCAGTTCTCGGCTTCATAACACCCTCGCCTGCGGCTCGAGCATGAATTCCACCTCGTTGGCAATAACAAAGTTTCTCCACTTGTATCAAAATGTACTATTACGCGTCACATCATGTTGTTTTAAAACTAGATTGAATGGGCTACTACAGTCTTTTACAGTTACTATGCCTTGCGGCTGGGATTGAAGCTTCATCATTTTGTTTTTGACTGATACCTACTTTGAAAGTTCAAAAGTGGGTTTTAATGAAACAAATGTTGTGAGTTTGAGTTTGAAAATCGAATTTTTAGCATTTGCGTCGCTTAAGGGGTGGGCCGTAATATGACAGCCTTTTTCCTTTGTGTTGTACTTTCCATGTCAGGACAAGATAATAATATATGTCACGATGCCCAGGTAGTGGCCCTCCTGCAGAGCTGAGGAGACGCCGTTGAACCGTGATTTTCTAATATTTAAGTCATAATAATATATGGTATAATAGTTACGTTACGTTAGCCTGATTTAATTTTTCATCGGTAACTTCTGAGCAGCCTTAGGGTTTGAATCGGCCAAACTCGTTTTAGATTAAATATATGTGCGTTCCGGATTTCATCTTCAGCTCTGAAATTAATTCGTTAACTGTCAAAACTTGAAACAATTGCTTCAGAATCATTTTTACATCAACTACGGTCTACGATACTGATTTTCCTATCAACAAAATTAACATAGAAGCAACTTCTAAATGCACAAATGTATAAATTTTTCCCTTAGAGAACTTGTTGTTCGATGTAAGGACCGACATTAATAGTGAAAGCCATTTGTATTCATTGTTTCCAGCTCTAAAACATGCGAAGGGTCACGGCAGCCAATGTAAGTGTTGCGTTTGCCGCGGTTTACAGAAAGGTGCCGCACTAGCGGGAGCACCAATAGCCTTGAAGCCTGATGCCATCACCAAGCCATGCATCTGTGGAAGTGTTGTATGTAAAAAAGATTGGGATAAAATTAAACAAGAACAAAAAGCCCTGGCAGCTGCGGCTGGCAAATTAAAAAAATGTATTTGTGGCAGTAACATATGTGCAGAAGAGTCTTCAAAAATGCCCGAGGTACTCTTAGAAGAGGCGCGACAGGAGGAGCATGTCAAGGAATTGAAAAAAGTAGCTAAAGCGAAAGAGAAAGCGTATCAGAAAGCGAGAAAGCAACGTGCGAAAGAGCGTGAGAAAGCTCGCAAACTACAAGATAAATTAAGAAAACAACAGGATAAAGCAGAAATGAAATCAATCAAGAAGAACGAAGTCGGAGGAGATGTTACTATGATAGCCGAATCATTGATAGATTTAGGCACTTTTGGCTCGAAAGCTTTTTGCGACGTTGCAAAAACTATGTTTAGAGCTGTTTTACATCCAAGAGACGCTATCACTGACATTCGAGACGCATCCAGTGATCCCGGTGCAGCAGCGAAAATTTTGCGTAGAAACATCGAACAAACGGGTATATATTCGACAGCTAAAAGAATTAAGACAAGGTTCACGAAGATGCCGACAGCAAAGCGTGTTGTTAAAGAATTGGAATCTTATCCTACGACGAACTATATTATTCACATGGCTGATAAAGACCCTAAGAAACGAATGAAGAATTTTAAAAAAAATAAACGATCGAGAGAGCCAGTTGAATTTGAATGTAGTCTTTACATGTCCTCTATGAGGAAAAGGCCTTGTCTGCGAGTATATTACATGTGTCCGTGGTTTTACCCTCATTGTATGAGTATGCTTGGCCTTTGGAAACAATTTCTGGATATTCTATTATTCATATTAGCCGTTGCTGTATGGAGTCCATGCATAATGTGTATGGAGCTTTGCAGAGGTTTTGTGTGCTGTGTTATGTGCCAAGGATAGTGTGTTTTTTTTCTTTTTAATCCATTAATAAAACTTCATAAAGAAAAATATTCTATTTGATTTCTCTTACTTTTTCACCTCTTAGTCGTCAAAGAGATCATTAGACATGTCAGTATTAATTAAATTATTCAATACATATGTAACTCAGTGTCATCTAAAAAGTCATTTACAGAATATTAGCATTTTGCAATCAATAATGATGTCAGTCTCTTTTTAAAACTTTGATATGTGTCATTTTTAATGATGTTGAGTACTTTATTGAAAATTATCGGGCCCATAGTAATAACACTTTTTTTGGTGTCATGCTCTGCCGCAGAGCCACCATTTTAGAAACCGATCAATTATATCTTAAAATGATGTACGTCAAACGAAACATAATGTACGTACCGTTATTCGCTGTACGTGCATTAGGTAATGATATAATAGACATTGATTGTGCTTCTGCTGCAGAGCATACTCTCTAGCAGAGCCACGCAGAACATGTACTCAGAAAATTAAACGCTACTGTTTTTTGATGAAAACTTTTGTACGAATAGTGTGCATTGCGTACGTTTTGAAAAATATCATTATTAGACAGTGGTTTTATTTATTTGAACTTTACTAAAATTTTCATAGAAAGCGCCTGGTTATTTTTAACCGACTTCAAAAAAGGAGGAGGTTCTCAATTCGGTTGTATGTTTCTTTTTTTGTGTTTGTTACCTCATATCTTCGTCATTTATGAACCTATTTGAAAAATTCTTCTTTTATCTGAATGGATCTACTTCCCGATAGGTCCCATTTCATCGCAATCGGTTCAGCAGTTTGGTTTTGAAATCAAAATAGCTGGAAAAAATATGTCATCCAAGTAAAAGAAATTATGAAATTGATACTTGACAAGGATTTGTGTGTGATGCGATAACTAAAAAGGGTAAAATAAAAACTTTTTTTGCAAAAAAAAACCGACTTCCAAAAAAAACACTAAAATGTGGAAAATAACTTTACTTTCGGAAGTCGGTGGCAAAAAAGTAAATGAAACAAACAATAGTCACCGACTTCCGAAAGTAA
Source organism: Standfussiana lucernea (assembly GCA_964057025.1). Classification (NCBI taxonomy): domain Eukaryota; kingdom Metazoa; phylum Arthropoda; class Insecta; order Lepidoptera; family Noctuidae; genus Standfussiana; species Standfussiana lucernea. Next base: position 4,931,658 of record OZ059789.1, read on the forward strand.
AGTTATTTTCCAATTTTTTTAGTGTTTTATTTGGAAGTCGGTTTTTTTTGTGTATTGTCACCACTGGGCGATACCTCTTGGGTGTTGTGTACAATTTTTTTTGGTAACTACACCACTGCCGACTATAATAAGTGTATATGATTAGTATTAGAACTTCGTTAAGGAGATGTGGTTACAAAAACAAGTCGTAAATGACACACCAGAGGTGTCACTGCCCTGCTCTATGCGTAATTCCACCTGCACTTTGAGGAACCTGTCCGTTACCACCACCAACGCCATCGAGGTGGCAGAAATCTGGTCAAAAATTAATTTGATTGAAAAGAAAAGGAAATCATCGACACGACGAAGAAGATTGAAATCGGTTAGGCAGTTTTGGTGATTAGCGCGTGCAGTCAGCATCAATAATATTGAGACGAACAGACTGTTCAAAATGATCTAAACAACTATGTAAATTAAATATTAATTCAAGATGCTAGCCGCGAAAATTTGCAAAGTTTTCGTCATGAGCATAATTTTCATTGTTTTCAAAGGGGCTGATGACGAAAGTAAGCTTGAAACAATAACTTACGCCCTTGATAACCTCAAAATGGCATCCATGCCGAAAAATTCGCAATTCCATCTACCTCGACAGCTAAGACGGCGTTCACTGAAGAAATAGTGCAGACGTTTCTGTACATAAACTGTAATTTTATGAGTGTTTTGGTATTCTAATAATTTTGAGTTTACGGTAATTTTATGTATTTTTTTTTTATATTGTCGTGTCATTCAACATTTACCCTTCAGTAAAATTGAATAATAACAGAAATCTATTGAAAGAAACTCATTTTTTTTTTTGAGGAAAATAGAGAATTTTGACGATGTTATTGCAATTAGATGACAAAAAGGAAAATATTTTTTTACAAATTAATGAGCCAATTTTAAAGAAAAGGATATAAAGGTATTTATTGGCTCGATAGTTTTGCAATACAGGGCGTCCCACGAATATGCCACATGCAGGGAAAGTACCTTGAATATTGTAGATGGAACATTTTACTGAAAGAAGACATTATTTGAATTTAAAAACAATTTTATAGCATTCATAGATATTTAAATAATTACATGGTTGAACCGGGAATCGAACCCGTTACATGAGAAAAATAATCACCCTGTAGCTTTATCATACCGATCGAAAAGCTTCATCATAAGGATTATTTTTTGCTAAATAACATAGTGCCACAAATAAAAGGAAGACCATGAATTTTAACATTTGATGTGAAATTTTGATCTCCAGATCTAACCCCGCTAGATTTTTTTTATGGGGTTATGTAAAAAAAATTAGTTTACAAAAACCAGTATGAAAGTGTCCACGAGCTCCAAGCAGAACTTGGACGTATTATTCTAAATATCCACAACAATATTAAAAAAATCGACAGGGAGCGAAATAATAAAGAGTGCGACTTTGTATTCAACAGGAAGGGACTCATTTTGAGCATTTGATAAATTGATTAATTTTGTATTAAAAATGTTAAAATTCATGGTCTTCCTTTTATTTGTGACACTATGTTATGCAGAAAAAATAATCCTTATGATGAAGCCCGTTTCGATCGGTATGATAAAGCTTATTTTTCTCATGTAACGGGTTCGATTCCCGGTTCAACCATGTAATCATTTAAATATCTATGAATGCAGTTTAAATGGTTTTTTAAATTCAAATAATGTCTTCTTTCAGTAAAATGCTCCATCTACCATACTCAAGGTACTTTCCCTCCATGTGGCATATCCGTGGGACGCCCTGTATAGCCTGTGTTTCCTCGTAAGGAGTGCTGAACCAGAACTCAGATTTGTGTTGGGCGCGAGAGACCTCCTTCAACGCCTGAATTACGCAACGAGAGCGAGTATTATGAACTTCAAAAATATATGTAGCTATTAAACGTATAACGGATATTATTTTGCACTAAAAATAACTGAAATCAATTAATAAATTTATTAAAAAAAACATTGTGAACCTGCGCAAAAATTTCCATGGGCTGACAATTTTAGTGGACTGGGCACTTACAATTATGTTAATGTCTCTAATTTATTTGGATTGGGGAGGTCTGGGACAACTGAACGTGCACGGCTCGTTACATAGTTAATTTTACTTAGTTATTTTTTTTAAATCTAAGTTTGTAAAGCTGTATAAGTAAATAAAGCGATAGATTAAAAAAAAATAACGATGCGTCCCCTAGTAAAACATTTTTTTTTTAAAGTATCCATTTCTGGTCTCATCCATAGATCTATGCTTTGGAATGGGCAACTACAGCCCTTTTACAGTTAACTAGCTGACCCGCGCAACTTCGTTTGCGTAACATTTTTGATTGATGCTCTGCTCGTATTGGTCGCAGCGTGATGTTACATAGCCTATAGCCTTCCTCCATAAATGGACTATCCAACACTTAAAGAATTTTTCAATTCAAACTAGTCGTTCCTGAGATTAGCGCATTCAACCAAACAAACTCTCCAGCTTTATAATATTAATATATAATATAAGTATAGATTATAATATTAGTATAGATATGCTTTGCGGCTGGGAATGCGGCTACATCGTCTTGTTTTTGACTGATACCTACTTTGACAGTTCTAAAGTGCTTGTAATTGGTTTTACTGAAATGAATGTTGTGAGTTTTGAGTTTGAAAATCGTATTTTTAGCATAAATAGTGGCGCTTAAAGGGTGGGCCGTAATATGACAGGCTTTTCTCTTGTGTTGTACTTTCTTTGTGAGAAGGAATGTAATAATAATATATCGTTTTACGACTGGCTGTCGCCTGATGCCCAGGTAGTGGCCCTTCTGGAGAGCTAAAGAGCCACCTTTTGATTGTGATGTTTTATTATTCATGTACGACAAGCCGTGTGCCCGATTTATTTTCCCATCGGCAACCTCTCAGCAGCCTCAGAGGCTAAATCGGCCAAACTCGTTTTAGATTAAAATGTGTGCGCTCCGGATTTAATTTTCAGCACTGAAATTAATTCGTTAACTATTAAAACTAGAAACAATTGCTTTAGAATCACTTTTGCATAAACTACGATACTGATTTTCTTACAAACAAAATTAACACAGAAGTTGGCCAGTTAATGCTTAGTTTTTCTATAAAGTACTTACTTATTTAAATTATAAGGTTATTTATATCCCATTATTAATTTACACATCTCATTTCTCATTTTTTAAATAGATCTTTAAAAAGACCTATAAAAATTAAATATAAAAATAGTGGTCCGCCGATGGAGGGGGTAGGGTCTAAGCTACTAATGGTTAAGGCTCCAGTGACAGGAATCTTCTCACAATGAGGGCCGTATCGTGAAGTACTACCTTCTGAATCAGGCTCTTGATCCAATCGCTTAGCGAGAGTCTCGACAGATGTTTGTCGCGGCTCTTTGGCCATCAGGTTATTGGCCTTAACGACAATCGCCACAATGATAGCCGAGTTTACATTCCACATGTCGACAACCTCGTGTGCCAGATCCGAGATATTTTATTTGTTTCTCTTTCTCAGTTTTCATGAGGTTCTCGTCACGCGGGAAGTTAACATCGACTTTCACTATGCGGCGCGCTGATCGGTCTATACCACCACAATATCAGACTTCCCCTTTTAACAAGTTACCAGATTCTCAACTCACCAAATGTACAATGAAACACAAAGTCACAAAAATAACAGAATAGGTAGATACTTTATTCACCAAAAAAAAAGTTAAAACACGGAATTCTTGATGTACACTGGCTTTCAACTTAGTCATCATTTCATCTTCCTACCCTTGCCCCATTCTACTTGGCGCAACACGTTTTCTCCTTCTAGACTCCCCTGTCAGACTGCCTCACGGCATCATTTGCTCCTTTCTCTTTCATATCATTCCCCTCACACAATCCATCCATCTTTTCTTTGGCCTTCCTCTCCCACATCATCCATCAACAATAATATCCATCACTCTTTTAGTAACATGTGTTTCATTCCTCCTCATTACTCATGTCCATACTAAGACACACGTGGGTCTACTCTTGACCTCGATCTTGTTCTAAGAACAGAGATGAAGTCAACGATGGAACGAGCTAACCCAAAAGAAGCCTATTAACTCGCGACTTAAATAGATTGGGGTCATATGAGTTCGGGAACACCGACGCAGGCAGGAAATTCCACTCGTTGGCAGTGCGTATAATAAAAGATGTAGCAAAGCGCTTCGTGCGAATGTGGGGAAAATCGACAAGGTACGGGTGATAACCTGCAGTACGTCTGGACTCCCGATGGAAGAAGGGAGATGGTGCTATGAGCCCGTCGAGCTCTTGGGCACACTCACCGAAGTACAATTTGTAAAACACGGACAAGCATGCAGCTTTGCGGCCTTCCTTACTTTATCCATTCTCGTTACTCCACCCATCTATCTCAACATTCTCATCTCCGCTACACGCAATCGTTTTTCATCCATTTTCTTCACAGCCCAGCATTCTGACCAGACCTACACAGTAAATCTATATTCCTATACAGTAATCACGGCTTTTATATTTTCCCCTTTACGTTGAGGGGCATCCGGGGGCCTCAAGTTGTTCCAGTGACCTGTCACCATTTCATCCATCCTGAGTTAATCCGGTGCGTTATGTACCGGTCTACTTCGCCATCCCCTTGGACAAACAACCCGAGATAGCGGAAGTCGAAGCCCAGAGTCATCAGGTTGTCTATCAGTAAAATAGTAGTGCATCATTAATTTGAAAGTTATATAATTTATGTGTTGTACATTATCTGATAAGTTGCGAATCTAGTTAATTGATAATCTGGTGAGTTGAGAATCTGGTGACTTGCTAATAAGGGTCAGACTTATTGGCGACAATAGTCCTTTCAGTAACGATAGGCCGATCTCGGTACAGCGTGACATGATCTTTCTCGAGAACTGGGTCGGGCACATAATTGTAGTACGGTACTCCAGATTCCAAAAGTTTATATTTCAAGACAAGTTGATGGAATAATAATAATAATAATCCGGGCTACTTTTTTGTGCCTGTGGGAGTAGTCGCCGTCAGCCAGGCGAGAACAACCAGAAATAATATGTCTGATGGACTCACCTAGACGGTGGCAAACCCGACAAACGTCAGCCGTTCCGTCCCTCATAATTTGCTTCCGGTAGTTGTTCGTCACCATAGATTATTTGACTTATTATTGTAATTATAAAGATGTTCCATGTGTATTGTTAGTTTTTGATGTAAGGTTAATAGTGAAAGCCATTTGTATTCATTGTTTCCAGCTCTAAAACATGCGAAGGGTCACGGCAGCAAATGTAAGTGTTGCATTTGCCGCGGTTTACAGAAAGGTGCCGCACTAGCGGGAGCACCAATAGCCTTGAAGCCTGATGCCATCACCAAGCCATGCATCTGTGGAAGTGTTGTATGTAAAAAAGATTGGGATAAAATAAAACAAGAACAAGCAGCCTTGACAGCTGTGGCTAGCAAATTAAAAAAATGTATTTGTGGCAGTAACATATGTGCAGAAGAATCTTCAAAAATGCCCGAGGTACTCTTAGAAGAGGCGCGACAGGAGGAACATGTCAAGGAATTGCAAAAACTAGCTAAAGCGAAAGAGAAAGCGTATCAGAAAGCGAGAAAGCAACGTCAAAAAGAGAATGAGAAAGAACGTAAAATAAAAGATAAATTGAGAAAACAACAGGATAAAGCAGAAATGAAATCAATCAAGAAGAACGATGCCGCGGGAGATATTACCATGATAGCAGAATCATTGATAGATTTAGGCACATTCGGCTCGAAAGCTTTTTGTGACGTTGCGACAACTATATTTAAAGCTATTTTACATCCAAGAGACGCTATTACTGACATTCAAGACGCATCCAGTGAACCCGGTAGAGCAGCAAAAAATTTGCGGAGAAACATCGAACAAACGGGAATATTTTCGACAGCTAAAAGAATTAAGACAAGGTTCATGAAGATGCCGTCGGCAAAGCGTGTTGTTAACGAATTGGAATCTTATCCTACGACGAACTATGTTATTCACATGGCCGATAAAGACCCTAAGAAACGAATGAAGAAGTTTAAAGCAACTAAACGATCGAGAGAGCCAGTTGAATTTGAATGTAGTCTTTACATGTCCTCTATGAGGAAAAGGCCTTGTCTGCGAGTATATTACATGTGTCCGTGGTTTTACCCTCATTGTATGAGTATGCTTGGCCTTTGGAAACAATTTCTGGATATTCTATTATTCATATTAGCCGTTGCTGTATGGAGTCCATGCATAATGTGTATGGAGCTTTGCAGAGGTTTTGTGTGCTGTGTTATGTGCCAAGGATAGTGTTTTTTTTCCTTTTCTATTATTAAAAAATATCGTATTGTAGAAGTTTATTTGATTTCTCACACTTTTTTTCTTTTTAGTTTTCAAACATTTTAGCAGTCAGTTATGTCACATATTTTTGATCAGCAAAAGCCCTTCTCCCATTATGATACTTGTTAGATACGATACTTGAGTCGAATACCAGTTGAATAATAATGTTCGCGACTCATGGGCCCCATACGCTATTGAAAATAAAGTCATTTCATCATTTGCAGCACAAACTTCTGATTAAAAGGACGTTTTTTTCCCAATTTCTTCCCAAGCCCTTTCAGTCGATGTTTTCTCATGTAATCGGGCAATTTAAAGTTATATAACACGGATATTTTTCAATTTCTTGCACAAATTTAATATTTATTTCATGTTCTGCTGTCATTTTGACAAGATTCGTAGGAGACGCGACACGCGGCGACTGCATGGCGGGTATCGCGAGACTAGTCGCGGACGCGTTGAATACTGGTAGCGAAGTGTGCGATTCTCCATTAAAATATATGAGAGATACTCCACGGCAACTAGTTTCCGAGACTCTCGTAGGATACTAGTCGTTTGCGTGTATCGTAATGTGAGAAGGGCTTAAAGGTTTGGATCAAGGTCCCAGTCTATGAAAATTGACAGGCCCGTCGATATATTCGTCACTGATCCAATTATCTATTTTAGTAATTTGCGTTCGGTCGGATAAATAGTCTGTCAAAAAGTTAGTCCCGACTTAGCACACCCATATTTTTTAATTTTTTTATCATAATGGAAACAGATACTGTGTCAAATGCTTTAGTTGAATCGAGGTAAATGCCTAAGGTCTTTTTTTATTATCAAGGTTTTTGACTAAGTGATCAGTAAGTTCATGGACGGCTTCAGCTGTTGACCGACCAGATCGATAACCAAACTGTGATGGAGATAAGAGGGAATTTTGTTCAAGATAATTAGTAAGTCTGGAATTCATTAGTTGTTCTATTATTTTTTAAAGTTATGGGAGTATAGAGATTGATCTATAATTGTTGTCGCAGTATCTGTCTCTGGATTTAAATTTGGGTACAATTTTGGATTTCTTGAAGTACATGGAAATACTCCGGAAGAGAAAGAGAGATTGCAATGAGTGTAAGTTGATTCCTCAACTTACACTTATATCAGTGAATCGTTTTAAGGAAGGTCGGGACATATTATCGACGCCAACTGCAAACTCGTTTTTTTTTTTTTAAATTAAGGATGAAACACAGTGTTTTGTTTCGTCGGTTGGTAGAAGAACAAAGGAATTTTGGGAAGAAATAGTTGGCTGGCTATAGGGTTTTGCATTGGCATAATTTAAATTTTGTGAAAATAATTTTCCTGTTCTTTTTTAATCTACACCTACAAAAAAATAATTAACTACATAATTATATTAACTGATTCAGTAGGATTTTGTATTGAAATAAGCTGTATCTATTGCTGTTTGGTTTTATTAGTATATGTTATATTTCTAATTGCTTCTTGGGTTTTTTGTTACTTTTCCCTGCTTCTTTAATAATGACTTGCTCCTAACTTTGTCTAACTTTCTTTAAGATTATTCCTGTACCTTTATAAGTGCATAGTGCTACCTCATCATTTGGATTCTTTAAGGTTTTGATATGTAGTTGATCACGATTTCACATGCGTCTAAGTAGGCCCGGTGTTATCCAGGGCTTTGAAATTATTTTACGTCTAGGTGTCGGGATTTGTTTTGTGTTATCATTTATAGCTTGCCCTACTGAGTGTACAAAAAAAATGTTGCCTTGTTTACATCTGACATGTAAATCTTATCAAAAACTTTGTTCTTGACATATTCTGTTTCAAGTTCTTCGTCGTCTAATCCTTTAATAGTTTCGGGACCTTGTATTGACAATATATATATATATATATAAATACACGACAGTAAAAAATAATGTATATAAAAAAAACCGTTAGCTGAAAATCTTAAGTATACCAAAACACCCATGAAATAAGAGTTTATTTACTGAAACGTCTGCCTTATTTCCTCAGTGAGAGAGTTAGTGAGACAACGAAGACGTAGAAGGAAGTCGGAATTTCGTCAATTTTTTTCGGACTTCAAACTCACGCTCGTGTTATGTTATACAGGCTGCTCTACTTAATAACTACCTAACCAACTGCAAAAAAATAGGGTTACGTTTTTGTCTATGTTTTTGTAATTTTCCACACATGCTCGAAAGACACTCGCGCGAACGGATACTTGCGGGAAATGAGATATCTTACGATGAATTGAAATAAAAAAAATCAAAGATGGCATCTACGAAAACTATTGAAGTTTTCGTCATGGGTGTCATTTTCATGGTTAGCGAGGGCGCTCTAAAAGAATTTGAAAAAGCCTTTTATTTATCACACTGTTACACACATTTATACTAATTTTTCAACTTTGAAATAATAATTATGTATATTAAATACCTAGATTAAATAAATTACAGTAATTAACCTACTAATTAATTTACCTGTATTTATAACCATAAATAAAACTTATGATTATCTTTAAATTTGTATTGGCATAAAAGCTAGAATTAATTATATACTTCGCTTTTGTTTATTTGCTAATTTTAATTTTGTCTATTCATCTTTACACACACATCTTTTATATTTTTACATATTTCATAAAAAAAAACAGTACAAAACATCATAAGCCCATCAGCTTCGGGAATAGGGTCTGAATTACCGGTGGTCAGGGCTCTTGAGAGAGGAACCTCTTAACAATACGCGCTCTGTCCAGAAGTACTGCTTTCTGAATCAAGCCCTTGATCCAGCTGCCAAGGAGAGCCTCCTTAGATGTTGGTCGAGGCTAATGGTTACTAAGCCATTGGCGAACACGACTGCTGGCACAGTGACTGCTGTAGTCACATCCCACATATCGACAAGCTCGCGAGCCTGATCTAGATGCTTGAGTTGCTAATATATTTTTGTGCTCTCACGAGGTTCTCGTCTTGCGGGACCGCTATATCAACAATCATTGCGCGACGCTCCAAACGATCTATCACCACAATATCAGGCTTATCGGTAACAATAGTCCTGTCAGCGACGATAGGGCGATCCCATTAAAATGTGATATTACCATCATCGAGAACTGGGCGTGGCGCGTACTTATAGTATGGGACTTCTGATTCCACATGGTTGTATTTCAAAGAAAATTGTTGGTTGATGATCCTGGCAACGAGGTTGTGTCTATGCAAGTACTCTCCGTTAGCGAAACGAAAACACCCAGAAATAATGTGTCGGATCGATTCTCCCGGACGGTGGCATACCCGACATACATATGTATGTCAGCCGTGCCATTCTTCACAATGTATGTCCGGTAGTTATTCGTAATCATCACTTCGTTTTCGCCGAAGACGTCACCGAAGTGCAGCCAGGATACGGACGCTAAGAAGTGTACATCGGCCCCATGTAGGACTCGGGAAAAGCGTCCGTAAAGCTCTTTGCTCTGCACTACCTCCCTGCGGTCATCAGTGTCTAATACTATAGGCATGCGTTAGTCCTCGTTAGCCAGGTAGAGCGAGGTAAGGCCTTTGTCCACTGAGACCACATCTCGGTGCATCCCAAAGAATAATTTAATTAATTATTTAAAACCATGTAAAATCACCTATTTTTACAATTCAATCTAGTAATATTTATATTTCAAAAATAATTTTTTATAATCTAATTTGCTGATTTTGTATCAGATAAAGGCCTCCTCCAAGGATTTCCTGCGGTTTTCTTTATATCATCTACTACTTGTTCTTTAAATAACCAGTTCTAGAGTGTATGATTGTTATCTATTGTAAATAATTATTTTCGAAAGCCTTCCTGTATTACGTTGCCATGTGTCTAGCGGTACGCTTAAAAGCGTCGAATTTCAAGTTATTCATAAACAGAAAATAATAATTCTAAAGTAAATTACGAAAAAAGTTGCGAGCGGCAAATTATTTTTTTAACTTTCTTCTCACACCTATAATAACTCAACAAAAAACGTCTCATGAAAATCCGACCTCTATAAACTTCGTTCCACCTTTGTCTAATTGCACTAAACTATAGGACAGGATGTCAAAGGGGAGTGCAGAGTAATGGGCCCATGTTACGTGTCTTTCCTCACGATGACAGTTGAGAATTGAATTCACTAACAATCACTTTGATTTCAATGCGCTTAACAATTAATGTCTCCGACTTTACGTCCTAATCGTATTCGCATCAGATTAAAAAATATGTTCTTGAATTTGAAACTGTCTTTTTTATTTTGGGAGGTCTGAGACGTCTTAACGTGCACGGCTCACACATTTTATACATATACATACATATATGCGTCGCTTAAGGGGTGGGCCGTAATAAGCAAAATGAAAAAGGCTGTCACTTTTTCATAGTGTTGTACTTTCCGTGTGAGGACAAGATATATCGTTTTCCAACTGGCTGTCGCCTGACACCCGGGTAGTGGCTCTCCTGGAGAGCTTAGGAGCCACCGTTGGACCATGATTTTTTACATGTACGACAAGCCGTGTGCCCGATTTATTTTCCTATCGGCAATTTCTCAGCAGCCTGAAGTTAAATCGGCCAAACTAGTTTTATATTAAATATGTGTGCGCTCCGAATTTTATTTTAAGCACTGAAATTAATTCGCTAACTATCAAAACTTAAACAATTGCACTGTTGCATCTTCTACGATTCTGATTTTCCTATCAACAAAATTAATAAGATTTTCCCATAGAGAACTTGTTGTTCGATGTAAGTACCGACATTAATAGTGAAAACCATTTGTATTCATTGTTTTCAGCTCTAAAACATGCGAAGGGTCACGGCAGCAAATGTAAGTGTTGCGTTTGCCGCGGTTTACAGAAAGGTAACGCACAAGCGGCAGTACCAAAAGCCTTAAAGTCTGATCTGATAGAAAAGCCATGCATATGTGGAAGTATTGTATGTAAAAAAGATTGGGATAAAATTAAACAAGAACAAAAAGCCCTGGCGGCTGTGGCTGGCAGATTAAAAAAATGTGTTTGTGGCAGTAACATATGTGCAGAAGAGTCTTCAAAAATGCCCGAGGTACTCTTAGAAGAGGCGCGACAGGAGGAACATGTCAAGGAAATGATGAAACAAGCAAAATTGAAAGAAAAAGCGTATCAGAAAGCGAGAAAGCAACGTCAGAAAGAGTATGAGAAAGAACGTAAAATAGAAGAGAAAATGAGAAAAAAACAGGATAAAGCAGAAATGAAAACAATCAAGAAGAACGATGCCGCGGGAGATGTTACTATGATAGCCGAATCTTTGATAGATTTAGGCACATTCGGCTCGAAAGCTTTTTGTGACATTGCGAAAACTTTGTTTAGAGCTGCTTTACATCCAAGAGACGCTATCACTGACTTTCGAGACGCAATGAGTGATCCCGGTGCAGCAGCGAAAACTTTGCGGAGAGACATCGCACAAATGGGTTTGTTTTCGACAAGTAAAAGAATTAGGACAAGGTTTATGAAAATGCCGTCAGCAAAACGTGTTGTTAAAGAATTGGAATCTTATCCTACGACAAACTATATTATTCACATGGCTGATAAAGACCCTAGGAAACGAATGAAGAAGTTTAAAAGTAAACGAACAAGAGAACCACTTGAATTTGAATGTAGTCTTTACATGTCCTCTATGAGGAAAAGGCCTTGTCTGCGAGTATATTACATGTGTCCATGGTTTTACCCTCATTGTATGAGTTTGCTTGGCATTTGGAAACAATTTCTGGATATTCTATTATTCATATTAGCCGTTGCAGTATGGAGTCCATGCATACTTTTTATGGAGATTTGCAGAGGTTGCGTGTGTTGCTTAATGTGTCAAGGATAGCTTTTTTTTTCCTTTTCTATTAATAAAATGTCATCTTGAAGAAATATTCCATTTGGTTTTTCTCTTTTTAGTCGTCATATATTTTAGCTGCCAGGTATGGCACATACTTTTGATCAGCTAAAGGTTCGGATTAAAGGTGTCTGCCCAATACACCGTACCATACCATGACCGTGCTATGAACGTATCAGAAACGGAGAGTGTTTTGTACTCCCTCCAGCTTGAGCCTATATTTAGACTAATGTGGAGCCCAAAAGTCGAACAAAAATACTGGAAATTGTGTAGGCACCAAGTAGTAATGCATATATTGTCTAGAAGGGTCATCATACGCGGATAGTATCCGTTGCGTGCCATACGCGGAGCGTATCGGCGCCGGCGAAATATTCCCTCCGGAAATTGTTGACGCTCCGTGCACGGCACGCGACGGTGTTGGTCGGTAATGAAGCGGTCTTGTGGGTATAGTCTCATACTTTTCAATGCAAGAAATATTTTTATGCCTGAGACATTCCTACCACGGTCATAATATGATACGGTGTAAAGGGCACACTCCTTATTATTTATTTATTTATTTATGTACACACAAAACACATTACAGGAAAAATACATAAAGACAAAAGAGCACAAAGGTACCGCTTATTTCATTTAGAAATCTCTTCTAGCGGACCTGCGAGAGGATAGATATAAAAGAAACGTAGACACAGTGTGTAAGAGGAATAAATTAACTACGAAATTAATTACTCCTTGTAAGTCTTCTGCACAGAACTATTTATAACGCGAGACTTGTAGATCTATACGAGTATATTTGCGTTCCAAGAGGGCTGTCTGTTCTACATCTTTTTGAAACAGACGTAACATTTTATAATTCGGCAACACTTGTCTCGTCAAATAGTTTTGATGTCTCATATAATGGTGTAAAAGAAGTACACTCAACGAAGCCGATAGGCACCTGTTCACCCCATCATTGCGATATTTTTTTTTTGTTTTAGACCACACCTGGGATCCTTGTAGTTACGGAGATATTGGGGGTCAATGTTCCAACTTTTTCACAAGTTTATTTTAAATACGAGTTTTTAATGTTATTACTTTACATTCACAGCCCCATCAGCATAATGTTTTGAGTGCGGTACATTGAGTGGTGTATTGACTACTTGAGCCGTGTTTCCTCCCGAGTCAGTCATCGAGTACTGGCCGGAATGCTTCGATTTTCTCGAGGTAGGGAGCTCTAGCGCCAGTCCACCACCATGACCTGTTGGAGCTGAGACAATTGCAGCGTTATCTGTCACTGCACCAGCCATTCGCCCCGATCCTTGGCTTCCTCGCGCCATTGATGTAGTGTCGCGAGGGTCTTCGTTTCCAGATCCCACGGACCTGCGGGCCTCGTCCCGGCACTCCTCCGGGACTAGTCCCGCAGGTTTACAGTGACATATGAGACCTGGGCCAACCCTTCAATAGTAACTTACGGTACATCGTAGCTTGCTATGGGATAACTTTTCGTAAACAGTATAACATTAGTTTCTACATATTATGACTAAGGTCAAATAATGGCGTTTTCGAGGATATGACGTCATAAAAGTCAAATAATGAATTAGGTATCGAGATTATTAGATTATATTTATCCTTTTTGGATAACAAGTAAAAAAAAAATATCCCGATAAAAATTAAATAAAATCTACTAAAATGAAGAAACTTACATGGTAACACAGGGGCGCGGGCGGCGACGACACTTCAGTCACTTCTAGGGTAGTGATGTCATAAACCAAATATTGGCGAACGAACATAATAATGCCGAAGATAATGTTGTCACATTATAAAAGTTTTTTAGATTTTAGGGACATGGTGGTAATTTAGGCACAAAAATCATGCATTTTATAAGACAGGTTTCTTTTTAAAATATTGTACAGCATCCATAAAATCAATCAGCATCAATAAAGCATTGATATATAAAAAAAACAAGGTAGACACAGTTGTCTCAAAAACGTGCGCAGAAAAGAAGGCTTTCACTTTTCACTCCTTGTAATAGTCATTGTTTTTCAGGAATTTAATTAGAAACATGACATAACGTGGGTTGTCAGCTACGTGGAACGGTGTTGTCAGCTTTCTTCTCATTTAGACAATTAATTTTACTGTGGAAAAGCCTTTTGGGCAATGAGCATTTTCCTGTTGTAGTCAATTGGTAAACGGTTTACCAATGGATGAATCATTGTACTGGTTTACCGGAAACCTGTCCAATGATTTAATGTTTAATGATGTACAGGCGTGTAAAGACTGTAAGCTGTCCGTAGCGACATCTATCTATTTTCAAGAAATAAAAAAATACCCTTCATGGAAAAACCGAAAATTTTCTTCGGCGCCATCTTGGATTTTCATTTTGACCTCATTTTAGTTATCAGCGACCCCGAAAATCTCGAAAACGACACCCATGATGGAAAACCCGATTATTTTTTCGGCACCATTAACATTTTGACAAACACTGAAAATAAAAGACAAAGACAAACCTTCCAGTCTGTCTGGGACTTACCCTACGCAATCACAACTAAGCCCAACCTTCAAGTAATAACAGGCGTGATATTATGTTAAGCCTGTTAGATCACTGGTCGTGCAAGTGTCCAGTCGCGGAAATGAGTTCGCGCAAGTTTCCCAAGTAAATGCGCGCAGGTGTCTTTCGCGCGAATGTCTGTCGCGAAAGTATCGTTCGCGCAAATGATCATTCGCGCATATGTCCATTCGCGCAAATGTCCTGATACTCATCAATCTCGCAACATACGCAACTAAAATCCTGCATTACGAAAGTCTGATATGTAAAAAGTACTAAGAGAAGTGCATTTTTTCAGTAGGATGGCTTTTTAGTAAGTTTTAATAGTCTAGTGAATTAGCATGAAATTATTAAGTATTTTCTAAAGACAAGATATAATGGAAACAGATGAGGGGCTTCAACCGCATAAATATTTAACTATTACAATAAAAGACGACATAAGTTCTCCTAAAATAGAGAATACTCATTAACGTGTCAATGCTTCCCATCCAGGCATCGAACTTATTTGCCATCGATACGCTAAGAAGAAGAATATCCTGGCATAATTATGGTTCCCAACGTGGTCTTTGACAAATCAATGTGAGCTCGAGATTTGCCAGAGTGCTTTGGAACAAAGTATTCTGGGTAGCAATCTTGCGGACTGGGTTATCACAGTTATATTTAATAGTTAAAACTAATACTACTAACTAAAGTGAAATATACTAATAGTAGCGTGCCAACTGATATTTTAACAAAGGACACAGTGTATTAGTGTGGACCAAAACCCCAGTAATCATCTTACACGCTCTCTATTCCCTCTCTTATAGTCCGATGAGATGGCAATCCGACACGACCGGGTAGAAATAAGGCGTAGGACCAACTCCACGAAACAAACTTCGTAGTCATATTTTTTTCAAAACTACCTCCAGTTGATTTGAAAAATTTGCCTAGCTTCAAGTTAGGGTTGCGTCTTATCTAGCAGATCAAAATTGTATTTTTTCATGCTCAAATCCTTTTCTGTCGCTCAGAACCGCAAGCGGCAGCATTAACGATGCGTAGGTATGGCAAAGGGTAGGAGCATGGAAAATTGCGATTTCGTGCCGCTAGATGAGACATAACCCTTAAGCCGAACACGTGTTTAGATGTTCGAGATAGCTTGTGAGTGAAATCAACACAAAACAAAAACAAATTGTGTAGTTGAAATGTAATTTTCTCTCGAATGAAATTCCATTCTGTTTCAATCAAAAAGTTTTTTTTTTACTTTTACTTATATTTGAATTCCGTATGTACATTATTTACAAACCATTAACAAACTACGTATAGTTCTAAAATAATATGTACAAGACGTATCACAATGGAAAAAAAATTACAGGACGTCAACCAGAAGCAGTATTATTCTAATGTCACTCCAGTGTGAGAATGAGACGGAGCTATGGAGGACGTCGAGTGCTAGCTTTTTCCCACTCTGGATTAAGATTAAAAGAATACTGCTTTAAGACGTCATGGTAGGCCACCAGAAGGCTGGCAGCATTGTCACGTTGATGGCAATGCTGCTGTTGGGCAATCAATTACTTATTGATTGAAACAGAATCGTGTTTATTTTTTATTTCATTTGAATCGCTGCAAATCGTTTTCTTTTATGTAATCCTTATTTATTTAATTATCCGTTTGTATTATTACTAGTACCATGTTAAAGTGGTTAATGAATAACACACTTTGCAGTTTTTAGTGCAAAGTGTGTTATTCATTAGTCATTACGTGTTCCCTTCATTTATTTTGATTGTTTCCAGTTAAAAGACTAGCGAAGTCCCACGGCAGTAAATGTCAGTGTTGTTTTTGTCGCGGCACCAAGAAAGATAAACAAACAGCTTCAGCACCACTTCTCGGTCACCCTCCAAAGTTGAAGCCTTGCATTTGCGGAAGTAAAATATGTGAAAAAGATTGGAAAGTGATTGAACAGGAACATAGAAATTGGGAATTAAGAAGAACTTTGGACTTGAAAAAATGTATTTGCGGCTCTCCTATCTGTGCGGCAGAGTCCCAAAAAATGCCCGAAGTACTCTTAGAGGAGGCGAAACTGGTCGATTTCAAGAAGCAGACGGAAAAACAAGCTATAAAAAAAGAGAAACAGTATCAGAAAGAGAGAAAGAAAAGGGCAAAAGAGCGCGTGAAGGCTCGTAAAATACAAGAGAAATTAAGAAAAAAACAGGATAAACTCGAAATGAAAGCAATCATGAAAAGCCCCGAGGGAGATGTGAGAATGATAGCAGAATCATTGATAGATTTAGGCACTTTTGGTTCGAAGGCATTTTGCGACATTTCGAAATTTATAAGTAGAGCTGTTACACGTCCAAGAGACGTTTACCTTGAATTCAGAGATGCGATGAGTGATCCTGGTGAAACTTTAAAATCCTTGAAAAGAAGCATCGAAGATGTGGGTTTATATGCAACTGGGAAAAGACTTAAGACAAGACTCTCGAGGATGCCGACTGCAAAGTCTACTGTTAAGCAATTGGAATCCTATCAAACAACGAACTATTTGCTTCACATGGCTGATAAAGACCCTAAGAAACGAATGCGCCACTTTAAAAGAAAACATATCAGGGAACCACTAGATTTCGGTTGTAGTCCTTACATGGCTTCTATGAGGAAAAGACCTTGTTTGCAAGTATACTACAAGTGTCCGTGGTTTTACCCTCATTGTATGAGTTTGCTTCAGCTTTGGAAACAATTTCAGGATATTATACTATTTATATTAGCCGTTGCAGTATGGAGTCCATGCATCCTGTTTATGGAGATTTGCAGAGGTTTCGTGTGTTGCTTAATGTGCCAAGGATAATGTTAAATTATTGTTGTTCTTTTCCTTACAAATAAAAAATATCTTGTCTTGAAAAATATGTGATTTGATTTAACTACAGCTACACCTTTAAACGACATATTGACTACTCCACTAGGGTACTCTTTTATGTTCATCTTTCTTCTGACGACGGTTTTCAAAGTTAGTGCCATATACTGGTGTGCTGGTATTCAGAAGTGAATGATAACGTGCCGGTTGACAATGAAAAATTGAAGAGAAACAAAACATTTTCCCTTAGCTTGTGTTACGGAGGAAGCCTTTGTTCAGCAATGGAATGATACAGGTTGACAGTAAAGGTGGACGCAAATACGTCCGCGCCAGACAGAGGATTTCATACGAAGAATCATAAAACTCGGATCAGAGGAGAGCATTCGACTCATTTGGCGCGGACAAAAATTGTGTCCGTTTCGACTGCTCGGCCACATTGTCGTAGAAGAAAAACGACTACGTCAATATTACGAAGGAATTTTGTAAAACTAACAATGAAAGTCGCAAATTCGTAAATCCAATATTCAGAAAATTGTAAAGGTTTAACCATGGCCACGCAGTTCTTTTACACGGAGCTTAGTAGAGGTACCATTATTATTTTTTTAGCTAACCACTGATACGACTTCGAAGAAAATTTAGACATTATGAATAAAGCCCCAATGTTTGGACTTCACGACCTACAGCACTTAAATGCTATAGCCGCGAGGTCGAAACTTGGAGAACCGCGCGGCTACGCAGTTCTCTTACACGGAGCTTAGTAGAGGTCCCATTCTTTTTGCTTACCACTGATACGATTTCGAAAAAAAAAATGACATTATGAATAAAGCCCTAATGTTTGGACTTCACGACCTACATACAGCACTTAAAACCTATAATGCAAGTTAGAAGTAGGGTGACCAAGATTTATGGTGCGTCAATCAGACATTTCCGAAAGCGTCGTTTTTTATCACGTAGGTAAGTAGTATCTAATATCATAATAAGGGAATAAGTATGGTTAATTGGATAGAGTAGTACTTATGCGAAAATATTAATACCGTATAAATACTAATTTTTACACTCATTTAATCATACACTCATTTATACATATTTCTGTGAATTAGCAAGTATGCAACGTCATAAAATTTGTATACAATTATTTTGTTTTATTTAATTACCTTCTTGATCATCACGGGATTGACACTCTTTTGTATTTCTGACAAATATATTAATAGGTAGGTAAAGGTGTCGGTATCAGAGTTGAAGTGAATGGTAAATTAGTCTGATTTCAGCATAGCTATTCACTCGCTTCGATTCGATTTCGATTCGACAAGTCGTATGTCTGTCTTTTTTTGGTATTACGAAAGCGAGCGATATAGATACGACTTTCCGAGTCGAAATCGAATCGAAGCGTTTGTGAATAGCTATGTTGAATGCTTTCGCATCGATACTTGTTGCGATACTGTGTGCGATATCGTTATCACTGACTTCAGCTTTGGCACCGATACCTACGATACTTAAAACAGCTGATAGGAAAAATATAAAGAAGCTAATGTAGCTTCTTTCAAAGCTAAAACATAAAATTAAACAAAAACAACGACAAAAACAACCTTTCTTTAAACATAAATTTATGTATTAGACAAAGTATAATTTTATGTTTTATTTAAATCGCGTATCAATTTTGCGTTTTTTTGTAATCTCGCCTCTTAAATGGCTATATTAACTGATGATTTTATTGAAAACAAAGTTCGAAGACGTTCGATTTTGCGAATGTTTTTAGCAACTACTGCATTAAAATGCGTTCTCACATTGTTTGGATTTTAGATATTTACATTAGTGACGTTACCTTCATACAAGCCTAATTGTTTGGTTTGCCTTTATAACCTACTACTCTCCATGATGTGTAGGTTCCTAAACAATTTACTTGCTTTATAGGCTTGCCGTATTGTTAGCCCTAGGCATGCGACTGATTTACATAGGGTGAAAAAAAACATAGAAAACCAGCATCAAGGGGAAATCGATAATCTTTAAAAAAGACAGATAAATAGTTAGATATTTTATTGTTTGCACACCAAATAAAAATAAATTATACTGATGATGATGAATAAAGTCTCTTCAACATATGCAAACGTTTTCAAACGTTTTTCGCAATCTTATCCACCAATGTTTAGAGCAAGATTTCGGTTCCTTGAATCTGCAGAACTGCGCTAAGTCGTTCTTCGCAGACTTCCATTAGTACTTCCTGTAATGTAATAAATCAAGTTATAATTTGAACGGAGTACTATTTATTGCAAATAAAATACCTTAATCAAAGCATATATCTAATCGTTTCATCTGTTCTATCCATAGTAAATTATGTAAGAACATCATTCTCTCTAAGTCGTCTCCATTTCATAGTTTCATTACATACAAATGATTTCAAAGGAAAATGCTTGGATCATACGGGACTGTGCTTTTTTGGAGTCCAATTTTGTCTACCAATACAATTATGCATTCATTTTTTTACATCGTCTTTGGGAAAACGTTTAAAGAAAAGTTTCGACAACATTTTTTACGTCACTATGTATGATCAAGATTACCTCAAAACAGTTTCTGAAAATTCGCTAATAACTTCTGTTGGAATAGATATTACGTCTGGTATCCGCTACAAAGTGATTCAGCAAAATTTAGATAAGCTTTTTCTTATTCTAATGTAGCAATACGCACCAAAGAGTAGAATACTTATAACAATAGGAAATGTCCACTGCCCGCTGTATCTCGCCCTAGCAAATGACGATTCTAAGCGACAGAAAAGGATAGAAGCATGGAAAAGTGCGATTCTGTGCTGCCAGATTTGGCGCAACCGGTTTGAGTATTCTACTCTATGGCCCACTGTCAGGTTTGACACTTTTTTAGTAATGTGGTAAGCGGCAAGCATATCTCATACGAGAGACGATTTATCTTTTATTTTTAGTAATATTATGTTCCATGTTCCTGTACGGGCAAATACGTATCGCTCAAAGGTACCCGGCAACCAGTCATACTAGACTACGTTTGAAACCATGCATCAGCGTTTAACGAATAAAATTAGTTTTTAATTTGGTAAGCGATATTTTAATTAATCTGTAGTCCTATCGGAAATAATAGAAATTAACATGTTCTCCTGCTTTTCAGATCTAAATATATTATTCAACTCAATGTTATTTACACGATAATATCTGCACTCGTTTTCCATTCTATATTCATGGATAAATCTATGAATGTGTTTGCAAGCTACCGTGTCTTCGTGAGAAAGTAGAGCCCGTGTTAGAAGTAATGCTCTTCATCTTACTGCTGCCTGTAAATATCGGTTTTTCATTATTCATTATATAATTTTGTTGGAGCATAGCTCACCTACTTATAATTTGGATAGATATCAACAAAGAAACTTAGCTAGTAGCATGTAAAATTATAAATAGATAGCATATCAGATTATTACTTCAATACTAATCAATGGCAGCTTGTGTGAAGGGTTATCAGTGTTATCACTTATGAACAACTTGACCAATTTGGCAGTTTTTTTTATTGTCTCAGTAATTGACAAGACGAGGTTTGTATGACAAAAAACACATTTTTTAAATTATCTTTATATTTAATTTTTTCATAAGCTCACTTCTCATTTTTTCTTCGCTCCAACACAGCCGGAAAGTCACTAATTCTTCATTAGTAAATTGCACCCGTGCGAAGTCGGGACGGGTAGCTAGTTAGCAATAAATAGTACGCTTTCATTTAACTTAGACATATGTAAAAATGAAATGTAATAAATATACATGTTTCCTTATTATTGTTTTCAGAAAACCAGTGGATAACAAACTCCATAAAACGAAATCTCAAGAAATGATAATGAAACAAAATCTTAGTATTGATGAACTTACACATTTTTAATTAAACTAATACTTCGTCAACCATTATACCATTAATGAATTTACGTAAATAAAAAGGATATTCAACATTTTCAACATGACTGATTCAATTACTGAATCCAATGATAATGCTAAAAAGCAATATTTAAAATCAGCAAGAATGCGTAAAGTTAAACGTCCTATGTTTGGGCCTAGTAAATCAGTGATTATGCATGTAGTTACCAAGACAAGATCTTTTGATAAAAACAACACTAGCGAATGTCGATCTGATTCATGTGTCTTCGGTAAGAATGATCAGCTCAAACGTACTAAACGTACAAAAAAACGACGGCTGGCATTAAAATCCTCAAAATATGGTGGTATTAATTACAAGAAACGAGTTTCACCAAGTCTTAAATATTACATATCGGGTAAATACATGCCACCGGATTATTCAAAAACACGCTTGATAAAAGAGCGAAATTATAATCGAAATGAAATTAAAAAAACGAAGAACTCTTCAAAATCCACATTGAGAACGGCAATGAAATCAAAATCAATGAGCACAACTAAAGTCAAAACAAAAATCTCCAAATTAAAGTGGAAAAGGAAAAGTAGTTTACACGACACAGAGTCGATTGGTACATACAAACAAAAGGAGGAAATCTTAATAAGCAGTATTGGCGATGGAAGAAATAAATATTCTAACAAAACTTCTCGCGTAACATTTGAAGAAGACCGGCGAGCTAATGTCAATCGGTTATTACTAACTGCTATAGAACTTAGTAAGAGAGAGGAACATTCAAAAGAGGCTTTCAAACTTAATGTTCCAAAAGACACGTCAACGCCCAAATCCAGTTTAAGGAAGCAAAAACGTAACAATATATGCCTAGATGTTGATCAAGAGTCAAACGAGATAAAACCTCATTTGCTTCAAAAATATGACAGACAAACTAATATATTAGACAAATTAGATACTATAAAACATGGCGTCCCAAATACTAGTAAAATAGAAAGTAATGACGGAGAAGACACAGAGCAGAAAAATTCCACTACTTATTTGTGTTCTGACATACATTCCGACAATAATCAGGCTCTACCTAAAAACTCAATTACTACTGTATTTACAAGTGCTGTTCAACCAAGAAGGTTTTATATCAAAAAGAAAAGAGCTAAAGCTAAAAAAATTGAAATGAATAGAGAAAATGCATTGAAATTAGAACTGGTAAGAGCCAAGGCATTCAAATTAGAACTGGAAAAAGCTGACACAGACAGATTGCAAAAAGAAAGAGCTAATACAGAAAGATTCAAAATAGAAAGAGCTTTTGCAGAAAGATTAGAAACTGAAAGAGCTAATGCAGAAAGATTAAACATTGAAAAAATGAACGCAGAAAGGTTCCAAATTGAAAGAGCTATTAAACAAAGAATGCACATTGAAAGACCAAATGCATTTAAAGTAGAAATGGGTAGAGGTTTTGCAGCCATAGATAAAATAGGAAGAGCAGAAGCTGTACAAGAAGTAGAAAAAGAACTTGAAACTATAATGCCTTATTCGAAAAATTATATGACATTAATACATACCAGAACGAAAACATCGAAGAAAATTAAACCGTTTAAAGATGATAACAAAACACGTGCCTTTGATACCAATAATGAAAGTAAAAGAGTAAATAAAAGGAAGCCAATAACTGAAGAACAGGACGCTTTATATAGTTATCGTTCCTCAAGAGATTTAAGGACAAATATTAATTTACAAAGAAAAGATAACAAAAAGAGTAAAAAAGAATCCAAAAGAAAATATGCTGTGACTACATCCAGTTCTAGTAATGAAAAACCCAGTAGCAGAAGTAAGACATTTAACTCCGAAACCAAACTAAATAGCTCAATCATGAAAAAGCCTAGCTCGAGCATTATAACACTAGGTAACAAAGTGAGTAGGGTGATAAAGGAATTTGGATTAAAATCGTGGTATTTTTTAAATAAGTCTACACATAAAGATGTGCAGCCTAAGAGAAAAGAACGTCTAACGAATTTACCTAAGCAAGATCTTGCAATAACAAATGCAGAATGTTTAAAATATGATAAGACAAAACACATTAAGAAGACCCTGAGAGGTTAGTGCTTTATTTACGTATTTTAGTCAGTAAGTATTATTTGTGAAGACTATTTATAAAGGGTAGATTGCGGATGTATATCCGCAGCTATACTAATAGCATAAGGCGAAATAAAGTCATTCTGTCAATTTCTGTCTGTTTCTGTCGCCATAACTGCTGAACGAATGACGACATAGGGTAGGTATTTCTTATCCCGGTACCAGTGTCTCGTGGGATTATTTCCAAACTCCATGAGGTCGAAGCCACGAGCTAAAGCAAGTATACAGGGTGGAAGGAACACCGATGTGAAAACGGTTTCCACGTACTCTGTACATCATTCTGAACCCCCCACATCGAAATTTTTCACCGGTAATTTAAATAAAATCGGGTGTTCCATACATTTTGACCGTGTAGGCATTGCACTTTTGTAGGATACAGCTGTTTTTATACCGGTAGCACGGTCTCGTGGAATGATTTCCAAACGAGATCGAAGCCACGAGATAAAGCTAGTATATAAACTTGGAATGACAGCACCTACCTATGGTACTGTAATTCTTGAAGTTTTATTAGGTCATTTTCATAACTTAATTAAATATTATTATTCCAATTTTAGTGAAAGTAGAAGGTAAAGCATTACCATCTATGTTCGAGATTATTATTGATAAAGATACTGGCAATATTTTAAACTCATGGGAATTAAACAACATGATAGAATCGTGGAAGAAGGGTAAAAAGGCCACCAAAGGTGTGTCGCCTTTTTCATTCAAGAAAACTACAAAAACAAATTCTACTGTAACACCGAAATGGAATCATTCGCCATACGGTATGTACCTACCTATCAGATTTTTTTTTATTAATCCCATTTTCATTAAAGTTAATATTTAATGCCGATCGTAAGCAGATCCCAAAGGTTTACGAACTGCAGCACAAGTGGCTTCCTTGGCGCCTAGAGCCTAGCGAGAAGCGAAGTGAAACGAACGTTTTAGAATTTTCGCATCTGGCCGCACTGCGCGGTTGGAGTCTTTGCCAGCAAATAACCAGATGGTAAGTCGCTGGGCTCCAGGCGCTAAGCAATTTACCTGCCAGTACGTTTGTAGTCTAAGCAAACCCTTCTGATCCACCATGTGTTGGATGCATGTACATGCAACGTCCTAAGTTTCATCCATAGTTTTTAAGTCGAGTTTGGTGCCCGTTACTTTTTTAAGAAATCTGTTCCTAAGCCACCTGCAAGATTTGACCGGCGAATCGGTTTCATAACTTAGTGATCGCCTAGCGGGGGTAATGTAATTATTCGCGAAGTAATATCTAAACATTATATTTAGATTTGTTAGTGAGAACGTGCACTAAATACCCATCGTTTTCATATTATTGGTTAATGTTTATTTCAGAAACAGAAACAAGCAAATCAAGCAGAACCCTCCGTAAAATCCGGAAAGGTAATGAGGAAACATTATGGGGTCTTAACATAAAACTTTTATGCAAACTGTATAAACGTTACTTAACACCCTCCTTGGCTAAGCGTGAGCCGCAACGCACCGTGTGCAATACACACGGTGCGGCGCGGCGGCGTCGCCGCAAGATTTCGCCGCATTGGTGGGCACACGGACGGTGCGGGTTCTGAATACAGTCAGTAACATTACATCACGCCTGTAATCCCCGAAGAGTTAGGCAGAAGTGTACCTAATAGTACACCTACATTTCGCCAGTTATGTCTAAGTCCCAAGTAATAGAGGGCGAGCCTATTACCATCAACCGGTTACAAATCCCGACACCGTGCTGACCCGCGATCACTCAGTATGTTTAATAGAATCTATCGGGAAAAACGGGTGTTGTTGGTCCTATTACTACGCCATCGCCGAAATCGACGTAGAAGCACACGACAACATTGGATTTGTCCCTTTATTGCAATAAGAAACAGTGATGGACAGTTCCCTCACCAAGAATAGAGAGGGTTGCTGACAGACGAACAGAGGTTTGTCCACATCAACAGCTGAGCGGTGCCACGCCGTCGCTGCAACGCACCGTGTTCATAGGCCGTGGTTCATGCTACAAAATACTGTATATACTTTCATCTGCATTCAGTAAAAATACGTTTTTTTTGTCTTAAATTTTGCACACTAGGAATTTATCCTGTATCGTGGGTGCGTTTACAAACATTTAAACTTAAATGTTGCTTTGCATCCTCGTCAAATTCAAGGAGGTAACTATGCTAATGATTCTTGACCCGAATCAATAATAAAATGGGTAGTATGACAACCTCCTGAATTTTGACGAAGATGCAAAACTACACCTTGTATAAACAGCCAGAGCCGTAACAACTATCCGTAGGCCATACAAATCTGATGCGTTGTATTTGTATATACATATGTATGTACTTATAGATGAACAACCGTTGAGGGAAATAACTATGAACGAGTAAAAACAAAAAGAAATGCATTAAAATAAATGTTCGAAAAACTGATTTCAGCTATAAGTACGGGTGAAATATCACCATTCATTATTGAAAAAGTTCTTAACAGAAAAGATAAATCATGCTTGAGAAAGTGTGGGGTCAAACAATGTTTGGCTCCAATGAAAAAGAAAGTCATAGCCTCCAAACTCGGCACTCCTGAAGGTAGAGCCGAAATCGCGAAAAGGATTGAAAACGGTAATTATTAAATACATATATCATTCTCCATCCCTAATCCCAAGCAGTATGTCTTCTTCTTCCATACTACTTTTACTCATCATTTCAGTAGATAGATAATACCAAATAAACTAGACCATTTTGTCTACACACATCAAAAAATTCTAAGGTACAAGATATTTTTGCAATTTATTATATTTTTTATTTTTTGTCGTAGGTGTCATACATCAATAGAAGCGTAATTTAAAACATAATTTAATTGTGACGCAAGAAGATTTACGTGAAAAATAAAAAATATAAAAAATCTTAAAAAAAAACAAAAATAAAATAAATTAGTACAATAATATATAATGTAATAATTTAATGAGGCCAAAATTTAAAATTTTTCAAAAGTTTTTGGGAATTAAGAAAATGTGAGGCCTAGCTAAGAACTAAATTAGGATAAAACATTTCTAGGAGCTTTTTAATATTCAGTTGGACCTCCTAAGGCAATAACGACAGCTCTACATCGGTGTGAAATACCGAATATGAGGTTTTCGATTATCCTCTATGGTATAAGTCTCTATTCACTAGAAAGATATGTAAAAAAAATATTCACGTAACTTAAAATTTTGGTAAAGATAACTTAAAGCTTCCCTCCCCCCAAGCAAATCCCACGTATGCTCAATGGGATTGAGATCAGCGGATTGAGCAGGTCGGTCTAATACCGTGAAATTGTGTTCGCTGAACAAAAATTTTAATGGTCTTTCGATGTGTGTAGGCACATTATTTTGCATTTACATGAAATCTTAGCCAAACTGCTATCGATGAGGAATAGCCATAGGTTACGCATTCTCATCACGGTATTGCTTTGCATTTAAATTGCCTCGCATCAAAACGAGATCGGTTCTTCTACCCGGGTGATTTCCGGCCCAGACCAGAAGCATTCTGTGTTGACAAGAATGAAGTTCTTGAGGATTCCGTAATCGGCTCTGGCGACCAAGATCTCGCTAAACATGTAGTCTCCTTAAATCAGGATGAAAACCAAAGCAAAGCTCTTGGGAAAACAGAACACGTGACTACTGAGTGTCGATCTTGTACAAATGTGCATATACCCAAAATACACGACGCCCTCGATTTCACGGCGCAGAGCTGGAACTCTTAACGGTATGCGAGCGTATTGATTGCCCTTCTGTTGCCATCTCTTGGGAGTTTGGACACTGATCACAACTTGATAGTGGGACTGGAGTCTTCCAACCAGCTGGGAAACTGAAATAAGAGGCTACTCCCTCGCTACATTGTGCAGAAAACGGTCCTATCCCTGGGCAGTGATCCTATATCTGCATAGGTAACGTTAGCCGACATCTTTTTTAGGCATATAAAGCGCCCATAATCTGTAAATTAATTTTTGGTTGCATGTTAACAGTGTCCTCAATTTCGCGTTGACGGCGGCCACCTTCCAACATACATACCTACATCCATAAGCATCCCTCCCCACATTAAGTTACGACGTGACATAACGCTCGTCACAAAAGTTACAACAAAGAAGCAATCATTGCTTTTTAACAGAAAAAAAAAACGAAAAACCAGTTTCAACTTTTACTGTACAAAATGCCCTACACTGCGAATGAGCTTTTTTCCTTCCATATTATTCTAAAAATGCCTATGCTTTTTTATTTTATTCTTTAAAATTTCGAATCTACTACTATTACTGCTACATTATATTTCTTAAATAATTTATTATAGTTGGCGTGTTGCTTAGACTTTTTCGATGTGTATATCTTTATTATAATCTCGGCTGTATGCTTAGTGAGAACAAACCTAAATAGGTTTTAAAACAAAAAAAAAAACTCTTGTAGTTTGTTTGTGGTCCAAATTATTTTATCTTATAAGTTTTTGGTCCGGAAAACTTCACATTCATGATCTGCTTTAAGCTTTTCCCAACAATAGTGGGGTCGACTTCCCGTCTAACCGGATGCAGCTGATTACCACTATTTTATATATGTAGATCAACTGCCTATATATCTGTCCTCCACAATACAGGTACCAGGTAATACAAGACACCTTGGTAAGACTGGTTGTCAACATTTAGGTATGAGCGTCTCCAGAAAATTTCACAATATGACTGAATGTAAGAAGTAAAAGACGTAAATTAAAGGCATTTTTTCTTGAACTTTGGGGTAACACTTAAAGCCTGATTACAGCTATGAACGAAAGGCAAGTATCTCCATCACTCATGCAACTTTTGAAGGGTAAAATTAAAAGAAGACGATGGACCAAGGATGACATAGTTGCAAGGCTAGGTACCGAATATGGTAACGCTGAAATTATTAAGAAAGTCCGCAAAGGTTAGCACTTTATCATGATTTGTAGTTCGTAAATTGAATACGTGTAGTTCTTGCTTGGCTTAGTAAAGAGTCATCGGTGACATTCATACTGGTGTGATAATTTGATATAGCTTGATATGTCCTGGAAGTCTCATTTCTATATCTAAGCCAAACTGTGTACAACTCGTAGTTGCTTTGTCAGCGTAAAGATGAATAACGTTTAAGGTTCAATGTCACTTGGACAGCATAAAACGGTAAGGTTGGTCTTGGTGACAGTTAGATACAGTCCTTGCTTAGTTATTTTACCTTTGACATAAACCTTATGTCAAAGAGAATAAATGACACTTCAAAATCAGAGGTAAAATAATGAAAGGACAGTACATTCAGTTTACTGGGTATTGTAGTCAAAATTGATGGAGCAATATCGCGTTCTTTTAGAAATTGGTACTTAAGGGGTTTACACTTTACACCCACCTTTAAAACTTTTTTTATCATTCAGCCATCAGAAAAGGTCGAGTGTCTCCTTCGCAAATAGAGCTGGCAATAAGGAAAGGTTCTGATCTATCTCAGTATAAAATCTTTGAAAGCATAACATTTCCGGATGAAAGACAAATACTAGATAAAAAGTCAAAAATAATGAACAAGTTAAACACCAGTACTGGACAGGCTGAAATTTTGGAAGAAATCAGTCAAGGTAAGGAAGAATTTCTTTGTAAAACGTTGTCTTTGTATGATGATGATGTATTAGACCGTGTACAATTTTTTTTTTATTATAAAAAAATTGTACACGGTCAAGGTCCTTATTCTCCATAGAAAAGGGAGGATCTTTCCACCAAACGACAGTTGTTGTGATGCTGTTGTAATTTACAGGGTGTAAAACACCCTTAACGAAGCTGAGAGACACACTAGTTGTTCCCGCCATTGCGATAATTTTGGTTCAGGACTATACGCTACCGGAGATATTCAAGGTCAAACAGATTTGAATTATTTGGCCTGCCTATGTTCCACCATTTTTTTTAACTTTCAAAATTGCTACCTGTATTAATATAATCAATATGTATAACAAACAAGTTTTTTAGGACACCAAATCTTCTAAAGCGTCACGTTTCCGACATAAAAGCTAACAAAGTTACTATCTTCACCATCAGCACAACTTTGATAGCTCATATTTCTGAAATGTGACGCTTTAAAGATTTTGTCTTAAACAATACTTGTTTGTATTGATGCCAGCTATTGGTTGATACAAGATTTATGCGTGACTAATAAAATCTAAGTTGTACTGATTGTGCTTTCAGTGAATAAATAGATTTTATCTTCGATAGCTTATATCTCATTTTCGCATTTCAGTAATAATGAACGGGCAGATAACGCCTTCAATCATAAAAATGATGATAGATAAACCAAAGAAGCAGGGGAGCCTTGTCCGTCCCGGTAAACCTCGTGCAAAACCAGTAGCAAAACCGCCTTATTTATCGGACAATTCAAGCTGTAAGTCTTTAATGAAAGAGCTCAGTAATGGTTAAATTAGTCTCTAATTACTATAGGAACGATGGCCGGTAGATTAGATTGGATGCGGAAGGTGAAGGGAGGTCAGAGTGCTGTAGCCTAGCTCGGGAGAATTGTGTCCAGTAATGAGCTGAGTTAGTCTGAGTGGTTGAAAATACATACACGTACATCATACACCTGGATATATTCCATTTTATTGAGTATCCTTTTAACCGTTTATTCAAACTAAATAAAGCGCCGCAATTTAAAAAAAGTCTTCTTACTATTGTAATGAAACTGGTACATGTGAAAACAGCTAAATGAGATATTTGTGATCAATTTTTTTTTTTTTTTTAATTCCCCTTAAAATAAGATAAAGACTAAGATTCGTAGGATCATCTCATCTGCTTCGCCTTTTCCCAATTATGTTGGGGTCGGCTTCCAGTCTAACCGGATGCAGCTGAATACTATTATTTTACATGGAGCGACTGCCTATCTGACGTCAACAACCCAGTTAGTACTGGCGATACCCCTTGTCATGACTGATTGTCAGACTTTCGGGCCACTGACTACCTGTAACGGCTGTCAAAGATCTACAAATGTCAGCCGGGACCAACGGCATAACGTGCTTTCCGAGGCACGGAGGAAACTCGGTATGTAATGGGTGGGTGGTCACTCATCCACAGACCAGCCTAGGCAAGCGCAGCTTAACCTGAAGATTGATCTAAGCGGCAGTTATTAGTTAGCCAAGAGTCAGGATATGGTAGGCAAAAAGTTGCTAACAATAGTAAGGTTCACGACATATCTACTGCTAAAGCGGCATACGAATATTTACTAATTAGTGAGTTCACAAACCCTGGCTTAAAACAACGCTTGAAATTGAAATGAGACAACATCAACATAATTTGTGATTTAAGGTTGTAAAACTGCAGAACTGACGCTGACGCCTAAGTCATCTTGTACAGACATACCCTCTGCTTCGCAAAGCTTATCTACTGAAACACCAGAATGGAGCTCTAGTAATAATATATGTAAAGGTGAGTTATTTTTGCAGTTGTGCGATAAATCCTTAGTTTCATTCAAACTGGTATTATGAGTGCGAAAGTAACTCTGTGTGTCTATCTGTTACCTTTTCAAGCCTTAACGGCTGGATGCATATCAATGAAATTTGGCACAATGGTAGACCAGATATCCTGGATTATGAAATGGTATTCAATCTTTGTCTCGATTGTATGTTCCCGTGGGATAACTTTCGACATCAACGCGTGCGAAGCTTAGGTCAAAATTTATACTATTATTAAAAAGTGGTAAAGTTTGGATGAAGGAGATATCTTCAGTAGGAGATGTCTTCAGATCTACTGATTCGATTCCAGAAATGGGATTATTTAACTAATGGGAAATCTCCGAGTGTCATAGTCTATGTTTAAAACGTTCTCGTGGGATAATTTTTGATATCGATTTGCTAGCGAAACATAGGTGATGTTATCTGCTAAATGGTGTCTGTACCTATCCAGAGTATTCCAAAGACTGTGAAAGAGAGAGTTTGGTGACTCAAAATTACATAACCTTTTTCGAAAACCTACTTATTGTATGCATGAATTAAGGAGATAACACAAACATTTAGGACCTAAATCACTATTTAGGTCCTAAATGTTTCTGTAAAAATAACTCTTTCCTATAAGAAAAATAATTTCAGGTGGTGTTCCGAAAACGGAGAAGAGGCCACCGCTAAAACGCATAGGCAAGTCGTTAAAAAAAGTGAAAAGAATCGATTATACGGAACAAAATCGAGTGGACAAGCGTAGCTTACCATATATCGAGTCAGAAACTGAAATGCGCAGTATATTCCCCCCTGATTCCACCTCTAGTCATTCGACTAAGACCAAGAGACGTAAGTATCACTATATCATTATTTTTTAACCGACTTCTAAAACAGGAGGAGGTTATGTGGAATACATAACCTCCGGTATGTATTTTTTCATGTATGTTCAGTTGTTCACCGACTACTCCGTGATTGCTGACCCGATTTACGAGATTCTTACACCCGTATCTATAGTCAAGTTAAAGTAATTACTTGAGTTGAAGTCATTACTTATGCATTTTTTTTAAATGCAACAGAGACGAATTTAAACGAAGTAAGAACCGTCCAAGAAAGCAAAGCTAAGAATTCTAACATTTTACAGTTCTAACTTCAAGCAATTACTAAACTACATAGTAAAAATCGTATCTTAAAAAATTACATTTGCTCAATGACTCATTGACTTGTTAAGAGATACGGGTGTAACTATCATTTGGTAACGGAAGCCCGCGCGGTGGTCCCATATAGATTTTATTATCTTTGCTTGTGTGGGTAGTTTATTATTTAGCTCCTTTAATACCAATTTCTTCTTCTTGACCCTTAATAACTTCCCTTAATAACTTTTAGTTACAATGTAAAATTGATTCATGACAAAAAAAAAAACAGCACTAAAAAGTCTAAAATAACTTTGATTTCGAAAATTGGTAATTTTGTTTGTTGCATTGACTTTTTTACTACTGATTTTCGACAGAAAAGTTATTTTAGACTTTTTTAGTGTTTTTTTGGAAGACTTTTTACCCTTTTTGTTGTGGAACCACACAAATTCTTGTCATGAATCAATTTTAATAGTATTATATCTATACTAATATTATAAAGCTGAAGAGTTGGTTTGTTTGGTTGAACGCGCTAATCTCAGGAACTACTGGTTTGAATTGAAAAATTCTTTAAGTGTTGGAAAAACACAACCTATAGCCAATGCCTATGGCTATAGGCTATGTAAAACCAGGCTGCGCCCAATATGGGGCGGAGCATCAATCAAATCAAAAAATTTACGTAGATGAAGTTGCGTGGGTCAGCTAGTTATATTATAATATTGTTGATTTAAGGTAAGCGAAAAAAAGGGGATGTAAAGTTCATGAAAAATCAAAGCAAAACGGTAATGTTGCCTATGACAAGGAATGAAATACTCACCAAATTGGGCACCCTGGTCGGTGAGGCTGAAATAATGGATGAAATACGTAACGGTACATATGAAAGGCAAAACTAATTAAACCCAACTCGGTTTGCATGCAGATTGGCGAGCAAAGAAACTATTATGGATACATCCATGATCAATGGTCACCCATGCTGGTCAACATTAATCACGGAAGCTCAAAAAAGTGTATCCTGTTTATTTTACAAGAACTTTTCCGTACATCTCTTTGAAATCCCATCTGGCACTATAAAAAAAACCAGGAGAAGTAACTTAATCATTTTTTTCCCACTCCTTCCCACCACTTTTAGAGCTGCCGACGCCGACGCTTGGATATCTGTTGGGCTATGGTTAAACTATTATTTGATATGACTTGACTAACTCGTTGGTCTAGTTGTCTTGGGTTCGATTCCCAGGTCGGGCAAAGTGTTATTGGGTTTTTTCCATTGGAAACTCAGTAGCAGCCACGGCGGCGGCATCTGGATTTGTGCCCGCTTGGTGACAATAGATTCGACCCCTATTACATGGGACATCAATTTAACTGGAAAAATGTGGGTGTACCATTAGGTACACCTCTGCCTAACCCTTAGGGAATAACAGGCGTGATGTTATGGATGTATGTTGATAGGACTTTCAGCCGGTATGAAAACACTTGGTCAGAGTAACAGTTCCTCTCGGAGCAGTACTTTTACTAGTATCTATCTGATAACCAGAGATCGGAATAGGTAGATTATATTTGCCTGAACTTCAAGGAAGTAACATGCAGGGCTGGGCAAAGTAAATGCTTTGCTTTAATTGAAATAACAAATTACAAAATACGTACTCGCAAGTATTTAAAATACGAAATACAAAATATAAGTAATATATTTGAAATACAAAATGCAGTATTTGAACTATTTTTAATTGAAATACAAAATACAAATTACAAAATACTATTAAGAATAAAAAGTAATCCAGCCCAGCATGGGCTAAAAACCAGAGTAAAGAAGATTAACCAGTAAAACCAAAGTTTCCTTCCATGAGCTCTAGATTTTTAAATGTACTGTCAGACAAACAGCCTCTTTTTGGAGAATGAATAAAACTTGCTAAAGAAAACAATATTTCTACAGGTCCTGATGAGCACAAACTTGTGTTAAATTGTATGAACACATTTGTATATTTGGATATTTGATTTTTATTTAATTTTTTGGCTAAATGTATTTTTGTTAAAATGTATTTTGAAGCCATAAGTATTTGAAATACTAACTACAAAATACCTCGGTGTCAGGTATTTCAAATACGAATTACAAATTACATTTTAAGCAAGTAATTGAAATACAAATGACAAATACGTTTTTGTATTTCGATAACGTATTTTAATTACAATTAATTCAACCATGTTTACTTGTTTTTTTTTCCGTTTTACGTGTTAATAGTAATGTTAGTGAACATGTCAATTTAAAAACTTATATGTGGATAATAACTCCGTATAAAATCGCGGAATGATTTTTAAGTTTCGAAATAAGGCTGTTAAATTAGAGTTGAAGTTTAGGCAAATATAATCTACCAATTCCGATCTCCGCTTATAACAGGTTACTTTTAATTTCAGCCACAAAAAGAGGGGATATATCGCCGGTGCTCTTGGATTTAGTCATAAATAACAATATTTATCTAGGGGTTAAACAAAGTAAATTGTTAGAGAGATTACGATTCGGAAATCGCATGAAGAAAATCGACCAAAACGAAATATTTTACAAGCTAAGCAGCGATGAAGGTGTTGATGAAATAATTGACAATGTTGGTAAAGGTGGGTATGGTGTATTCCAGTGGTAAGTATAGTCGACCTTTACCCTTACTTTTTAAGGTTTAATGTCACTTGCACAGCATAAAATATCTAGGTTTATGAACTATCTGACACATCGGTTTCAGATAGTTTCAACCTTAGTGATGATCCAATTTAAAAAAAATAGTAAAAAAATACGTGGTTAAAAAAAAATGGGTACGTGGTTAAATATCTATGCTGTTGAAAAGGTAACGAATCTGAATTCGCCTTATAATATAATCATTTTCAGCTATTAAATTAGGGCAAGTATCACCCTATCTCATAGAGTTGATGTTAAACAAAGATAAAGCAAGATTCTTTTTAAGAAGGCTGGAATATCAAGATTATCTGAAATCGTATTCAAAGGCTCAAATATTTGACAAGTTAGCCACGCGTCATGGCAAAGCCGAAATCGTAAAGGAAGTCAATAAAGGTAGGAACAAGGATGGTAAAATTCATTGTTTATTTCCAAGCCTCGGATAATAATTGATATAAGTTTAAATAAGAGTAGAGGAAGACCAAAGAAACCAGGAGGAAGAGCTCGTGGGTAAATAATAACAGCCGCTCGGGTAGATCGTCAGGTTAAGCCGCGCTTGCCTGGGTTGGTACGTGGGTGGGTGACCACCCATTACATACCGAGTTTCATCCGTGCCTCGAAAAGCACGTTAAGCCGTTGGTCCCGGCTGTCAATTGTACATCTTTGACAGTCGTTACAGGTAGTCAGTGGCCCGAAAGTCTGACAACCAGCCTTACCAAGGGGTATCGTATTACCCAGTACTAACTGGGTTGTGGAGGTCAGATAGGCAGTCACTCCATGTAAAATACTGGTATTCAGCTGCATCCGGTTAGACTGGAAGCCGACCCCAACATAGTTGGGAAAAGGCTAGGCAGATGATGAGAGGAAGACCAAAGAAACGATGGATGAACTGTGTGAAGGATGATATGGCTAGAAATGAGGTGACTGCTGAGATGACGAGTAATAGAGAAGTATGGAAGAGGAAGACATGCTGCGTCGACCCCAAATAAATTGGGATTAGGGCAGGAGAATGATGATGATAAGTTTAAATACAGAACACTATACCGTAGGGGGAGACCAATTGAATGGTGGACCGGTGGATGGATTGTGGAATAGATGATCCAGCTCGAAAGAATGTGACTTCTGATATGACGACTAGTATAAGGTGTAGTTTTGCATCCTCGTCAAATTCAAGGAGGTAACTATGCTAGTGATTCTCGACCCGAATCAATAATAAAATGGGTAGTTAATTTTTTTCTTAATATCGGAAATCGGTAAGTGTACACCACCTGTCTTAAAACGCGGCCTGTCTAATAGTAGCCCTATAACCTCGCTTTCACACACACAAACAAACGCAGAGGTTTATTCGATAAACTGTGATTCTCCTCTTTTGAGAAGGGCTTCATTCTGAAATAGTGTCAAATTAAAACAACTAAAAAATGCAACGCAACGTTTATTATTATTGACCGGGTACCGTAATTTATATTGATTATTTACGTCTTCTATGACAACCTCCTGAATTTTGACGAGGATGCAAAACTACACCTTGTAGAGATGTATAGAAGAAGAAGATATACTGCACCAAATCCCAAAAAACTGGGATAAGCGCAGGAAAAGAACATGCCAGATCTACGTCTAATAGAAAATTGATGATATTTTGTTTTATTTTTCGAATCCAAAAACATTTTGACCCTATCTTCGGTACCCCGTATCTGTACATACAATTAGAATTTATAATGCACAAAAATCGTTATCTTTATAGCTGTTTAATATATCCTTGTTGATATTTCTAGCTGTAAGAAAAGGACAAGTACCACCATCAATCATACAAAATATTTTAAATAAAGGTAAACAGAAATCAGTGTTTAAAAGATTTTCTAAAACGGAAATTAACAGACCAATGAATAAATATGAAATACTCGCCAAGCTAGCTACTGAACGCGGGGAATCTGAGATATTGAATGAAATCAGTAAAGGTAAGTTGTCAGAAATCTAAGAAATACTGAAATACATACAATTGATGGTACCGTCTGTCTTCGCCACAAAACGTGAGGCTTTACGGAAAGCTTTTATAGTTGCGTAAAATGGAAACACTGATGCAAGATATTCCTTTTGTCATTCAGAACACGCATTTTTAGTAATTGTTAAATTTAAAAGATTTACTATTTATTTTATTTCAGCCATTAAAGCAGGACAAGTATCGCCGTCTGTCCTGGAAGTGATGATTAATGAAGATACAGAAAAACCAGCGCAGCCCGAAAAACTAAAGATAACAGACTATAGAGACATCGATCTTGATATCACCCAAGCGATGGATGAAGGTATATGCAGATATATATGCTATCGGAATTAAATTCAGTTATTTTATAAACCCTTTTTATAATATTAAATGTTTATTGTAGCTATGATAAAGGAGGTAATTCCGCCAACTAAAATTAAAATGCAAAAACCTATAATATATGATACTGAGTCTGAAATCATCAACAAACTCTCTAAAGAAGAAGATGTAGGAATCTGCATAAAGGTCTGTAAAGATAAAAAGGAAGACAAAAATATCAGTAAAGGTAGAAGATGTGACGCTGATATGGAGCCAAAAAAGGATAATAATGTAATATGTAAATGTAAAAAAGAAGATAGTAACGTGAAGTCAAAAAAGGTCAAACGTGATTGTCCATGTATAGATATAACCAGAGATATCAGTGGAGGTATTGACTCGGAGCTAGATATTATATTCAGAGATAGTTGTAAACGTGGAAGCGATGATGGCGATAAAGCACCAGAAATATTTGGAGATATCTGTAAACGTAGAAAAGATGCTAGTAACACGACGTCAGAAATATCCGATGATACATATAAACGCAGAAAAGATGATAGCGATACAATGACAGAAATATATGGAGATGTTTGGAAACATAGAAAAGATGATAGTGACACAACGCCAGAAATATATGGAGATATCTGTAAAAGAAGAAAAGATTATTGCGACACAACGCCAGAAATATTCGGAGATATTTGCAAACGTAAAAAAGATGCTAGTAACACAACACCAGAAATATTTAGAGATATCTGTAAACAAAAACAAGATGCTAGTAATACAACACCAGAAATATTTGGAGATATTTGGAAACGTTTAAAAGATGCTAGTAACACAACGCCAGAAACATTTGGAGATATTTGTAAACATAGAAAAGATCATAGCGACACAATGCCAGAAATATTCGGAAATATTTGGAAATGTATAAAAGATGCTAGTAACGTGACGCCAGAAATATTCGGAGATATCTGTAAACGAAGACCAGATGATAGTGGCACAAAGTCAGAAGCATCCAGAGATGTTTGTAAAAACAGTGATTCCGAGTTCAACAGAAAGCACTGTACATGTAAAGAAGATAAAGGTATCAAAGCGGATATCATCAGAGATAACTGCAACTGTAAAGACGATGATAGTGGCACGAAACCGATAGTCGACGTACAGCATACAAAAGGTAATTTCTACAAAATCCCTACATATGAAAACAATATTAAAGCAATAGCAAATTATCTATATCTTACTTCTTTTTGTCAAAGCAATTACAGAAAAAGTGGAGCATATTAAAGAAATAGAAAAAAACAACGTACCAAGCCTGCCAGAAAAGAAATGGGCAGAGGAGTTTCAAGAACCCATACCGGAAACATTACCAGGCCTGAAAATAAGCATTAAAGGAAAGAAAAGAATATTGACGCAGAATATGCCGATTAAGAAAGTATCAAAAGAAGATGACATGGTCTCGGTAATTTCTAAAAGCACTGATACTGAAGAGGAGAAGAAAATTAGTGAAGGTAATCCAATAAATACAACATATTATAGTTAGGTACATTACTTCCGATTGGGCTTCACTAACAAAATTACAGTGATCACAAAATATTCTAGACAATTCTACCAAATGATAGTGATCTTTACTATCCTTCGAATGCCCAAGAGGCCGCTCAGCTTGTACTTGGCCGTTATAAAACCTCTGCTGCCCACTGCAGGAACGACCGTAATGTGAAACTGCCTTCGTTGATGTCAGTTTCTTCGCTGTCGTCCACAGATGCCGCTCCACGTGAAATGTTGCCAACATCACGTAAATTTAACGTGCGAAAAATTATGGACAATTTGTCGAAAAGATTATATCCAAAACGAAGCCCTAGAAAAAAGAAAACTAAAGTCAAGAAAAGGCACAAACGAGGTATACCGAAAGTATTACCATGAAAAAATCAAATCAATCTTATCATCATGATTATTCGACCTTATGCCAATTTATTTGAGGTCGGCGCAGCATGTCTGAAGTTCTATACTTCTCTATTACTTGTCATTTATTTATTCGTCTATCTACAATTGTTACACTTTTTAATCTAATAATACAAGCTAAAATACACACGCAAGTCTACAATATGATGCGATAGACACAGCATGCATGAACATAACTAAAAATTTATTACAGTAGTTGTACAGTTTAATACATACTTAGTATCTAGACAGTTAGAAAATAAAATATATGGGTTTTAAAGTAACATCAGTGTAGTGTTGTTTATGTTTGGTGGACTTGGTGCTTGAATTTTTTTATTGATGTGCAACAAATATCTATAACATCATCACAATTATTGAGAAGCCTGCAAAGTCTTGGGATTGGGGAGTTAGACCCTGAAACAGTATTGCGGAATGGGCGACGTAATAGTTTGATAGGGTGACGCGGGTAGTTATGTGGTAGTTTAAAACTAAACTTACTTAAGGGCTGGGGGCAATCTATTTTACTGTGAAGAATTTTGAACACGAAAATTAGGTCGTCATCGCAGTAGTCACGTGCTTTCTAGGCATATCATTCTTCACAGGATCCATCCATGGATTCTACCTCCCTATAGGAGTATTCATATAAATCCTGTTTATTGATTACTAGGCTTGGATTATATGCATTATGTTTGAATATTCAAATACTTAATTGAATTTAAAGCGTTATTTTAGTACTTTTTATCGATGGTGCTTATTAACTATTACATAATTTAGTTAAAAAACCGTATTATGAAATGGAATACGCGACTAGAATTGCGCTATGGCTTGTATGGCTGAGCGCTTCTCACCCTTCGCACTATATCTCAAAACCGGTTAAAAGTTACAAAAAATTACTTTAGACACAATTTTTTGACAATTTTATACTCTACAACTTTTGTAATAAAAGCAATTACGATTTGAGGTAAAGGAAGAGACATATTTGAAAAAAAAACAGATGTTTGCGTTTTTTACCTTGAATATCTAAGGACGCTCACACGTGAGTTTATGAGACTTTTGAGACCACGTTTTAAAATGCTAAAATTTAGGTTTATACAAAAATCCAGCTTATTCCGTTTCATTCCGACCTTAAACCCCTAGATACAGCTGCAACCTTAGAAAAGAAGGAGATAGAATGTACACCACTCCGTAAATTATTAGAAGCAAAAGACGATCAAGATCCGATGGTGAAGATAATTCGAAAAGGTAAATATAAATTATCAGTCTAAATAAAAATAAGACTACTATTATACCGTAGGTATTACAATAATATGAAAGAAGATATTATAAATGTGAAAGAAACTCCTTAGTTATGTAGTTTAGCTGGCACAGGTCTCTATGTGCAAACCCATATAGATTACTCTCAGCCCAGTCCGTTCCCGAGGGTTAGTTTCTGACTTCCATGAGGACGAAGACTAGAGCAAAACCTAGTCTCTTAAACACAAGTTAGTGCCCTTCAGATCATTGTTAGTTCCAAAACCTGAGCTGAAGCAAAACATAAAATGATTGATGAAAATTGATATATTTCAGGGTTGGAAACACCAAAACAAACGTCTTCGATCATGAACTTACTCAACAAGGAGCGCCCTGATGAACACAAATCTGGAATAACTGACAAAGCTCGTAAGTATTGATAAAAATAATTTATTATGCTCTTGCCCAAACACACAAAAATCAGGAGAACACAACAACGAATGAATTTGAATGCAAGACTGTCTGATCCTAATATTACCCATCTATTAATAGAAAGAAAAATGAACTTGTCGTCATTTTTAACCGACTTAAGGTTCTCAATTCGGTTGTATATATATATATATTTTTTTGTGTTTGTTACCTCATATCTTCGTCATTTATGAACCGATTTGAAAAATTCTTCTTTTATCTGAATGGATCTGCTTCCCGATTGGTCCCATAGAAATTTCATCAAAATCGGTTCAGTAGTTTGGTTTTTAAATCAAAATTTTTGTAAAAATACGTCATCCAAGTAAAAGAAATTGCGAAATTGATACTTGACAAGAATTTGTGTGTGATGCGATAACTAATAAAAAGGGTAAAATAAAAACGTTTTTGCAAAAAAAATAACCGACTTCCAAAAAAAACACTAAAAAAGTGGAAAATAACTTTACTTTCGGAAGTCGGTGCCAAAAAAGTCAATGAAACAAACCATAGTCACCGACTTCCGAAAGTATTTTCCACTTTTTTTAGTGTTTTTTTTGGAAGTCGGTTATTTTTTTTGCAAAAACGTTTTTTATCATTTCAACTGGAAGACGTTCTCTGTGTAGACCTGTCTCTCACATCACCGGTATTGTGTTTCTCACATCCCGCAGATTCTTGCGACCCTTACTATATCATAGTAACACCTTATAGGAACCCTACCCACGCTGCGTCTTCTTTTCTGCGGTCTAAAGGACCCTAAAACTATTCTAATAATTCGTTATTTCAGCCACGCCAGAATCGGAAACATGCGGGGCCCTCATGAAATTGTTAAAAGAGAAGGATGCAAAAGAAATCAGTGAACTATTCGAAACATTACGCAATACCACTTGTTGTCCGTCAGGGGGGATAAAAAAGATACTTAAAGGTAGGATTATATATAATACCTACTTAAAAGATTCTGAGCCGTAGAAGGACAATATACAATAAGTGGCTCATTGTTCTTTGCGTTCATCTGTACGTTATTTAGTAGTATAATTTTTGGGTCACATTGCAAATCCACATTGCTTTAGTATTTCACCGTATGAACATTGGGTTATTGACGTATGATCCTAAATTTTTACCGTGACAGAGCCATCTGAACAGCCCCTGCGGTTGTAATAATCGAGAAAATTTATGTCGTTGGTACGTCTCACATTACAACGGACCATGTCCGTAATCACATCGGCACATGGCAATGTAACATTCTTTACCTGATTCAAAATGAAAGTCACCCACTAAACCGCCAAACACGAATGACTTAAATATGGTGTGTATGTCATTTCTGATAAATATATTGCACGTTTATGGTATGGCACGGTGGGTGTGGTGGACACAGTTAATATAAGTGACTTATAAACACGATAAAAAGGTACAACACGATACATTATAACGAGAGCTTTATAGAGACGTTTGACTGTTTTAGTCGAGTTGTTTCAGTGTGTATGAGAGTGTTGAGCTACGAAACAACTGTTTTAAGCGATAGACTTTTTGAATGTTTAAGATATAATTCTCATTTCAGCGGCAGAATCAAGGCAATTATCACCGTCTATCATGGACATACTCGTCAATGGAAAAGAGTATGAATGTATGAGAAAGACCCGTGAGTGCTTATAATTCTTAAATGTCATAAAATCTTTGTCGTTTTTTAGTGGAGGATGTAAATTATGTGTACTTTATTATAGAATAAGAACCATAATCACTCTTTATCATTGTTCGTCGTTTCAGCCATATGCGACATTAAGTGCAAATCACTCGGCAATTTACTTAAAGACAAAAATGCGAATGAAATCGATGAGATACTCGAATATTTACGTCCCAATGACTTG
The DNA here is from genome assembly GCA_964057025.1 of Standfussiana lucernea. NCBI lineage: Eukaryota > Metazoa > Arthropoda > Insecta > Lepidoptera > Noctuidae > Standfussiana > Standfussiana lucernea. The sequence continues at coordinate 4,974,115 of OZ059789.1, forward strand.
GAGGCTGCTAGGATGAAAAAAGTCCGAGAAGGTAAGATCAACAGATTGTCTTACGAATTCTCCTATAGCATACAAAAAGTGTCTTCAACACCATACGAATCCACTGGCACTATTCCTGGTACCCTGAATCACCTGAAGAGGCGGAAAACCTTGAACCTGGATAGCCTACAATGTGCTACCGATTGTAGAGAGTCAATCCCACTTGGGAACTAACTCTTCATGACACTCATTCTGACAACACATCTGCTGTCAATGGACTGATTGCACGGTAGAACAAAAAGAAAAGAATTCTTCTACGCTGACAGGAGATCTATCAACTATTTTATCTTGATGCAAGCCAAGCCTTTGCTGAAATTTAAAAGAGAGTGCAGCTGTTCGTACCAGCTGCTGGCATTAGTTAACCTAAATCTTTATTGTCCTTTTCTTTCATAGTTTTTAGAGGAATGAGGAACAGGGTAGACATTTTTTCAACCTTCAACAAAGACTTTTTGTCCTGTTATTTCCTGGTTCTAAGTCCACGGTCCGTGGTGTATAAGTCTTTAAAAGAGAGTTAATTATTCTGTGATTCTTCTTCTTCTCGAATGACTCAGATTTTGTACGACCAGTACGTAGCGACCTGGACACGCCTGTCGTTAGCCTTATACCAATCCTGGAGAGTACAATTAGGATTTGCAGGACAGAAGGTGTGGCATATCCGGCGTTGGGGCTCCGGGCTCCACACTCGCATTGTGTCCGAGATGGGTCGATTATACCCCATCTATCCAAATAGGATTTGCAGCGGCCAACCAGAGCCCGTATTCAGTTCAAAGATTTATTAATTATGCTTGAAATGTACCATTCCAGCGTTTAAAACTAGCAAAGTAACGTCATCGCTTTTGAAGCTTTTGGGGAAAAGAGATGTTGGTGGCACGAGAGACCCTATTGATACATGTTTTAAGGCATTGGTTATAAAGAATCTTCAAAAAGGTAAATCCGGCTTTAAAAATCTACTTACTAGCGTTTATTCACTTACTAACAGTCAATGCATAGTCTAAAGTATGGAATTTGCACCAGACTACCTTATACAGGGTGGCGTCGAGAAAACATTCTTTTAAACTAGTATTATCAGTGTTTTCATTTATTGTCGGCGCCACCCTGTATAATGAAAGTAAGCATTAAGAAAGGATTAAATAAAAATCAATCCCGGAAGTTCGTTTTTTTATGACATGGTTTGCAAATGATACATTCCTATTCTGTAAGTGCACGGTTGAACTAGAAATATTATTTCAGCTATAAAGAACGGCCAAATATCATCCGAAGTCATGGACGATTTACTTTCGGATCTACTTCCTGGCGACACTAAGTCTCAAGTCTTCAACAAGGTTCGCAAAGGTAAGTGAATTCTAACGCTTGGAAAGAGAGTTGAAATGAAATTATGAAATAAAATGATATTTATTTTTGTAAGGAGGTTTTTATTGGCTGATGTCGATGTTTCCTATCTGACTACTATAAGAAGAAACAGCCGAAAAAAACTCAAGAGGTTTAAAGTCTCTTTTAAATTCTAGACATTGTCTTGGTCAAATCATGGGAAGACCATGTAGGTTCTCGTCTAAGATGATCTTTTGAAGAAAGAATTTTGTGCTGAACATAAATATTGTCAATTTCAGCGATAGCAGTGAGACATGTTATGCCGTCTGCGATTGATGAAGTATTTGCAATTTGTGATATTTGTAATGAAGATAATAAGTCTGAAATCTTAAGGAAAATTCGCAATGGTATGTCAGTTAACTTCGATTTTTAGCACACTAGGAATTGTGTTGGGGTTCGTTTCCAAAAAAACATCGCAAATAGAAACAAAAGTCATCGAGATAAATAATTGTGTATTCTGACTTGGTTCCGTTTTTAACCGACTTCGAAAAAGGAGGAGGTTCTCAATTCGGTTGTATTTATTTTTGTGTTTGTTACCTCATTACTTCGTCATTTGTGAACCTATTTGAAAAATTCTTCTTTTATCTAAGAGTATATACTTTCCGATTGGTCCCAAAAAAATTCATCAAAATCGGTTTAGAAGTTTGGTTTTTAAATGAAAATAGCTGGAAAAAATATGTCATCCAAGTAAACGTAATTGCGAAATTGATACTTGACAACGGTTTGTGTGAGATACAATAACTAAAAAGGGTAAAATTAAAACATTTTTGCAAAAAAATAACTGACTTCCAAAAAAAACGGAAAATAACTTTACTTTCGGAAGTCGGTGGTAAAAAAGTCAATGAAACAAACAATAGTCACCGACTTAAACATAACTGGTGATATGTGGGTGTAGTATTAGGTACGTCTCTGCCTAACCCTTCAGGGATGACAAGCGTGATGTTATATTTTGTTAAAAATTATGTCTTATTTTAGCGGCAGTAAAGAAACTAATACCACTGGACTGTATAGGTGAAATACTGAACGACATACTCCCGACGGATAAAAAGTTTGCAGTTTTGCACAAAATCCGTAAAGGTAAGTTAATGTACCACAGAAATAACAACTTCATCATGTTCACAAACGCGAAAAAATCATTCAATAAAGTGTTCCTTAACAAAAAGGAGAACTTGTTAGGCATACAATTTTATTTTCTTTCAAAGTTTTCTTCGTTGTTTGATTTAAATCGTGTGTTCTTGTGGCGTGGGCGAAATAAACCAATTTCCTTTTTTTCCGTTTACTTGTCGTGAGACTGTACGTTATATTTTACTTTAATTCCGCTGTTCATATGGTTAAAATGAAATACTTAGTGGGTACTCCCCGGCCTTACGACTCATGGTAGCAGATGAAAGTCAGTAGAATAGTCCGTACATATGAGGATTTCTCAAAAAAAAAAAAATAAGGAAAAAGAGCTTATACACATTAATACAAGTTAAAGGAAAATAGTAATTAAATTATTCATACACTGATCATTGCAGCTTTAGAAAAGCGGCAAATTCCGAAAAAAGTTTTGGATGACCTCTTCAAAAGCCAACCACAGCCAAGACCTTGTGATAATTCAGAAGATATGATATGTAACACTCAAACAGGTGAACAATTGTACTTTTTTACTTACTAATACATATGCACGAACGATTTAATTGTACCTCATATAACCAAACGGTAATAATGTTGAAGACCACATAGATCGTCATCATCATCCTCAATCAAACGACATCCACACCTTGACATACTTAGGTCTATCAAAGGCATCGCCACGTCGAACGTTCTTGTGCTTCACGTATCTCACAGATTCCCCAAAAACATCCAGCCGAAGTGACCTTTGCTCTGCCACCGACAACGCGGTGGAAATGGTGAAGTTCTGGGTGAACACAATATTAAAAGTTGTCGTGCCAGCGACACGAAGAAGAATAAGACGGATTCCCGTGGCCTTCATCAAATCATTGGTCTACCTTTCAGAAGGCCTTCTAACACTGCGTCTTCTGGTACGAGGTTGGCACTCCAGAAACTTTTGGACATCTTTTCTGCGAACAATGTGCACTAAAGGACTACATGACCACGACCACGACCACGACTTTTGGCCGCAGAAACGTCGACCAGGAAGAAAGTTTGGTCGTACGACCGGTCGTCCGACCATTTTTGTTCAAGATAGCGGCTAGTTTACGACATGTCGTGGAAAACCACGTAGTCCACGAGATCCCTAAAATTTGGCAATTTTTCGGGAGCTATGCCGCTTATGTAATCTCTCCGTTGCAAGATACAGTAGAAGATATCCTCGTACTTTATATCGAAGTTTAGAATATCTTGTACTTATGCTAGTCAATGGTGAGCATATTTTACTTATTTTTCAGCAAAACCAATGAAATACATCACCTGCACAGATGATGTTCTTGCAAAGGTTCGAGATGGTGAGTCGAAAATCATAGAATATAGCAAAAAAATAAGGAGGATTCATTATTGAGGTTACGTTATTTAAATGTTGAAACTTTGACGTTCAATGACTTTGCGACTAGAAAATACCAAGTATAGTGTAGAAGAGTAAGTGACGCTACGTTCTAACGAGAAAACTCCACTTCTTACGATCTCATCTAAAATAATCATGTTCTAGAGAGCAGAGAATAGTAGAGTTCTTAGCAAAGAAGCTCATCCAAGGATCCACGTACTACCGTTTTTGTTATTTTTGTAATTATGCAGCGTTATTGGGTTTCAGTTTGATGGGGAGTACTTACAGGCTCATGGGAGTCATTTCTGATTTGTTTTTGGGATGGCAATGTCTCTCTGTGATGTCTTTGGTATTACAGAAGCCCATAGGCGGTGGTAACCACTTAACATCATTGGCCGTTCGCTTGATTACTGTGCCTAAAATAAAAATACCCCATTTATTAATTTAGCAGTAGATAAAGAACAAAACACAGATCTTCTTGAGGGTGAAATTCTTACCAGTAGATATTTGTTTTTTACAGCCATAGGCAAGAGGCAACTGTCTCCCGCAGTCATGGATGATATACTCGCTAACATAAACTGTTTTGATATTCAATCTGAAGTTCTGAAGAAGGTTCGGAAAGGTAAATTGAATTTAACTTTCACGTAATAATTGGTCTAGCAAGTACGTTGTTGAGTTAAACTCAGCCATATTTAGCCTTAAAAAAAATACCGTAAAAATATTTTTTGCCTATTTTTGACTTAAATATTCCTACAAAATACCGAAACCTTTTACAGAGATTTTTTAATATCATTTCAGCGATAGAAAAACAACATGTCATCCCTAGCGACATGGATGATGTCCTTACGAAAGTATACCACTGTAAACATAAGTGTGACATCGTAAGGAATGTCCGTCAAGGTACTTTAGTACAGTTAAACAGGATAAGGTAATCGCTTCGGCAATCTTCGTGTTTCCGGAGTAGTACAACCGTATCACCTCGGAGGCAAAGCTTCTCACACCCGTATCTATAAATAAGTCAAAGTTTTTACTTGAGTAAATGTCATTATGTAAGATACGATTTTTATTATGTAGTTTAATAATATTGCTTGAAGTTAGAACTGTAAAAAGTTAGAATTCTTAGGTCAGCTTTCTTTGCCGGGTCTTACTTCGTTTAAATTCATGTCTATTGCATAAAAAAAATTGCGCATGTAATTACTTAAGCTCAAGTGATTACTTTAACTTGACTATAGATACCAGGGTATGTTTTGTACTGCGCTTTCTCGCAATGTACCTATCATTGCGCGTTTGTAAGAAAAATTTTCTTTGTTCGGCTAATCAGGTCTCACTTTGTAGCTTTAAGACGCTCTGAATAGACGACTTTTATACATTTGAGGGGGTGAAGCAGATGAAAAGGGGACGAGTAGTCCCGCCTACTGCGAGGTGCATCGGCCGACTTTTGCCGATGCGCGACGTCCATTATTTATAGAAGCGTAATTTCACTACTTCAGTAACATGTAAGATTGGCCTAGCGCGCCGCTCTTCGACTTTGAACAGCGCCTCCGCGGCGAAAACTAGGTTCGAATCTCAGCAATCACATATTATTTTGTTTTGATTTATTATTTCTTTATTTATTTTTTAACTTATTTTTTACATTTTATTTTAAATATTCCTATATAAAATCACTATAAAAACATAAAAGATAGTAGCCTACCGGTATCGGGAACAGGGTCAGAGCTACCGGCGGTCAGGGCTCCAGAGAGAGGAACCTCTTAACAATTCGAGCCATCTCGAGGAGTACCGTTTTCTGAATCAAGCCTTTGATCCAGCTGCCTAACGAGAGCCTCCTCAGGTATTGGTCGAGGCTGTTGGCAGTCGACAGTGATCGCTGAGTTCACATCCCACATGTCGACAACCTCGCGAGCCAAGTCAAGATACTTGATTTGCTTATCTTTCTCGGCTTTCACGAGGTTCTCGTCATGCGGGACCGTTATATCAACAATCATTGCGCGCCGCTCTGATCGCTCTTTATCAGACTTGTTGGTTGTAATAGTCCCGAGACTGATGATGGATTGATCCCAGTACAGTGTGATATTGCCATTTTCAAGAACTGGATCGGGCCCATTCCGACGACCATTACGACACCGTCAATTCCACAAAGCTGTATTTTGTTGCTGATGGATAATCCTGGCTACAAGGTTGTGTCTATGCAAGTACTCTCCGGTATCTAGACGAAAACACCCGGAGATAATGTGACGGATTGATTCGCCCGGACGGTGGCATGCCCGACATTTTATTATTTCAACCGTGCCGTCCTTCACAATATTCTTATTCTTATTTATAGATGGTGGAAGGGACACCGACTCTAAAATGGTTACCACGTATTGAGTGCATCATTCTGAATCCCCCCACAAATAAATTTTTCGAGGAAAAAAAAACAGCTGTTCCATACATTACGACCGTGTAGGTATTGCAGTTTTGTAGGAAACAGCTGTTTTTTTAATTCCTACATATTTTCAAGAATTTGTTTTAAAATTCGTTCTTTTTTTTCTTATTTTTAAATAATATAATCAATAATTGTTATTTTCTAGAAAAGATTTTAGAGAAAATAATTATGTAATAACAGATTCGTCTGACGAATAATAAATCTATATACAGGGTGGAAACTTTCAGTAGGGCAGTAAGGGGAACTACTTTAACTGTTGCAGCTACATGAAAATGGTCTTAGGAGACTTTTTTATAATCTACTCTTATAGATCAGAAGCTCATTTTTTTTTAAAAGGAAAACTAAAGCTTCCTAGAACTATTTATTTTTAAATAAAAAATCACGAAAACAACACAGTTATGTTAAACCGTTAAACACCGAAATAATTCGAAAGTACTGTTCCCAACAAACGTCTGTCACGTCTGAGCTCCCAAGCAAAAGTGACCGGGCCCTGAGAGCGCACCGCTTGTATTGTTTCGCCCCTCTACTCGCTGCGTCACCATGATCACGCGATATCCCTGCCATCTGCGCTGACGAATCCGCTAACCCTACATACTTTTTTGTTTCAGAATTTTCTCTCTCCTACTTTAGACTTTAGAGAGGGCCACACATTTTTTACGGCTTCGGTAGCAAATGTCATCAACCATTGTCTTAAGAAAGAAAGTGTGCTAGGAACCTCAATAGCAATTTTCAAGAGCTGTCGATAGACACCCCACACAGTTACATGTAGGGAGAGCCACACCAATATTTTTTTTTTCATAATTTTACAACACTTTTATGTAGCGATTCATAGAAGACACCTAGTCTCTAAATTTCAACATTGTGGTACCAATAGTCTGGGAGTAAAATAGCTGTGACATACGGACGGACAGATAGACAGACAGACAGGGCGAATCTATAAGGGTTCCTTTTTTTACGGCTATATAGAGGAATAAAAATAATACTTTCATAATTTTGATAATTTGCCATTTTGAGAATCTGCAACAAAAAACCATACACAACCAAAAACACCAAAACACTTTGTCGTTTCTGCCTATTTGCCTTTACTATTTCGAATTTGGCAATCTGCGTCTTCTAAACCATACATATTCTAATTATAATTTATCTGTATAATTTTTGTTGCAATTTGCAATGACTTTTATATCACGTGTCAGAAAATAATTATTGTGAATGGCGGCCAAACAAAAGAGCTAATCGTGCCCTTTCACTCGCACTGTATAATGTGAGACTGAGAGAAAAAGCTAAGTGCGGTCATTTTAGTATCTTTTCTTTAGTGACGTAGGTTACAACTAAATGAAAATTACGGTGTATTATTTTGACTTTATTAAGTCATAAACGTTTATTAAATAATAAAAAGTTGTAAGGAGCTCATCCCAGTTATTTTGTAGCAAATGAAATCTGCATATTCTGCTGTTATAGGGACAAAAAAATTCTAATCTGTGAATAACTTCACCCTTAGCCATGTTGGGACTACGAGTATGAGTCGCTGTGGTGATTCACAATCCGGGCAAAAACAAGGCTTGTGTGCTTGCTTTGACTCTTGTGAAATTGGGCTAGTTAATTGTAGGTGAAACAATTGTGACAGTTGAAGCAGGACCTGGTACTCGATCAGCTCGTTGCCAACATGGATGGCAAATGCGATCTGAGCCATGAACCTAGAACAATTTAATTCTTAGTTAGTGCCATTTCAAAACACTAATCAATTGAGTTTCTAACAATTCATTTTGAATTGTTTTTGCTGCCCAGAGATTATATTTAGGAATGAATTCTAACTAAAGAGGGTACAAGTAAGACATAAAAAATAACACATTCTTTTATTCTGTTCCATAGAAATCAAATGTTGCTCTTTCATGGAGAGTTAGAATAACTTTTCAGTAAACAAGTTAGTGTTATGTAAATACATTTTTAAAAGCATAATTCTAATTCACATAATATTCTAATGTAAACTTAATAAAAAGTTAATCCGTCCTTACTTGTTGTGGTGCTATCCACTCACTGATAGCATTTCTTATATGTGTTTCTCTCTCCGAGTTTGTGTTGAGAATATGAGATCTGCTACACCGTATAGAACTTCCGCAATTCAGCCATAGCTCTCTTCGATGACCGCTTGATGTGCTTGGTACATTTTGCTGTTCAGGTAAGTTATTTATTGGTAATGTCCAGCATGAGTGACAGACCAAGCTATGAGCTGTAACCTGTAAATAACAGATATTATTAATTACTCTTCATTTCGGATTTTTGTACGTGTACCTGGCCACTATGGGATCTGCAAAAATATTTCTTTCAGAATTAATAATATTGTTTAGTAAAAAAAATTTTAACCGGACATCTTGTCCACGCTTAGCCGAAAATCATATGGAATAGCATTGTCTTTCTTTAGCATCCGATTTTTTTTTAAGAGGTTTTGCTTTGTTCAATTTTCTTTTCATCAGTCTTCGTTCTTCAAACTTTTTCAGGATGCTTTTGGGACTTTTCCCTAAAATTTTTGTATGAAGTAGATGCCTCGGGTAGGGTTTATTAAAAAAAACGACTGCAGCACTGCAACGCGCGCGGTAACCCCGACGAAGAGATAAATTAATTCTCTTTCCCCCCCACAACCTTTGCAATCAACCGTTACAATTGAACAAAGAATTATGGCCGGATATAGTTTGCAGCTGCTGGATGAGATGCGTTATGTCAACGAATCTTCGTCCATGAACTGGTGGGTATGCATTATCTTGAGATTCGGTCGACGCCTCAACGAATAGCTCATCGTCAGTGATTTCTCTGTAATAAAAAACACGTCACTTTTTTATAAACAGAAAAGCAAAATACATAATTCCAAATCACGGCAATAACGCGTTGTGTACGAATACAATGCCTGGACATACGAGTGAGTGGTCAGGTATCTAGACCTTAGCTGAGAACCTACGTTCGGTAAGGTTAGTCTCCCTGTGTTATAATACTATTATTGATTCAGAACAATCGGGATAGAAGTCGCGAAGTTCTTCACACCACCTCTTTTGAAGTCGATCGCGGGGTCATCAGCTGTCCGTCGGCTCTCATTGTGTGATGACATTCGCCCATCTTTTAATACTTACTCATCATAATTTGATTTTGGATTGGCTCCTGGTGTTACAAATGATGTCCCAGGGTTTTCACGCTCAGAATCCTTTTGTAATCTAAAATTTAAACAAGTAAGTTTTTAAATTGGAAAAAATGCATTATTGTTTTAAAAAATAAATATAAAAATTCATTTCAAACAAGAAAATAAGAAAAAAAAAATAATTTTATAAAACAATTATTTCAAAAGAAATCAACAAAAAGAATACATTTACTCTGAGGTCTGAACCCGGGGTTAGACATTGATGCAGAAAATTGACCCACGCATGAGATAGTTACACCAATCGAGCTATGGATATACATACATATGTATGTATATGTCGAAATTACGCATTTATAAAATAATACATACAATCAAAATAAGGTGTGCACAAAAAGTAAGGTACTTACTTTACAACTTCGTTCATGTGTTTTGTTTCATCGAATAACATCTCTTTATTGTACTCCGTATATTTTTTTTGTTACCCATTTTTTATAATGTACACCAGGGCCGAAGGCACCTAAGCCGATTCCTGCCGGTTTCCCTTCGGGAACAAAGTACTCTGTGTAGTCTCTTCTATAGTTAAATAGAGTATTACATCGCAGTTCTGTACTGTGATGTAAAACTCTATTCCATTTAATACCTCATATGAATGAAAACATTACAAAAATGCTAACTTTTTTCATGTCAAGAAATAACAGGTAGCGCCAAATAAGCCGGCGCTTGGGTGTCAAAATTCAGATCTAAATTCGTATGTACGTGCACACGTGACTTCGCGGCTAACAGCACCGTTTTTTAGGGAATTAGGTAAGCCGAAAATTATCGAGTGACGACAGGAGCAGAAATAGAAAGTATGTAGGGGAGAACTAGACAGATAGTCGATAACATATTTGGTATCAACTTTTTTTTTTGTTGGCCTATTTATAAAAGATAAAATGACATCTATTTTGTTCATAATTCCTTTACATTTTATTCTACACAATAAATGATGAAAAAAGATCAATTTAGCGCCTACGAAAATTTTAGCTATTTTAATCATGGGTGTTATTTTCGTGCTTTTCGGGTCACTTATAACGAAATTTAAGGCAAAACGAAAATAGAAGAAAATGGGGGTGAAGACAAAAAAAATAGTAGTATAATTTTCCTTAGGGTTCTTTTGACTCTTCGCCACTGATGTACACTGATTGTTTATTTACACAACTTATGACTGAAATCGAACATAAATTTACACCAACACCACAACTTAGAAATAACTAATCACAAAATAAGTATAATAAACAGCATTCAACAACAAACAGATACGTAAATGATTTTGAAAAAAAATGACACAGGTCCGTCAAGCAACACGCCTCAGCGGTCACTGTCACACCGCGTAAAAATGAAAGAGAAGCCAAAAGAGGATGCAATGGCGTGAGGTTTCGTTCCACACGTTCCAATTATTTATCATTAAATATGTTAATCCTTACAATAATCTCATTTCAAACGATAAATAAAAACAACAGTTCCCTTTATTATTATATATTACATCACTGTTTTTAATTTTATAAAGATTTGTTCTTAGATGATTGAGTTACAATTGTTTGAATTTCAATATTTAATAGTAAGTTTACGATTTTTTTGTATCGAGAAAATTTAACGAAAACGTGTTTTGAACACAACGGTTCCCTCATAAATATGATCAAGATTAACATATATTTTTTTTGCTGCTCTAAAATGTATACATTTTGCTAAAAAACTGTTTTTGTGAAGCCTATTTTGACTATGCACAGCGCCTTAAAAAGTTTTTTTGGAATAGCATAGAGTCGTTAATATATCATTATATAACAAAATGCTAAGAACCACCATGGTTGTTACAACTCCATTCTAGAAGTCTTCTTCGCGCGTTGCCTTTTCCGAAGATAATTGCCGAAGCGCATACTTTTGCTGGATGATATGTAGACAAATATTATTCATCGTCCTATTTCATCCAAATCAACTTTAATGAATATTTTATCTATATTTTAGCGGTGTACCAGGGCCAGTTACCTCCTGATATTGTAAGTGAAATACTAGCAAGTATAACAATAATAGACACTAAAAGTGATGTCATTGGGAAGGTCAAAAAAGGTAAATTAACTTTTTCTTTACACGCACACATACACAAACTTACGCATTTCTTCCCATGGGGTGAGTAGGTAGAAACTACAGAACGGCATCTGCCACCATTATCTCTTACTCCATTTACTTTGTCCACGTTCATACATGCACACCGTGTACTATATTGCACACTGATATTAAAATAAGTAATGGTTTTAAATTACAGCTATATTAAAAAGGCACGTCCCGCGATGTGTAATGGATAATATCCTGGCTGGTCAGAAGCCGAGTAAGACAGATGTTTTTTTTTATATGAATAAGATATACTTTTCGAAATTAATAATATCCATATTTCTAGGGTTAAAAAAACGACAAGTACCAGCGAGCGACACGAATGATATCTTCGCCAGTAAGCCAACAAGTGACAGTGAGTCGGAAGTTATTAGAAAAATCGAGAAAGGTTTGTATTAAGTCAATTATATTTTCCTTCTTTTCTTTGCTATCCTACCACAGTCTTTTTTTTGTTTCCTGATTTTCGTTTTATTTTTATTGGCATGTTATTTAACCAGCTAATGCATGTCGAATTATCTACTCTAAAACTAATTAATTTATTACAGTCATTGGAAAGGGAAGATTAGCGCCTTGTGTTTTAGAGAATATAGTCGCAAATATGAGGCCAAGTGACACTAAACCGCAAGTATTGGAGAAAATCCGGAAAGGTAAATTATTAATAGATAAATATATTGAAACGTAAAAATTGGAATTTCTATTTAAAAAAGTCTTTGGTCAGACTTCTACGTTATGTTGTGATAATTGTTTATTATAAGATAAGACCGTAATTAATGATACAAGGTGTTGCTTTGCATCCTCGTCAACTTCAAGGAGGTAACTATGCTAATGATTCTCAACCCGAATCAATAATAAGATGGGTAGGTAATTTTTCATACTTTTTCTTAATATCGGAAATCGGTAAGTGTACACCACCCGTATTAAAACGCGGCCCGTCTAATACTAGCCCTATAACCGCGCTTTCAGACACACAAACAAACGCAGACGTTTATTCGATAAACGGGTGATTCTCCTCTTTTGAAGAGGGCTTCATTCTGAAAAAATAGTGTCAAATTAAAACAACAAAAAAAACAGCGTTTATTATAATTGACCAGGTACCGTAATTTATATTGATTATTTACGTCGTCTATGACAACCTCCGGAATTTTGACGAGGTTCCAAAACTAAACCTTGTATAGTAGATTTATCTTAGCTCGTACTTTGTCTTTTTCCTTGTCAGTTTACCGCAACTTTGAAGTTTAGTATACGATAGAGACAAGAACATATTATGTAAGGCAAAGTACGGGGTAGGTAACGTCTTTTTATTTTGACGTAAGAGTTTGAGGTAAATATAAATAAAGTTAATTTCAGCTATAGTAAATAAGCACATGACGCCCTCAGCGACTAAAAAAATATTAGCTGATGTATGCGATAGTGACGATTCGTCTGAAGTTATGAAGAAAGTTCTTAACGGTAAGTCAAAAATACCTCGTTGGGCTATTAGTCGCATGCTCGACTGCTGAGCGAGAGGTACTGGGTTCGATTGTCGGGTCGTGCAACGTATTATAAGGTTTTTCCATCAGGAATTTCTCAGTAGCAGCCACGGATTCTAGATTTGTGCCAGGTTGATGGCAATAGGCTCGCCCCCTATTACATGGGACTTACATATAAATGACGAAATGTGGGTGTACTTGTTAGGTACACCTCTGCCTAACCCTTTGGGGATTACATTCAACAAAAATACTAATCAGATTATATTCTAATTAAATCGCATTAACTTCTGAGAAGACGTGATTCGCTTTTCCCGTGTAAGCCTCATTTCAAGTCACCCTTAATTTTATTTAATGTTGTTAGGTACACTTACTGTAGGTACTCTTCAAATACATAGGTGACCCTTTAATTATTTTTTACTCGCCGTAACGTTTCCGTTAATATCAAACATTGATTTCAGCGGCAGACAGGGGGCATATACCGCCCCATGTAATGAATGATATATTGGCACATGTATGCCCTGACGACGATAAGTCGGATGTCGTGAAGAAAGTCCGTAAATGTACGTTTATTCCTTTAATTGGCTTTTCAATTTAACTTCTTTTAACAATAACTCTTGTAACAGCAAATATCTGTTGGCTAACGATCTGTTAAAAAAACGTTATAAATAATAATTAAGGATAATTAATTATTATTTCAGCCTTAGAAAAGAACCAAGTTCCAAATGAAATTGTAAATGTAATAGCAACATATCTCTGCCCTGAACACGAGTCGGTAGTCGTGCCACAGGTCCCGCAAGGTAAGTACTGATCTCCCAGAATATTTGCTTCGGAAATCATCGGCTATCTTCGGAAATCCGAACGCACGATTATAGATGCATTACTACAAAGCATGATATTATAACACTTAGAAGCATTGACTCTTTCTCGCGACGTGCGTTCTAAAACGGAAACATGAAGATTATCGAAGCGCACACATTCTCTGGTTTAACTGTAACTATTATTCCTTTAAATGAATCTACTATAATGCGTTATCTTTCCGTAAAGTTATATTTGATAAAATAAATTCATTTTAAGCGCCAAGAAAAAGGAAAATAAGGCCAAAATTCAAGAAAATGTTATACGGATTGAAAAAAAGTGACTCAAAATGCGTTATGGTAAAAAAATGTGTAGTATTGAAAAAGATTCGTAAAGGTAAGGGTTACTTGTTGAGAAACATTATTCTCTTAATATTTATTGTTGAAATAGTGCCTAATTGGAATTGAATATGAATTTTAGCGGTAGCAAGGGGAAAGCTTTCGCCTGCTGTTTTAGATGATTTAATCGCTAATGTCCAATCAACGGAAAATATGTCTGAAGCTGCACAGAAGATACGCAAAGGTAACCCTTATAACAGAAATTGTAAATATATTAGAAATATTACTTGTGCTTTATTTTAAGTATATCAACCTAAATAGATGACGCCTAAACAAACGCCGACGCCTTTCACTCTCGAGAAAGCAAAAGGAGCGTTTCTACGGCAGAAACAAATGAGCGTTATTAAACAACAAGAGAAAGAAAAAATATTTATTTAAAAAAAAAAAAGAAAAAAATGCGCATCCTTTGGCACGTGTGTCCCTATTAGTTTTCCTCAAATGTACCCTTTTTAGATTAATACTGCCCTAATACGATTCAAACATTTTGTTTTAGCAATAGCAAAGAGACACATTTCACCGTTTGTCTATGAGGATGTTCTCGCTGACGCCGCCTCGAGCTACGATGGACCAGAAATTATAAAAAAGATTCGAAAAGGTAACAGAAATACAATAATACTCTTCCCTGCAAACATAAACTCAAACCTGCGATAAGAGTTGGATGAAAGAGGTACATATAATACATGATCGGGTCGGCATTATTCTAAAAAGCCTAACGGCAAAATCCAGTTATATACAGATACACAGACAGGTACCTAAATTCGGTAAAAAGCGGTCGGCTTAGCTCGCATTTTACCAATCCGTCCCAAATGTGATTTAGCAATGATAGATGGCGAACGAAGTTTGCCAACCGGAACGGGCCTTATGAAAAGCTTTGTAATGTCTTGTGTGTAGTTGTACATTTGTTGCTTTAAATCGGCTCTCTTCCTCAACAAATTCTGCCGAATCGAATGTTCGATGAACCCGAACAATTGTTTAGCACCCCTCACACAACAATTCTTCAGCTCATAAATAATTATAGTTTTGACACCTCTTTGTTCCCATCTATAGAGAAATATAATTATGACTGCATGTGTAGTGCAATAATTTTTCGTTCTGTTGTCCTTAATAATCTTGTTGCTGGGGGACCTCGTTGGCTACGAAAATGTTTTGTCATTTTATTTCCGTTGACAACAGGAATATTTATTATGATTAAATGATGAGGAGCGTTCAATTGTTACATAAATATACCATGCATGTTTTTATTTTAGCTGTAGACAAAGGGATTCTGCCACCCGATGTGCTGTATGACATTCTTATGAATGTTCTCCCAGAGGACAGCAAAGATAAAGTTATGCAAAAAGTCCGTGATGGTAAATCAAATAATACTTTGAAAAAATACTTTATTCTAGACGGTGGAAATTTTAAACTAATTCAACGTTTACATCAGCGCCGAAAGTTCAAAATCCTACAGCACTCTCATGTCCCTTACAGCATTAGTTTCCACCGTCGATATGAGTATTTGGTTTTGAACATAATAATGATCACTCATAAAATACTGTTTCAGCCTTTGAAAAGAAAAAGGTGTCTCCGAGTGTCTTGGATGATGTACTTGCAAGTCTACAGCAAAGTGACAATAAAGCTAAAGTCATAAAGAACATTCAAAAAGGTGTGTCAAAAAGGCTTCATTGGGTTTTTAAACATCCAAAACTATTAGGTATACTTATAAGCAAGCGAACACTTTGATCGAACGCATCAGCCATCACCGCACGAACTGTGCTAATTAATTGAAATAGTAGCAAAACGTCAAACTCTATCTTAAATAGCAGGCGCTCACCAGGCAAGAGATTTAAGCTGAAAAACACACGTTAGAGTTCAAATTTACGCCTTAATTAATCGACGTTGATATATTTACATCCATTGCAGCGGTCAAGGACGGCAATCTGTCAGCGTGTGTCCTGGATGATATAGTCGCTACCGTACGACCTACTGACAACAAATCTCTAGTCATTAAGAAGGTCCATAAAGGTAAGGTAAATTTTTGATATGATAATGTTTAGTTCAACTGGAGCCCTGAGACAACTAGACGGGGTTGCGGCATACCGAGCAGAAGATGGCGGGACGTCTTGGATAGTTTCCTCACAAACTGGCGAAAAGAAGTACAACACCTAGAGAAGTGGGAGGACTGGGGGGAGACTTTTGACCAGGAGAGGGGCAGTTCAGGGTACGCTCAATTTCATAATGTACATTTCTGCTGCCATCTCTGTACTCACGCCAATTTGAGGTTTGCGAGACTTTATAATGGGTTGGTGCTTTGAAATCTTCGTTCAGATTTCAGCTACTGACATGTGAACAAGTCGGATAATCGTAAGCCTGAGAGTCTGTCAACCACTTCATACGAAGGGTTATCGTGTTACCCAGTCGCTGTGTAGTGTTCCCGAGTTCATATGACCCCAATCTATTTAATTCGCGAGTTAATAGGCTTTCTTTTGGGTAAGCTGGTTCCATCGTCAACCTCATCTCTGTCCTCAGGACAAGATTGAGACCAAGAGTAGGCCCATTTAATATAAAAAAGGTAAGTTAGGTAGACAGTAGGTTCATATTCAATGCTGGTAATCAGATGCATCCTGTTAGACAAGAAGCCGACCCCAACATTATGTAGTAGGCAGACGATGATGATAAACTGTAATTTCAGCGATAGCAAAAAGACATGTGTCACCATCTATCAAAGAAGATTTACTAGCGCAAATGCGTGCCAGCAAAGACACAGCTAAAGTTTTGAAGAATGTACGCAAAGGTAAGAAATTAAACAAAGTCTTGTAGGATTTTCTTCTCGTTGTGTTCATCGTGATTTTAATGAAGTACTGTTTAGTATTTTGGTTTTAGTTAACTTAAAAAGTATTCACACCGAACTTACGTTTTTGTGGAGCGCTGTTTACATTTTTTATATTTAGTTTTATTTCCTTTTGTTTTATATTTTTATTTTATTGCTTGTCCTGGATGAGTGCACTAAATACTTTTTTCTTTAATTTTGTGAAGTGTCTTTTTTCAACAACAGATAGCAAAAAGTTATAGAAGGTTACAAAATGTTGTTCTGCAAAAAGTAACTTCGGTGTGGATGCATCTGACACGGCATGTAAATCGCCGCAATTCAGATGGAGCCTAGAGATATATTATTTTGAGCTCTAATTCAAGTATTATTTTTATTATAACAAAATGTTTCTTTCAGCTGTAGAAAGAGGAGAATTACCACGCGGCTTCCTGTGCGAAGTACTCGACACTGTTCATCCTAATGATACTAAGTCCATCATTATTGGGAAAGTCCAGAATGGTAAGAATACAAAACAGTTATCCATAATACTATTTCAATTTAAGGCAGGAACAAAAGTTAAGGTAAGTTAACAGTTGCCGAACATTGTCTCTCGCACTTCCAAAGTATTTTTTTCCATTTTTGAATGGTATTTCGCAGGGCATCTACGGAGGCTGCTTAACCGGGCAATCCTATGGATTCCTGATAACTAAGGCCTCCAGCATTTTTTCTCATCAACACACAACTTTAAGTACATTTTGCCCTTGCAACATTCAACGTTGCCAGTATCATGATTCCCGTCACACAAAAACATGTTTTTTGTTGCAAAACAAAGTTGTGGAACTTTTGTTTCCCAATGCATATAGAGTTCGACGGTTTTGTAAATAACAAAAACCTGAATAATGTTATTTCAGCGATAGAAAAAAGGCAAGTTCCACCGTCTGTGATGCATGATATTGTTGCCAACCTACTACCGAAAAGGAGCGAAACTAAAGATGAAGTTGTGGTAAACATACGAAGAGGTTTGTAAGCCTCTAACTTAAATGATTTTGTTATGCTGTTAAATTGTATAATACTACTGAGGTAATAAAATTCAATTTTAGCCTTAGTCCTTACGAAAGTCAGACGCCGAAACGTCTGTCAACCAGTGTAACGAAAGGAGTATCGTTATATGTTACCCAGCAACTCGGGTGAAGAAGTCAGTCAGCAGTCGGAAAAAAAATAATTGTAAATTACTGGTATTCAGCAGCATACGGTTACCGACTGAATACCGAATGTACGAAATTTATTAAAAAAAAAAAAAAAACGTTGCCCCACACTAGATATTTCTCCTGTATCGTGGGTGCGTTCACAAACATTTAAACTCTCATACACAAACAGCCAGACCCGGAAAAACTACTTGTAGGCCATAGAAATATTATGTCCGTGCGAGAATGCCCACAGCGCCAGCCGTGCCGTTGTAATTGGAAAAAGACTAACCAGATGATGATGAACCTCAGCTGTTGCTAAACTGTAGTTCCCATTAATGGACCAATGTCACGCTGGCTGGGCTAAACTTAATATTGAAACGATGATTATTTCTCATATATTTCAGCTGTAGATAGAGGTCAGCTTGCGCCTGATGTCTTGGATGATGTACTACTCAATGTACGTAATTATGACGACAGGTCTCAAGTCATGACGAAAGTCCGTAAAGGTAGGTGACAAATACTTTAACTTAGACATTAAGGTAACAAAGTAAGAGAATGAATTTCGACCCCAGGCTATTTTCTCTCGCGGGCCTGTGGACGGTGAGCTAAGGGCTAGCTCGCCGTCCCTCCGTCTTAGGACGACAGGCCGTGTCGACGGCGCGTTCGTGTTCCACGCGCGCCTCAAAGAGATGTCAGCATAGGGAAGGGGCCCGCAAGGGCCGATGCCTGCCGGGTGCTGCGGGTTGTTCGAAAGAGATACCGCGGCCCCGGAACACAAAGGGCGATGAAGGAACATGGGTGGGTTTTAGTCAGTAAAAGTCTAACACTCCCTCCAGCCCAGAGCCCAGAGCGGGAGAAGTCATTTGATGATTTCCCATCCGAAAAAAAAAAGGCTATTTTCTCTGAGAAACAGAAGTATTTAAATGTTTGCTATGTCCTGTTATACCTACCGCAATCTTATAGGGACTTTACCGAAACCTCTAATACTTAAGTTATATAATGTAATTGTAAGGAAAATAGCTAGCTTCGCTAATTGACCGTAAATTCCAATCGCAACAGTCAGTCTTTTACCGACGTATGAAATGAATATAACATGGTAAATGGTCGCAATGTATCAATTTGCAAAACGATTTAATTTGTGGCTCCGAATTTGTTTCTAGCTAAGCTGCGTCGCCTCACGTCGATTGGATTTCACTGCGTTATATTTATGACCCTGAAAACCTTTTACTGATAATTATCTTTCTTTATCATGTGGTTAGTGCCTAACCTGGTGTCAGTTTTTATGCCGCCCATAAGCCTCTGACTTTGTTTTACATGACGTCGAGAAATGTCTCTCAGGAATGCTGGTTTGGAAGCAAGTGATAATTATACAATACGCACATGATTCTGAAAAATTAGACTTGCGTGGCTTGGGTTCGAACTCGAGATCTATGACTTGGCAGTCCAACGGCCACACCACTAGGCTATAACAGCTTACTAAAACAATATTATTTTGCAGCGATATCCAAGAGACATGTAACACCATCCGTAGCCAATGAAATGCTCGCCATCGCACGCGCAAGTCGAAATAAAACAGTACTTATTACGAATCTTCGTAAAGGTAAAGAATAATAAAACAAGCATTAAGGCCTAGATTAATAATTAACGTTACTTAGCACGTGCTCCGACTACGCACTTGTCCTGTCGCTGTCGCACAGCTGTGAAACTCAAGTGTAAGATAGACACAGGAACATCATTATTTTCTGGCCCTTATCCCAACCGATTCGGCAGCGTATCTTCTTCTTCCATACTTCTCTATTATTCATCGGCTCAGAAGTCACCCTCTTTTAGCACTATCACCTTTCATAGAGTCCCTCCTGATGCGAGGAGTCGAGTGAGTGAGAGCCACCGAAACACTCCCCAGTGTTTAGGTGCATGACTCAGATAGGAGCAATGTGTATTTAGGGTACAATGTGTAATGGGTACGTACGCCAGTCCCAACGTACATGTTGCAATTATAAATGTCCCTGAATAAGTAAATAAAAAGTCCATCTATCGTTTCTTTGGCCCTCTCCTACCAACACGAATAGCCATCTAAATTAATACTCAAAACTTTTTTTCACGCCACGGGAACATAATTATCTAAACCAAACAATGTGCTCAGTAACGATTATTTATTATTCTCGAACTAACATTTCCCCGATACAAGCAATCATTGTTCGTAATAAAAACTAACTTTTAATTGCAGCGGTAAACAGAGGCAAGTTGCCGCCAGACGTCATGGACAATATTCTAGACAATATACGTCCTAGCGACAATAAGTCGGACATCGTGGAGAAAGTTCGTGCAGGTGAGTCTTTATTAGTGTGGTTCTTCAAAAAGGTCATATGCGTAGTACTCGCAATCGGCTTGCTTGTATGACTAGATGTATGAACGTGGTAAAAGTTGGTGGAGTTGGTCGAGTCGTAGATGGTGGTGGTGTTTTCTGCCTACCCCCGTGGGTAAAAGGCATGAGTTTATGGATGTATGTAAGTCTCTTTCATTTCATGTAAGTCACTTTGGGTCCTATCAGAATACCAGCGCTGTGACTTTTTTAATGGTGCTGTAGCACTATGCTGAGATAGGGGCCTTTTGGCATCGTACAGGACCAGTTTAGTTAGTTTTATTTTAATTTGTTCTTAAGTTTACTTTTTTTAATCTTGTTTTTATTGTCAAGTTACCATTTTCTTTTGTCCAGTGAGAGACTAATAAATACTTTTTCTTTCTTTTCTTTCTTTTCTTTCTTTTCTTTCTTTTCTTTCTTTTCTTTCTTTTCTTTCTTTTCTTTCTTTTCTTTCTTTTCTTTCTTTTCTTTCTTTTCTTTCTTTTCTTTCTTTTCTTTCTTACTTTCTTTTCTTTCTTTCTTTTCTTTCTTTCAATATAAATTCAGAAAAAAAACCCGGCCATTTCTTCATTAGTTCTACTTTCAAGAAATATTTGTACCACTGCCACGCAGATGTTCTCGTTCGGTAAAAACTAGCCAAGCTGCTTTTATATAGTCTTTTAATAAAAGACGGTCCATTATCTTTAGTTTGCTTTGAACAGTTTGGCAGTATGTATCAACTAGGTACAGTTGATGCTATTGCATAAGAAGTTTTAGAAAAATTAAGACTTTGAAGAGCTTCATGTCTGTCGGCATCAATGACTACCTGTACCATATTAAAATGGCACCTTACTATGCTTTCTTTCCCAGCGATTAACAAGAGACAAGTTTCACCTAATGTCATGGATGATATAGTCACTGGTGCCGGAGAGAACAAAGATGAAATCATAAAGAACCTCCTTGAAGGTAAGTATATGACCTTAAATGTACCTAATAGAAAAAGTGAACTAGAGCCCTCTGTTATTCTCTCTATTTATCTGCTGAAAATCAAGACACTGTTTGAATTCGTCAACTGGTTTTCACCATCTGTTAGGATCAGTGGCTTGGTAGAGTAACGCGCTGTTCGGTTTCTTGAGTTGCTCGGATATTTGATCGGACCACCGTTCAAACAAGAGACTTAGGGCCTGTTATGTATTCTGTGCTTGGGGCGGACTCCAACGAAGCACAGAAGATACGCGAGAAGAACAGATCAGATGTGTTTTAAACCACCAATAGAATTTCGTTATTTACACTTTTCGTCTACGCTTAGCTTTAGTGAAAACGGTTGAGCAGAGAGGCGAGATGTCTCGTAATTTTTTAAGCCAGCGGAGACGAGAAGAGCAGTGAGCGGTGTGCTGTGAGCGGCGTGCTGTGACCGGCGTGCCACTTTGCTCATCTCCTCTCCTCTCCTCTTCGCACAACCAAACTCGTCTACTGCTTTAGTGGAGTCCTGGCCTTAGGGCTGTTGCACATTACGCCGCTGTGGTGCCACTGCATTAGTTACCTTTGGATTTGTATGAACCATAGATATATTTCTGTGGTATGAACCTTTACACATGGAACCATGGGAGTCTTGATATCGCCGCCGTGATATGTGCAGCGGCCATGAAAGTAAGATTAAATGTATCTTCGATATTTTAATCAAAATTATTAATTATTTCAGCGGTAGATAAAGGGAAGTTAGATCCAGAAGTCATGCAAGAAATACTAGCTGATTTAAACTCAACTGACGACCAATCAGATGTCATGATGAAAGTACGAAGAGGTAATGTTTGAATTTTAACTTTTTTGTTCAAATGTCATTCTCCTTTATATGCTTGTAGAACTAATTTAACAAACAAGCATCGAAACAGCCTGTTGTACAGGAGTTTGTTGTTTAATATTTCATTAAGATTTAAACTTTATCCTTGAATTTCAGTAATAACTCAGAATTACATGTCACCTTCAGCGGTTAAAGTCGTTCTCGGTAAATTTTGCGCCTGTGACAATAAGTCCGAGATTATGCTTAACGTCCGCAAAGGTAAGTCTATTAAATAAATTTTTCCTTTATGTTTTAAACATTAGAGCTTTCGATTTATATTTTTTGTCGAATCTGTTTTAAAGTTATGTACAGTTTAGTTATCAACTTAATATTAATTTTAGTTTTAGTTTTTTTTTTATACCTCGTCTTGAACGCTCTTGTTTTATATGTACTTAATCATTATCTACGTAAAGTTCGCCGCTATTGAAGGTTTCGATGAACTAATAAATTAAAATATTGATAGTATAAGAACCATGCTGTGCACTGTTCTGTTTCAGCGGTATTGGTAGGTGAAGTGCCACTCGCAGTGTTAGATGAGATACTCGGCGACGTGGGCCGTAGCGATACTAAGTCGCAAGTCATGGAGAAAGTTCGCAAAGGTAGGTCAAACCCAACGCACAATCTATTTACATAAAACATTGCAACCGTCGATCCGATGTGCCTCAAACGGGTTTCATTAGAAAGGCAATAATGCGAAGATGGTTTTAGACCACACAATGCATTACGCACCATCTAATAGCGTAGTAGCACACGCCGGGTATCCGCTAGTATTATAATAAAAACATACGGCCTAACCTAAACAAGAAATGAAATCCTGCTAAGCCAAGTTCTACCAAAGTGAATACGTAGGGAACTCTGAAACGTCGCGAAAATCGCATTGAAAGCCGGTTCTTAAGTTGGTTCAGGACATTGGAACCTCCGTCCAAATCGAGGCATTCCTTCTAAGTGGATAATAAGTACTGATAAGGTTAACGGAGATATCGCGCATTAATACGCACGCAGGCCACAGACAAACAAAGTGTCGCCACGTTGCTTAAAGTATTTATATTTATATTTATATTTCAGCAATAGAAAAGCGGAAAATGCCTAAACACGTCATGAATGATTTAGTCGCCAAAATACAACCAACTGAAAATAAAGAACATATTATGAAGAACATCCGTCGAGGTTAGTCTGACATCGTTGTAAAAAATATAGGTTTTTGTCTAAACAATACATAGATAATGTTATTTACTAGGAGACAAATGTCACGCAATACATTTCTAAAGATGTCGCGCAAAATCGAGTAAAATTAGGCGACGTCGCATGTCTAGTAAAATAGAAAACGATGAAAAATTGCTCAACAGATATCTTTCCCGGCAACGTTGGCTGACATCGCCTGTTGCCCGATTTCCCTTGCGACAAGTGTTGCGGGACATTTGACTCCTAGTGAATACGAGGCTTTAAGCATGTCTGTTCCAGCGATTGCAAACGGACAGCTGTCACCTGATGTCTTGGATGATATACTTGCCGATGAATGTCCTTCGGATAATAAGGCTAGGTTCTTGGAGAAAGTCCGCAAAGGTCAGTCATAAAAATCTTTGTAAAACAATAAATTGTTCAATAGGTACTTGTCAGATTGTCTGTGTCTAAAACAACTAAAGAATTGGATGATCTGCGAGTAAGATAAAATATTCTGCGTTGTCAATCGACGTCGCAATACCACCCTAACTAAGGTTTAATATCACTTGCACATCATAAAACTTCAAGGTCTATTTTTGCTTAGCACCAATGTGACAGTTCTTCAACTTAATAAAGTTTCTAAAGTAAAACAAAACATAAAAACAATTCATTTCAGCAATAGCAAAGCGGCATGTTTTGCCAGCCGCCATGGATGATGTTATGGCGTATGCAAATGCAAGCGAAACTAAAGGTGACGTTTTGAGAAACGTTCTCAGAGGTAGGTCATTGAACGGTTTGTAACATTAATTAGACTCTAAAACAACTTTATTATGATTGTAAATCGGAACAACATAATAAAATAATGTTTTGGCTTAAAAAATTAAATTTTCATCGGTAATTAAAAAAAAATAATCAGCTGTTTCCTAGAAAAGTGCAATGCCTAGACGGTCAACGTGAAAGAAACAGCTGATTTTTCTTTAAATTACCGACGAAAGTTTTCTATGTGGGGGTTCGGAATGATGTAGTTAATACGTGGTAACCGTTTGTACGGCGATGTCCTTTCCACTCCGTATAGCTGTAGGTACAGGGACATCTATTGGCTCGTAGCCTAAATAGGAACTAGAAAACGCCCTCATCCGGTTTATCAAACAGATTTTATAAACCAATTTTCCAAATATCTTCCAACCGTGTTGCATAGTAAAAACTTAGTAGGTACAATAAATGAATAAAACCGCAAATAAATATCCGTGATGCTTAAATAAAATGTTATTTCTCATGTTTTACAATTCTAGCGGCAGAAAAGGATAAACTACCTCCCGATTTCATGTCTGAACTCATTGATAATGTACGATCGTGTGACACCAAGTCTGCAGTCATAGAAAAAGTTCAACAAGGTATGCTTAAACAAATCTAGATGGTTGTAATAACACTGCATTGCTTGGTTTCCCAATTACTGGGTAATTTTCAGACATAATGATGTTAAACTCAATGACGAAGCTTCGAACAAGAAGAAAGTTTGGCCAACGACTGGCCCGACTAACTTTAAGAGTAAATTATTTTCCTTCAAGCTTGTTACCTTGTCTTTTTGTCAATGTTCCACATCTGACTGCAAACATGAACAATCGCTTGGTATTAATATTTGTGCCTGGCTTATCCCAGTTGTAAAAGTGGCCTTGTTTTGTTCTGTCTCCTTCTGATATGGAGGGAATTGGAAATGATGTTTTCCTACTTCTGCGCTATTCAACCCTGATTAATTTCGTTGCGGGATCCAAGACAGTTCAATTGTTTCTGTGAGACTTCTCGAAGCTTCATTGACTCGGCGCTTTTCTGGTGGTCGCCATGGTTGATTCTGGCTTTCAGGAGTTACAGTTGGAGTTGTAGTTTGGAGTTGGTTTGGGAATAACGAGGCGGGCTTGTCCCAAAAAACAAACCGACCAGTCCCAGCCGACCTTTCTTCTTGGTTAGAATCTTTGCGACCACGATTGTGGCCAGTCGTACGATTAGTCATGCTGATAGACGGGTATTGTGCGATATCTCTTAGGGTCTTATCCGTCTTTCATTATAATCGATTTAAAATGTAATAACACTTTTTAATCCAACATTATATGTCCAATTTTAGAGCTTCAAAGGAGGCTAGTGACGCCACTTGTCCTGAATGATATTTTAGTAGAACCACAGCATTCAAGTCAAGACCAGGTGGAAGCCTTGCAAGTAATCCAAGATGGTAAGTTGGAAAGCAAGCTATCAATTTTATTAAAAATTCAACCTTTTTGTCTAAGTTTCAAGGTACAATACCAAAGGCGTCATCTTCGGAATAGTCGAGTGCAATTAGACAAAAAGGTGGAACGAAGTTTATAGTGGTCGGATTTTTGGGACTTTTTTGTTGAGTTCCTAGTGGCGCTCGCGACTTTTTTTTTTTAATTTCCTTTACATTTTTTTCTCGTTTATGAATAACTTAAAATTCGACAAATTTATATTGTGGCGTAAAAGTGTGACCGGTGTGCACCCGTGAAACGCCAATTTGTCTGTTTATTTGTTCATTGTTGTCGATGAAATGCCGTTTTAAAGTGTTTTTTTGAAAATTTCCTATTTTCCTCAATTATTTTCAAAATACCGAATTGAAAGACTAAGACTTCTTTGTAATTTTTAACTGATACTTTTTCACGGATAACTGGACATAAAAATTTTCAAGAAAACTATATTCAAGAGTGTAGTAAGTTAGTAGTAGAGAGACTAAAAATTCGTTCGCAAATATCAGAAAATCGTTTATGTTAAGGAGGACGATTTTTTTCTATAAACTTCGTTCCACCTCTTGAGCATTTTTAGTCTAATTGCATTCGACTAGAAGCATTTTCATGGGGTTACGTGACGAGTTTGCTTTTAGGCTAATTTTACACACTCAAAACTGAAGTCTTCAACATCATATTTATTACAAATCTCAAATATACATATTTCAGCGGTGGACAAAGGGCAACTATCACCCAGTATTATGGACGAAGTACTTAAAAAAATAAGTCCAACTGACAGAAAGTCTCAACTTCTTAAAAAAATCCGTGATGGTAAGTTCAAATAAACTATATTATATGTATTTCCGGAATAAAGGGAACAACAGACCTACTGTTACTTCAAACGGTGCCCGAGATATCTGCGTCGTGCGGGAAGGTAGGCAGGCCAGCGAATGACGTAAAGCTCTCAAGACACATAACCACACCCCTCCTGGTCTGCGCAGAGACCTCAAGTACCGTTTTAGATAAGCGGTAAATCTGTCGGTAAAGCTGTCGATAGTTATATTTATTTAAACTTCATGAACAAGAGTGGTACATAGGCGGACTTGATGCCACAAAGCATTCTCTACCAGTCAACCTTTGGGTCAAATACACAGCATTGTGATGGAGTACAAAAAAAAAATAGAAAAATACGATTTTTCCATACCACATCATTATGACAGTCAATCAAAAGTAATCTTTATTGCAATCTGGGTTTTTAATACAACTTCCTTGCTTTGTTTTCACAATGATGTACTACTCATTGAGTTTATTTAAATTTCAGCGGTAGTAAAAAGGCATGTGACGCCCTCTCTCAAGGATGAGGTAATGGCTGAGGTAAGCTCAGGGGATAAGAAGTCTGCTGTCCTGAAAAACCTTCAAAAAGGTAGGAACTGTAAAGACACGCCTAGTTAAATTAAAACATCCAATCATAGATAATTGACCTGTATTGCCTTAAAACCAACTGTGTTCTTCAACTTTCTGCATTTTAAATTGATTTCAAAATGGCCATTTGTAATAAAAAAAAGGTTCTAAAATCGGTTGCATTGAAATTTTAACTTTATTATGGGTGGTAGAGTTTGTAGTTTTGAAACATAATTGTATCTACGATTTTGATATCAAATTGTATTTAATATATTTTAGTGGTTGAGAAGGGGCGACTACCGCCTGATTTTATGGACGAAATACTCGATGGCGTGCGTCCAGGTGACAACAAGTCTGAGGTTTTAAAAAAAATACGTAAAGGTAATTTAACTCAGTTTCATTATTAGCATTTATATTATCCTCCGGCTTTCATTGACATGTATGTTGTTTCGGAGGAATATGCCTTCTTACTGTGATGGCTGTCATCCATAAATTCATGTCATTCCTAGCCATATCACTCTCCATCCATCATTTCTTCGGTTTTCACACACATATACTAAAAACTTACCTCACGCCGTGTTCTTCATTCCTCCATACCACAGCCAACTTTCACATAGCTTCTTAGTTACCGGCGCCACTTTCAGACGCCTCTTACATGCAAATTTCTTCTCTCCTCTTCACTACAACATTAATATAAGACAATTGTAATTTCAGCCTTAGAGAAAAGGCAAATATCGCCTGTAGTCATGGATGATATAGTCGCCAGCTTACAACCTCATAAGAAAAGCAAAAAAGCAGAGATTATTAACAATATCCTTAAAGGTAACTATTTGGCCGGTGTTTGGTCTTTTATTTTATTGTTATAGCTGCAAGCGGCATCAGGTCGTGACCAAAATATAGCTGTTCATCTTTTCACGTGTGGCCAAAATTGGAACTAATACAGTCGTCTTGCTTTTTCAGTATTATTATTCATCATCATCAATTTATTTGGGATCGGCGCGGCATGTCTTCTGCTGCCCTTATTACTATTTTTTTTTCAATATAATTTCTTGGAACGATTGTATTATTGTTGGCCAGCAACGCTTTTTTCCCAACGTCATTAGTATATACTTCCATTGAATTAGCGCTGTGGTTTTAATTTTTTTATTATAACACAGTAAAATGAAATGTGAATTTTATGGAGACTACACCGCACCTACCTCAGCATTCTACTGCGCATAGTTCATCTTAATTACATTAATTATTGATCATCAATTACTGAGCAACAAACACAACCAAACCACTAATTAAGGTAATATTTAATTTAGGTGTAAAGAAAGCAGATCTAGCACCAGGCGCCATGGATGACTTAGCCGCCATTGATGTCAAATCTTGTGACAGTCTATCTGAAGTTATGAAGAAGGTGCAAACTGGTAAGTTCCAATGAAACTTCTCCAAAAAATCCAAAGAATATTGTACTCTGCCAGACAAAGACCGCTCTTCAGTAGTAATAATATTGTCATACGCTTGCCTTATATTCTATTGATTTTCTGTACGCTATGCTAATTCAAGGTCAAAGTTACCATCGACTTCCAGCCTGCTGAAAGATTGTAATGTATAATGGCACTAAGTATTTTATCGTTTCGTCGATTGATCGCTATTCATTTAAAATGACTTCAACTAGTGAAAAATACTCAGTTCTGTCTTGCAGCGGAACTTACAGCGCAAACTCTAAGGCATAGATTTTAGTATTCGGGAAATTCGGTTTATGAAATTAATGGCGGCATTACACTTCGTCGTCCCATCTTGTTATGTTTTAAAACTAGATGGAACCAGTGTTTTGTACCTGACTACTCTCAGAAGAAACAGCCAAAACAAACTCAGAGGTCACTATCTGTTTTAAAGTCCAGACATTGGTCAAGTTACCCGAGAACCAAGCAGATTAGTGACTGAGATGGTCTTTTGAAGAAATAACCACACAGATGTCAGTGGACCTCCTCAGTCAGTGATCGAGTAGCTCGAACCATAACTGAAGAATAAGCCCGTTTTCGGACAACCTCGTTTTCGGACAACCTCGTCTGGCTTCATATAATTTTCCTTTCACTCTTGCGGTTCTCGAGTTTATTTAAAGTACTCGGTAGTCGTCAGCTCGTATTCTATTGCGATGACCAGTCTATTTAATGTACCAGGTGCCCGAATTTGAGTAAAATCATTCGAACAGGCGAAAATGAGCTTATAACGACCAAGATTAATCGTAACGTTTGTGTTATTTATATTAATCTCCCCATGTAGGTACCTAAAAATACCATAATAAATGGACCTATTAATAAACAAACAATACAAACATCTCATTATATTCATTATTAAAAATAACTTAATAATATAATATGTGTCATGCACTCTGGGTATTTCCTGTATAGTTACAGCTCTATGATGCGATGATATACCCGTTTTATTTATGCAAT
Source organism: Standfussiana lucernea (assembly GCA_964057025.1). NCBI lineage: Eukaryota > Metazoa > Arthropoda > Insecta > Lepidoptera > Noctuidae > Standfussiana > Standfussiana lucernea. The sequence goes on from OZ059789.1 coordinate 5,003,750, forward strand.
ATTAAGTAACAATAGCCAAACAGTCGACTATAGTAACTAGTACGAAGGCAGTCAACGTTACGTAAAATCTATTTTTTTTACAAATTGAGAATGCTTGTTTCAGTATTTATCCATAACAATATTATAAGGGATCCCTTCTTTTGGCATAATGTTTTTTTTTTCTGATTTACTTTAGCATAACTATTTTGGTATATTTTTTTTGGCATAATAATACTTTGCCATATTTTTTTGGCAGACAGCTTATGTTGGCATAATTATCTTGTAGGCTAATTTGTTTTGGCATAATTTTAATTCGCATAATGTTACTAGGCCTAATGACTATTAGCATAATAGTATTAAGGCATAAAAATAATAGGAATAGCAGAAAAAATTAAGTTTGTTTTCGTATTTATTTTAATAAAACAAAAAACTTAAGATTCCAGAGGTTGCGAAGCGAGCTCTGGACTTGTCGAGTCGGGGTGCCCACCCCGACTCGGACAGGTTAGGTTCGAAGGGGATAAACGTAGTTTTGAAACTTTATTCATACCTAAGAGTGATATTAACAGTGTTAAAAGTTTAAACCAGATTGATATCGGATTGTTCATTTCACATTCTCAGCTTGTGTAAATGTAGTAAAGTAATTTAAACAACAGACTTAGAGCTCGCCCTACATTATTACGTGACATTAATATCGTAATTTTAATTTCTAACACAACAAGGAATATTATTAAACTTTGAAGAATAAACAGGAAAATAGGACATGAGACCCACACTGAAATAATAATATAGGTACTTACTTTAAATGAGTATTTACGTCAAGAAATGTAAACAAGTTTATTTTTAACCTTATTATCTTTTTCTTACGCACTATTTTCTACCAAAAGGTTTACTGAAATCCAACGCAAGAGGGGCAATGTGACAAAGAAATTAGCGTTTCCCTCACGTTTATTCTATTCTCTATTTATGTGTGTGTGTGTATATAAAGCTGAAATCGGAAGCTTTAAAAAAGAGTGAATGGTTCACTCGAGTAGATGTACATTTTTGGTAGGAGAAAGGGGAGGCCTCTGCCCAGCAGTGTGTCACTTGACAGGCTAGGAAAAAAACCATTGCTTTTGTTAGTTTTCCGAGGTATATTTATACAGGTTTTTTTTTATTAGCCATCCTACGAGTATTAATCTGAAGTATCTATTGCAGCTCTAGGAAAAAAGCACGTTGTGACGACAGATATTGCTGAGAAAGTACTCGCCGAAGCTCGCGATACTGAGAAGAAGTCTCAGATAATTGGCAACGTCCTCGAACGTAATACAACATACAAAAGTATTTATGTAGCATAGAAAATAGTCTTGTGTACTTTACGCCACGTTTACAAGCATTTACAAAGGCTTGACACATGATACATGCCTTCAACCCGTCTTGTAGTAGACTTCCTATAAACATGTCACTTGTTTGCGACCATAATGACATAACTCTAGAAAGAAAAATACAGGACAGCGTTTTTTAAGTTAGAATAAAAATATTTTCATTGTATTGCCAATATTTTTATTGCATAGAAACCTTTTATCAAAAGATGAAAGGTTTATTTTAAATATTTCTTTACTTAACGTTATGCTTACTTTCGTTAATTTTATATTCAACTACAAACAACATCGAAAAATCTAAATCGTAAAGTTATGCCATCCTTGTCGCAAACGAACGATGTGTATAAAACCATGTTTCATACATTGACGATATTTCATCTATGTTCTGTTATCTATTTTATTGACCTTTATGACATTTTCTCCAAGTTCTAGATACAGCTTTACGACTTGTTTTAGATGTACATGTAAATAAAAACGCAAAAACCCAGTCGTTGGTTGCTAGTGCACTCATGTTGAAATATAGAATCATTAATTTACAGTACCTGTTCCTACTGTACAATGTAATTAAATAGCACATCGTGTTTTATCATGTCATTCATACCTATGTTTGTGACAACCTCTTTCTAAAACTAGTTATGCCATTTGCCCCGGTTTTTATTTCATAAATTGTCATTTTAGTGGTTAATGAGGGTCAACTACCACCTGCTGTCCTCGATGATATACTCATCTGCGCTAAGGACAAAAAAGCAACAGTTTTAAAGAAGCTAAATAAAGGTAATAAGATTTAAAAGTCATTTAAACTGATATTGATATTTAATCAACATCAAAACTGCTCCGTAATTGGGAATCTTCTAGTTACGCTCCTGTAACTAAGTTCAAAGTTTGTTTCGACGTTTTTTATACGAAAATAAGTTTTAAATTTCAACTGTTGCAAACCTCTTTGGGGTGTGAAAATCCGTATGGATGTCTCGCGTGCGGTCCACTGCGCGCTATAACCGCTCTACAATTTTACTTAGTTTGGTGCACAGAAAGCATAGAAGATGATGACCAGTCGTTTGTTCTTTTAAAAAGAACTATCGGCCTTATATTACCTTTATATTCTACCATATCCACGCGCTTGGTAACTCGTGGTAACAGCAACAGCCAGCATGCCTGAGATATATTTTTCGACGGCACGTAAAGCCAAGTCAGAGGCCCATGGGTGGCATAAAAACTCTGACACCAGGTTAGGCACTAACCACACGGAAAAGAAAGAAGAAAACTCATGGCATTGTGTTCTGCCTAATATCGCTTCCTCTGAAAGTAAAATAATTGCAATTTTTTCAGCTGTTGAGATGAGGGTATTGCCAGCCCATGTCCTGGATAACATAAAGGCGAGTGTACAGCCTACTGATTACAAGGCCGAAGCCGTACAGAAGATTCGTAAAGGTGAGTAGAAAAACAGGCTGTTGCTTCGTACAAAGTTTTAATTGAACTTGAAATAGAGCCAAGGATGGCTGATGGGGCTGTGAAGCCCTCTAGTGGTGAGCGCATATCAGAAGACGCATCGTCTTCTAAAACAAAAAAAAAATCAAACTATTTATTTCAGCATGCATTCATTAATTGAAATCACGCTCAATCTTTTTGAGGTAAGATTATGTGCGCTATCGGTTTGGGTTTAGGTGTTACTCGCTCACAGGTATTTGTCCGGTAGTAGACCCACACGCAGGCCCTTCCCCCATTCTAAAGTTTCCAGTGGTAAAATAGACTTTTACGATGTTTTCATTTGTCGAATTTTTTTGTTTTCCAAGTTTTTGTTTATTTCCTTGGTTTTCTGATATGCTGTGATCTTATCTGATATGATCAGACCTTCCCCCCCCCTCCCACGCTCACATACACAGTGGGTAATCCAGTAAATGTTGAGGAAATTTGCTGGGTGGCACTCATGCATGGCACATGACTAGCTAACACTTTAGGGAGGCCAGTGGTCGTCTTCGGCTGAACTGGTGATAACGATCAAATAGGATTTTGAAGCAATATCACTGTTAAATAATAAATATTTTATTTTAACCATATAATTTGTTCTATCTACCTGGCCAGTCTTTTACCTAAAGAAACCTATACAGGATGGAGGAGACATCTACGCACAGGTTCCAAATAATATTCCGAATACGTGGTGACCGTATGAGCATCGGTGTCCCTTCCAACTTTTATAGGGGTCGGCTTCCAGCTGAATTCCAATATTTAACCTTTTGACCGCCACGGACGCCTATGGACGTCAAATCAAAAAGTGCTCACGAGGCATAACACGTCTAATTTGGATGCGGTGCAATTTTGGCTTGGCGCGGAAGGCACGCGCGTGTGTTTATGCTCTGGCGTTCAAAAGGTTAACATGAAGTGACTAACTTTAGGCCTCCATTAATATAATACGACACCCCTAGGAAAACTGGTCGTCAGACATTTCAGCTTTTATTTACTGGGAATGTTAATTTTAGCGGTCAACGAAGGACAGCTAGCTCCGGCCGTGTTGGACGATGTACAATTTAACATACGTTCTACTGACACCAACCCTGTGGTCATGAAGAAGGTTCGTCAAGGTAAGTCGGAGAAACGGGACACCTGCTTAAACAGCCACTTTATGTAGACAAACTGTATGCTCGACTATAGGTCGTAAATAAGTCGATTTCGAAAATGTACGTCCTCGTAAGGAATAAATGTCTTAAGACAGTGGTACCAAACAATATAAAGGGTGTAAATAGACCCTTAACAGAGCTGAAAGGCACTTGTTGTCCCAGTCTTACCTATGAACCTTTTAGTTACGGAGATATTGGAGGTCAAAGTTCCAACTTTTTCACAATTTTAATTTTTTATTTCCAGTTTTTAAGGTTATAACTTCACTTTAAATACCTCCATGACCCGTTCATTTTCAATGCATCCATCAGCACAATGTTTTGAGTGCGTTACATTGAGTTTTATCGTTAAACGTGATTTTTATCCCAAAATCTTTTCCCACCAATAATTTTTGCGCAGGGTTACTTAGTTTGATGTGCAGATTGCTTGGTTGACGGCTTCGTGAAGGGTCCGTTTACACCTTGTATACATATATAATAATTACTAAGCATGAATACTGCTCTGAAAATTTAATTATGTATTGATAACGAACTGAGAACACAAATTATAACTTGCAGCGATAGCAAAGAGACACGTCTCACAAGACGTCGCGGATGAGGTGATCGCAAATATACGCTCTGCTGATCATACGTCGACTGTGTTGAAGAATGTCCAGAAAGGTAATCAATAGGGGAAAATGCGTACCGATAACGACGGTGACAGTTTGAAATGTCGTATCCTATTAGATTTTCAGCTTTCAATGCTGAGCTGAAAGTTGAAAATCAAACAGCACGCTCAATATCCCTTACGGCATTATCTCCACTGTCGATATTTGAATTTATCACCAGAATTTATTGTATGGAGATGCCTCGCCAGTTTCTATACTAATCGAGCGCGTCAGTAGATTTCACCGCTTACTTGTAATACGACGCGAATGGCATACGGACAAGTAATGCGCCTAACGCACTTGCGATGTAATTATTAGTAGTCCCGACTTATAACTCCTGTCTCATAACAAAAGTAAATAAAGATATTGATTCTTTTAGACTCTTTTTTGGTCTATTGGTCACAAGCGCGACTGCTGAGCATGGAGGTCCTGGTCTCGATTCCCGGGTCCGGCAAAATGTTATTGGGTTTTTCCATCAGGAATTTCTCACTAACCACGGAGTCTGGATTTGTGCCTGGTTAATGGCAATAAATTCGACCCCTATTAAATGGGACTTAAACATAACTGGCGAAATGTGGCTATACTGTTAGATACAGTCGCGAGCACCAATATGTATACACTTTACAAACTTCAAAATCAATTTTCCCGAGGAATAGCGACTATAACTTGAAGATAGGATCTATTTCATAAAAATAGGAGTTCCAAAATACTATGTTCGTAACGACATACAATTTTAAACAGAACAGTGGGCGATAATCAGTTTTAAAAGTTACTTCGTGTTTACATATTGGTGCTCGTGACTGTACACCTCTGCCTAACCCTTTAGGGATTACATTCGTGATGATACGTTATGTTATTATTTTAGCTATAAATAAAGGACAACTACCGCCTGATGTGATGGATGAGATAAAGTCATCCGTCAGTCCTGCCGACAATAGATCTCAAGTCATTGGAAAAGTGCGAAAAGGTATAGCAGCTCCTTTGTTCTAATAATTATCTTATTATTGCGTATCAAATCTCTTCCTTCATTTTACGATAAAAAGTATAAATTGCAACAAATAGGGATTTGTATTTTTTTATGTGTAGAAAATTTTAGATTTTTTTTTACCCAAGAAGAAACGTAGTTTAACCACTAATAATAAACATACTGTTGATAATTACGATTACAGTGATAGAAAAAAGGAAGGTGCCACATTTAGTAATGGATAACATAATGGAAAATCTAGAATCCACTGAACGCAAAGAAGCAGCTATAAATAAAATACGTAAAGGTGAGACCTTAGTAATATGAAAGTAAAAAGTCGATGATAAACTAAAAGCCGTTCAATCATACGAGAAGCTTAAAGTTTATTTATGTATACATTTTTCTAGTTTGGAATAAAAAAACAGTACGTACAAAAAAAAATTGGTCGTCACGGGACGCCAGGTGACGCCAGATATGAAACATCCATGATAATATTAGAATTCTTAATTAATAAAAACCTATAACGAAATATGCAGTAAAATAAAGAAAAAAATTAGTTTCGTTAAAAATCGACAACTTTCTTGGGCGCCATCTTGGATTTTCATTTTCAGCGACCCCGAAAACCATGAAAACTACACTCATGTTAATAAAAGATCAACTATAGATCCAAAACAAATTTTATTTTAATGGGAAAAGGTTGATTTTACAAGGGAGTCGAGGGGGCATGACGCCACGACAGCGTCATACCATTCGAGTCGGTTTTACTGGCAATGCGCGCCTATAGAAGTTTCACATCAATATTAATTTCAGCGGTAGAAAAGGGTCAACTAGCGCCTGGGGTCGTGGAAGAAGTAGTGGCCAATGTCCAAACCAATGACAATAATTCGGTGGTAATGGAGAAGATTCAAAAAGGTACGTGGTATAAAATAGCTACTACATAGACACAGAATGTATTGAAAAATAAAAACAGGTGATAAATTTAAAAAAAACTGTGTTTTGCGCGTAGCTCACAACGTCTTGCTTACTCTACGGCGTAGCCCGCTCTATGCTACTGCGTAACTTACTCTATGCTACGGCGTAGCTTGCTCTATGCTACGGCGTAGCTTACGACGTAACTTAACCAGATTTTACGTTTGCGTGGACAAAACTTTTTTTAAACTTTCGTTGTGAGATCAATTGAAGCCTATCAATTTGATTTGTTTTTAAACTTATTAGTTGTATTGGGCTAGACTATTTTTTTTAAATCTACCCTTCTGCGTCAGAATGAGGGTTATTTTGATTTTCGACGAACAAACTTTATTTGCACAGTATACAAATAAGCACAATATTTTACTTACAGCGGTAGAGGAGAAGCACGTGACATCACAAAACATGACAGAAGTACTTCAAAAAGTAGAAAATAGTGAAAATAAATCGGAGATCATTAAAAACGTTCGAAAAGGTAGATTTTACTGTACAATTTTTTGACTGTACCGTCTTTTTCGGCTTTGATTTTGTATTAAAAACTATTGGTGACATCCAAGAGCCACTGAATCCTTCACACAGTATTTTTAAGCTGCAGTAAACATTACATGATGAACAAAACAGTACCTGGTACCTGCTAACATTTCTATAAATAGCAACCATCGTATTCCGTGACAACCAGGTAGTGGTACTCTAAGAAATCGATTGAATTAATTTATATTTTTTGATGCTTATAAGGAAACCATGACCTTGCTAATACCGTGATAACTAATATGAAAGTTCGCCTTACGAGTTATTTATCCATCTTTAATGTTTTTTTTTTATGAAATGTAATTTAATTTCAGCGGTAGACGATAAAAAAATACCGCCCGCTGTGTTGGACGAAGTAGTCGCCGAAGTTAAGGCAAGTGACGATAAGGATGAGGCCGCGAAGAAGGTCCGCAAAGGTAACACCAAGGCATGACATTTATACAAGGTGGCGACGACTACGACAATACATGAAAACATAGCTTGCGTTTAGAATGCTTGGTGGATGGAGCATGCGCGGCTTTTACACCTTGTATAGCATTGCAGAGGGTCTTAAGACTTTTCTTAATTAGCACTTTCTTTAAAACCAGCAGGTATTGGTAAAAAAAATCCCGCAGTTTTTTTGTTTATTATATACCTAATTGATTTTTAAACGTTTCAGCGTTAGAAAAGAAGCGGGTACCTCCTTACGTCATGGAGAAAATAACGGATGGTTTAAAACCTGGTGAAAATAAAGCAAAAGCGATTGAGAATGTCAGTAAAGGTAAGACGGCGAACCACTAAATCGAGAAGTTAAAAATATCACCACAAGGGAGGAAGGGATTGTAAAATATAGATTTTGAACTAAATCTCAACAGAATTAGAACTGATAATTGCGTACAGTCACTCTCATGATAAAAATAAATAATGGAATTCTCTTGCACGTCATTTAAAATTCTATTGGAATTGTACTTTAATTCATTATCAATTTACCCATGTAAACTGTTAAAGCATTTAGCTGCAGTTTGTGCTTAGATTAAATGCCCTCACTGTGGCTTACCCTTAATATTAATTTCAGCGGTAGATAGAGGGGAAATATCACCCGAAGTGTTGGACGAAATAACCGCAACTGTACGTCCGAGTGACAATAAGTCACAAGTCAAGAAGAAGATCCGAAAAGGTTAGTGGATATCAGAAACAGATATCGTGAAAATTACGTTTAAAGTCCTGAGTTCGACCACTTTTCACCCTTATGCACTGAGTTATAAGGTTAAAAGTGGTCGAATCTTAGTGAGCGCGGTCGTACCTAGTAACGTTTATTATCAGAGATCGGAATACGTACACCCGTATCTAAAGTCAAGTTAAAGTAATTACTTCCAAATTCTTAATGCAATAGACAAGAATTTAAACGAAGTAAGAACCGTCAAAGAAAGCAAAGCTGAGAATTCTAACTTTTACAGTTCTAACTTCAAGCAATTACGAAACTACATAACAAAAATCGTAACTTAAATAATGACATTTACTTATGTAGACACTTTGACTTGTTTACAGATACGGTTGGTAGAGTATATTTGCCTTAACTTCAAGGAAGCAAGTAACATGTGAATAATAACTCCGTATAAAATCCTGAAATGATTTTTAAGTTTCTAAATAAAGGTGTTAAATTAGAGGGTGGTGTTATCCACATATTACTTACTTCCCTGAAGTTTAGGCAAATATATTCTACATATTCCTATCTCTGTTTATTACTAATACCCATTACAGTCACAGTTCTTCCTCAGTTATTTGACCTCTGACAGCCAGCCATAAAATTATGGTTACCGACCTTAAACCAACGACAGTAAAGTTCATTAGAGATAAATAACTGATGGGACTAGGAGGCCATTTTTTTTAAATTACAGCGGTAGAAAAAAAGTATGTAACTCCAGACGCTGCGGATCATGTCCTCAAAGATATAAACAAGGGCAAGGACAAAAATGAAATCATTGGTAATGTCCGTAAAGGTTCGTTTATTGCAGTCTTTTAATTATAAGTAGACAATTTAAGAAATCTTCTTTCTTTATCGTGTGGTTATTACCTAACCTGGTGTCAGAGTTTTTATGCCGCCCATGGGCCTCTGACTTGGCTTTACATGCCGTCGAGAAATTACAAAAAAAAAAAAAAAAAAATTAAGAAATAACCGCGCAACTTCTAAATGAAGAGATTTTTTAACCGACTTCTAAAAAGGAGGAGGTTATCGATTCGGCTGTATTTTTTTAATGTTTGTTACCTCATTACTTCGTGATTACTGGTCCGGTTCCTGGTTTCTTCATTTGGCAGCGTAAGCGCGCGCGGTGGTCCCATATAAATTTCTGATTGCTTTGGCCGTTTATGAATTATAGTTAGTTCCTGCGCGCTTTCATGGAGAACGTGCGGTCACTAAATAAGCCACATTTGGTGATGGGGCCCGCCTGGAATGGCGGGCTGATACCAGTCGGGGGTGCGCGCGAATGTACTTGTATCTCCCGGACCCCGGCACATGGTAATAGTAGGAACAGTGGGTTTTTAGTCGGGTAGATTCCGGCATAACCCTCCGTTGGCCCCAGACGGAGGGTATCCATGAGGAAAGTTTATGAGTTATCTTCTATACTACATATTCTTTCTACTTGTCTGTCTTCTTGTGTTCTTCGTGTATGTCTATGTGGCTGATCTACTAATAAATTTGAATAACGATAGAAAATGAATAGTCCAGTAGATAGCATCATAGCACAACTAAAGGCTGAAAAAAAAAACTTTTTGTAGACCTTCGCCTCTACTCTACCACTCATAAGTGTGTTATTGACACTAGTGACTGTCATATAAGTGTCCCGGTAATGTTCCTGTTTGACCTTTAGGTTCAATTCGTAGAAAAGATTACCTACTATAGAAACGATAAACATACTATCTAAAAAAAAAAACTTTAAATTAAAAATAAAGGTTCATAATTACAAAAACTACAACACAGTGATTACAATTATTTTTGTATTTATGTAGTGTCTTTATAAGAACAGAGACTAACCCCCGTATCTATGAACAAGTCAAAGTGTTTACTTGAATAAATGTTAATTTTTTAGTATACGATTTTTATTATGTAGTTTAGTAATTGGTTGAAGTTAGAACTGTAAAAAGTTAGAATTTTTAGCTTTGCTTTCTTTGACGGTTCTAACTTCTTTTAATTTCTCGTCTATTGCATAAAACATTTTGCACAAGTAATTGCTTAAGCTTAAGTAATTACTTTAACTTGACTATACATAGATACGGGTGTTATTTAGTAACTAAAACTGATAATGATAATTTTGTTTTTAGCTATAGACAAGGGAAAGCTACCTCCCGAAGTTTTAGATGAAATTAATGCCGAGGTTAAACCCGGCGACAAAAAAACCAAGACCATGAAAAAGGTCCGTCAAGGTAAGAAAACAGATAATACAACATTGACGAAAAACCTGTGGAAATTCTTGGTATGTTCGATCTACCACCATTCAACTATGCATTGTTTCTGTAGCGACATAGCCAAAAATATATAAAAATATCAGCAGCGCCATCTATGACACAAAATAAGAACTTAAAATCCTGCATCGCGCAATCAAAATTATCCGCGAGTCAAGTAATACAAAAACCCGCCAATATCTGTCGAGCAAAAGCCTACCAGGCACAACACCCGGCTGGTTGGAGAATCATCCTTTTTCAATAGCGGATGAAGAACTTTACACCCTGTTCCTCATAATAACATGATCTCTTTTTAACAGACTTCAAAAAAAGGAGGAGATTCTCAATTCGGTTGTATGTTTTTTTTTTTGTGTTTGTTACCTCATATCTTCGTCATTTATGAACCGATTTGAAAAATTCTTCTTTTATCTGAATGGATCTACTTTCCGATGGGTCCCATAGAAATTTCATCGAAATCGGTTCAGCAGTTTGGTTTTGAAATCAAAATAGCTGGAAAAAATATGTCATCCAAGCAAAAGAAATTGCGAAATTGATACTTGACAAGGATTTGTGTGTGATGGGATAACTAAAAAGGGTAAAATAAAAACTTAAAAAAAAAAATATCCTTCTTCTAATCCTCTAAAATTTCACCAATCATTGATCTATCGCTATTTCATTTTTCATTGCGACGGTCAACAGATAGATAAGTATTTGGGTAACACTAAAATAATAATTTCAGCTGTCGCAAAGAGAACAAAGACACCGAAAGCAATAGACGAAATCGTGGACGATCTACGACCAACTGACGAGAAATCTGAAGTCTTGAAGGATATCCGCAAAAGTAACTCTTTTATGACTAAGTTATAAAAATAATAATCTCTGGTATTGTAAGACTAAAATTAGAATAGAATAGAAATATACTTTATTCTTTGATTATATAATGTCTAGATGGAGCGTCAAGTGCGCGCAAACGTGTCAAAAAGTGTCAACCAACTATTGGTTCACAAGTGCTTGCCCGCCAATCAGTGCAGATCGTGTCATACACCTAAAACTTATCTTATTTAATAAGTCTATTTTTTTATGTGATTTATGGGAGAATTGTAGTAGCTGGTATCATTATTTACGCACACAAAGACATAGACGCATAGTGTAAAACGACGCCTGCACGTACACATACTTGAAAATGTTGACTCGTTTTCTTTGATACGATTGTAGAGCGACGCTCTATCTCGACATTATATAATCAAAGACTTTATTGTACACCAAAATTGAAACAGAACGGTTTTACAATATATGCGTTGTTTGTTATTTCCTTTATTTATTTTTCGAACTTACTGATTACATTTTTAAATATTCCTATATTGTTGTTTGTTAATATTGTTAGTAATTTTCTTTTGTACGTTTTAAAATAAAACGTACAAATGGGGCCTGGGGTTAATTCCCAGGTCGAGCAAATTGTTATTTGATATTTCCATCAGGAATTTTTTATAACTAAATTGTTATTTGATATTAACAATAGGCTCGCCCCTATTACATGGGACTTAAACATAACTTTCGAAATGTAAGTGAGCTATAGACTACACCTCTGCCTTACCCAACGGGGCATACAGGAGTGATGTTATGTGTCAAGTTAATGTATAAGAAAACGAATAATTAATAATCTTGCAGAGGTAGCCAAAGGCGAGATTTCTCCCGCTGTCATAGAAGATGTACTCGCTAACGTACAACCTGGCGACGACAAATCTGTTATTATGAAGAAAGTGCAAAAAGGTGAGTTTTAAGTAAATTATAATAATGTTTCAGACCGAATAATGGCCAATCTTGGCGGGGACTAGGCACTAGTCATTGGTTCAGGAGTTGTTTTAGTGCATAGGTACGTGTGTAAGCATGTTACAATCTCTCTTTCCTCACTCTTAGAAATAGTTCTATGGGACGATTGCCATCCACCGACATGACTAGAGAGAGATTAGACGCAGGACCGGCATAACATGGTACTCATAAAGAGTTAAATTCGTGTGTAAGTTTGTATGTTGGGGTAATCTTCGAAACTGCTAATCCGATTCCGAAAATTCTTTCACTTACGGGAAGCGACATTATCTCTGAGCGTCAAGGGCTACATTTAAAACGTTTCCGTGGGTTAATTTCCAAACAAAACCGTAGCGAAACCGCGAGCAAAAGCTAGTTTAAAAAAAGTAGCAATGACTAAAGATAAATAAGGCGAGTTCCAATGTAGCATCATTAGAACTCGCCTTATTTATCTTTAGTCAATGTGTGGTGAATGATACAAACGAAAGCTATTGAACGATGTTGTGACGACTGCCAGAAAAACATAACGCCGAGCACAAAGTACCTATAACAGTCCCTTTACAAACATTTTACCACTGAAAGCAACCTAAATAGTTACGAAATAAAGATCACTTTCATTCAAAATCAGACTATAAAGTAGGACCAAGGAAGATAGTGGAATTAGGAACTGTTATTGAAGTCAGTCATGTTCTTAATTTCAGCGGTAGCTAAAAAGCATGTGACACCGTCCGTCGCGGCGGAGGTAATCGCCGATGTGGAAAAGGCTGAAGATCAAGAGGAAATCCTTGAAAAAGTCCGAAGAGGTAGGCTGTTAGAAAATAATGATGTTACTTCACAGTCGGTTTAGTGGTCGCCAGCGCCACTGCTGAGCATGAGGTTCGATTCCCGGGTCTGGCAAACTCATCATCATAATCATCATACTTCTGCCCTTAACACAATTTATTTGGTGTCGGCGCAGCATGTCTTCTTCTTCCATAATTGTTATTGGGTTATTCTATCAGGAATTGTGCCCAGTTGACGGCTATAGGCTCGCCCACTATTACATGGGACTTAATCATAACTGGCATAATGTGGATGTACCATTAGATACACCTCTGAAAAACCGTTCAGGGATTAGAGGCGCGATGTTATGCTATACTGTGTTGGATACTTTAAACTAGTTAGTGTAGTAAAATTTCGTAGTCTTAATTAATGATTAATCAGTCTTGGTGTAAACATGTATGAACTTTTTTTAGCGGTTAACAAAGGACAACTGCCTCCCGCTGTTATAGAAGATATAGTTGCCGATGTGAAGCCTGGTGACAAAAAGCATACCGTCTTGAAGAAAGTTAATAAAGGTAATTCCTAACAATATATAAAAACGTATGAGATACACAATTTATTTATGCAGATACACAAACACTTAAGACACTGAAAATACTTAAATATCGAAGAGCACAGACACTAGCTTATTTCTTTAGATTTTTTTCCAGCGGACCTGCGACAGGAAATTCGAATTAGAGACGAAGACACAGAGCGGTTTTAGATGAGCGTATGTTCGGCGCATATCAGCTCGTTTTATTGGAAGAGCGTGAGCTTACACGCGCGTATATGCGCGCTTCTTACCACAAGCGCGACACGTACGAGAGTTGATACGCTTATAAGCGCGGGCTGCCATATAATGACTGACATATAGCTACTGACTGAACCCACTGGTTCGAGCGAAGACGCTGGAATAAGCGTCATGCACGCGCGTTCAGTTTTTTTAAGCGCATAATGTGGCTCGCGTGTAATCCGTGTCCGATACGAGCTTATACACGCAGAAAAAATACGCTAGTCGGACACCACTCACGAGAGGCAATACAGGAAAACTTAAATTATCCTGTAGTAACCTTTTGCACATTTAATAATGTGAATTGTAAATTACAGCAATAGAAAAGAGAAAAGTAGCTCCAGATGTTATGAAGGATGTAGCTGCCAATGTACAGCCTGGTCATAAGGAAGAAGCCTTGAAGAAAATTCGTGCAGGTAAACGGCCCATCATCATTTCAGTCCAGAATCACCCACTACCGGGTATAGACCTCCTCTTTCTTCTGCCACACTTTCCATTTTGTCCATCCAGATGTTTGCTGCGACATTCACGGTATCGTCAACCCAACGAGCTTTGGGATGGACCTGGTTTCTTTGAAAAAAAAAAGCCAAACGAACATCAAATCTTGAAACTTTTGCACATTATTTTACTTTCTTAAGGACCATCATGTTCAGCACATTATATTTTTCCCAGTGAGTGTAGGTGAATTTAACATGTCTTTGAATTCGGACATGATGGTTTCCTCACGTCAGTCTTACACCAAGTTCCATAATAACTTACATTAATTTCCATTGTTAATAATATGTATTACTCTGCATCATTATTAGGCATCTGGACGTTAAAAAAGGCACATCAAGTCATAGAGACTATCATAGAAGTTAAGATTTTGCGTAGGAATAATAGCTCGTCGAATACGACGCTCTACAAAGACGATCTTTTTTTAAAAGTTGAAATGCAATATTAACGGTCCCATTAATGTAGATTAATATCTTACACTAAAAATCGTATTTTTTTTTATTTTAGCTGTAGATAAAGGTGAATTGTCACCCGCTGTACTGGAAGAGGTAACAAATGACATCAATCCGAGCGATACAAAGTCTATAATTAAGAAGAAGGTTGGTCAATGTAAGTCAGTGAATAATTATTGTGAGAGTAACTCTGTTTGTTTGTATAACGGGTTTTCTAAACCACTGAACACATTGACTGGCTTGTTGGTCTAGTGGGTGGCAAGCGCGACTGCTGAGCTTAAAATCCAGGATTCGATTCCCAAGTCAGGCAAAGTGTTATTAGGTGTTTCCATCAGGAATTTCTCAGTAGCAGCCACGGAGTCTTTATTAGTGCCCGGTTGGTGGTAATAGGCTTGCCCCTATTACATGGAACTTAAACATAACTAGCGAAATGTGCGTGTACAAATGGATACCTCTGCCTAACCCTTCGGGGATTACAAGGCGTTATGTTATGTTGTGAACAGATCGTTATGATTTTTGACTGAAAAGACGGGGAGCTGAACTTTCTTTAATCTTGAATATATGTAATAAAAACGATGAATTACAAAAAGTCACGGACAACAGATACTAACCTTATAAACGTAAAAGATTGTGAAGATACAGACGCCACGCGCCAGTTGATCATTCACTATGGCGTGATATATCACTATCACTATCACTTCTCTACATAGTATAAAACAAAGTCGCTTCCCGCTGTCTGTCCCTATGTATGCTTAGATTTTTCAAACTACGCAACGGATTTTGATGCGGTTTTTTTTTAAATAGATAGAGTGATTCAAGAGGACGGTTTATATGTATAACACATGCATATTATAGTAGAGAAAACATTAGTATCTACATTGCACCCGTACGAAGCCGGGGCGGGTCGCTAGTTTTCTATAATTCGACATTTTTATATTCTAGCAATTGCAAGGAGGCACATAACACATACTAAAGCAGAAAAGGTCCTCGCTGATGTAAATACAAGTAAGAATAAGGAAGAAGTAATGGTGAAAGTCAGAAACGGCAAGTAGATAAACATAAATATATTTGATGAAGAGGCGTAATGAGATTAGTGGCATACCAGCGGAATGTACGCTACACAAAACTGAGTCAAAGAGTCGTATGTTCTTTAGAAAACCTGACTTCTCCGAAGAATACATCTTTTTTGTCTGCGTAGTACTCCAGACGGAGCATAAACAGTACGTAAGGATCGTAGGAGGTGGCGTTCTATCGTGTCTGCCTACCACTCTGGAAAAGGCGTGAGTTTATAAGTGTCAGTAAAATGAGTCAGGTTAAAACCAAAGAGTCATTTAAATGTAATTTTTTGACTCATTTTGAGTGACGCAAATTACACTGGTTCATATTCGACGTCACACATGATTACCTATGAGGAAATAAGTAATATTATGAGTTACACACGGTTACAATCGGCCATCATAATCCACCTATTGTGTTCTTACGCCTGGGGAACACACCTGTGCTCTATGGGAGGAAAAGGGACCTAATCAATGTGCCCTTTCATTTTCTTCACAAAATAATATTGAATGTTGTGTTTGGACACGCCAATCACGGTAACTGGTGATTTTTAATACGCTTCTTAGAAGTTCAATTTGATCCACTTCTTGGTTTCCGATTAAGCTGAGATTTTGCATTAAGTGATTGTTTCGATGACAATGTATGGATAACTAAGTGACGTTCTTCTAAATCCAATATGGCGGACTCCCAAAGTTGGCGGACTAGTTCATTTTTATTCATTCTCATGGTATCAAATGAAGGGGTTTACTGAGAAAAATACGAGAACTTAAATGACGTCGCTCTAAAGCGAGTTTTTTAGATTTTTTTAAACTATAATATCATTAGGTCCTCAGAAGTGCGGTGTTTGAATACTTTGGACACTCCAACATGACAGGGAAGGGGGACGCGCCCAGTGTTGGTAATGGATGGCACACGTCTTCGATTTTTATTTTAGTGCTAGGAAACGTCACGATTTTTTCACCGTTTTGAAAGTATTTTTTTTCATGAGTATACTTCATTTTGAACACAGCGTTTTTTAGCCAACAATTTCAATTTTAGCCGTTCAGAAAGGACAACTGCCACCTTCCGTCCTAGAAGAAATCGAAGCCGATGTGAAATTCACTGACAAAATGCCTGAAGTTACCAAGAAGGTCCGTAAAGGTAAGTTCTAACAGTCCTTGCTGTTCAAAACTAGTGACGTTGTTATCTATCAATATTATAAAATTATTACCAGGTAAAGTTTATAAGTTTGAATGTAGGGCGTATTCTTTGGAACTACGAATCCAATTCAAAAAAATCTTTCACTAATCGAAAGCTACATTATCTTCCAGTGTCATATATATATAGGCTATATTTAAAATGTTCCCGTGGGATAATTTTCGACCATGACGCGAGCGAAGCCACCGGGAAAAATTGGGTTAGACGATTTTTGTATGAAGCGTGGCCTGCCTTGCCTAACTTCCGCCATTTAATTTTATTTAAAAAATAGCGACCACGCATGAAACCTTTATTAATCAATAGATGGTATCCATACAAACAAGTTTAGTGTGAGAGAAACTCTTCTAAAGCGTCATAAGTTGATCTTCGCTAACAAATTACATCATTATAATTACAGCCATAGAAAAGAAGAAAGTATCACCAACTGTCTTAATTGAGTTCACTGATGATGCTATGGCAAAAGGTGATCAAGCTCAAGCCATGAAGAAAATACGTACAGGTTAGTTAATTCTTAAGATTAAAATTAAAGCACCCTTATTAGGCCCCTGACCACTTTAAGGATCCATCTGAAAACCTAACACCTGGGCAAGCGTTGCCGCAGCCGACTTGGAAACGTCTAAACAGACTTCGAACCCAAGTCGACCGGAGCAAAGACAATCTCTGCAAATGGAGGTTCATGGACGACTCCGACCTCAAGTGCGTATGCGGCGCTTCCCCACAGACAATGAAACACTTTCCATCTTGCATCGCATGCTCTACCACCTGCGCACTTGATGATCTAGTAACTGCATCAGTGAGCGGAGTTCGCGTGGCTAAACATAACATTTGAGCTTTTGGCCATCGATACGCTAAAAAGAAGAAGGCCACAGAATGCACTTTATTCTAGGGTGCTGAGAAGGCCGCTTTAGCATAATCATAATATAGGATAATAATATGAATCACGTTACAGTTCGTAAAATGGGCGCAGACGCAGTTAAAACGTAATTCATATTATTTCATGATTCTGCTATGGCGGCCTTTTTAGACCCCCTGAAACTTGGCAATGTCGCAAATTGTTGCCAAATATATCGTTGTTATATATTTTTTTTAAATATTTTTAATGAAAATCAAATATCGCACTGTAATGCACTAAAGTATTGATTACAAATTGCAATAACTAATATACATAACATTTACAGTACAGTTACACTGAAAATTTAGTTTTATGTGGAAAAAAGCACTTGTAAATTAATTTTCGAAGTACTTGCTTACATCTAAAATTGCAGCAACACCTTACGCAACGTGAGTGTGAGTGTAACACAGAACAATATTTCATAATTTCATTCAGTTAGGTATATTGAGTAAATATTCAAAACAGCGAAATATTTGACCGCTATTTGCGACGTTGCGAACTTTCCCTTGCCTGCTGCGAACGCACCCTTTTAATAAAAAGGCATTATGCCAAAAGTGTTATATATAACACTTTTAGCATAATTAGCTTACAATGTTCTCACTGGTGGGAAACAGCCCTGCGAAGGAGTGGACGTGGATCCATCAGACGTGCCAAGTGCGGGTTGCGGGTAGATGATATAAGACTTTAAACTGATATGGTGACTAACACTATGGTTAACACATAAACCACTGGATTGAGTTACATAACACTCAGATCATCTCGACAGAACGCCACTATATACCTAGACTGGTAAGAGAAGTCATCGAAAGTACCAAATATAATGGTTTCAACTGTCAAGAGTCTGGAATCCAGTGGCTCAATTGTGTAAAAACCGAAAAAGTGCCAGTAAAAGGTCGCGAGTGGACACAGTGAGTTTCGTGTGTCGAGAACAGAATCGAGTTGTGAGTGACGGTGACAACGGTACCGGGCGCAAAAAACGAACCAGAAAGAGGGTAGACCGATTTGTCTGCTCATAAACACCCGCCCGCAATAATTTCAGTTTATCCGTGACCATCATGCATCCGTGAACAGGGCCGAAGTATCGGGAACTCAAAAAGGATTATAAACATGGTAAATATCCCGTTTTATGTGTTAACCATAGTGCGGGTAGATGTCTTCGAATTTGTTACTTTCTAAGCATGCCCGTAACCCTCACCTGTTTTCGTTCACCGTATTGAGAGCAGTGGTGATGAACTAATAACACCAAGTATCGCGTGCCTGGGTTAAAATAAAACCCACGTCCTCCATCTCGTAAGCCACCACTAGGCCACCGCTGGTCGCTATTTTTTTTGCTTTCGATGGTAAGTCATTTATGTTGTTTATTTAACTTTAGCGGTAGAAGACGGTCGTCTTGCCCCCGCAGTCATGGACGAAGTTATGACGGAAGTGCAGCCAGGTGACACTAAGAGTGACATCAAAATAAAGATCCAGAAAGGTAAGATGTTAGAAACTAAAAAAAAATTGGTTATGTATATGTACATTCGGGTCAACTTCCTGCGTAATAGTCATGTCATACAGCTGTCAAAGAATGACAGCTGTAATTTAACGCACAAATTAAGTCAATTTGCTAAGCAATAATTTTCCGATGCTTTATAGAATGCGCTTTATAATGTTATGGTTATCACCCAACATCTGCATAGTCCTCATGTGAGTTGACCAAGATTATGTCTGGACCTTAAAAGAGACCTCTGAGATTGTTTCGGCTGTTTTATTTTCAAAGTAGTCAGATACGAAACTCCGGCCTCATCTATTAAAAAAAAAAACGACGTAAAAGTTTTCGTAAAAACCTATTTGCAAAATAAACATCATTTATGATTATTTTAACACCCTTCACTTACTAAACGTTAAAATCAAAATTACCGTTTTAAGCAGTAAACAATCAAAGTTGAGTGGGGGTATACAGGGTGGGTTTTTTAAAACTCAACCCATATTTCCAACATTGATTAGACATTGTTATTACATGTTGTTGCTTTCAGCGGTAGCAAAAAACTATGTAATGCCCGGAGTCACGGAAGAAGTTTTGGCCACTGTCAATAAAAATGACAATAAGAAGCAAATAATGAAAAAGATGGATAAAGGTACGTATAGGCAGAAGAAATATTTATTATTAGGACATAGCTGAAAGTTCAGTCAAAACCCGCTAAGGATGTATTTTGGTATACAATGTGATGGTTAGATTGAAAACTTTTTTTTTTGTATATCCCGCCGCTGGGCAAAGGCCTTCGCCATATCCTTTCTGGTACTCTTCCCCTGCTCCACCTCGAACCAGCCTTCGTGATGCGCGTCCAGATCATCTCGCCATATCTTTCTACACTGCCTTGGGCGGCGCCGTCCATCCTCAGGCACCCATCGTGTTGAGACCGTTGTCCAGCGGTCGTCACGCATGCGGCTTGAAGTCTATAAAATTTTATAAAGCCAAACAATCTGTTTAATACCTATGTGTTTAGGCACTGACTTGCTTTGGTAGTAGAATTTACACCAAGGGGATAAAGCAGTGTATTATGTTACGAGCGCTATATTGAATCCAAAAACGTCAGGAAGGATCCTAGGGTTCTCACGAGCGCAGCAAGGGACTTCTGACTCTAAAGTAACGGGCTAAAGCTGCCTGTACACTGGAACGGAGTCGAGAGGAGAAGAACGAAGCTGTGCGAAATTTTACCAATAGAATTGCATAAAATGAGCAGAGTGTGGCGGGGTTTAGATTTAATGTAATGCTATTGGTCAAAATATTAGAACTCGGAGTGCAGCAAGGAATTAAAAACGGATACATCTATATCTCAAAAAAATACTCGACTTTTCCCACCAACCTACTGTGAGGTATTAATAACGAATTTGGTTTATATAATTTTAGCGGTTCAGAAAGGGCAACTGCCCCAATCTGTTTACGACGAATACCACGCTGAAGTATTGCCTTCCGACAACAGAGAAATAGTCTTGGAAAAGGCTAAGAAAGGTAACATACAATTTTATTATTAGACAAATCACTGATTTATAAAGAAGTTCCGACTTCAACAAACATAACGTTTAGATAGAAAAAATACATCCATCTGCCGCGTTGGTCAAGTAGCCGCAAGCGCGACTACTGAACGCTAAGTCTTGGGTTCGATGCCCGGGTCGGGCAAAGTTTTATTAGGTTTTTTCATCCGGAATTTCTAAGTGACAGCCACAGTGTCTTGATTTATGCCCGGTTGATGGCAATAGGCCCTCTATTACATGGGACTTAAAATATAACTGGCGAAATGTGGGTGTACTATTAGGTACACCTCATCACTCATTACTCGTTATTAAATTATGATAATTTTAGGCAATGATTGGAACAAGGATGATGTGAACCACAACCGCCTTTGAAGTTAAAAATAACTTTGAAATCAGTTTAATGTTTGCGGAAAATATCCGGGAAAGGATATATTTTTAACTAGATGTTGCCCGGATGTTCGTCCGCGTGAAACTATTATTAAAAAAATATTACTTCCCTATTTGAATCGGATTTGGTAAACAATTTGAAGGGTTTTCGTTTTTTGCATGGAAACATAATTCTATTTCTAAAATATAAGTATGCTAAGTTACTCCTTATAAGATCAGCTATCAGCTAGTAAAAGTCCCGTCGAAATCGGTCCATCCGTTTCGCAGATTAGCGTGAACAAACAGAAAGACAGACAAAAATTAGAAAAAAAAAAGTATTTTTGTTGTAAGTACCGTAGATACTTTCATATGCATTCAGTAAAAAGCAGTTATTTTGAAAATAACAAACAGACACTTAAATTGTATTTATTTTTATATAAAATTACCTGCAAGCAAACATTAATTTATAAACACTTATTCCTAAAACACTCATGAGGATAAGTGTTTATAAATGAATGTTTTTAACACTTATTTCTCATGAGGGTAAGCAGAAATCATCAACGTCACATACTGCGCTCCATTCTTACGCATAAGTTAGATTACAGTGCTTCACCGACGGTCCAAGGTCGTACGCCGCAAATGTGCGGTCAGTGAACAACGTAACGTTTATCAAATTTCCATATAAATGACGAAAGCAAATGACGTTCGCAGCGACTGTCGTGAAGCGCTGTAACCGGCCTAAAGACAGACGCATGTTTGGCCAAGCCGAAATTTTTGTATTGTATGATAATATGTATTTATGCACTGCGTCCCGATATGGCTGTGAAGTTTATGTTTGATTGTGGCCTTGGGGGCGCTAAAAAGCAAGGACTTCAAAAAAAAAAATATATCCCGAAATTTCCCAATTTTATGGCAGTATCGGGTTAACCTTGTATAGAAACCATTTAGCTTCAGAGAAGCATGGTCGTACGATGCACCGTTTCTGAGAAATGGGCCTTCGAATATTTTTTTAAGCTATCCAATTTATTGTATTTTTTTTTGCCGATTGTTGTACACGTACACATACCTTCAATGGCAACATCTGCATTAGATTACACCTGTTACGTTCTAACAAGAACGAGCCCCATCGTATAATACACCCGAACAAGTAGGACACTTTTTTAGGAATATATTTTCATTTTCAATACACCATTAATAATTTCTTTTAATATTCGTTCAGCCATGGAAAAAGCGCAGGTCCCGCCAGAAATTGTGTATGACCTAGTCCCTAGTGACAATAAGGCCCCGATAATGGCGAAGGTCCGTATCGGTAAGTTGCAATGTTTAATATTATAGTGTATAATAGTGTCCATGGAGTTTCTTGCCCATTCTTCTTCATGAGATCTACGATTTAGGAATAGACAAATACAGTCCATTCACATTATTAGGCCTGTGACTGGACTGTTGGTAGCTTATTTTGATTATGCAAAAGTGCCTGTCACGGGTCTATTTGAAATAAATGATTTGAGTTGAGTTTGAGTGTTTATTCCTGTGGAAGGATCAAACAAGTTTATTTTATTCAAGAAAAGCCTAAGGTATGATGCGATTGGTCTTCGATGAACCAGCAGAATCAGTGCTTCTAGTAGCAGCTAGTAGAAACTTGCAGTATACTGCAAGTAATTCCACTGGCTGCTAGCCCAGTTTGCACAGTGTTGGGGCCTTAGACAAATGCAAGCTTTTCTAAATTAAATCCAGCCAGAATGGCCTATCCTATAGGCCTATTTCAGAGCGAAGCCGGCGCCGCGCCATCCACGTCCGCTGAAGACCGGTCGTAATATGTTTCCCTGCGCACGCGCGCGCTCATGTTGTTTACAATAACGAAAATGAACACAGCACTGAGGCACACCTGTCAAATTACGAGTTCGAGACAGGGAGAGGAACATGTCTACGTCAAGAGGGAACTAAGTATGGTTTAAAGATCACGGCCCGCACCCGTCTCAGTTTCAGTTTAGCTTTGTCGCTGGGATGACAATGCGTTTGCGAGGTTTTCTGTGAGTCTTTATAAATAACGAATGCCTTTAATTTCAGCTATCAAAAATAAGAAGCTAACTCCGTCTATTGTGGATGATATAGTCATCCATGTCAATCCTGAAGAAAGAATGGAAGTCATACGAAAAGTTCGACTAGGTTTGTCATATATAGTTAAATAGATAAAACAAATGTTTCCTGTATTTTTTGCAAAATTCAGCAGTTCTTTGACAATATTAATATAACAGCAGTTATAATGAAATAATAATTCGAATACCAGTAGTACGTAGTACTAAATAACGATTGGATATATTATTATCAAATAATTATTTCGCACAATTAGAAGAATTTACGTTGCGGTAAATCTAAAAGTTTCCTCTTTGTTTCCGCCTAATAGGAAGGAAAATAATATTTTGGTTCGTCCATAATCATGTGATTATGTTGTGTAGGTTTTTATTTGCAGAAATAAGATACCAATACCTAATTGTAAATAATTATATTGTGCCAACATTTCTGTAAATTAAAACCTACATTTTGTATAAAAAAAAAAAAAACTATGGAATGTAATGGGGAAATCTGCCGTGTCACTGGACATCTTGAAGGCTTTCGACAGGGTAGGGCACGCAAATCTGCTGAGCACACTTCCTGCATACGGCATTTCCGCTGACTTCTGCTGCTGGATATTGACTTCCTGAGTGAACGGTCGATCCGAGTTGCCATTAATAGCTACTTCTCTGACCTCATTGCTATTGATGTCGTAGTTCCTCAGGACAACATTGAGGTCAAGAGTAGACCCAATTCATATAAAAAAAAGATTTATATGCAAAATATTCTACAACAAAAAGCTTCCTGAATACCTACCACAGTTTGTCTCTTTATCACCCAAAGGTTGACTGGTGGAGAATGCCAGTGGCATTAAGTCTGCTTTTGTACA
This sequence comes from Standfussiana lucernea, assembly GCA_964057025.1. Taxonomy (NCBI): domain Eukaryota; kingdom Metazoa; phylum Arthropoda; class Insecta; order Lepidoptera; family Noctuidae; genus Standfussiana; species Standfussiana lucernea. The sequence goes on from OZ059789.1 coordinate 5,028,032, forward strand.
TTATGTGTGCATAAATCATTAAATAAATGAATAAAATCCCTAACGAAAGCAAATGTTCAAGAGCGTAGCGATAGCTGTATAAGGCTAGTGATCATTTAAGAAAACTATCTCCAAACCCACTCGAAAAAATCTAGCCTTCTTTGTATGAGGAGACCCTTTTCCCCTGCATTTGGCCACAAATAAAATGGTATAGAAATGAAATGAGACGAAATGAAAATTTTTCTTGTTTGAATTGTAGTACATTAAAGATCTTCGGGTTTTTCTTACAGTTGCTCAAACAATTCGCATGCAAAATTATAGATTACATTGATAAGATGATTGAAGTTAATAGAATTAGTGTGTTATATTAATAAGTATGTCAATGATTTGTCAATTAATAAAAGGAAAATGTCAATGTGAATCTTTAAGGTCATACTCATTCACAGAATAAAATGATTTATCAATAAGACATCTGAATAATGTCGTTATAAAACGATTGATTGGCAGTTCCCTATATAATTTTGATAGTTTATTATAAAAGAACAATCTTAATTGCTTCTTAATAATATTCTGGATATTTCAGCGGTGGAGAAGGGATCCTTGACGCCTTCGGTCTTCGATATAATACAAGACATAGACGAGGCTAAGCTAGCAAAAGATATGGACAATATTCTCGACGACCTCAGCCGCAGTAAAGATAAGGCAGAAATCATGAGGAAGCTCCGTATAGGTAAGCATAGTGTTTTTATTATTTTTTATTAGCCTAGTATGTCCCACTGCTGGGCAAAGGCCTCCCCCATATCCTTCTTCGTACTCTTCTCCTGCGCCACCTCGAACCAGCCTCTGTGGTGCGCGTCCAGATCATCTCACCATCTCTTTCTAGGCCGGCCTCGGCGGCGCCGTCCATCCTCAGGCACCCATCGTGATGAGACCTTTGCCCAGCGGTCGTCACGCATGCGGCTCACGTGACCCACCCAATCCCATTTGAGCCTGGCAGCCTTTTTGTCTACGTCTGCAATTCTTGTTTTTTACCGCAGCGTAGTGTTCCTTATTTTATCTGTTCTCTTTACACCCAGAATGCTGCGCTCCATTGCTTTTTGGCAGACTCCAAGGCTGAACTTTTGCGAGCATAGTAATTAAGTTTCAAAATACTAATAGTCTTAGTAACCAGGACCCTTCACTAAGCATCATGTACATCAAGCTACGTAACTCTACACATAAATAATTGCTGGGAAACGACCTGTTTTTGGGGTGAAATATCACGGTTTACAGTAGGACTCAATGTAACGCACTCAAAACATTGTGCTGATAGGATGCATTGAACAGTACAGGGGTCATGGAGGTAAAGTAATAACATTAAAAACTTGTATTTAAAAAAAAAAACTTGTGATGAAGTTGGAAGTTTGACCGTAACTAGAAGGTTCCCAGGTATGGTCCAGAACAAAAAGATATCGCAATGACGTTTTATGATATGCTTATTCTTATTACGTCATATGAACTGTTTCAGCGGTAGACAATGGTCGAGTCCCACAATCAGTGATGGATGACGTACTTAAAAGCGTAACGGTTTTAGACGGGAAAGAAGCAACGATAAAGAAGATTGAAATCGGTTAGTTGGACAAAATAGAAGGTGTAGTTTTGCATCCCCATCAAAATTCAGGAGGCTGTTATAGAAGACGTAAATATAATCAATATGAATTACGGTACCTGGTCAATGATAATAATAAACATTGCTTTTATTGTTGTTTTAAGTTGACACTATTTCAGAATGAAGCCCTTCTCAAAAGAGGAAAATCACCCGTTTATCGAATAAACGTCTGCGTTTGTTTATGTGTAAACAAACGCAGACTTGTGTGGAAGCGCGGTTATTGGGCTAGCATTAGACGGGCCGCGTTTTAATACGGGTGGTACACTTACCGATTTCCGAAATTAAGAAAAAAAATTAAAAATTACCTACCCATTTTATTATTGATTTGGGTTGAGAATCATTAGCTTAGTTACCTCCTTGAATTTGACGAGGATGCAAAACTTCACCTTGTATTATATACATCAAGTAACTCGAATAAATAATATACAAAAGATTGCATTATCACTCTATTTTTCATTCTAGTCATTCTCTAAGCGCATTTCACATTATCGTATCGTACGATCCTAATCTTAAGTCTACGAGACATAGATAAATACCATAATAATAATATAGAAGTCCTTTCAACATCATCTTAAAAGTTTCCAATGTTTGTTTCCTTTAATAATCAAGAAGTTGATTAATTTAACAAAGAAAATTAATTTAAAAAAGACGAACTAAAAGGCATAATTGTTTTCAGCCATGAAGAAGCGCAAATTAGTGGCAATGTTATCGAAAATTGGAAAAAATAGGGACGGAAAAGCCAATGAGGCAATCGTCAGTCTCAGCCCAAGTGATGTAGAACTGATCAATGAAGGTACGTGCAAATACCAAAAACTAACACGCGATGCTGAACTTAAATACTTTGTTGAATCTATACTAAAATTATAAAGAGTACAGTTTGCTGTTTCGATGTTATTCTTTCTCTATGAGAAGCTACTTATCCCAAGTGAGTAAGGAAGTAAGCTATGTTTAAAACGTTCCCGTGAGATAATTTCCAACCATAACGCGAGCGAGGCCGCGGGCAAAAGCTAGTGATGGATATTTGCCTTTACTTCCTAAATATTTTCCTATCAATTTCAGCTGCAAAAACAGGAAATTTATCGCAATCAGTCATGAATTTGGTTACCGAGATGAACTGCGATATTTGCTGTCGAAAAAAAAATGAAACGACATTCTCGAAGCTCAGGAATAGAAAGAATAAAATCATCGTTCATAGGGCAGATGTAGACGCATATAGGACAAGTGTTGACAACGAGGATCAAGTCTTGAAGAGAGTTAGAGCAGGTAATTGTCAGCTTAGTTCAGCCCCAACTCTGATGATGAGGATCCATGATTGTGGTTCGCCACTCTTATCGAAGCAGAACTGGCTAGAATGAGCGATTATTTCGACATGGTGTTGACTCGCCTCTGAGTGGACATAAATGTCTTTTTGACCAGCTTAAGCCGCTTCTTTTGACGACCCGAATGGCGCAGTGGTAGTGAGGCTGCCTTACGTTCATAGGGTTCCGGGTTCGAATCCCGGTAGGAGCAAGTGTTTGTTTGATGAGCATGGACATTAGTTTCCGAGTCATGGATGTTTATATGTATAATAAGTATGTATTTACAAACAAAAAGTATCTAAGTAGTATATCAACTATCTGGTGTCCACGACACAAGCCTCGTTGCTTAGTGTGGCACTAGATGGCGCTGTGTGTAATGTCCAGCGATATTTATTTATTTATTTATTCTGCGTTGATAAGTGGGGCGCTCAATCTGAATATTTCTTTTTCTCATTAACACAAAAATAGTAAAACTCTCAATAATTATTACATATTTCAGCAATAAAGAAAGGAGAAATTTCACCGTCTGTCATGGAAATGCTATTAAATAAAGATAATGCTGATATCATATTTTCCGATGAAATTGTTCGTGAACTACCACCTGGGACATCTAAGAAAGTAAAGAGATACAAAAGTTTAAAAACGACGTGTGAATGCGACACTTCGTCACTCAAACCCTCTAAAAGTGAACGTAACACGGAGGCTTCGTGCTGTCCGGACATAAGCAGAAAACCTAATGGTCAATATGCGCCTTATGAGCGCAAACGTAAATCTAAATTCGGCGGTTTGTTCGATGGTATGCCAACATATTCAATGCTGCCTGTTTTCACTGGTCGAACATGGTCCAAGCCCTATCATCCTGCCAATACACCAACTTATGATCCTACAAGTATAGCACCTTATCATCCAGCCAATACACCACCTTATGATCCTGCAAGTATACCACCTTATCATCCAGCTAATACACCAACTTATGATCCTGCAAGTATACCATCTTATCATCCAGCTAATACACCAACTTATAATCCTGCAAGTATACCACCTTATGATTCTATAAGTACAGCACCTATTGATCCTACAAATAAAGCGCCTTATAACCATACAAAGATGACTTGTGATACTCCTAAGATCGAACCATGTATATGTGGAAGTGAAAAATGTAAAAAAGATTCTGTAAAAACAAGTTTATCGCAGATGGAACTAACTGACCGCGAGGCAAAATTAATAGCTTGTGTTTGTGGGAGTAGCATATGTACGAAAGAGGCCAATAAGATACTTGATGCTTTTTTAAAGGCCAAAAAAGAAAAAGCAATAAAAGAGTCAGATGAACTAATTCGTAAAGAGAAAATCGAAAAAAAAAAGCGAATACGGAAGGACCAATCAAAAGCACGTGAAAAGATTAGGAAAATAAAAGAGGTGTGTAAAATAAAACGACAGCGACAAAAAATTAAATTGGACGCACGTGCTCAGAAACAGGTACAGGAGGAGAGCACATATGCGTCAGACGGGGCACTCGCAGCTGAGTCAGCTTTAGATGTTGGCAGAATAGGCGTGAGTTGTTTTTCCAAGCTTTTTAGAAGCTCTGCAGACCCGTGTTACCGTCCTGATGATGATCAAATCTATGAGTCAAGAAAACGGATTATATATAGAATACGTGCAATGAAATTAACAAAAACATTAGCTCTGATCAAATCTGGGGAGTATTTTAATAGGAGAAAGAGAAAACTTCCCCAATTTAGATGTGACGAGGTCTATATGCAGACGCTTAAGAAAAGACCTTGTTTATGGGTTTATTTTAAATGCCCTGAATTTTACCCCAGATGTATAAGTTTGTTAGCAGTTTGGAGACATTTGTGTCATATGAGTCTTTTTGTATTGGCTATTCTTTTATGGAGCCCGTGTTTAATTTGCATAGAACTTATCAAATTATTATGATATGCAGGCATTGCTTTTGTTTATAAACGTTACGTATCATATTGTATAATCATTTTTGTTGAAGAAAATGAAGTATTTTTTATTGTACATGGTGTTTTATTGTTAGATTAAAGTATAATGAGTTAAATAAGCAGAACTTTAATGAGAAATGGGAAACATTGTCTCGGTTTTCATCTTCATGCTTATTTGACTTGGTATTTAACATTTTAAACAACTTTATTTTGGGCTGGACTCACGGAGTAAATACAAAGAGGAGATGTTCTAATGAGATTTCCTTAGGAAACAACGCGTGACACTTTGCGGGGTGAGGGGGTGCTAGATCCCGCCCACTTCTCTATTTTCCATCTACCGGTCAATAGCAAAACTATTCGCTCGTTCTGTCGATTTTGTTTTGTAGTTACGTAACTATCTCACACTAGATGTCACCAAGTGCAGGATGCAAAAGGGTCGTACTCAGAATTTTCGTACCGGGGAGTAGTTTTATTTTAAATTAATTTTGCGAACCATCTTGATGCGTATTTTTTTAATTTAAATTGTGATTTTATTATGAAAAAAAAGGTTTCTGATGAATGACGAATGAAGATTATTAGATTTTCTCTTATACAACATTATTTTTTGTTTACACCAAACCCGAAAAGGGGTCATTGTACTCATCATTTTGAACAACTTTTTCTATGGGACCAACCTTGAAATCGCGAAAAAAAATCAGCTGTTCCCTACATTTATTTTCGCATAACTCGTCAAAATGTAGGGAACAGCTGATTTTTTTTTCGCGATTTCAAAGTTGGTCCCGTAGAAAAAGTTGTTCAAAAAGATGAGAACAATGACCCCTTTTCAGGTTTAGTGTAAATCAAGAATAATTTTGTATATTTAAATGACTTATTTTGTTAAAAAGACTTATCAAGATGGTTTACAAAGGTATGGTATGGTTTACAATAAATAAAATAATTGTAGATAGAATATTTAATTTATAGGAGATTGTATTTTTATGTCCAGCGTATTTAATGTTTTAAGTACTTTCCATTTATGAGACAGCCGCAGCCGCGGGACGTTCAGTAAAATAATTGATTTCTAATTACGGCCCTGTCTTTTTGTTGTTTAAAATGTTTGTTGTTCATAGTTGACGATAGATGGCGGCCTGTTTACAAAATGATATGAAAACTACAAAAATAACATTTTGGCCATTAAAGGAGCTTTAGGAATGAATGTTGAACAAATTTCAGCATTAATGTTATTAAAATATGTTAGTTCTGAGCTCTACATACCTAAATATTTTTATTTTCCATGACACCAAGTGTCGCCATCTAGTGTCGGGTAGAATTATGTTTGGAAACGCCGACGCTAGGAGATTTTTCTAGAACTATTTTAATAAATTACGCATAAAATTACTTACAAATGAAATGTGATGCCATCCATAGCATCAGAACGTCTATCCGAGTAATTTTTACAAGACAAAACACAACACTTCATTCTTTTTATCGTCTAGCGCGAACAATGCTGTAAAATGGGAACGTTCACAAAATTGTGCACAGGACGAACGCCAACAATACATTGACTAAGGCCACGCCCACATGATGACGTTAGGGCCTAGTTGAGAATCACAGTGCACAGTTGCTTAGGCCATCTCCTCTTTGTATTTACTCCGTGGCTGGACTGCACCGAAGCGGAGACGAGATGAGAGGAGAGATGTTTTGTAAACCACCAATAGAATTTCGTTATTAACATTTCTCTGCTATCGTTCATCTCCATTTCGGTAGAATCCAGCCCTTATACTTGTTTCTAGGCGATAGCTCCATTTTTAGGTACAAAGTCACACCGTGCACTTGTGTTTATTATAATATACAGGGTGTAAACGAAGCCGTCAACCAAGCATTCTGTACAACAAAGTTAGTAACTCTGCGTGAAAATTATTGCTGTTACACGAAAATCACCTTTTACGGTAAAACTCAAAGTAACGAACTTAAAACATTGTGCTGATGGATGCATCGAATAGAAAACGGGTCATGGAGGTATCTAAAGTTAAGATATAACTTAATAAAACTTGTAAAAACGTTGCATCTTTGACCACCGACATCTCCGTAACGAGAAGGTTCCCAGGTATGGCCCAGAACAAAAAAATGGTCGCAATGGCGGGGTGTACAAGTCCCTTTCGGCCTCGTTAAGGATCCATTTGCACCTTTTATAATATATGTCGGAGAAAGCGATAACTTTTAAACATCAAGTTGCTGATTTGACCATTGTAGTAGGGGTAAACGCCGTGACGTCAGATGTTGTTTTAATGGCGGCACGTGGACAGAGTCGTTTTGTAGAGTGGGGATTGTGCCGAGATCACTTTTGCTCGGAACTCCAACCAAGTCACTCCTTCAGAACGAAACTGTCGGTTTGCCCATTTTGTGGAGATTATTTGTTAGTGTTATTTAATGTAAATTTGTGTTAAATAATAAACTGTGATTTTTGTGTATCGAAACCGAAACTATTATTTTAACATTTCATCATGAACCCGGTACCACCGAACCCTAATGACAACGGCGCTATCGCTCAGCCATCGCTTACGCCGTCATATATTAGTTTACCGACTGGACTGCCTCGTGGCGTTGGTCTCGTGGTCACAAGCAATGCGACTGCTGAATGTGAGTGAGGTCCTGGGTTTGATTCCTAAGTCGGGCAAAGTGTTATTGGGTTTTTCCTTCAGAAATTTCTCAGTAGTAGCCACAGTCTAGATATCGTGACTTGCCCGTGTTACTGCCAATCTTACTGCCAGTAATAAAGTAAAGTAGTAACACATAAAGTAAAAGTAGTATGGGCAATGGAATAGCCCGTGTTACTATTAGTAGTAACACGGGCAAGTAACGCTAGATATGTTCCCGGCTGATGGCAATAGGCCAGCCCCCTATTACATGGAACTTAAACATAACTGGCGAAATGTGGGTGTACTATTTAGGTAGGTACACCTCTGCCCAACCCTTCGGGGATAACAGGCGTGATGTTATGTTATGTTTATATTAGTTCATTTTATCTGCAAGTATGCCTATCCATGTATGTAAATTTATGTTAACAAAACGGTATTTGTCTCAATTTATTTTTTTGTATCCTATGGCAATGCTTATTATGTCCTATTTGACCGAAAGTTTGACTGGTAGAGTCCGCCTATGTGCCACTCTTGATACATGATATTCTATATGATGTCCTTTTTTCAACAAAAGATTAAGAGATTACCATAAATGACTATGACACATAGACTGCCACTTTTGGCACATCTATTTTTAGACATTCGTCGTAATGTGCTAAGTTTAGGGGGAAAATACTTAATTTATTTAGTATTAGTATTTATCTTAATGTAGTCTGAAGAAATTTGTGTTGTGTTAAGTTGTGGATTGAAGCGTGGTCAAAATATCTCCTGACCTGCAGATTAGGAGTCATCATGCATCATCTACTAATACATTCGAAGTTTTTTGTCTAAGCTTATTATTTTGGTATGTACACGATAATTATCGTTTTATTTTTAATAATCATAGAATGCAGTCGCTTTTCCCGATATCAGTTACGTAGGATCATCGATATCAATTTTCTTTGTAATATATTTCGTTTATTCATCTTTTTATATTTTGAAATATATATTTTTAAAAGTGCCTACTAGACTAAGCAGATGTATTTTTCTTTCAGAATTACTATTATTATACCAATGATTGCAAGTGGAAAATAACAAGATACAACACTTATAACAGAATTCATGATTATCTTAACACCGACATAAAATTAAGCCTCTATTCCCCAGACGGGTAGGCAAAGGTGTACTGAAAAGTCATCCATATTTTGCCAATTTAATGCATATCCCGTGTCTTTTTACAAGACAAACTTCAAACTAAATCCATGAGTGGCAAGTGCAATACACTCAATGGACGTCCTATAAGAAAATTAAACTTTAAGGTCTAAGTTGCATAAAGTATTTTTTTGTGAAATTTCATTTATATTGAACACAAAAAAATGCCTAAGAGACGCAGACTATTTTCAACACGCGGCCAAGCAACATTATTCAGTAATGTCTATAAATCACATGAACAAGGGAAAATAATACCATTAGAAAGAAAATCTACAAGTGAATTGAGAAATGCCAAAAACCCCATGAAATCCAAGCTATCTCCTTCACAACGCAGGGATTTGAAATCCAAGTTAAACATTGATGACAACAATCCTATTCCGTTAAAATCGTGTCTTTCGTCGCAACGGCAAGGTGAGAAGATAAAGATGAAAGTAAAATTTTATATCAAAAAAGGCGACGATTCATTTCGTCATCAACCAACTCATACAAGTTCAGCACATGACGTTAATAAGAACATAAGAAAAAGAAAAGAATTTGTAACAACACACCAGAAAGGTCCAAAGTTAAAGAACAACGAAATAGGATTTTATAGAAGAGGTATGGCAGGTGACTCTGATATTACGCCAAAACAGCATTGCGAGAAAACAGAAACTAACAATCAAATTAACGAGTCATTCTTGAAGAAAACCATAGCAGGCAAGATTAAGAATATGATTGTAGAAAAGTCGAAACAGCTATCAGACACAAGTATTAGACATAGACACATACGAAAATCGATTAAAATAAGATCCTTTAATAGCTATTCGTCTATAAATTACGATAAGTTTAGTGAAAGGTTAAACAAGCGCGACATGAAATATCAGAATCTGAGTAATAATCATACAACTAAAAACATTTCAACTGCAAACAATTCACTAAACGGGCAATATAAACCAGCCCGGATAAAAAATGTAAGACACCCAAGATTATGTGACAAGTTAGAAGTAACCACACAAAATGGACAAATTCCAAATAAATACTCAAATCAATCTAAAAAAAATTACAGTAATACTATTAAGACACGTAACATTCAAAAATATCAACGAGAAAATCATGAAAACACAGAAACCAGTTTGTCGGCAGTAGTTTATCAAAATATTTGTATTACAGGCAAACAACTAAAGTTGTGGACAAGTCACAGTAAAACTAAAAATAGACCTGTTTTATCCATAGGAATCGGAAGAGAAAGTTCTAGTAATAATATTGAATACTTTTCCAACAAACAAAGCACTAAGACCATTAAAAGTACTTTGAGCAAAGTAAAGACGTCTAAAGTAAAAGAAAATAGGCAATTATCGGATAGTAAATTTAAAAAAGACCACAAATTTAAAAGTGAACAAGTATATCAAGCAGAAGTGTTTAATGAACTTTTTAAAGCGCATACAAATACAAGTTCCAAAAAATATTCATCTACTATAATTGGACAATCTTCAATAGATGAAATTCCCAATAAATCAGAAGTTAGACGTAAAGGTACTGTTTTAAGTTTAAGAAAATTTCGAAACAACAATGTAATATGTCCTGAAAGTGCTGCTTGTAAGAAAAAAATACAAAAGAAAGAATCAATAGAACCACAATTTTGGAATGATCTTTTAGAATCTTCTATAAGACAGAAACATGTAGAAGATTTATCCTTTAAAAAAACTCGTCAAAAAGTGATCCCAATAGTAATGAAAGAAATGATGGATCAATTTTCTTCTGTAGCAAAAACAGAAACAAAAAGAAATAACATGGCGAAACAAGGAGAGAATATTAGGGGCCAAATATGCACATCTTTCAACGAGAAACTACACTCTACTAGGCCAATGACAAGATTAAATAATGATGGCAAAACTGAGGGCGGCCTTCGAAAGTCACAGAATTTGATCACAGAAAAACAACTATCGAAAGATAAAGAACAGAAGAAAGGTGCTTATCTGAAAGAAGTAAACAACGCCAAACGTAGTTTAACAAAACTATGGTCAAACGTACTAAACGAAGTATCATTTTCTTTTAAAATAAAAAATAATTCACATCTTGAGAAACATGCGTACAAACCAAAGGTAAAAGAATTTAGAAAAAATATGTCTCAAACTTCTAAACAAATTAACAGTCTCGATAAAAATTGTACTTTGAAACATGAAATCATAAAGGTATCACAAAGAAGACCATTACACAAAGACAACTCAACAGATAAAGTAGGTAAATCTGCGACTTATTATAAAAGCAATTGTAACAGCCATGAAAGGGCTCATATGATTGACGAACAACCGTCAAAAAAAATCATTGATTATGCGCTATTCAAGGAAAAAACTAAAAATAAAACAGCTGATAACAGCCAACCAAATCAGTCTTTGACGAAAAAGCTGTCAGATGGACTTTGTAAAACTGCAAATAAAAGTAAAACTGAAGAAAACGAAACAATCACTCATACAATTTTTCAACAGCAGTCAAACACACATCAAGAACGATTTAAGTGCACAAAAATAGAGCAACAGAACGCAACGACGTCAGGTGAGCTATTAAACGTTGCAAAGAAAAGAAGGCTACCAAAACACCTTAGTGGTGCCCATAAGAAAAGTAATTACCAATCAAGCGATCACACAATTAACAACCATGAGTCAAACTTTTTAGTTAATAAGAAACTGTCTAAGGAGAAAAATAACAAACAAGAAAACATTAAATCATCAAATGACCGGAAAAATAAGCTATCACATAAACTTAGCAAAGCTGCAAAGAAACCAGAAAAGAATATTGATAGCCAAAGCATTACACACGAAATAGACAAACTATTGTCAAACCTATTAATGAATCAAACATCACGTAGTGGACTTTCAGAATTGCCGAATACGATTTTAAAACATCATAAAATTTCAGCATATTCAAATAAAGCTAGAAAAGATTGTCCTATCAAAAATGATGAAGTTCTTTCGATCAATCGAAATGATCCCAACAAATCAAGATCCCAACATTTTTTTTTTAGAAAATTGTGGACAAAGTGTAAAGAAAAATTCAAATGCACACAGGATCAACAAATTTCTAAAGGTACTTCGCTGAACCCCAAACATTTAAAGGGTCCTGTACCAGGACCAAATATATCGAATCCAAATAAGACTAAGAACAAACATAGTCGTGATACTTTACGTGAAAACAAAATTATAAAACTGAATGATAAAACGAAACCAAAAAAGAAGCGATCCATAACCGAAAAAAAGGATTCAGAAATGAAATATGTGTCGTCGAAGAACAATCAATCAGAAGAAACAAAACATATTTTACAAGATCAAAGTAATATAATTGCAGACAGACTTCATGAAAAATACGTATATTTTTTAAGTGAAAGTCATCTAAATAAAATAAAACAACAGATTATCTACGAATGTAAAAAATCGCTTTTGAATGAAGAAATCGAATGTAACTTTCCAAGCAACCAAAACATAAATAATAATCAACATACCAAATTTGTTGGGGCCCCAAAAACCTCTAAAAATTCCTATTGCGATGTGCAATCTTTTAAAATTCAACCACAAAATATGAATGTATATCGATCATCAATAAAAACATATGAAAGATACACCGAACCGCAGTTAAATACTGTAGAAAAAGAAGATTCCAATAGAAAATCTACAGAATTTATTTTGGCGTGTGGTCATGAGCATAGTTTAAATTCTCCTAGATTAATTAGCAAACAAGCATCAGAAATCATTAGTCAAACCCAATACTCCAATTCTGATCCTTTTTTAGATCAAAATAAAGTAAGAAAATTATCAAGTAACCAGTATTTTAATAAAATAAATCATTCCATTGATACTAAATGTAATAAAGCGCAATTGGAATCTTTAAAAAGTAATATTCGTCTTAATTGTGAGAAAACATGTTCAGAAAGCGAATCTATGTTTAATAAACGTACTGAAAGAAGAAATGTTCATAACCATCAAACTGATTATTTGTGTTTTAATGTTCACGGAATTGAACATAAGTTTTCTGGGAAACAAAAAACTAAATCACCTGTTTATCGACCTTTTGTAGAAAGTAGACAAAAAACCGGTGTGAAGAAAGAGGTTTTTGAATGTGGATGTGTTATCAACCAACGAGCTATAGATACTAGTAATTCACGTCTGAACGAGAATAAGCAAAACGTCTGGTATGGAAGTAAAAAGCAACTTCCCAAATATACTGTGAACCAACGAGATAAAAGCACAAATGTAAGTAGAAACAAACAAAACCTTACGGGCATACGGGAACAACCGACTGAACATAAACGTGTAGGTAACTCGCATCCAAATAACACTTTCAAAAAAAGTTTCTTTGGATACAAAAACAAACTTAAAAAACAAAAATGTTTCTATAATACACTACTTAAGGAATGTACATGTTACTTTAAACATTGCGACGAAAAATCTGTTATTGAAAAGCAGCTACGAGAAAATAAGCTTACCCAAAAACAGCCTTATTTATACCTTTACAAAATGTTCCCGCGAGCCTACCCTCACCTTTTGCATTTCATCGCTTTTGCCAAACACAGTTATCGTTTTGGTATGACGTCTTTGGCTATGCTAACTTGGATTCCATGGATTTTTGTAGGAATAATAGCTTTGTTAATATTGAAATACTTTATTTTGTCGTGATAGAATTGATTGTATTTATAAAGATACGTTTTTTTTTGTATCTGTTACATCATGTAAATCATGAAGACCTAATGACACGGCTTCGGACTCATAAGGCCGAACGAATAGTGTTTCGTGTTTAATGTTACCTACGTTATTATTACTTTGTTGTATAGTTGTGACGATTGATGTATTTTTTATTTGATTTCATGGGGTAAGTCGAGCTTATTTGCCTGCTTGAACTTCACGCCACTGCACTGCGTCAGACACGCAGTGCGTACAATTTGTATGAATGCCTTGGTTGATTGTTATTTGTCCATTCATCCATTGGCTGTTAATAAGTCACTTTCAGCTTTATTTTTGCAAAATATATTTACTTTCGCAATATCTGCACTTATAGGGATACAAGATTCAGTAATGTTGTCGTCGTCTTCCTCAATGTAAATACCATGAACAAATTTGGTTTATGCATTTGGTATACTTTGATTTCAGTTCTGTTTTTGTCAGTGCGTAAAACATTGAGGTTTGATTACGTGCAAAAATCGGCCATATTCTATCCGTCAGCTGTTTTATCGTATTCACATGGTGGTCACCCGAATTTTCTATCCGTCTCAGTCAACCTGCCCCGTCAAAAATTATCGACAGATCCATTCCACATGAGAACCCAAGTAGAGTCGGTGCTAGAGTCGACCACGTAACCGCTTTACCACCTTGAGGGTTACAGGGAGTTTATGCAAAAGTGATAGAGCAATTACAAGGTCGACTATACTTTTTAGAATCAATTCATCAGTAAATTGAACTACTGTTTGTTTCTGTACCGAAGGTTGTCAAAACATTAAAAAAACTTATGTTAACAAACATTGTTAATGTAGGAAATTGTTATGAAGTTTCAAAATAAAACTCATTATGTTAATTATTTTGCGTTTTATTTACAAAAACCCCGTCTCAAGTTCAGATTTTGGAGCAATGTCGACGAGTCGTGAACTTGGCTTTCACTACACATCGTTGACTGTCAGACCTATTAATTAATGGACGCTACTTAAGGGTCAGTTCAGACGGAACGGAAAAATCCTCGCGCATGCTCAAGCTTCCACTGGTCGTAGTTCATACCTCGAGCAGAAATGCGCTTCGAGACAAAGAGAAAGCTCGAGACTGAGAGGATTGGCGCGTCAACGCGAGCCTAAGAAGATAACAAGAAGAAGCATTTAATCAATGCGATACTTGCTAAACACGATATTACAAGATTTTGTTGCGACTAATAGTGTGTTCTCGAAATTTATTTAGTAGTACACACATCAAAAGTATCTAGATACTTTTGTGTGTGAGGAGAAAAGTTATTGCAAAAATATATGTTGATCCCTAGGGATCAACATATATTTTTGCAATAACTTTTCTCCTGATTGATATTAATTAAAATTTTCTTTAAGGATTCATCAAATAAAGTGTTTTCGTTTGTCACAGTAACGATAAAACAAGTCACCTTTGCATTAATAAAGAAATTTGCCATTTTCCTAATAAAGGGATTTTTGACATTTGAACCACTAACATTAAAGTTCGAAAAAAAGACTGAAATAACAGTTTTCTTTAAAATTTTATTGGGTAACTTAAACAATTAATAATCCGTGTTTCTACCGCGAACACTAACAACACAAGAACATCGGTTTGGCATACTCAAAATGAGTTCATCCAAATCACGCTGTGGAATGGCCGCCCATGTTCGTTGCAACAACAAAAAAAGGTCTTCTTGCGACTGGATACCCTCCATATTCGGCAGAGCTCTTCTCTGTAGCATATCCCATGCATGCTCAATCGGGTTCAAGTCTGGCGACTGAGCAGGCCAGGGCAGGACATTGATGTTAGCTGCGGCGAGAGTCTGTCTTACAACTCTTGCGGTGTGCGGTCGTGCATTATCATGCATTAACTGAAATAAGGGACCGATTTGCACTTGTAGAGGAACGACGACGTCTGATACAATCGTCTCAGCATAAATTTGAGCGTTGAGGTTGCCTCTGATCCAAATCAACTCAGTTCTTCCGCCGATCCAAATACCCGCCCATACCATGATGGTTCCACCACTATAAGGATGGACTTCCTGGCAGGATTTTAATCGCTGTTGGCGTCCAGGGGTTCTCCAGTGTCGTATACGTCTTGTATCCGGTCTCATACCAAAACGAGACTCATCAGAAAAGCACACGAAACGCCATTGTTCTTCTGCCCAATTTCTGTGTTCAAGAGCCCATTGATATCGAATCCTACGATTGTGCATTGCTATAGGTGGTACCCGTAGCGGTCTTCGGGAATGAAGGTTCACTTCATGCAAGCGGTTTCTGACTGTTTGGTCGCTAATTAAGTTCCCTGAAGAGTGATGAAGCCTCACGGCTAACATCATGGCGGTTATTGTTGGAGCTCTTCGAGTTAAGATTTGAATGTATCGGTCTTGTCTCCGTGTGGTGCAGCGATACCGTTCTCCATGGCGCTCAGCCACGGTACCAGTGCTTCGGTAACGTGTCCAAAGTCGACTGATAACACTCTGACTTGTATTCAGAGCTAAAGCCACAGTACGTTGCCGGGAACCAGCTTCTATCATTCCCACGGCTCTGAGCATTTCTTCCCTGCTTAAATGACGTCGCCGCTCCATAATAACGTTGGTTTTAATCAGTAGTAGGGAAACAGTAGCACTAATAATGTCTTCAATGCGTTGTATGTTTTTATAGGGAAAATATTGACAGCTTATTTTCATCTTTTACTCGAATTTGATTGAGAGTTCCTGATTCAAATTATGAAATGCACCAAAAAGGATCCATATAAATTTATAAAATCATAAATTTATTACAAAGCCACATCTCAATCTCAAGAAATCCGCATAAAAATGCTTGATCCCTAGACACTTTTGATGTGTGTATATTGAATCCGTAAAATATTGCAATTAATGAGTATTCCTTATGAATATGGCGATTCACACACGTTACCAGTGACCCAGGTGTATCCTACGCAGATCCTACATACCTATATCTAGGATCTGCGCGTACGCTACAAGTCTACTGATACCCACCGAGCCGTTCGCCCATTTGTCACGTCTCTATCGAACTTATTCGAAGTGTGGCATGATCCCAAATAAATAAGCTCCTCACAACACAACCAAATTAACGACGAAGACGTCGCATGACGCACCGAGAGATGCACACTATTAGATCACGTTATCAATAAGGTTGTCAACAATCACCAACCTCCATGATTAAGTCAGCGGTGTGGCCAGGGGTAAAAAAAACGCGCGTGACGAGTGACACTTAAGTACTCTACTCTACTATTTGAGTGACACCTTTGTTTGACACAATTATTTTAGACATTCGTTCTAATGTGCTAAGTATTTTTAGGGAAAAATAACAATGTTACTATAATATGTATCTTAACGTTGTTTGGAGAAATTAGTTTTGTGTAAGCTAGCTGTGGAGTGCGCGGTCAAATCCCCAGTTTTTGGGGTCATCATGCATCTTCTTCTAATTCAAATATAGCTTAATTTATTGGTATGTAGGTACTTCACATTATCTTATAGCAAAGAGATTTAAAAGACTCCCACTGAACTGCGGGCATTGGGAATATTTTCATACAAAATTTTGATCCCGAATATTTTC
Source organism: Standfussiana lucernea (assembly GCA_964057025.1). NCBI lineage: Eukaryota > Metazoa > Arthropoda > Insecta > Lepidoptera > Noctuidae > Standfussiana > Standfussiana lucernea. The sequence continues at coordinate 5,044,969 of OZ059789.1, forward strand.
GATTTGAATACACGAATGGTACCTCACAAGCGGGTGCATGACATTAGACAGAACGATTTGCTACTAGGTAGTAACAAGTATTGGATTACGATTTTCTCTGTCTTGTCCCGTCTATCGCTCGTAAATATTTGAATGTCTTTGTCATAATGTAACTTATCGTCTCTATTTTATTCTTTGGAGGGGAGAGGCAGCGGTTTGCTTATAGAACCCTCACATTTGTCTAGTTAGATAAGAAGCCATGTTACAGCTAAAGAGCGAGCCTGTTGCCATCAACTGGGCACAAATCAAAACTCCGGGCTAAAACTGAGAAACTTCATGTTATTGTATTCAAATATCGTAATACAAATGCACTAAACGTACTGATATACCAAATTTTTTTTTCAGTTCTACCATATTAATGATTTACCAATGATTACCTATATAGATGTGAAGAATAATTACATATTCCACGTAATATAGAATTTATGATAACCTCAGCCAATTTATTGTAAAGCAAATCGGAACAAAATCCAGAGGTGATACAAGTAATGGACATCATATAAGAAAAAAAACAACATTTAGAAGTCTGAAATAAAATTTTGTGTTACCCCACTTATATGAAACACGAAAATGCCTCGAAACCGCAGACTATTTCGTGGCCCAACAACACGATGTAGCACTTATAAATCACATGCACAAGAGAAGACAATACCCTTACAAAGAAAATCTGCAAGTCTCGTAAGCATCAAAAGCTCTATAGGATCAAAGCTACATTTGACAAAGTCTTTCAATGAGGGCTACAAAGCTATTCCGTTAAAATCTTGTCTCTCATCAGAAAAACACAGTGAAAAGATAAAGATGAAAGTAAATTTTTATCTCAAAACGAGTGATGCTCCATTTCGTCACGATATAAATAAGAACATAAGGAAAAGGAAAGAATTTGTAACAACACACCAGCAAGGTGTAATTTTGAAAACCAATAAAATAGGACCTCATGGAAAAGGCATGGCAGGTGACAATACATACAGTGGAACACATGTTAACATGAAGCCAAAAGAACATGAGAAATTTGAACCAGTAGTTCGATTTTGCACAACATTCTTGAAGAAATCCTTTGCAAATCAGATAAAAAATATAATTATCGAAAAATCTAAGCAGCGTTCAGATACTAGTTTAAGATGTAGACGAAAGCCAATTAAATTAAGAGAATACAGTAGTTATTCAACCATTATAAACGGTAAACTTAGGCTAAATTTAAATAAGAATGACGACAAAAACCAGACCGTTGGCGTTGGTGAAAATAAAATAGACAATACACTGAGAGAGACATATAAAATCACTCCGACAAAACATTTAAGTCGACTGAAAATATGGGACAAATTAGACATGACCAAAGAAAATATACATACTCCAAACAAAATACCAAAGTCAACTTTCATTAAAAATGAAAAATCTAATAACATGCATACACTCAAACATGTAGACGAAGGTAAATCGCATGACAATCCAGATTTTCAACGGGATAACAATGAAAAGCCGAAAAGAACCTTATCTGCAATAGTTTATCAAGATATTTGTGTTACTGGTAAGAAACTTAAGTTATGGAAAAATCGCAGTGACAATAAAAAGAGACGTGTATTATCTATAAGAATCGGAAAAGAAAATCCTAACAATAATATTAAATTCTATTCCGATAACACAACTACGAATTCCAATAAATTTTATTTTGATCAACAAAACTCCCAGATCACCAACAGTACATTTAATACGTCTTTTTTTCATATGGCCCAGGATGTTAAAGAACGATACAGGAATAAACTAAAATTCAGGGCAAGCAAAGAAAATAATAAAAATATTAAGAGCGGGAAAGAGCATGAATCTCAGAGTACCCTTCAAGCCAATAGAAAACTTTTAAAAGCTGTAGTAGATGATTCTTCAGAACAACGTAGGTCTAGGAAAATCGGGCGAAGTACGAATGATGAGATCCCAATTAAACGCGGTAATTACATTAATTCCGATAGTACACGTAAGAACGTGATTGGAATTCCGAAGTGTACGTTAACTAATAACATTCAACCCAACGAAAGGGGTAAAAATATTGATTCAGGTACAAAACATATCTATTGTAATAAAAATGCGGTAATTTTGTGTAATGAAGCTTCTAAAGACAAGCTACAAGCCCAAGAAATATTTAATAAACAATTATTGAATGACTTTTCATCATCTTTGAATAGAACACCAATTGGAGACTCATCAAAAACAAATTATATTAAGGTTTTTTACAATAAACTACGAAATGTTAACTCCCTAGTGAACAGAAAACATTCTTTGTCATATAAACAGCAGTCAAAATTGAATGCCGACTGCAATTTGTCTGAAAAACTTTCTGCTGCTTCAATCAAGTTTAATGTAAAATGTCCGATTAATAACATTGACGAACATCAGTATGAATACTCGTTAAAAACCAAACAACAAGGTAAAGCAAAGTCTCAAATTCCACAACGTCCTTTTTATAAATTATTACAAACAATCAAATCCAGAGCCACTAAAAAATACAGAGAGAGACCAAAAAAATGTCCGATAAGCACATCTAGACGAGAAGATAAACACAGCGTGGAGAAGTGTATTTGCAATAAACATCAAACGATACCTAGTTCAAAACATGGACGATATCTCAATGAACATGATAGTAAAACTTGTATGTCGCCAAGTAATGAGAACCTTTATAAACAATGTTATAAAAGTAACAATACCCCATCTATAATCAGTGAATGCGCTTCGCAACAGGGCAATAAATATCCTATGAAACAACACAGAATGAATACACCTTCCACATCTGAATATCATATGAAACGACGGTCTGAATATTTAGAATGTATCCGTAAACAACTTTGTGACTGTCAAGTTTATTTGCTTCACCAATTTCAGCGCTTTCGTCATGTCAATGTGAATTCAGCCGTTACCAGTAAATGTGAAAATACTCGGTCTCAATGTCAAAGTAAAACAGCATCTACATTTTACGACTTTGTTTTGGGTCATCACAATGAATGTCCTATGTACCAACACAATGAATGTCCTATGAAACGACACAATAAATGTCCTGTGAAACAACACATTGAATGTCCTGTGAAACAACATATTAAGTCTCCTGCAAAACAGCACATCGAATGTCCTGCAAAAAAAGACATTGAATGTTCTGCGAAACAACACATCAAGTATCCTACGGAACAACATAGAAAAATCATCATAGAGAAATCATCATCTACATTAAATAAATATTCTTTGAAACAACGTAATGAATATCCTAGGACACAACGTTATGAATATCCCATGAAACAAAAAAATGAACATCTTATGAAGCAGCACAATAAATATCTTACGAAACAACACAGGGAAAACACACCTTCTACATGTGATTATTGTATGAAACAACACAGGGGTAACACACCTTCTACATGTGATTATTGTATGAAACAACACAGGGGTAACACACCTTCTACATGTGATTATTGTATGAAACAACATAGGGGTAACACACCTTCTACATGTGATTATTGTATGAAACAACACAGGGGTAACACTCCTTCTACATGTGATTATTGTATGAAACAACACAGGGAAAACACACCTTCTACATGTGATTATTGTATGAAACAACACAGGGGTAACACACCTTCTACATGTGGTTATAGTATGAAACAACACAGGGTTAACACACCTACATGTGATTATTGTATGAAACAACACAGGGGTAACACACCTTCCACATGTAATTCTTGTATGAAACAACACAGGGGTAACACACCTTCTACATGTGATTATTGTATGAAACAACACAGGGGTAACACACCTTCTACATGTGATTATTGTATGAAACAACATAGGGGTAACACACCTTCTACATGTGATTATTGTATGAAACAACACAGGGGTAACACTCCTTCTACATGTGATTATTGTATGAAACAACACAGGGGTAACACACCTTCTACATGTGATTATTGTATGAAACAACACAGGGGTAACACACCTTCTACATGTGATTATTGTATGCAACAACACAGACGTAACACACCTTCTACTTGTGATTATTGTATGAAACAACACAGGGGTAACATAACTTCTACATGTGATTATTGTATGAAACAACACAGGGGTAACATAACTTCTACATATAATTATTGTATGAAACAACACAGGGGTAACACACCTTCTACATTTGATTATTGTATGAAACAACACAGGGATAACACATCTACACGTGATTATTGTATGAAACAAAACAGGGGTAACACACCTTCTACATGTGAATATCCTTCAAAACAACTTTCTAACTATTTTGAATGTTTTGTGAAAAAACTTTGTGACTGGCACGATAATTTGTTACTTAAAATTCAACGTTTTTGTGATTACAAAAAGAATTTAGGAATTTGCATTAAATGTGTAAAAATTCGATCAGCACGTAAATTTACTTGTAAGCACAGTAATGAATATCAACAAGTAAATCTTAATGCAAATAATAACATGAGAACACGATCTAATTATGAATTCGGACGTAAGGGGCTAAATAAAAGAACTCTGTCAGAATGTGCATTCTCTCCAAAACGACGGTATTCAAATTTTATTAGACGACGTAGGACACGTCATGATTGTTGTCGTAGACAACGCTCATTTGGTTTTCAGAGAAAAAGAAAAAGTGCTAGTAAATGTAAAATTCACACAAGAACAGGCAAAAGCAAGGGAAAAAACTCTAGGAAAAAAGTGCATTATAAAAGCAAAGGTTGGCAATGGGAGATCTATAGGATAATTAAACGTCATTCAAAACTTATTGAAGACGATTGTAATTTACTCGTTCGTACTCTAAAGATGAAGCCGACTTTCTCTTTATACAAAACTTACGCAAGTGCCTTCCCTTTACTTTTTATCTTGTCTAGATTGGGTTAAAAATGCTTCGCGAATAGTATATTTTTATTTAACTGTTGTAACCTGGCTGGCGGGTATTCTACTGCTGCGTAATTTGAGAATGTTTTTTTTTTGCTGTTATTTAATATTAAATACCTATGAACTAATTAATTGAGTTTTTTTTTAAGATTAATAGAAACCATAGATTTATAGACTAATTCCTTTATTTATTTTTCTAACTTATTTTTTACATTTTATATTAATATTCTTATATAAAATCAGTATTAAAAACTTTTATTAAGCCCACCGGTATCGGAAACAGAGAGAGGAACCTCCTAACAATGCGAGCCGTGTCCAGGAATACCGCTTTCTGAATCAAGCACTTGATCCAGCTGCCTAACGAGAACCTCCTCAGGTATTGGCCGAGGCTCTTGGCAATTAAGCCATTGGCTGAAACGACTATCGGCACAATGATCGCTGAGTTCACATTCCACATGTCGACAACCTCGCGAGCCAAGTCAAGATTAATAGTATTTTTAATAGTCTTTGTGAACGTCACGGTCACGGCGGCCAGTCTCAGCAAAGATTAGCCGTCGGTGCGGGACACGTACACAAGTTTATGCGCAGACATAAACGCAGATGCTGTCTTTGTCCTCACTCTAATAGTTCAATGGGCAACCCGACACGACCGGAGAGAGATCAGGCGCAGGACCACATTTAACGTGCTTTCCAAGGCACGGCGGTATCATACCGCCGACTTCCAAACTTCTGTCTGTTACTGTGAAATTCCTAATGGAAAAAGCAATAACATTTTGCCCGACCTAGGAATCGAACTCAAAAAACTTGTTGATCTCACCACATAGCACCACCCCGGTCGTTCGAGAACGAGGCATATAACCTACTGCCCAACTGCTCTTGAGGCACAGGCCACTTACGAGTATATACCTAGTCTATTGATAAGACCTATTTAGATACACTTATTTGTTGGACTGCTACCATCAGGGTTACCATGATCTCTTAGTGCAGGAATGTTTTAGGACTATTCCGAAAGTGGGAAAGTGACAGCGCTATACAGCTGTCTAGCGCCATCTTTTACCCACTCTCGGAATAGTACTAAAACATTCCTGCACTAATAGATCATGGTAACCCAGTACAGCAGATATCGGGACTGATGCCACGAGACTGAAACGCAATGTAACTTCGCTCATTCGGAACAATGATCGAATTCGATTGATTAAAATCGTTTTTGCGTGACATAGATAGAAAAAAAAAGATTAAAAAATAAATTTAATTTAAACTTTAATCTTGATAAGTATTACAAACACTAAACAGAACACGTTACACAACACAAAAAACCACGACACAGTTCCATACACAAAATACAAGGCGTCCAAAACAAGACAGCAAAACAAAACAAGAACATTTGTAAAAACTGAATGCAATTCGCCCTCAAACTCAAGAATCGAGGGTAAAAGTCTGGACATATGTGGTACACCCACAAACATGGTGTTTTCCTCAAAGTCACTAATAATATATCGCGGCATCCTGTTAAAGCTCTTGTAGCTTTAAGTCGAATTCGTTTCCGTCTTCTTTTGCTCTGGGCTTCAATTTTTTGTCTCTCCTTTTGAGTTCTACCTTTGGCAGCAAATGATTTATAAAAGGTCGTCTCTTGTGCCTCGTCCAAAATCGTGGACATAGTTTCTGAGCCTTTGACTGACTTGCTCATGTAAAACTTTTGGGCTCTCCACTTGAATGCCGCCCATCTCTGCACTCGTTGCAATGTATGCTGTGGATCTTTCATCCATCGTCGAGTATGCCTGCAACTTCTTCTTGGCTGTGTAATTGTCTTAAACAGTACCATAAGAAGACATGCAGTAATAGCCTTTCCCAAATTAAAGATACCTAAAATGAAGTCGGCAAAACAACTAGTTTCAGTAGTTACATCCATGTTTTGTAATTCTTGTATTTCTTTTTCTTGTTCCATCTCTCGTTTAGCACTTATCCTATTTTCCAACTTTTGTTTCCTAGCAAGTTTTTTTTCTTCCACTTTTTTTTGTTTTTGCTTTTCTTTCTCCAACTCTTTTGCACATCCACATAAACTGGATTTTGATTTGTTAGGTTGGGCATATGGTTTGCTAGTTTTAGTAGTACTTGTTTTATTATGATGACTTATTTTCAGCGGCAACTTCAATCCGCTCCTTCTATGATAGTTTGTATGATTCACTGTATACTTTCGTTGTTGATTTAAACCTGCCAACGAACAACCCGTTTTCTTAGTGACTTCTGATCCTTCCCAGATTTCCGAAGTTCTTTTGAGTCGATCACGAATAAATGAAAACATTGATTTTATTTTTCTTATTTCGTTTGTATCAAAGGCATTCCTTGTCATTCTATGATGAGAACTTTTACTATTTATTTTACCGAATAATTTTGACATCCAATAATACAAGAGATCAATTTCACCTTCATCGTCAATATCTACGCATGTTGGTTCGGAACATTCTGTAATGTCTTCATGTTTTTGCACACACTTACATCTGAAAATGCTTCCATTTTCACACGCTACTGAACACGCTCCACCAGGGCAAGCTTCGTTAGCCTCAGCTTCTTTTTCAATAATAATCTTATTGATCTCATCAGAATTTAAAATACACATTTTTTTGGCATCCAATTTTACCTCAAACTGAGGTTCAGTCATTTTTGGCAAATCTACACACAACTTCGAGCATTCATTATATCTTTTATTAATAACCTTACTGCCACAAGTTCTATCGGTGCATTCTCCTTCAACATTTTTTATATGTTGACATTTACAATTAAAATTGGTTTTCTTGTCTTTAAACATTTTTTGACAAATCTTTCCTTCACATTCATCCCGACCCACGTTACGTGAAGGACAAACACAAGTTGGTGTTCTTACATGACTTAAGTTTGTTAATTTATGTTTTATTTCATCTGGGTTTAAAACACACCTATTGACAGCATCAACTTCAATTTGTAATAGTTCTCCTGTTTGATCACCAGCATTTTTTGGGGCCATATTAACACGTTCACATATTCCTCTTTTCTTTGCTGTTTTCTTGTTTTTTATTTTAGAAGTATTTTTTATTCTGATTATTAGATCTCCTGTTCCATCACAAGCGTTTTCTGGGATTGCAATAAAACGTTCACATATTTCTGTTTTCTTGTGTTTTTTTTTACAAGTTTCTCTTTTTCGATTATCTTTTTTATCCAGTTTTGTGATCTTAAAATCCCTTTTGCAAGCTTCAGGATCACATGATACATGTTTTTTTTTCGATGATTTTTTTGAAGTACTGCATATGCATTTTATTAGACTCATAACTTTATTCAAGTCTATCAGACTTTTACGTTCATATGCTTGAGCACAAATTCCCTTAGCGCAAATATTTTTGTGCTTGAAGTTACTTTCTCTACATTCTTTTGGAAGGGAAACACACTGTACTTTAGGGATTCCCTTTGGACATTTGGTACATTTTTTTGTTTTGATTAGTGGTTCTCCTGTACAACTATCTTTTTTATCAACTTTTATGACCTTAATATCCCTTTTGCAAGTTTCAGGATCACACACTGGTTCATGAACAGTCGGTTTTTTTTTCGATAACATTTTTTTTGAATTATTACACATGCATTTCATCAGACTCCTTAGTTTTTTCACATCTATCAGACTTTTACTTTCATATGCTTCAGTACAAACTCCCTTAGCGCAAATATTCTTGTGATTGGCGTTACTTTCTCCATATTCCTTTTGAAGGGAAACACACGGTACTTTAGGGATTTCCTTTGGACATTTGGTACATTTTTTTGTTTTGATTAATGTTTCTCCTGTTCGCTTATTTTTGTTATCCAGTTTTGAGGCCTTAAATTCCCTTTTGCAAGTTTCAGGATCACACACTGGTTCATGAACTGTCGGTTTTTGTTTCGATAACATTTTTTTTGAATTATTACACATGCATTTCATTAGACTCTTTAGTTTTTTCACATCTATCAAACTTTTACTTTCATATGCTTCAACACAAACCCCCTTAGCGCAAATATTCTTGTGACTGGCGTTACTTTCTCCATATTCCTTTTGAAGGGAAACACATGGTACTTTAGGGATTTCCTTTGGACATTTGGTACATTTTTTTGTTTTGATTAATGGTTCTCCTGTTCGCTTATCTTTTTTATCCAGTTTTGAAACCTTAAATTCCCTTTTGCAAGTTTCAGGATCACACACTGGTTCATGAACTGTCGGTTTTTGTTTCGATAACATTTTTTTTGAATTATTACACATGCATTTCATTAGACTCTTTAGTTTTTTCACATCTATCAGACTTTTACTTTCATATGCTTCAGCACAAACCCCATTAGCGCAAATATTCTTGTGCTTGAAGTTACTTTCTCTACATTCTTTTGGAAGGGAAACACACGGTACTTTAGGGATTTCCTTTGGACATTTGGTACATTTTTTTGTTTTGATTAGTGGTTCTCCTGTACAACTATCTTTTTTATCAACTTTTATGACCTTAAATTCCCTTTTGCTAGTTTCAGGATCACACACTGGTTCATGAACTGTCGGCTTTTTTTTGGATAATTTTTTTTTTGAATTATTGCACATGCATTTCATTAGACTCTTTAGTTTTTTCACATCTATCAGACTTTTACTTTCATATGCCTCAGTACAAACTCCCTTAGCGCAAATATTCTTGTGATTGACTTTACTTTCTCCAAATTTTGAAGATTCTTTCAATTTAGTTTCATTTGGACCTTCGCAATTTAATGTACATGTTTGTTTGTAAGATTTGATGTTAATTGGATCAGGTACTTCACAGTTTTTATTTACTTTTCGAGACCATAAAGTAACAGTTCTACTTCGACGCCTTCGTTTTCCTATTCCTATATTTCTTTTTTGTCCTAGGCAAGGGCATGTGGAATTTGACTGAGTGTTAGCATTGTTAGTTCTAAAAACACTGGTCTTTTTATTCTTTTTTTGATGAAGTACATCAGTTTGTGCTACTGTGTCACTATGAATGATTTTTCCTATAGTACATGAACACTTCGGAACGTCAACATTTGTATTCTTGGTTTTGCTGCAGGGCGATTGCTCGGCTGATTTAATATTTTTCATGGCATTGTTGTGCCGAGTTTCATTTTTACAATATGAGTCGCATATTAATTCGGCTTGGATTTTTCTATCTTTTATTTTTCTTTCAAATAACTCTCTTTGTTTAGGAGTATTAGAATCCCCTTTCATATTAACTAAACACTTAGGTTCTTCTCTTTTATCATTTATTCTGCCTTCAGGATGGGTGAGATATTGTTTATCTAAAGTATTAGTAAACTGTTTTGCTGGACATGCGGCATTGTGAGTAAGTAAATACTCTTGTATATTTTTTACTCCCTTTTCGCCAATGATTCGTTGTAAATTGGGATCGTGGATGCAGTATTCTAAAGCTTGTTTTTCTTTGCCCTGTCCCATGTTTTACGATTAACTAAAATTTATCGTCTCACCCAAGGCAGTACTATGCAATGTTTACTTATTTATTTACGTATTCATTTTTTTACGCTAAATTTTGATCATCTTAAACAATTATTTTTGGCTTATCCTATTTAGTCATGTCAAATAACACTGATAAAAATTATTTGATTGATCGATGTCAAAGGGTGTTTTTTTTTCATGGGAATGTTGAGGTTTCAATGCTCTGTGGTTTAAACTATAGAGATGGGTTAAGCATAGTAAAGAGAATCTGTGGTTAAAGCAGGCAGGGATCCACTCCGGACTAAGTAACCTGGTTGTGGACATCCAGCTGTATCTGGTTATATTGGAAGCCAACCCCCACATAGTTGGGAAAAGGGTAAGCAGAAGATGATGATGAGTTGTTCTTTCAAGTCTGGGGGTGTAGCCGGACCGAAACTCGTCATCGTAACCTTATTAGGCATTTCGATGTTATGTATGACGATAAGATCCCAGACTTGGTCTTTGACAAACATTCAAAAGTCCAAACTCAAGGTCTGCCAACGTGAAATGGAGCGCAGCATTCTATGCGTCAAACTAACCGACCATGTACGCAACACCACTCTACGCTCCAAAACACAAATTAGTGACGTTGTTCAAAAAGCGGCTAAGCTGAAGTGGGGCTGGACCGGCCACGTCTGCCGCATGCTCAATGAGCTGTGGGCCAAAATAACCACTTTTTGGAACCCTAACACAGCCAGAAGGCGTGGCGGCAGACCTCGTATAAGATGGCGGGACGAGCTAGGCAAGACCAGCGACCAGTGGTCCACATTGGCCTTGGATCGAAACAGCTGGAAGTCATGGGGAGAGGCCTTTGCCCAGCAGTGGAATGATGCAGGCTAACAGTAACAGTATGACGATCACAATAATAAAATGAAATCGCACTGATCTATCATCAGTGCGGAAAAGTTAATTTTAAATACGTTTGAAATGTGATGCCGGAAAAGTGTTTTGCATATTTATGATTAATAATGGGTATTGCCGTATGTACCATTTAAGGAAGACAATCATAAAACAATATTGTGTATATATAAGTTAATTATGTCCATGTCACGCAGTCTGTAGTACATTGGGCGTTGAGCTTTAGTGCCGTAAACATGTGTCGGTTCGTGATAGTTGTTATTTTTGTATCATGTGTGTCCTTCGGCGGTAAGTTACATGTTCAATTAATAATAAAAAAATAAAATTGCCAACCACTGGTGTCGGAAGCAGGGTCCAAGCTACCGGTAGTTAAGGCACCAGTGCCAAGAACCTCCTCACAATGCGAACCGTAGCAAAAAAGAGTCTTCTGAATATCCTTGGTCCTCGACTCTTACATATTATTAGCATTATTAGCCTGTCTTGTCCCACAACTGGGACAGGGCCTCCCTCCATTCCTTCTAACTGCCAAAATTCTACGCTTTGCCTTTCCAATTCTCAAGGAAGTCCACGACGTCATATAAAGTCAAATGTTGTATTTTAGTTTTTCATTAATGTTCAATCGCGAATGTGAATCTTTAATCTTTGTAATCCTGTATTCCTCTTCTAATGAACGGTGTTGTTTTACATTTATTAGAAGATGACCAACATAGTAACTAGAATCAATTATATTAAGTGAAACCAGAAGCCAAAGTTGGTATAGCGTTTTATTATGAGAAACCTATTTAATGACGCTTTTTAAAAGCTTCTCTAAATCTTTTAAAAATATGGCAAAAATGTTGCCAAATTTCATAACACATTGGCTGGTCAACAAAAATCTGCAGTTGACATTAGTCCAGTATATTTTGAAAAGAATCTCCTTTAAAAAAAACTGACTTCGTACTTAGAATTTATTGTTAAAGTCCCATGTCATAGAAGCAAGGCTTCTTACCAAGGGGTTCGTATTACCCAGAACTAACTGGTCTGTGGAGGTCAGATAGGCAGTCGCTTCATGTCGAATACAGGCGCTCAGCTGCTACTTATTTTAATTTTATATAGCATATTTTGCGTTTTTGTTGCATATTATAATAATGCATATTGCATACATATTTCGACCATTTTAATTTGCATATAATCCGGTCCCTCGACATTATAATATGGAAGTCCAATTATGATTTGAACCACAGCAACAATTAATTAGGTAGAATTAAACCACAATATTAACTTAGCAAATAGGGATTACCCTGGGTTTACCTTATGGGCATAAAAATTCCATTGATTAATTATGACTAAATATTTAATTCCTATGAATCCTACTGATTGAACACCTCATTGTCTGACGTTGGTTAACATGTAAATGAATCACTACATATTATTTCACTGTTGGAATGTCAACTCTCGCTGAAAATCAAACACAGCACTTTTCATAACATACCAAGATAAGTTACTTAGTTATCAGGCGTTACTTTGCGGATCCTTGACACAAAATGTTATGCAAAATATTTAGTTTTAAATCCGCCGAAAACGATTCGGCGGGTTACTATGATGTCTTAATGCAGGAATGTTTTAGTTCTATTTCGAGAGTGGTAGGGCCACAGGCCTGGATGCAGATGCTGCACCGCCCTCCAGCCCGCAAAAATATGCACATGCGAGAAAAGCAATAATAATCAGCATGCCATGCACCCAAACCTATAGGTACCCAAAACACACATACATTTTGTGCAGCACGTTTCTTTTTAATTAAAAGGATATTTATGAGAATCCTCTGCTCTTGTACCCCACAGATTGATATTAGTGATTAACATCCATGCGAGTAATTTGTTCACCCGGTTGAACACATTTTAAAAAGATGTCTGGTTTAAAAGTAAAAGTTGTTCATAGTCTCATTTTCAACTGAAATATCGAAATCAATTGTTCCATACATTTTGACAGTAGGTATTGCATTTTTGTATGAAAGGAAGGAAACACAATATTTTTACCACTGTACCGTGGCATACCATATCAGTCACACATGATTTGTAACGGATTTAGTGCAAAAATCAAATGGTACGGCTACTAAATTGGTTGATGGAATACACAACTCGTGGTTTTCCTTTTAGGCAAAATTTTATGCCAATTTAGTTATTAACGCCAAATATAGTACCTACCTACCACAAATGATACCTACATTACAATTTAATGTATTTGTATCCTATTACTGTGTGCATTTAGCGAAATTAACTACCGTAGAAGGTACAAGAACTTTCCTTAAAATGTTTAAATTTAACTTGAATTAATCTATCAAAGAGGCGGGATCGCGACAGGCCACGAAGGAGATGGCGGGACGAACTAGACAGGTTCCGTCCGAACTGGAAGGAAGACGCGCGGGTTCGCGAGAAGTGAAAGGAGTGGAGGGAGTGCTTTGCCCAGGAGTGGGACAGAGCAGGCTAGAGAAAAAAAAATCAAAAATACGTCTTTACACTAGGTGTAAACGCATAAGAGGACTTTTTCGGGAGGGCGCTATTGATCCTATTGGTAAACATATGTGAAATTGTCGGTGAGAACACTGGTGACTGAAGGGCTGACTTTTACCTTGGCCAAAGGCTAAGCGTTGCCATACAACGTGGCAACGCCGCTAGTCTCTTGGGCACAGTACCAGTTGACAGCGTTGAGGAGTTTTTTGATGGTATTTTTTAGTTTTTTGTTACATTCGTTTATTTAATCGTTTTACTTTTTATGTGTAATAGTATCTTGTTTTTAACATAATTTCAACAATTCTAATGTCACCACCATGTTCCAAAAGATCCATACGTAGATACAAATGTAGGAACTCACATTGACAATAACCCAGCTAATCAGCCAATTACAATGTGCATCGCTCCAATTAACGAGAACCGCTTATTTACGACAGTGATTTATCCCGCTTTGGCTTTTCCTTGAACGTTGTTGTAGGTATTGTTATTACACTATTACATAAAATGAAATTATTTTAACGGCATTATGTGGGTATACGAGTAGAGGAAAACCAAAGAAACGATGGATGGACTGTGTGAAGGATGTTATGGCAAGAAAGGAGGTGTCTGATGAGATGACGAGTAATAAAGAAGTATAGAAGAAGACACGCTGCGCCGACCCCAAATAAATTGGGACAAGGGCGGGTGAATGATGATTACGTGGGACACACATATAAAGGGTGGAACCGACGCTAAAATTGTTACTACGTATTCAGTACATTAAGCAACGGTGTTTCCTCAGAGCAAGATTCACAAACCACGACTTTGTTTTTCTAAGACAGTGTTTCAAACGAATATGAACTTTAAAGTATTATGTCACTTACGGGACGCGTACTTAGAAAATAAAGCCAAAGACTGAATATTACCCTCACAAAACGGACTTTCTCTCTGTCTGCATTATTTTCCCCCTTTTTACATGCCTTTGTGTTATAAAAAATGTATGCGTTGAATTTAAGCCTGTCCATCCATGGACAGGCTTAAATTCACAAATCCAGACTCCGCGGCTGTTACTGAGAAATTCCTGATGGAAAAACCCAATAACACTTTGGCCGACCCGGGAATCGGACCCAGTACGTCGTGCTCAGCAGTCGCACTTGCATCCACTAAACCAACGACGCAGTTATGTAAATGAATATCTAAATAAAAGCGCTTGGTAGGATTTACATCGCTCGGATCGACAGTTTCAATTCTAACAGTGTAATATCTAATATTTAGGAATTCCTTTAGTTGTCGCTGTGTGTTAGTGAAAATTGGTATATATGTCCCTGGCAAAGGAATGACTTGCTCATTCCAAGTTTCATACGAGTTTTTTCATTTAGTTTTAACGCAAATGGCTAAAGCTCTTCGCTTTGGGGAAAACTAAACAAAGCCTTCTATAATTCTATCTTTCGTTACTGGATAGCTTCCTGGTTTTTATTTTGACCGAATTCACTGTAAGTCGGCCAACTCTATTTCTTCAAAAGCATTATAATATATATATATATAAGTACAATTTGATCTAGATGGTTCAGGGGTAAAATGCGTAAATTATTAGACATCTAAACGAATTTGTCATGTTGGTACCTACACTGGCCTGCAAAACTAAGTATCACACTTAAAATTGCAATAAGTTTTTAAGTACACAAGATATACTTTCGAAACAAAAAGGAGTTTAATTTTGTACATAAAAACTTCATAGTCGGTAACCTTCTCTAAAGAAATGGCTGAAAAATCCTTTTCGAATTACAATTTTACCATTCATTTTTTGTTTCTATTTTTATTTTCAATTTTTTTCTTGATCGATGTTTCTTGTTACAAAAGCTAAGTTAGACAACAGCACATATACTTATTTATCATGCCTCTTTCACCTGAAGGATGTGCTAGGATCATGATTTTTCTGGAACTAGGCATCAGTATGCGTCGTACTGCAAGAATGGTGGGTGTGACGTTACGAACGGTCCAGAAGGTGAAGCGAAGGTACGAAGAGACTGGAAATCATTTGAAGAGACCTGGTAATGGCAGACCCAGGTGTACTAGTGCCCGAGAAGACCGTTATATTGTTTCCACTGTATTGAGAAATCGCCACCTAAATGCAGTTGAAGTCCAGCAACAGCTTTTTGAGACCCAAAAGGACTACATTAGTGACAGTACAGTGAGAAGAAGACTGGCTGAAGCAAACCTGAAACCTCGAAGACCAGCGAGTGGCCCCAAACTCGAGAGAGGGCATCGAGTAGCGAGACTGCGATACACCCGTGAACACATACAGTGGGATCAAGAAGAATGGTCAAGAATTTTGTTTACAGATGAGTCTCGATTCTCACTTTACACTTCTGATGGAAGGCGAAGTGTCTACAGGCGACCTGGTAAGCGATGCCTTCAAGCCTGCTTCTCAGAAAGAGTCCAGTACGGTGAAGGCAGTGTACATGTATGGGCTGGCATATCTTCAGAAGGTTGCACAGAGTTTGTGGCCATAGAAAATGGCACTCTTACTGGGGAAAGATATGCCCAGGAGATTTTCAATGAGTATGGCAGGGCCGTATTTAGTAAATATGGGTGATGGATCGATGCTGATGCATGATAATGCCCGGCCACACACGGCTCGGGTCGTGCAAAAGTATATTCAGGAGGTTGGCATCAGCGTGATGACTTGGCCATCAAGAAGTCCTGATCTCAACCCGATTGAGCACGCCTGGGATGAGCTAGGGAGGCTAGTCAGAAGCCACAGGCCACCACCTACCACCCTCAGGGCACTAAAACAGGCCCTGAAAGAACAATGGGAGAATATTCCCCAACATCGGCTCCGAAACCTCGTGTTCAGTATGCCAAATCGACTCAAAGCTGTAAGCAGAGCCCGAGGAGGCAATACCAGTTATTAAAAAATAAATAACATGTGAAACATACTTTGTAAATGTTAATTGAATCTTATGACACTAAGCTAAAAATGGCTATTTTTATTATTTTATCTTTTTTTAGACTTAAAAATGTTAATAATGTATAATTTTCTATTGTTTCAAAGAAAGCTGATGAAAATTGCTATAGAACGTTTTTTATTTTAAATCTGTAAGTTCTATAGTTTAGAAAAAATTGAAATTTTAAAAGTGTAGTACTTAGTTTTGCAGGCCAGTGTATTTAAAAATTATATATATACTCTGCTCGTTACGAAACAGTTTTCCTTATATAAAACTCAAATCTATTAGGAAAAAAAAAACATTATCCGTTACTTATGTATATACATACAAATCGGGCAATGAGCGATCAGGCGATAAACAACATTAGTCGACTAAATTATCATTGGATGTTGTCGACGACTAAGTCTAATCGCACTGTAGGTAACGTTACGCTTCAACAAAAGACTAGGCTTCAACTAAGTAAAATATTTATATTGTTATACCTTTTCAGTTTTGGCGGAAGTGGCCACAAATGCAACTGCGTGTTCGAAAGATCCAGAGCTGAAAGTAAGTGACTGTAACCGACACCGCCATTTTAATACACTTCTTTTTTTCAATACACTCCTCAAAATAATTTCTGAACTTTCAAAAACTTGACGCAATCTCATGTCAGAAACAAATAATTTCAAGAATTCGTTAAAAATATAAATAATTATAAAAAAGTAAAACTGCAAAGTCATCATACTTTTGGCCAGTTGGCATTTGAAAGACATTTTCGGGAGCGCGCTGTTGGTAGGTAAACATTTTTGAACTTTTCCAAAACAACCATGCTCCATAAAGGTATTTTAATTAAATTGAGATTTAAAAAAATACGGGAATTTCCTCTCTGAAGTGTCAATCAGCTTTCGTGGCTGACTACACCTACCTACCCAAACAACTTTCAGGAATTTGTTAACCATGTTTTTAATCCACACTTTATTTATTTAGCAAGGGAAGCTAGAATTGAGAAGATGCTTCAATAACACTGTGGAACGACACTTAAAACCTGACGTACCGACAACTGGGTAAGTTAGCATTAATACCTAATCCTTCACTAATAGGGCTCAGTTTAAATTGCCAAGAAATGGAATGAAGCGACTGTAAAGAAATTGTACGAAGCTATTGCAAACTAGATTCGAGCTGCCGAGAATGCGTGAAAACTCTTCGGAAGTCGGAGGACCATCATCAGCATATCAGCTAATTGCAAATGATCAGCTGCAGATAAATAAACGGGAGGAATGGTTAAGGGATCAAGGGGAGGAAGGCAGCGTACACTAAAAATATACTGTGTAGTGACTTTAAGAATTTTATAGCATACGATAGAAACCCATTGAAGCTGAAGGCATGCGATTGTTAACTATTCTCGAGATTCGTAACATAATTGTGACCAATAGGTAATACTTAGTTACTACCGAATTCACTGAGGGTCGAGCCGCATGCATGGCGACCGCTGGGCAAAGGTCTCAACACGATGGTGCCTGAGGATGGACGGCTCCGCCACGGCCGGCCTAGAAAGAGATGGCGAGATGATCTGGACGCTTATCAGGGAGGCTGATTCGAGGTGGCGCAGAAGAGTAGGTACCTGGAAGGATAGGTATGGGAGAGGCCTTTGCCTAGCAGTGCAAAGCTAATAAAAAAAACTTAGGGCATAATTATTGTGAAAAGTGGCAGACACTGTCAGTGAACTCGGTAGTACCTATCACCCAGCTAAATTTGTATCGATGGTGACAAATGTGATTTCGGCCTTAATACGGGGTGGAAGGGACACCGACGCGAAAATGGAAACCACATACTCGCAGTACATCATTCTGAACGGAAAAAAACAGCTGTTCCATACATTTCGACCGTGTAGAGTATACACGGTCGAAATGTATGTGTCCCTTCCACCCCGTATATCTAATCAAAATCTAAAACGGACTTTCGTGAATTCTTAATTTTTATTTGAACACTCAATTTTATTGTTCTTAACATGTACGTACTTATCCTTATTTACTTTCAGAGATTGTGATACTGCTGCTGATTTTGGGATAAAGATCGACACCTACATACAATCAATAGAAACAAAATGCAACAAAAATTTAACTTTTGACACGAAAAACCTTATAAAACTCATAGAATTCAGTTTAAGGAAAGATTCTTTTAAGAGTAAGTTATGTTTTAATCATATCGTACTATGACCTCTTAATGCAGGAATGTTTTACTTGTTTTAGTACTATTTCGAGAGTGGGAAAGAGATGGCGCTAGACAGCTGTCTAACACCATCTCGTTACCACTCTGCACTCTTGGCTCCTGAGCAGTAGAAGTTGAGGGCCTGTCAAACTCTAATTTCGCATTGATGGGTATGGAATGATTCTGACAAAGGGGAAAAAATGGCACGATTCATTCGATATTCAAAATTTAATGCTATAATAGTAGCAAGTTCTTATCTTCAAATCCGCAGTTCACAATGGGCATAAGATCCTTAAACCCCTAAACGTGTTTTCTTTAGTGCTAAATACATTTCATGGTTTGTAGTACATGTGCAATTGTGTGTGAGCCTTCACACAGCAAATTGTGGGGGCCGACTGTATAGGTATTAGTGCTTATTCCATACTAGCGGATATCCGGCGTGTGCTACCACGCTATAGTGCATAATGCATTGTTTTAGTGGTCTAAACAATGCGTTGTGGTGGTTTAGTTATCTGTAAAATAAATGATTTGATTTGATTTTGATTAAAACCATCTTCGCATTATTGCCTTTCTAATGAAACCGGTTAGGCACGAACCACACGAAAAAGAAGAAGAAAATGAAAGCGGTTGTATGGTTACAAAGTCTATAACGGACATATGTAGGTAGAAACAATAAATTTTGTTTTTCATATGCTTATTCCGTAGATGAAATCCTCGTTTCCAATTGATGTTATTTAACAATTGCCTACTCTTACACAAATTAATATCAAATTTATGAGATCTTTAACATTTTTCAGAATTTTACGACGACATCTCGTGTGTGATAAAATTGGAAAATAAAATAAGTAACTGTGTGGTAGCCAAAGTGGGATTCTTCAACTTAACTAAAGAGCAAAAACACACGACGTGGGTAAACAAGGCAGATTTGCAATACAACGTAAGTCTGCTCACTTTTTCATATTTTCGGCATTTGCCTTTTTTTGGGGAAGTCTTCTCATTTGAGAGCTTCCACATGATACTTACATATTATTAAGTAAGCAGACATTAAGTATTTGATTATTAAAAGTAAACAGTTTTTTTTTTATTGATGGTCCCCATTTATTGAATAAATATGTTCGAAGTAACGTTACATAGAATAAACAAGGATTCGATGTAAGGTTATCGATATTAAGAAACAGCGAACAAAAAAGGCGTCGTTAAAACATAACGTCGCTTTAACAAGGCATCGATATATAGTCATCGATGTAGCAATTTTCGCAGAATAGTGTTTCGAACTGACATAGGGAACCCCTTAAAGGTGGCTGTATAGGTACTCTTGTCAAGGCACTCCGAGGCAGGACGAGTGCGAAAGTGTACAGCATGGAACACTGACGCTAAACGAGCGCTCCTAAGTACGTATCTCCGCCCTTGCAGTGTCACGGCGAGTGTACAGTCATCATAGGTGCACTATGTTTAGTGGCTTTGAGGCGCTAAGCAGACGATCGACTGAAGTGTCCGCGGACAAATTGTCCAGCATCTGCCCAGCGTATTGATTTGATGGACATTGACAAAAGATACGCGGTACACAATAACATGTTCTATGACTGCCTCGTGACCAACTAGGTGTGAGGAGTGGACTGCTGAGCATGGTTTTGGGTTCGATTCCCCGGTCAGGCAAAGTGGTATTAAGTTTTTTCATCAGGAATTTCTGAGTAGCAGCCAGCGTCGGGAGTTGTGCCCGATTGATGGCAATAGGTTCGCCTCCTATTACATGGCACTTAAACATAATTAGCGAAATGTGAGCGTACTATTAGGGTACACCTCTGCTGCCTAATCCTTCGGGGATTACTGGTGTGATGTTATGTTATATTATTAATAGAGTATACTATTGTTACAGAGGGGTAGTTGTGCAGCAAGCCAAAATGTGAATAAATGTGTGCAAGCAGTTCTAACCGCTTGTAGTCCACCCACTGGGCAGTACATGGCAAATCTGTTTGATTACGCACGAGAACTCGGAAATTGTTCCCAGTTTCCTGACACGACGCCTTTTCCCCCGGCTAGTGGAACTGTGAGTATGAACATTACGTTATTAAACAGCGACCCGACCCGGTGCTCTGTACGACTACTGTTTTAACGAGCGAGATTAAATCTCGCTCGCTCGTTTGCGACAAGGATGACATAACTCAAAAATTTAGATTTTTCGATGTTGTTTGTAGTTGAATATAAAATTAAGGAAAACAAGTATTAAATTAAGTAACGAAATACGTAAAATAAACCTTTAATCTTTTGATAAAAGAGTTCGCTATGCAAAAAAAAAACTGGCAATATACTGAAAATATTTTTAAAACTTACAAAAAAGCTGTCCTGTATTTCTTATTTTTCGAGTTATGTCATTAATGTTGCAAACAAACGAAAAAGAAATTTTCTTTATTATCCAGGACGGTACTCACCGACGACGCACAAACCGTTACCACGGATTCAATTTAAATTACCCATGAAAAATTCCTGTTTGGGGTATATAGAACCGGTAGGTACATAGAAATTTTTAATCGGTAATTGAAAAAAAAATCAGCTGTTTCGAGCATTTTGACTGTTTTTTTTTTACCGACGAATAATTTCTATGCGGGGGTTTCAGAATGTTGTACTGAATACGTGGTGACCGTTTGAGGGTCGGTATCCCCCTTCCACCCAGTTTAGAGTTTATTACTGAACACATAAAAGACACACTAAGAGTGTCTCGTTGGTGAAGTGGTCACAAGCGCTACTGACTAGCGTAAGGACCTGGGCGCGATTCCCAGGTCGGGCAAAGTGTCATTGAGTAATTCCATCAGGAATTTCAAAACCACGGAGTCAGATTTTCATGCTACGCTAGTCAGTGAGACTTACCCACCTGATACCTGTACCTACACATCTGCGTGACCCTTCGAAGAATACAGGCTTGAACTCATCCATTTTTTCCATGAGGGTAGATAGAAACTACAGAACACAGACTACGAATCCTCACGTACCTACCCCTTTTGAATAAAATGTTACCTATATACTAATTACTTTTTTTTTTCAGAGTACTACTGCCGCTCCTTGGTTAACTTTACCGGTAATTATTACTTTAAGCATAGGAGCAGTGGTGCTAGTGACAGCAATAATCATAATAGTAGTTTTAAAATGTAAAAATAAGTAGACTAAAGCTACACACTCATAGACCTATTATAAGCTCATAGACCTCGCCGACAGATCCCATTTACTGATCACAGTAGCATGACACCACCATCAAAACTAAAATTACATTGTTTTAGGCTTCATAGACCTAAGCTGGGACTTTTCCACCACTTCTTTTAATAGCAGTATTACTTTAATTTAAGTTTAGTGTGGGACAGAAATGGAGCTTGACGTCCTGTATAGCTCCATCTCTTTCCCACATTGAAGTGACATTAATGACATTAATGTGGTGGCACAGGCCCAGAAAGTGTTCAACCGCCTTTCAAGTTTTATCACATTTCGTTTTTTGCAGATCTGCTTACTGGCTGTTTTAATGCATGTTTGTGTGCAGAAGTTGAAGGTTAGGTAAGAAAGCCGTCATGATCCTCTTGAGAGGATAAGGTCTTATCACTCTGCACTTTGCACATTTGCTCTGCACTCTCTTCTCTCTTCATATTCTTTTTTTTTGTCTTTACCTACATTGATTATTATTACCATATCCGCTAACGGCGTGACGCTACCGGCGCACAGACGCGTTCAGCGTACGTCACGTCCGATGAGTATGTGCTATTATTATTACTCAAAGCATACCACACCGCATGCACTTCATTCATCACATCAAATCAAATTACAGCATGGCCATGTCAATCGATTTCCATGCGAATTTCCTATAAACAAGCGATGTTTAGCTCGTACTTTGGACGTACCTATGCCTGATTCTATCTAGAATATTCCTACATTTTCGAAAGTAGTATTCTTAATTTATTTTTTTGTACCCTATCACAATTTTGTCCTATTTAACCCAAAGGTTGACTGGTAGAGAATGCCTTGTGGCATTAAGTCCGCCTATGTACCACTATTGTACATGAAGTTTAAATAAATAAATATTGTTAGTTTCACAACAGCTGTCAAACTTGCTAAAGATAGCAATAACGGTAAATAGTCAAAGTATGTGCTAACGTTTTTAGATCTCGGCCTTGCATTTTCTCATACTCATGTCTCATTATATCCAATTGCACACATCACTCGCCATTATAACACTTTGATCTCAGCTCCATGCGTTGGGTATTCATTTATCACTATGGTGATCCAAAATCAATTCATGGGTCATGTTATGAAAAAGTATTGTAACAAAAACATGTACCTACAGACGCCAGAGCATTAAGCTACAACAATCTGTCAAATTTCTTTAATAGATTTTCGTTAAGAATTTATCGTTAAGGTTCAAGGTTGATTGGGGACAGTTTCGGGCAGCTTGATGTGCTGGCGTCTATACTGGCTCATTATCATTCTTATGACACAAAATGTTTTTCTTTTTTGAAAAGTATAATTTTAAGGCCCGCTTGCCTCACACGTCACTAAATATATTAAGCGATAAACGAATTTAGAATAAAATATCGAACGTTTCCGATCGTAATTGTTTGAAGACAGACATGATTGGTTAACAAAAACAGAATAATGTGTCAAATATATTTCGCGTTTTCGTTTAAACACATTTAGATAATTGTGGAACAAGCGTACCTTAGTGAGTTGTTTTAAGATTTTATGTAAAGTAGGTTTTACAATTTAGGCATTGTAAATGAACAGTATAATTCTCTCTCTTGTACTAGAAATCTTGACATAAATTATTTATTTATAACATGATGGCCTCGGTATGTACCTGTCAGGAGTTTCAATGAATGCCGGTGGCTTAGACACAAGTGAAATCGTGTAATGCTTCCATTTGAAATAATTATAACTTTATTCGAATAAACGTAGGACATATCCGTACCTGGCGTGAATAAGTTGATATGTCATTTATGCATACTTTTCAGGGCAGCCAATTTAAAGTTTACGATCTTCTGGTAAATCGAAAATAATGATGATTACTTTTTTAATAGTTGAATTTAGGTTCTTTAAGGAGCTGTTTTAAGTCTACGTTACAAAATAAATGTAATATTTGTTATTGCATTTAAAAACAGACTTATCCAATTGTTCACCGACGACTTATCAACTTATTCCCTGAAGGAAGATAAAAATTCTAACTGTCATAATTGAATTTAAATAAAAACCAAATGAAGTAATAACAAAGTTTAAACGCAGAAACAAATTAAGATCCTTTATTCTTTTTTAAATTTATGAAATTTAACCAAATGACAAGAAAAAACCGATTATTACCACTGTCCACCCCCTGCTTGTCCACCCGGGTGGACAGTGTCACAACTTTTAAAAATAATGCCCACTGTCCCCGGGGGGTGGCCAGTGAGAATCATTATTAAAATAATTCACTGTAGCCACCACTGGTGGACACGGCTACAACTTTTTCAAACATTTACAATGGCCACCTCAGGTGGACAGCGCCACTATTAAAACCAACATTCTCTTTATCCAACCCTGGCTGATACTGTTTACAGACGCTACAACTTTTTCAAACATTTACAATGGCCACCTCCGGTGGACAGCGCCACTATTAAAACCAACATTCTCTTTGTCCAACCCTGGCTGATAGACATTTATTGAACTGTAATGAACTTAATTTTTTTGAACTTAACTTTATTCAACTTTAATAATAACTTATATCTTAAAATTGCAATAAAAATCTATGTTTAAATTCTTATCCTTTTTTTATAAAAACAAAAACAAAAGTAAATACTTCCAATAGTAATTTACCAATCATTGCAGTATTAATTTCTCATCATTTCCAGAAATTGTCCTACGGTTATTTGGCCATTTACAAATTCCAGTTGTGTTTCTTGAATATACTGATCACTGAAAATATATTTCTTTTTTCGTTTGTTAGTATTCACTATATTTTGGCTTAGCTGAATTTTTCGCACAACGAAAAAAAAATGCGTCTTCTTGAATAATGTTTAATGCTTGCAGCATGCTTGGTTTTTTTTCCCTATTGCTTTATTCAGTTTATAGTGCCATCCTTCAACAGCATTAGTCGTGCGATGCCTTTCCCCAAAGATATACCATACTTTTAAGAAGTAATCTGTCATCCAATGATCTTCTACGTATTTCCGAAATTTCAAAACATTTGCATCTGTAGTTCTTCTGCGGGTTATATAAAGCCATCCGTTTTTTATTTCTGTCTCGGGTAGTAATGGATGTACCGCAGTCAATGCTACCTCTCGAATTTTAAACATATCTTCAGATATAGTAAGTTTTAAATCACGCCCTTTACTCCATATCGCTTTTTTGAAATGTGTATAACATCCTTTCAATATTGCTGAAGGAAATGATGATCTGATGGCCTTCATAGCTGCTTTTTTTCTTTTTTTCTGCTGTCCACTGGAGGTGGCCATTGTAAATGTTTGAAAAAGTTGTAGCATCTGTAATCAGTATCAGCCAGGGTTGGATAAAGAGAATGTTGGTTTTAATAGTGGCGCTGTCCACCTGAGGTGGCCATTGTAAATGTTTGAAAAAGTTGTAGCCGTGTCCACCAGGGGTGGCTACAGTGAATTATTTTAATAATTTTTCTCACTGGACACCCCCCGGGGACAGTGGGTATTATTTTTAAAAGTTGTGACACTGTCCACCCGGGTGGACAAGCAGGGGGTGGACAGTGGTAATAATCGGAAAAAAACACTTTAAATTACTTATTCGTCTGTGTTTTCTTATTTATCAGGATCTTCTTCGTCAAGATCGGGGTCGATATTTTCTGTATCATTATCCGTTTTTATATTTCTATAAAATTCATGAAATACTGGATCTATTAGAGGTAATAGATCCAGCAAATCTTTTTTCTTCTCTCGACTTACTGGCAATTGCTCTCTGGACAATGGTTCTAACTGTATGTTATCTATAATGTATTGCCTCTTTTCTTGAATGACTCGTGTGATTTTATAATGATAAAACTAGACAATTCGAAATGTTCTAAAATATCACAACTTTAGATAGCGTGCATAACTAGACAATTCGAAATGTTCTAAAATATCACAACTTTAGATAGCGTGCATAACTAGATAACTCGATTTAAATGTGTGTGTTTCGTACTCAAAGACGTTCATAACTTGATAACTGATTTTGTCATATTACACTTGCAAATCCACAAACGTATATGTTGATATATTAACTAATGCATGTTCTGACTTATGTTGATAAATCGAAATGCAATAATATAAACGCTGTCAGTTAAGTATTATTAATTTGACATGTCGTTTTATCAAATATTTATTGCCATAATTGTAGATACTCACTTATTTACGAAAGCAATAATTTGATTTTGTTTGAGTATTTCGAGTTGAGTTTTTAATACCGGTAGGGTATACATTCACAGAAGCGTTTAAGCTAAAAAAAAAAAAAAAACGACATCTCGAGTTGTCAACGTATTCACGCGTGGTATTGTGCCCGGTCTAGTACGTGTAATAAATAAAGGTCTTGTATTACACAAATTACGAGACCTCTTTTTTGCAATGCATTTAATGGGGTCTATCTCGCATGAATTTGCCGCTAGAGGCGTTCGTGTAGAGTAAGGTGTAATGTCAGATGACATAGAGTTTTCCCGCGTTGGGAGCTTTTTTATCACATAGTTTTATATTCACGAGTGTGGTCAAGATTGAGCCATTCCTGATTAATTATGACTTGAAGATCCTAGGTAGCAAGTTAGGAGTTCTAATTTGTTAGTACTTGCAGGAAGAATAATTTTAAATGTTTCATGCTTGCTAATTTTAGGGACAATATTGTAAATATGTACCTTAAGTTTACACTATGTTGTTAAACGTAATTAAATAAACTTTTTATGAAGTTATTGGTACTTTAAAGTATAAAAACTTTTTTGCAAAAAAAAACCGACTTCCAAAAAAAACACTAAAAAAGTGGGAAATAACTTTACTTTCGGAAGTCGGTGACTATTGTTTGTTTCATTGACTTTTTTGCCACCGACTTCCGAAAGTAAAGTTATTTCCCACTTTTTTAGTGTTTTTTTTGGAAGTCGGTTTTTTTTTGCAAAAAAGTTTTTATTTTACCCTTTTTAGTTATCGCATCACACACAAATCCTTGTCAAGTATCAATTTCGCAATTTCTTTTACTTGGATGACATATTGTTTCCAGCTATTTTGATTTCAAAACCAAACTACTGAACCGATTTCGATGAAATTTCTATGGGACCAATCGGGAAGTAGTTCCATTCAGATAAAAGAAGAATTTTTCAAATCGGTTCATAAATGACGAAGATATGAGGTAACAAACACAAAAATTTCCAGCTATTTTGATTTCAAAACCAAACTGCTGAACCGATTTTGATGAAATTTCTATGGGACCAATCGGGAAGTAGATCCATTCAGATAAAAGAAGAATTTTTCAAATCGGTTCATAAATGACGGAGATATGAGGTAACAAACACAAAAAAAAAAAAAAAAAAAAAAAAAAACATACAACCGAATTGAGAACCTCCTCCTTTTTTAGAAGTCGGTTAAAAATATAATTAATGACAGGACCTTACTTGACAGTGGCGCCATCTGGTGAGCTCAAAAACGATAGCCCTCATTGCAATGCAACAAAATAAGAAGTCCTAAGGTTTATTACATTCCATTTGAGACAAAAAAAAGTATTACACACTGTTTCAAATTGTTCTCCTTACATTTTTCAACTTTATTTATGTTCGATTTACAGTAACATTAATGAAATCTAAATAAGTACCTACTCGAGTTGTATGGCACAGAAGTTGACCCTAAATATACGTTTCTTCTACGAGTATTTCTTTATTCAAATGGATACAAATAGACACAGGTTGTAGGACTTGTTGTGTGTGTATGTATCAAAATCGGATTATGTACGAAATAGTAAAAGATAATTTGTAATCAAGCAGTACCTACTTATTTATTCGTAACTGAACATTAAAATTATAATTATAAACTATATATGCATTTTCAACAATGATATTTTATTTACCAATGCTAGCTGTCTTCGTAGAGGGCTGGCTAAATAATAACGTCCGCACGGATCGATCTTCAAAGTTAAGTCACCCTTCTGAGATCAGTCCGTGGATGGGTGACCATACCCATTATATACCGAGTTCCGCCCGTGCCTCGCACGTTAAGCCGTTGGTCCCAGCTGTCATTTGACTACATATCTGTGAGAGTCGTCGGGCAAAAGCCCGAAATTGACAACCAGTCTTACCAAGGTGTATCGTAATACCCAGTACTAACTGGGTTGAGTAGGTCAGATAGGCAGACGCTCCATATAAAATACTGGTACTCAGCTGCATCCGGTAAGACAGGAAGCCCGACCCCAACATGATTAGGAAATGGAAAACTCTAGGCAGATGATAATGATGCTAGCTCAGTCTTCCTTCTAAGGCTCTTGCTGATGCTTCCAAAGCACATTGTATGCCTTGCAATGTTCTGTTCATTCGCTCTTGCGCTATATGGATTCCTTGTAGGGCGTTCGCACAAAACTCAGTGTTGGCTTGTATTCCTTGCAGAGCTCTTGATGACCTTTCTTCTACAGCGATCCTTCTTTCTTCAAGGTTCCGAACCCATTCTGCTGCGGGAGGCGGTGCTGGGCGATCTGGAATCAAAATGAGGCTGATTACTACATGTGTCTAGTGGTCGCAAGCTTTACTGCTGAGCATGAGGTCCTGGGATCGATCCCTGGGTCGGGCTAATTGTTATTGGTTTTTTCCGTCAGGATCTTCCCAGTAGCAGCCACGGAGTTTGGATTTGTGCCTGGTTGATGGCAGTAGGCTCACCCCTATTACACTGGACTTAACACGTTGGCTGCGGCCGAACAATAGCCACGCGAGACCCGTAGTAAAAACACAACAGGTGTGTTTTGCCGCAGCGAAGGTGTTAAACATAACTGGCGAAAAGTGGGTGTTCAATTAGATATGTACATCTCTGCCTAAACCTTCGGGAATAACAGGCATGATGTTTATGTTTTATGTTGTGTTCAAGTAATTTAACATCTTAAGTTAAAACATGCAGTCGTTGATTTTCGCAAACAATTGTGACGAGTTTTTTTTAACATGTGGAAGCTAGAATTTACCCAGTTTACTAAGAATTGCTTGCCGCAAGTCAACTTCTGCAAGTTTAGAGCTAATCATCTCAACATCGGTTTAGGACCTCTCACAACGCGGCCACGACCACAACTTGTCGCCGTCGTGAACGGCCGCTATATTGAACAATACTATGGGGATTGGGGTTCCCATGACGTCTTAAAGCAGGAATGTTTAATGTCATTCCATTGTGAGATCGATACGGAGCTATACAAGATGTCTAGCGCCATCTCTTTCCCACACAGGAATAATACTAAAACATTCCTGCATTAAAACGTCATGGTAGACCACTTTTGCGGACGCCCGCTCGTGCGACCAAAATTTCTTCCTAGCCGAATCTCCAACAGCCAAAAGTCGTGGTGGTGGCCCCGTAGTGCGCGAGGTCCTTTACTTACATCGTTTTCTTACTGTTGATCCATAGGGGACTGAATAAACTCTTGTTGATGTTGTTGATGATTCTAAGGGACCTAAAAAACAAAGACTATCATATATAGAAGCACGCCTACAACACTAATGTTTGGAGGCATTCAGTATGCATTATGAACACAGTATTTCAATAAGTTTAAATAAATAATCATCATATGGAGTCAATCATGAGAGGAGCTCTTGGCAAAATAATTACAGCTGCTCGGATCGATCTTCAGGTTACGCTGCGCTTGCCTAGGCTGGTCCATGGATGGGTGACCATACATTTATATACCAAGTTTCCTCCTTGCCTAGGAAAGCACGATAAGCCGTTGGTCCGGGGCTCCGGGCTGTCATTTGTAAATCTTTGACAGTTGTTGGTAGTCAGTGGCCCGAAGGTCTGACAAAAGGTCTTATCAAGAGGTATCGTATTACCCAGTGCTAACTGGGTTGTGGAGGTCAGATAGGCAGTCGCTCCATGTAAGATACTGGTACTCAGCTGCATCCGGTTAGACTGGAAGCCGCCATAAGTGGGACAACATAAGTGGGAAAAGGCTAGGCAAATGATGATTGAGTCAATCTTAGTTATGGAGTTAGCAGAGCCAAATTAACATTATTTTCTTTGTAGCAGTTAGATTTGATTGTAATTTTAAGTTTAAGTATCAGGAAGTATATAATATTTGATGAAAAAATTAGGCTAAACTGTTTTTTTCCATTACATTACAATTTGGGAGGCCTTTGTCCAGCAGTGGGACAGTATAAAAAAAAAAATCTTATATCTCAATGGATTAAACTCAGGCCTTTTTTCTTATGTGAGTAGGCAGAAACAACAAAACACCACCTGCTGCTTTGATCCTTACATACATATATATGAGAAGAATGATTAAAACCCAAATTTAAAAAAGACAAATACCTTTTCGTTTTATTGCTCGGTTCCAAGCAAGTTTGGTTGGTGGTCGTCTTCTAACAGGCGGTGAAAGTGAACGTTTTGATGCTGCATCAGCCTCAGATTCTTCTGATTCTGATCTTACTTCTAGTTTTGGTTCAGCAGCCAGTCCTGGAGATGCTTCTGGGGCCGGTGAATCGGGAGGTTGTAAATCAGGAGGTGGAGAATCAGTTGGTGCCCCATTGAGTCGTGCTGCACCCGATGAGGAATTAACTAATCCAAACTCCGGCATTGGAATCCCCAGAATTTTTAGCACTCTTCTATCTTTTCTTGTTAAATTCAATAACTTTATTGGATCGCCTTTTTTGAGTGCTTTCAACTGTCTCCGAATCGTACAAGCTCTTTGTCGCGCTTTGTATTTAGCTTGATTCCAATACTGCATGAAAAAAAAATACATTATTTAAAACCTATCTAATGATTACCACTTTTGTATGTGATTTGGGTTCATAAAATAATAAGTTATGATTATGATTGTGATAGTTACATTGTGCTGGAAATAATTCACACAGGTTTGCTACTATTTGGTTTAATTCCACACTATTTAGCTAAACTAATAGGTACACTAAGGACCATTAGGACCACTAGGGCCGTAGCCGAGAATTTGATTCAGGAGAGGTTTTACTCTGGATTTAAAAAAACAGATTATCCAATGAGTTAAATGCTAAAAAAGAAAGGGAATTAGAATTACTTAACAAAGCAAGGCAAGCCTGCTCGGATAAATAACATTCTTTTTGCTCATTCATTCAGAAATGAGAATCGGAGTAAATCTGTACTGAACTTATATTGACTTGTGTAAGTATAGGATGTATTAGCAAGCGAAGCAAGTTCGAAAATTGAAATATTCTACCTGGGATAGGTTGGTTTCTCAATAGTTTTCCGAGATTACTGGGGGGACTAGAATATTGGTCCTAGGAGTTACAGGAAAGGCATATTATTAAGACTTATATAATATGTAATGTTGTTTCTAATTAAGGTTTTATTACTATTTAGGTAAACCACAATATAAAATAATTTTAGCTAGGTGTGAGGCTATCCGTGTAAGTACATAGGTAATAAAAATAACTACTAACTAATACCTAATAACACTTACATCTCTCCACCCTTTTAGGCTTCTTTTGCAGCTAGACCCTTCGGAATTTAATAAAGACGTTAATTCATCCCACCGGCTGTGACTTTCGTCTCTTACTGCAGGCGAAGTCAGATTCACAGCATTGGCAAATTCAGGGTGGGCCTCCATATATTGAAGCAAAAGCTTCCATTGGCGGTCCGTAATAATTGGTTTTGCTGGCATGTCTGAAAAATATGAATGAAAAAGGAAATTATAGGTATTGAAACAGCTCATTTACTTGGAATAAATTACGAACCGTTGGAATTTTAGGCCGAGTGCAACGAAAACTTTCTATAATCCGTAACATATAAGAAGTAGGCTTCACGAATTCCAAAATTACTTTCACTGTGATGTTGATGTATTGTAAACATTGGCCACAGATAAAAATATGAATGGGACGTCACTTTGTCAAGACAGATCTAAAACGTTTAGTTCACTCTATTATATGAATTTTGGTTGTTCCATGATATTTTTAAACATAACAAAATTTCACGTCTTTATTCCCTGAGGTCACTACAAGAAACAATGCAGAATATTACAACTTTTTTTTTAAACTACTTATTTCGTGTATTTTATAATCCCAACGATTTTTAATAATTACCTTCAATTCGAGCAAAGTTCCTTGTTGTAGATCCACAACAATAATTGCTGGCTAGATAGAAACACGATCTACTATCAAGATTAGGAAATGCCATCTAAATTAATTTTACATCTCGCGACTGCAAGACCTTTCGTTTTTTTTATTTAGAAAACAAAAAATAATATAGTTATAGTATATACACACGTAAACTCATGACTTTTTCAAATCGGGATAGGCAGTTAGTACAGAACGCCACCTAATACTATCGGTACCTACTTAAATACTTACTCCTTTTGCTTCACCCACGATTATACTAACGCGCATCGTAGGTACACAGATTGCTTACAATTCGGATTTTATATAATGTTAAAAATAGAAGCTAAACACTTGCTCCTTAATACGAAACTATATTTTTTAGAACGAAGAGTAGCCTCGTTTTCTATAAACATTCTCGTCTGCAACCTATGGTTCTGGCTTAATTGGGTCAGATAGGGTAGTAAAAATAATATAGTCAAATTAATGATTTTCCTTAACATAATTTAATATCTTAAAAATACTGTTTCCTATGATTTATTTACGTAAGTAATAATATACTTCCTCTAGTTCATTTTCTTATAACTTGATCTTTTATAAAACACAATGTTATGAATTACATAAAAACTGCTAGCTTTGGAATTAATCATTCATCCATCACACTTGAACTTATGAAATACTATTTCAAAACTTTTTTATTGCTAATTGTGTCTTTCCAACAGGGCTCTTGCAGATGCTTCCAACGCAGCTTGTATGCCCTGCATGGTTTTGTTCAAACGCTCTTGAGCAAATTGAATGCCCTGGAGAGCGCTCACACAGAATTCTGTGTTGGCATGTATGCCCTGTAGAGCTCTTGCTGACTTTTCTTCCACAGCAATTCTTCTTTCCTCTATGTCTCGTACCCATCCTGGCGCAGGTGGAGCATGGGGCGCGGGAGGGGCAGGAGGCACCGCTTGATTATCTGGAACTAAAATAAGATTGATTATTAGGTTACATTTGTTTGTGCCCCTAAGATTAGTTACTACTTATTACCATATTGTTCGACCTTGAGACCTGTGACTAAGCAGTCCAACGGTCACACCACTAGGCTATCACTGCTTGCAGAGACACACACCTCTGATTTTTCGGAATCATGTGCTTAATGTATATTTATCACTATCACTTGCTTCGGTGAAGGAAAAAATCATAAGGAAACCAGCATGTCTGACAGGTATTATTCAACAACATGTAAAGCCAAGTCACAGGCCCATGGGCAGCATAAAAACTCTGACACCAGGTTAGGCACTAACTAGACGATAAAGAAAGGACCATATTGTTGACAGGCTGTTACCCAATTTAAATGGCCCAGCGTTCAATTTCTACTGATAGGATATTGGTTGAGA
This sequence comes from Standfussiana lucernea, assembly GCA_964057025.1. Lineage (NCBI taxonomy): Eukaryota > Metazoa > Arthropoda > Insecta > Lepidoptera > Noctuidae > Standfussiana > Standfussiana lucernea. The sequence continues at coordinate 5,078,436 of OZ059789.1, forward strand.
TTTTTTAATAAATAAAATCATGTGCAAGAAAAGTTTGTCTGTTTGGCAACCTACATAATGCAATGAAAGATGTTGAAACTGTCCAAAAGAAGGCATTATTGCATTGTAAATTTGTTATGCAATTAGACTGCTGATATGGTTTAGAGATGAAAACTAAGACCACCTTCTTTGGGCAATTTGTTTCACAAATCTTATTAATCTATTGTTAACGATAAGATACAAAATCCACAAAGATAGAGTCACGGGCGAGGAGCTATTACTCAAATTATACAGAATGGATTTATTTAAACCAGGACATTAAAAAAAACGTATTACCTTTTCGTTCTATTGGTACCCAATAATGTGGTGAAGCCACACATGGTGGATGTGGGTCTGGTTCAGATTTAATTTGTAGTGGTGGTGTTTCCTCCGGAGTAGGAGTAGCTGACGGTGTCATGTCTTTGTCTGATTGTTGTGGCTCACCATCATCCAGCGGAGACTGTGGTACATCCATTATTGGGGAAACAGGAGGGGGTTTTCCATTCATTCGCACATGTACTGGTATCGCTATCCCCAGACATGCTAGCACCCTCTTTTCATTTCTCGATAACAGAGTTTCCCCAATTACTGTTCCGTTTATCTGTTTCCGGATAAGAACTACCTTTTTTCGCACCTTATACTTTGCATTATTCCAATACTAGAAATTAAAATACTATTATTAATTTTACAGGATTCTATGTTTTTGCTGTTATTTTGTTTCATTCAATTAGTATAATTGTTTTAAATCCATGTAACGGTTCTAAAGTTACTGTTCTGTCATCCTGTGACACACATTCATAGTGAGCTTTTAAAAGAGTCCTATTGCCACCCTGTGAGTATGGAGCAGAATTGTGTACATTGGTCATACATCCACATTCATGGACTAAATTCATTTACAACCACAATTAGTATAGGTATTTATAGTATTATGAGTATAGTTCGAGTTACAAAGATGAACATCACAATTTTCCTGAAAGACAGACCTCACGTCTAGTTTAGGCACCAGTCTCCCACAGTATAATTATTGATGTTACGTATTTTGTATTGATACCTCTCTAATGTATAAGTTATATTGTGGTGAGAAAATAAATGAAAATAAATATTATTAATCATGGGATTTATATTGTATTCAACTTGTAAGATTGTATATTAACACTAAAGAACTTTATGTTGTTGTCACTATGGCGAATTTTGCTTAAACTGTTATGTATATAATGCTGTTGGTGTACCAAACAAATAAATAAATGGGATTAAAAGACTGCAGCAGGTATGCCAACCTTTGAATATGTATTATAAATTGCATATTATATAAAAATTTTACACTGAAATTTATGGCAGAATAAGAGATCACTTAGGTACACACACACTACACACTTACTCACTTTAGGAACCTTCTGTACCTTATTTACACAAATAAATTATTGAATTTTTATTTGATTTTGATGTTTCAAATACATCTAGCTCTTCAACCATTAAACCTTCATTTGTGGGGGCTGTCTTTGTTATTCAATTTATAAGAGGCCCACTGCCTTATTCATGAAATAAAATAGATTTGAAATTTATATAATTCCAACTAATAATGAATGTGAGTTGACTTGTCAATCCTTCACGCATGAACCACTGAATGGATATAATTTTTTGCCATATTTTGTAAAGTTCATGATCTGGGATTTAGAAATAGGAAACATTTTGTCTCAGTCGGAAGCACCCGTGGGGTAATTTCTATCCCCACACGAGCAATGCCGCTGGCATTAGCCAGTTGCAAATAAATGACACTATTTACTTACTTCTCGCCATTTAATATAATTTTTTATGCAGCCAGACCCAACGCTATTTAACCTGTTTGCTAAACGTTTCCAACACATATTGTTTTCCTCCTTTGCTTCATGCCTGCTCATATTAGCGACGTTGCCTTTCGCAAAGATTGGGTTGGCCTCCATATAATCAAGCATAATGTTCCATTGGCCTTCTGAAAGAATTTTTGGTGCCGGCATTTCTGAAATGTTGGAAAACAAGAATTTTGTTAGAAAATCGATGATACATACAAATGATTACTTCTTGTTTTTGAGTAAGTATTCGAACTTTCACCTGCAGCCTGAGCTTGACAGCGATGTAAGCTTTACTTGAGTAAATTTGAATTAATAGTTGAACATTGCTTAAGCGTAAAGAGATTCTAAAGGGGAGAAGTATCACTTAATTGGATTGGATTACATTTTACTACACTGCTGTGTGAAACTATGTGTGATGTAAACAATAGCCAAACCAAAAATTGACAGATGACAACAAATTACTCACAACAAAAATAACTAAACGCAACTTTCGTCAAAGTCAAAAGTCAAAGTCAAAGTCAAAATTATTTATTTGCGTTAAATGTGGTACAAAAGATGGTAAATAGAAAGATGTAATGAATGTTTCTTGTTTGTTTTACAATGAATATTATTTTTTGGACAAAAGGTTTTTTGGCCAAATAGCCAACCAACGAACTAAGGTCTTGAACGCACTACTTGAATTTTAAATCTTTGAACCGACTGCGGGTTCCAGCTGGCCGCTGCAGATCCAATGTGGGATGAGGTATAATCGACCCATTTCGGACACAGCACGAGTGTGGAGCCCCAACACGGGAAATGCCACATCTTTTCTTATATGGCCGTAGTGCACAACTAATTGGTCGGGCAAAATCAAAAAATTCTGACTTGCGGCGAGCCGTCAACCACTCCGATGGAATATTGCGGCGTGCCGCATCCCCTAGACGCAAAGTGCGGCGTGTGGCATAGTAAATGCACTGATTCATCGTCATTCTCCTGCCCTTATCCCAAGTTATTTGAGGTCGGCGCAGCAATGTTTTCTTCTTCCATACTTCTCTATTACTCGTCATCTCAGCAGTTACCTCCTTTCTAGCCGTATCATCCTTCACACAGACCATCCATCGTTTCTTTGTCATCCTCTACCTTTATACCCTTTTCCTCATTTCTCCGCATCACGTGCCCAAACCACGACACCCGATTACCACACCACTTTTTAGTCACCGGCGCCATTTTCAGACTTCCTCTTATGTACACATTACTTATTTTATACATCCGCGTTACACCACACATCCCCCTTAGCATTCTCATCTCAGCCACATGCAAATGCCTTTCATTCATCCCTATTGTGGCCCAATATTCGGATCCATACAAGACAGCAGGTTTAACTATTTATAAATCTTCCCCATAAGCTTAAGGGGAATGCGGGAGTCGCATATTATTCCCGTGACCTGCTGCCATTTCATCCACCCAGTGTTAATTATGAGCTTAACTCTACGACCTATTTCACCATCGCTTTGCACGAGTGAACCGAGATACCGAAAGTCGGAGTAGACAGGAAGAAACGCGTCATCTAGCGCTATAACTCCAGCCCCCGTATTCACAACACTTCGATTCGATTTCGATTTCGGAAAGTCGTATGTCTATCTCTTTTTGGCATTACGAAAACAAGCGAGACAGACATACGACTTTCCGAAATCGAATAGAAGCGTTGTGAATACGGGGTTGAACTGGAGAGACCGCCGAAATCGCAGAAAATGTATTCAGTTTTAGTTCTGCTGATTTTCAAGCCAACATTCTCCAGCTTCTGTTGCCATTTCTCCAATCTGCTCTGGATCTCAGGTCCATCTTCACCGACAAGAACAATGTCGTCGGCAAACAGCATCTTCCTGTATGTCCGATGTCAGAGCGTCCATAATCAACAAGAAGAGGTAAGGACTCTAAGCCGACTCTTGATGCAAGCCTACGGCCAACGGTGTTGATAGCAGCTGACCGGACGTAGGTACAAGATTCACTGTACAGTGCACGAATTAACTCTACATACTTCCCAGGTATACCTTTCTCTGCCGGGTGCTGCGGGTTGTTCGAAAGAGATACCGCGGCCCTGGAACACAAAGGGCGATGAAGGAACATGGATGGGTTTTAGTCAGTAAAAGTCCGACACTCCCTCCCGCTCAGCCCAGAGCGGGAGAAGTCATTTGATGATTTCCCATCCGAAAAAAAAAAGGTATACCTTTCTCTATTATCCTATCACGTCTGTATTTCTCGCACAATTGGCGGAGTACAAAAGTGGCGTTCATTATCCCTCGACCTGGCACAAACCCAAACTGGTTTTGGGTGATCTCGCTCTCCTCTCTTATTCTTTTCTGTATCACTTTCTCGCATACTTTCATACTAGCTTTATCCCCCGATAGTTGTTGCAGTCCTGCACATCACCTTTATTCTTGAAAATGGGCACTAGAAAACTATTGCACCATTCTTGTGGGATCGTTTCTTCATACAACAAATTATTATAGAATAAAGTCAGCCATATATCTTCTTGTAAACACTTCCATACTTCTACTGGTATTTCGTCAGGCCCATGGCTTTTCCATTTTTCATGCTTTGAACTGCCTTCCTTATTTCATCTATGATAATTTCCTTCACCAAACTTATTTTTACTCTTGTACCTCTTCTAGCACTCCGTTCCATTCATTCATCAACTTTTCAAAATAAACCTATCTCTCTTTTATTTCATCATCTTTGGACAGAACCTTACCAGCGCCATCTTTCGTACATTTAGAATGAAATAAAACTCTCGCTCTCCTTTCTCTTGGTTTTGTTATCCGGTAAAGCTCCTTCTGGCCTCTAGAACTGTCCCGTGAGTCATACAACTTTTCCTGCGCCTTAGCTCTGGAAACTGCTACCGCCTTTTTAGCCTTTCTCTTCCATTCTTTATAAATCTTTTTCTTTTCATCTTTTAAACTGTCATTCCCGCTTGCTACACCCTGCTATTCTTTAAATGCAAAGTAAATGCACTGATTATGTAGACAGAAATATAAAGTTGGTAAAAAGACCATTACGGCGAGCCGCAAACACCGGCTAGCCAGGTAAAGGCGTACTGTCGCGGCTGACCGAACGACGTGCGGCCTACCGCAAGCCCGCAACACCACTCCGCAATGCGGCCAGCTAGCAGCTATAGTGCCATAAAGACAAAGAGTATAATAATAATAATAAGGGAGCATAAAGGCCTTAGACCTTTTATCCTGTGAACCTCTGGTTTTCTTTTCTATTTCATTCATTCTTTTGGTTCAATCAAATTTTGATTTTGACACATGAACATCAAATTGCTAACATTCGTTCTTTAGAGACCCTTGAATGACGATTCTAAAATTTCATTGACCGACCAACCAATGAATGCACACCCCCCACTCTATTGAGCAAGAGAGAGAGACAGAGCTAGAGACTAGAGAGAGCAAAAACATTGACCCGGCGGCGGCCCGACCGTCGACCGACCGACCAGCCGACTACTACTGCCATTCCGTTGAAATTGCCGGTGTGGTTTGCTATAGCGTGTGCCATCAGTGCTGTGTATAGTTAATTCATTCGAATTGAGTGGTATCGTGACTCGAGATACTACCTATACTGTTTTTTAATAGAAACCTGTTCCACAAAATGGCTTGGATCTACTTCATTTTTGCACTTTTCATTGGTAAGTACACCTTGGAAAACATAATTCTTCCGGGTCAAAAGTAATTTAAATCGATGTTTTTTCTTCATACTTATATGACAATTAAGAGTCAGCTTGTGTAGTTTAGACACCGTCGAGATATCTGTATTTCACACATGATTTTGTAATACTTAATTATATTCAATCTCTATAATATGAGGGTAACCTACTCAAATACCCAATGCAGTTTACGCCGAAAAGATTGATAGATTGAATCTAAAATCTAGAATCTTGGATTCAATCAGTTCAATAATGTTCACACACCTAATTAGCAACCTTGTTATGTCAACTTTAGGATTCTAATTACTTTATGACAATTAATGAGATTGTGTGATTGTGCCCAATCCTTTTGTTCTTGATTATTATTTCATGTCAATCGCTTGGTTTCCCGCGTAAAAATACGTTTAAGTATAAATACATAGATTTCGCTGTTCGCCTGTGCTAGGATGCAAATAATGACTATTTTTTCTTCATTACTTAGGTACTAGGATCTCTATAATTTCGTATTATAATTTTATTTTACTGTTCCCCTTCAAACAAAAAAACTTCGTTCTGCTAAACATAATATTGTTAAAAAAGAAACAAATGACAGGGTAAATGTCAGAACATTTATGTGTTTTTTTTTTCAAATACTGAGCTATACAAACTCAGTCTTCATGACTTCTGCAGACAGGAGGGTCCTATGTAATCTGACCACAAAAAAGAACATGCAAAAAAGAAGTTTTGTAAAAACATCTCAGTCTCTCATTAGCTTATAGGGTATGCCTTGGCTTATATGGCTATGATACTGTTTCATTTTCTGTTCAGCCACATCGGATACAGTCAGCAACAAATTAACGTAGGTTTACAACCTCAGCAGTTAGCACAATTTTTTAAATGAAAAAATTCCTATTAAATAAACAACACTAACTTTTCTTGCTGACTGTATGATTACAATAATAAATACGTTAAGTATACCTAAATCAAACTGAAACAAACTAGAAAATCAGCACCCAGGATTATTGAAATCCATTATTTCATAATAAATTATTAATAAGTAGTTTCAAAAGTTTATAAATTACCTGAGATTTATTAATAAGAGATGTATGTATTTCTTCTACAAACAAAAACTTAAAATATTACTTTGAATTGCAGTTTCAATTTCAAAAATTTGAGAAATAGCATTACTCACAACTCTACATCTAATTTCAGTGACCCCAAAACATAAACATCTCATTTAAATATGATAAATTTTATGTACGTCACAGAACCATAAATTGACGTTATTGTCAGTAATCAAAGAGTGGATTCCAAACTATTGACCAGTAATCAAAAGGTCATAATGGTGTAATGCTCTGCTCAACCAATCAGAAATTTATTTAGTGTATCTTACCAAATAACGAACTAGGAAATTGATAAGTTCTCTTGCCTAGTTTATGTTTTATAGAAAGCTATGCTTGAGTCTAGTCTGTTAGTAATCTGTTGTCTAGTTTAAAATTATATATTAACTGCATACTAAAAACCAAATCTTTGTTTTGTTTTATAAGTTTAAAAATAAATATGAACCTTAAGATATGGGCATAGGCTTAGTAATGTACGGCCCAGCTAACTCCCAAAATAATTGCTCTTTGTGATCCATATAACTTTAGCTTGTCTATAAAACCCTGTAGTATTTCTCTTGATAGTGTAAGGGAAGATTTTCTCACAATTAAAAAACTTTCTAGGTACAGCCACAGCTCAGTTAGAGGGGGTCTCATTGCCTTCAAACCCCATTACATTGCCACCAGAACTTCAGGAGAAATTGAATCAATTCAATGAAACAGAAGTGGAAAAGTACAAGACGCAGTACTTGGAGCAGTTTAAGAAGAAATGCGAGCAAAACGGGCATCCTGAGCTATTTGATAGTGCACAGGTATGTTAGTTCAGAAATATTTTCGGTGACTTTTTAACAGACTTCTAAAAAAGGTGGAGGTTATTCCACCAGCATCTTTTTTATGTATGTTCACTGATTTCTCTGTGATTACTGGTCCGATTTACCTGGTTATTTTTTCATTTGGTAGAGGAAGCTTGCGCAGTGGTCCTATATTAATTTTATTAAGTTGGCTTTGGTAATCTTTTTTTTGTCTGTGTAAATTAAACTTGATGAAAACTTCAGGGATATTTTAAAACTAATGAGTACTGGAAAAAAAGTTTTTTTTTTATCATAGTTATGATAGGCATTATTATACGTAGATAATAGCAGACTACAACAAAATGATAGGTACAGTGGAACACGCATACATGAACGTGGATGAGGCGAAAAGATATTTGCAAATGGCGTAGACGTACTGAAGTTTCTACCAGGGTTGTTGCGAATATGAGCATTGTTTTTTATATCAGCATCAGCAACAATTGATGCTGATTTTTAACGCTGACATTCAAGACGTGACGTGTTCGTTGAGAGCGGGACTTAGCGCGAGCCACGTGGACTTTTAACCAATCATAGACAGTTATACAAATAATAATGATTATTATTAATTATTATACAAATAATAGATGATTTTTGAAGAAAATATGTAACATATACAATTATGCATATATACTTACTATAGAGGGATAGCTGGTATATTTTGTTAATAAAAATAATATGGTTATTGAAACTATTCTTTTATTCAAAATCTTATATCACATTTACTAACAATTTTATATCAGCAACAACCTTTGTTTCTACCTACCCTCGTTCATGTATGTAAGACTGGTACGTCTTTCATATTTACACTTACCCCCGTATCTATAGTCAAGTTAAACTAATAACTTGAGCTTAAGTAATTACTTGTACAATTTTTTTTTAGAAATTTAAAATTTAGAATTTAAAAGAAGTAACAACCGTCAAAGAAAGCAAAGCTACGAAGTTCTAACTTTTAACAGTTCTAACTTCAAGAAATTACTAAACTACATAATAAAATCCTATCTTAAAAAATTACATTTACTCAAGTAAACACTTTGACTTATTTTAAGATACGGGTGTTAGCCGTCACGTAACAAAATATTGTAAGCTAGCGTCTTATTCTAATGAACCTCCGCTCCGTACCTACTACGCTAAGCCCTGAGCCACTAGCACAAGCTCACGGTGTAACGTCAATACCCCATATCATAACATAACATCATCACGCCTGTAATTTCCGAAGGATTAGGCAGAGATGTACCAAATACTAATAAGTACACCCACATTTCGCCAGTTATGTTTAAGTCCCATGTAGTGGAGGCAAGCCAATTGCCATATATCCAGACTCGGTAGGTGCTACTGAGAATTTAACTTAATGATATTAATTTAATTTTAATAATTTATTCATATCTATGGGTAATAATAATTGTGCTTGTCGCAAAAAAATTACCAACCGTTTTCGTCTTTACGTTAACGTGCCTCCAGCAGGGACCTATTACTCGGGTGAAAAGGATAACGGATTAGAATTATAGGTAACCCATATGTTTGATTAACCATTGTACAGGTCAAGCCTTATAATATATATATGTATGGGTTAACGATTTAAATATTGCTGATGAACCAGAATGAAAGGAACACAACACCGAGCGCGGGCTAACTCCGTCACTTTCTTGCATATTTTTCATGTACAAAAATGAACTCTGTGCGTGTTATTATAGATGATTATAGACTGATTAACCCCATAATTAGGGACTCAGGGTTTTTCACCTAACTCTAAAAAATAACCCGATTGAAATCCTATACGGGTAACCTTTTCGGTCCCTGGCATGATCAGTGTTACCATCAAGCGATGTGTAGTCAACTGCAAGTGCTACAAACATAAACAACACATAACATCACGCCTGTAATCCCCGAAGGGTTAGGCAAAGGTGTACCTAATAGTCCACCCACATTTCGCCAGTTATGTTTAAGTCCGCCCATTTGATAGGGGGTGAGCCTATTGCCATCAACCCGACACAAATCCAGACTCCTCAAACTCAAAGCATTTATTTCAATTAGACCATTACAGGCACTTTTGAATGTCAAAACACAAAAAAAAAACTAAGCTACAGTCCCAGTTACAGGGCATAATAACTTGTGAAAGTACTGTAGTGGCCCATTCGAAAGCGTAGATCTCTATGGAGAAGAATGGGCAAGAAACTCTATGGACACTCTTTTAAATCATTATGTTGTTACAAAGTCTTGGTTACATCATTCATGTCGAGATTATACATGTATGTGAGAACTATGTAGAAAGACGTGCGAGTAAGAGCTCCATAGCTGCTACTGAGAAATTCTTAATGGAAAAACCCAATAACACTTTGCCCGACTTGGAAATCGAACCCAAGGCCTCATGTTCAGCAGTCATGATTGCGACCACTACCTAGACCAACAAGACAGTGCTCTATATCTCTGCTTCGGCAATTATAATAACATTAGTTAATAATACCGCCGTGCCGTGCCGTGTTTGACGGCACGGTTGGCGCAGTGGCTGAGCGATTGACTGCTGCGCTGCGTGTCGCGGGTTCGATCCCCGCACGGAACAAATATTTGTATGGCCTACAGATAGTTGTTCCGGGTCTGGTTGTTTGTGTATGTGAGTTTAAATGTTTGTAAACGCACCCACGATACAGGAGAAATTCCTAGTGTGGGGCAACGTTTTATCAAAAAAAAGAAAAAAGAAAAAGAAAAGAATAAGGGGGGATAAGATTAAACTCATTATGAATGTACCTAGCCAATATATTTAATATTTATCTTTGTGGCCGAGTTAGCGTTATCACTATATCATATCGTGGGATAACGAGCTCAAAATATTTTTTAATGATTTCAACATATCAGAATGTATTGAGTGTTTATTTTGAACAGAAGGGCGTCTTTATTTTCAGTCGCGACTATAAAATGAAATGTGTCGATAAATAGGTGCTTTAGCACATAATGTCACGAAAAATTTAAACCGGTTTGTGTTTCCGAGGCATAATCATCCACAGTCCGACTTCACCCACTGCTGGGTCAGAGAGGCCTATGCCTCTCTTTGCTTGTGTCAAGCTCCACGTTTCTGTGCCAGCCTCGTCCAGGATATAACCCCCCTTTTCCGAGGCATGAGGCTATCATATTACTAACTTTTTAACTCCGGGCTGCTACTGAGAAATTCTTAATCGAAAAACCCAATAACTCTTTGCTCGATGCGGGAATATACGCACTTGCAACCACGAGACTAACAGGCAATTGCCATGTACTGTTGGTATATAAATGACTTCAAAACTTCTTCGTCAGTAGATAACCATTTATCAAAATTTTAAGTTGTAAACTGCCTTGTAAATCTTGGATTGAAAAAAAAAACGGGCTTTTCTTACTTCTGCTGTGTAGGTAAACCACGGATGTTTGTATTCCTTGATGTAAACCTTAAATTCGCTAAAACTGTCACTTGAACAAAGTTTTTCTATCTTAGTGTCAAGCAGAGATACTGGGGGGTTACCAAGATCTGTCAGTGCAGGAATGTTTTAGGACTATTCCGAGAGTGGGAAAGTGACAGCGCTATACAGCTGTCTAGTGCCATCTCTTCCCACTCTAACCCACCTGTGAGTGATTATGAATGGATGTTTATGTGAGAAGTTAATTATAAGCGACCGGTTCTATAATGTAATGAGTGGCCTTCGTTAGATGACGAGATCGAGGCTCCAAAGATCAACATAGATTTTATTCCATGATTCTTGGGTTTTGTCGAAAAAATTCTGAATGTTTATTTTTAGGTCTATATTAAGTGTAGCTTAGTTATTCCAAAGTACCAAAAACAATCAATCCAGTATAAAAGCGAAATAAAGTGTAATAATCAGAGTCAACGTCAGAGTGTACGGTAAGCATCATAAATCAGTTATTTTTTTTTTACTTATTACTGGGTAATTTATTTTCAAATGTCGAATAATATTACTTTGGCAAAATTTAAAATTCATTGTTAGTATTGACCAGTTTGAAGTAATATTTTTTGCATTTTTGTATAATCGTTATAATCTAAATGGTTTCCTTCCGTACACCTAAATAAACAAACAAAATATTATGTAGCTTGCAAAAATAGGTTTTTGTGTTTCCGCAAATACTTTCAGGGTCGACATGTTAATTTTAATCATATTACTGTTCGCCTATTGTAGGTAATTTTGCCTTAAATATGTACTATTTTTTTCAAAAACTTAAAGATTTTTTTAAACGAAGTAATAAATAAAATAGATAGAGAGGAAAATAAAAACGCATTTGCCTATTATCATTAAATCCATGTGTCATCAATAAATTAATCTACCTGTATTATAAACCTAACTACGAGTATGTCACAAGACATCGATTAGTATTTTTTTTTGAAAGGTTTTTCTTACGCCCACGCAATAATAGTCCGTATGTACCTCTGTATCAAAATACCCGGAAAATTGGGTCGTCTGCGCAATTTCGGCTGTTTGACGATAACAGCCTTGTTGTCCCTTTGCTAATAAACTTGAAGTACCCCAGATTCCGCCAAGCTTTACTGAAATTAATATGAAAAGTTAAGTTGTCTTGAAAGCTTCTTGTTCAAACTACCTCCAGGAAAAGCGTTTTCTTTTTACTCGACTGCGGCGAAGCCCAAAAGGAAGGTTATGTGTTTGACCTGTATGTATGTCCGTTTCTTTGTTCCCTCATAATTACCAATGTTTCACATTTTTTCGGTCTTGCACATACACAACATAAAACAAGTTTATTTTTTAGTAAAAAACAATAATCCTCGGGGTAATATTTGGAACGAACTAATATTTAGTTAAAGGAGAAAGGGTCGGCTCCATTTTGTCTTGGGCCCAGGTTTTAATTAAAAGTAAGTTTATTTGAAAGAGGACATGATAAAATGACCTCACTGAAAGACCTGCAGACCAGGAATCGAGTTATATGGAATAAAGTAAAAGAGAGAACGAAAGAAAACGCACGAGTGTCGCTTTTTAGGGATCCATAGCCAAATGGCAAAAACGAAACATTTATAATAAAAAAAAAAATTGAGCAATCGGATATTTTCTGTTACAACCACAGAGGTAATGTCAATGTTCAATCAATTAATAAGTTACTAGTCACTCGATTTCCATAAACATTCTTAGATTTTAATCGATTAAATACTTAGTTATCGAGAATGAATAGATCATTCACGATAACTGAGTATTTAATCGATTATTTTGCTTAATACCACAGAAGGCATAATAGTTGTGAATTTTTAATGCTACTTTTCTCGCTTCCTAGATTGTAAAATGCCACAGTATTTTGTGATTTGTTTTAGAAGAAAATAACTAACTTTTTATTTTTTTTGGCGTGGGAAATCATCAAATGACCTCTCCCGCTCTGGGTGGAGCGGGAGGACGTGTCAGACTCTTACTGACTAAAACCCACCCGTGTTCCTTAAGTTGCCTGTGCCAAGGGCCACGTTAACTCTTTCGAACAAACCCGCAACCCTGGTAAGCATCGGTCCTAGTGGACCCCGTCAGTTTGTGCTGAAATCTCTTTGAGGCGCGCGTGAATATAACGCGCCATCGACCCGGGCCTGGTCCTTACTGGACGGCGAGCCACCCATTGCTCGCCGTCCGCAAGCCCGCGCCTACGATGGCCGGACACTTAGGGGAAGGGACACCCTGGACAGGACAATCGTATGGAACAGCTTTTTATATAATTACCGATGATTTTCTATGTGGAATGGTTTAGAACGATGTACCTACTGAATACTTGAAAATAGTTTTAGCGTCGGCGTCATTCCACCCTATACATATATTATAAGGAAGATTTGCAAGGTATGGGAAAGCCTTTACCCAACAATGGGACAGAACTAGCTAATAAAATAAATAATTCTCATCTATGGTTGTCTAATGTCGGAAATATCATCAGCAGGTATTTATTGATACTAAGGAATTGTTTAACGACGCAATGAGGTTTGAAACAATGGAAATCTATGTCCTTTGTTCTAATGTCTTAGACTTCCGGGAAACCATTAAGAAAAACTTCAGACCTCGAGGTCGCTGTGGTTACCTGACAGTATATTATCTGTTCCTGCATCACCTTAGATTTTTGAATCGTGAGATATTACAGAAATACAGCTTGAACAGAATAAGTACCTTTGAGTACGTAACTATGAAGTTGTTTTCCATTTAATTTCAATTATATCGAATAATTGTTCGTATGAACCGTCAATAAGGCAAAGCTAAGAATTCTAGCTTTTGACAGTTCTAACTTCAAGCTTTTACTAAACCACAGAATAAAAGTCGTATCCTAAGTTATTTTATTACTTTTACTCAAGTAAACACTTTGACTTGTTTATAGATACGGATGTTAGAGTTGCTATACAAAAAGCCTTTTCTACGCATCGTGCGTCCCTCAACCCAAAGAGCAACAAACATGTTGTTATGGCTATTTTCATTCTTATCTTCAACAAACATTACGAGTAGTAAGTCACATTACTCATTTAAACTCAAATATTAGTTTATAGCGCATTCACACGGCAAAATACATTGATTTGTATAATCCTCGGTTTATGAAACAACTCGTAATCAGTAATAACCTTGATTTATCAGTCCTAGTGCTAAGATATGGCTAGCCAATAATTGCATTTGTCAAGAGTATGTCGATAGTGGATCGTTGATAAGTGTTAGCTCTTGGTCTACATGTTGTGATAAAAAATGATTAATTAAAATTGTAGCTTAGTGGGATATAGTTCCTCGCTAACCAACAACAACAGTTATAGTTAGCAAGAAAGCCGATTGTTTCACAAAAATCATCATCATTTGCCACAAAATATTATCATACAGACACACACACACACATACACATAGACACATATTTAACATCTGATCCGGTTTTTGATAATACTCACTAGCAGTGATAGTCTAGTAGTGTGACCGTTGGACTGCCAAGTCATAGGTCTCGAGTTCGAACCCAAGACACCCACCTCTGATTTTTCGGAATTATGTGCGTATTGTATCTATAATTATCACTTGCTTCGGTGAAGGAAAACATCGTGAGGAAACCAGCATGCCTGAGAGATATTTCTCGACGGCATGTAAAAGCCAAGTCAGAGGCCCTTGCGGCATAAAAATTTGACACCAGGTTAGGCACTAACCACACGATAAAGAAGAAGATAATACTTACTGGAAATATCCAGTGAGTTTTTTTCAAGTAGCATAGAAGAAAAAAAAATATTGTTGTGGTAGGTGGGTCACAAGTAAAGGTGGTAAAAACTGAAAAAAAAAGGATCTCTACAACATACCCTTAGTTAGTTAGTTAGGTTTAAAGCGTTTATCAACTGTTACCGCCTGTCTGCACCAAGTATTAGTCAACCTACCAATACTTGGTTGTCATAAAGTAAAAAGATTTGAATCCCTTGAAAGTATAAACATAAACGTATAATAAGTATTGCTGCGCCCTTTGTACAAAAATGTAGGCGTTCTAAATAGAGCACCAGCCTAAATCAATCGATCACGATCACCATGTCTACATTTCATCACGTTCGGGTCCTACAAATCAAATTAAATGTGATAGAGCCTCCAGACTTATGTACTTCAGGCATACCCGACGGTAACCTATTTCTGCTCCTATGTACTCATAGACGGTCGGGTTCTGTGCCAATTCCGAGTTCTAGCTCTATATCGATCCTTACTTAGCCCGATGTGTTTGGCGTCCAACGATGAAAAAAGAAATGTAAAACATTTCTGTTACCTACTTTTCAAGTCGTTTTGTATGTCAGATTACACGGGACTTTGACACTCGGTATATAAAATCCTATCAATGATTCATAATAAAAATTCAAATGTGAGAAAAGTCTGTTATCTATATAATTATGTCATCGCTTTAGTGGAAAGGGTCGGCTTTTGAGTCACTCCCTTGCCTACATCATGAAGCTTGTGTGATTTTGTTGCGAAACAAAACAATCAAGTCTGGTTTGATGCCTTGAGGGAGCTGGGAGATTCCCATCTCGTTTGATGATTCATCTCTGCGGTCAAACTTCTGGAACTGGCACTGGACTTTGACCGATAATATACTGTAACTATCAAGGTCCTGTGACTGCATCTCGAAAGAATATTCTATTATTAAATTGTGTTTCTGCAGTATATTCAACATCTCGGGACGATCTAAAGTCGAAGTCCTTGAAACGTTCTGTGATTCAGTGATGTGAGGGGCTAATTTTGACAAACAATGACTCGGAGGCAAATTCTTAAATATATAAGTTTTTTTTTATTTGGCATTTGTAGTTCCCTTAAGAAAATAGGCCAAAAAATTACTCTTCATATAAATTGCGTCATCCGATGCGATATTTTGAATTGGATGTCCAAAATTTATATAATATTATTTATTATGTTTTTTATCCACACTCCTTGTGGAAAGTTGCCCAGTTTGATGGTCTGAATCACCACCTAAGAGATATTGCGCGAACATTTTATAACCGCCAAATCTGGAAAGTAAAACATCTAGAATATTCAGCGCCTAATAAATAAAGTTTAGGTCGTTGACCGTTCGTCTGTCTGTCAAACTCTTCTGTCCGTTGAACCCGAGAACCTAAGCACGAGGTATCGATTGAGTGTTTCGAAATTAAATTGACCTAAAAACGAACGTACAAGCATGGTTGCCCTATTGTTTATTTGTCGACTACCGCTGTTTAGTAGCTAATGCCAATATGGCAGGCAGGATTGGAAAGTTTTGAAAAAAAAAAAACGGTTTAATTGAGAAATCAGTAATTTTACCCAGAAAATAAAAATAAAACAGTCCTACATAACGAAGCAATGCACGCTAGCAACGGCAGCTGTTGATTAATAATATATATTGTTGAGCACAATGTTAGGAAAAAATAACAATTAAAAATTAATGTCAATTTAAATCCTTCTTTCCAATAAGTAGACATTTGAATTTGTAGGTAGCGCAAACTGAACTTTATGGGTACCTATTACATTCTTTTTTTCATATTTGGAAACTTAACAGCAAACACAGATTAATGGCCACTCCTCTCCCCAGTGTGACGTCTCTATTTTGCAATTTTACATGTTCATACAGATACGAGTTGAAAATATTTTGAAGTTTTACGTTTATAGTTCAAATTTCGTGTTTGAATACTTAGGTATATTAGATTTTGAAATGTGACGTCACGTAATTTAGGACCCCTCCCACCCCTTGTCACACAATGTCATATTTCGTCGACCCCCTCACCCACTCTTAACGTGTGACGTAATTTATGAATGGCCCCTTAACTATAACATGCAATGAACAGGCTGAACGGCTTCTGTTACATAAACCTCTCAAAGAATCATTAAATTGAATATGATACCCTACTTAAGGAAACGACACAACAAATTAACATCTATTTTATTCGTCGAGTGAAGGTCGAGGTAGACACCTAGACAAACAAATGATTTTCAGAAAAACAAAATGCTCTTACTGCGCATGCCTGAATTCGAAGGTACTAAAATATACGTATAAGTCGGTATATAAATAAAAAGACGAGTGGCGATTTTTTACTCTGTTGAGGGGGTTCTAAGATGGCCACTTTAGCAGAACATAATATGATAATAATATGAATTACGTTACAATTCGTAAAATGGTCACAAACTGATAATTCAAACTACTGACCACTTTAAGAACTATAATGTGATTCATATTATTATCCTATTGTATTCTGCTAAAGTGGCCCTTTTTAGGCCCCCTGATTTGCGCATAGTTATTCTTGGACTTAGGTACTTGATGATAAAGTAAGTAATCCTACAGACATGGCATTGTACAAGTACAATACCATGGGAGACATTTCTATTGTCTGGCCTTTGTTTTCCTCCCAGTTATAAATTCAGAATCCGCCATTGTGCCTGATATCTGAACACATTTAAAAAAAGAATCAAAAAAAATCCTCTCGTAATTTGATGAAGCTAGTACAACGTCCCAGTGCCGTCACTCGGCATGTCCCTTCAGCCAAGTTGGGCAACAGGTCAACCAACCTATTAGGTCAGTCCTAATGGTCATTGTACAAATTGTATTAAGAACGTTATAGTCAAAGTTCACTCTCATTGCATGTGTCGGTATCTAATCAGAGTCGGATGTGGTTGTGGTTATAAATAGGAAATATTGTGTAGACGATGCACATTAGTACTTGTCACCTACGGGGTGATGTAAACATGTTATTAGTCAGTAAGATCATACTCCTTTTGTCTCGTTACACGGCGTGCGTGTATGACCAGTTGTATGAACAAGGACGAGGCGAAAGGAGTATGTATGGATCGTAACAGGTGGCGATCTGTGGTTTCTGCCCACCTCCATGCGAAAGAGGCGTGAATTTATATATGTACATATGTAGATCATGTTTTCAACGTCTCGTAAGAAGGGTGTGCGTGTCAGCGGCTTTGTATGTATTTGTCTAAAATTTCCATTAAAATTTTAATTCATATATTTTTTTGGCTGAACAGTGACGATGTACCACCGCGCCCTCTGACGGTCTGCCACTTTTAAACCTTATAACGCGGGGCATAAGGATGAAAACTGGTCGACAGTCCGTGAGTGACCTCGGTAGTACATTAAATTTTATCATGTTCAGTTCAGGCTATCAAATGTATTAGTAAGTATTTGATAAGAAAAGCCTGATGAAGTCTAGACAAAACTACAATTATTTTAAGTTTTATGATTTTTTTTGCACAGAGTATTGCTCGTTTACTAACACTAGAAGCGACTCAATTATATATTTTGTTGTTGTTGTTGCAGTTAATGCATTAGGCTTGTATGAATTGTATGATTCTATGTTATTGCTTCGCCCTGTATTCATCACTTCGATCGATGTGATAATATAATGTGTGCCTCGTGATTAGAATTATGGGTCAAAAGTCAAAACTGCGCTTGCGTCTGCGTTGCCGAGCCAGACAGTTTATTGTCGGGTAATTCATCATGGAAACTTACTTCGGTATAATGGGTAAACTAATATTTCTAGATTTTTTTTTGCTCATTGATAAATGCAAGGCTTGGATAAAAAAAGTGTTGTGATCAAGTTGCTTTTGCCTTCCACTTTTATTTGGTTTATTTTTAATTGGTTAACTTGTTTAAATAGGTCATTCAGAACGATTGCATAAAGAAATACGGGTATTCTCACTTTTATTTTTATTTTATACCAAATAAGTTTTTAAAAAACTTGCCTGTCTTTTCTCAATCATAGAAGGAAATGGAGATTGTACCGAAGATTTTAGACGAAACTTCTTCAATTTAATAACCTTTAAAATAAATAGAGAATAGCTGTTAATTGTTGATTGTTTAACAACTTAGTTGTTTACACTGCTCATTTTTGTCCAATGACCTTTGCATACACAAAAAGTACGAAAAAAAAAACAATAAATACGTAAAGAAAAACCTGCTAGTTAGGTAACGTATCTCACGTAGTTGGTATTGTTACCTACTTGCTAGATTTACTTTGCAATAGGCTCGCCCCCTATTACTGATACTTAAATATAACTGTCGAAATGAGGGTGAACTATCAGGCACACCTCTGTCTAACCTTTCGGGTATTACAGGCCATGTTATGTTATGTACTTATTAGCTTTACTTTGCAATAGGCTCGCCCCCTGTTACATGGTACTTAAACATAACTGTCGAAATGAGGGTCAAGGGTGGTATTAGGTACACCTTCTGCGTAACCTTTCTGGGTTTACATGCGTGATGTTAATGTTATCTACCTACGTTACGATACAGCTTTGCTTGCGACAGAGTAGTCACGAACGTGAATATGTGTACATACTTAGCTAAATTCAATAGTAATTGAACACTTAGGTACACTTTCTGTGTAGATGAAATCTACTTTACTACTTACTTATTAGGTTGGGGAAAAAGCCTTTTCGCATTATAGTATGTATGAACTTGTAATAAAATCTCTTTGGCTATACTATTTGTATCTGGCTGGTTTTGGTATCATTGAAAGTTTAAATTTTAAAGAACATAATTCTAAATTCAAATTAGGAAAGTGTGTGATTTTCATTTGTTTTTCGTACCGTCAAGATGAGTGAATCTAACGAAGAAATTCGATACATTTTAAAATTTTACTACGAAAAAGGAGAACAAAAAACAGTTTTGGCGCATTTGAAAAAAACTGGGTACACAAAAAAGCTCGATATTTGGGTACCTCACGAGCTCACTGAAAGAAACCTAATGAACCGTGTACTCATTTGTGATTCTTTATTACGACGTAATGAAACCGAACCATTTTTGAAGAAGCTGATAACTGGTCATGAAAAGTGGATCACGTACGACAACAACGTGCGAAAAAGGTCGTGGTCAAAGGCCGGTCAGTCTTCACAGACTGTGGCGAAACCCGGGTTAACTCTCAAACAAGGTGATGCTGTGTGTGTGGTGGGATTGGAAGGGCATTATTCATTATGAGCTGTTACTACCAGGCAGGACCATCGATTCTGAACTCTACTGCGAACAACTGATGAGAATAAAGCAAGAAGTTGAGAGAAAGCGGCCGGAATTAATCAACAGAAGGGGTGTGGTTTTTCATGGTTTATTCCGAACCTGACCCGAAATCCTAACCCGGTCGCGGGTTAGGTTAGGAACTTGAAAAAAATTATAAAATTTGTTCCGAACGTAACCCTCTTCCTAACCTGACCCTATGTATCGTTCCCATCATAACCCGAATTGCGATATGGTAGGTTTCCCTCTCCTCTTTCTCAGAATAAAAGGTACCTGTGTCCAATCAAAGTTTAATATTTACAATATCCATACGAGTATAATCACACTAACAATTACCGAAATTAACGAACAATAATTATAATATCATAGAATCAACATGAATAATAAACAATATAATTTACTTGAATGTAAAAATCACTTTAACATTTCTAAGCCGTGCCCTACAGTAATCTTTATTTTCTTAACTTGACCAAAAACGTACAAAATCCATAAATCTGAGTAATGGAATGTTCACTCCTTTTTTCATTTAAATGTTTTTTTACAATGTTTAAGTCCGAATCAAATTTCAGAGCATTTAAAACTGTCATTAAATTGCAGTTCACTCCAATATTTTTATTAATCCTATTGTGCCACCCTTCGAGACAATTTGTTGTCCTGTGTCGTTCCTTGCTTACACGCCAGATGTCAATATTTAATGTTATAATTATTGTTCGTTAATTTCGGTAATTGTTACTGTGATTATATGGATATTGTAAATATTAAACTTTGATTGGACACAGGTACCTTTTATTCTGAGAAAGAGGAGAGGGAAACCTACCATATCGCAATTCGGGTTATGTTGGGAACGATACATAGGGTCAGGTTAGGAAGAGGGTTACGTTCGGAATAAATTTTATAATTTTTTTTCAAGTTCCTAACCTAACCCGCGACCGGGTTAGGATTTCGGGCCAGGTTCGGAATAAACCTTTTTCATCATGATAACGCTAGACCTCACACATCTTTAGCCACTCAGCAAAAATTAAGAGAGTTTGGCTGGGAGGTGTTAATGCCGTATAGTCCTGACCTTGCACCTTCAGATTTCCACCTGTTTCGGTCTCTTCAGAATTCTTTAGTCAGTGTCAGAGGACTACCAAAACCACTTGTCGCAGTATTTTGATCAGAAATCCCAAAATTTCTATAGCAATGGGATCATGTCCCTACCTACAAGATGGCAAAAAGTTATCGAACAAAATGGTACCTACATACTTTAGTTAAATGTAAATAAACTATATTAAAAAATGTTTTGAATTTTCTTAAAAAATGCGAAGAAACTTTTTCCCCAACCTATTACTTTTGTTGTCTTTTTTTCTGTAAAATTTTCAGCTTTGTATAGAATCGAAATCTCTACAGCAAAATCTGTTTTGAATATCACCACTTGCGTTTACAAATATACATATTTTACGTGTGTGGTTGTAGGTAGATACAATCAAAGTTGAGTGACACCTCAACTTGATGTTGTTCAACTTTTACATATATATATAATACCTTTATAAATATTTTTTTTTTTTGGCAAATTTACAATGAAATGAATAAGACTTTGACGCGGTACATTTACATGTTTCTGTCATCATATTACAATATCTTCAAAATTTCGTGTCTTTGTATCAGAGAGTAATTTTATTCTCATCTTTATTTTCAGACGGCGGCCACTGACCTCATGACGTGTTTCAATGAATTGGTGAACATGGAAGTCCTTCAACAGGAAATTGAAGACGCCAAGCCAACTGGACAGGTCGACGAGGTGTTTAAGAAGTTAGTACCTATAACAATATAAATTATAATAATACCATCCATCTGAAGCGCTACTAGCAAGAGGTATTATTACCAGAGGTCGGAATTAGGTAGAGTTATTTATGTACTTGCATCGAAATGTTGATATTAATATGGATCTTCCCGGGATTTCCCGGAATTTATAATACAATCCCGTGTGGCCAACAATATTACAAATAATTAATAATAAAAACCTCAGAGATAGATAAGATGAGACTAACTTTTTTATTTAATAATTCACGGTATTTTTCTGCTCTTTAAAATTAATCTCGGAATTTGAGGCATATCCACTTTATTCTTTCGCTGTATGAAATCAGTGTAAGTACATAAATAACTCTACCTAATTCCGACCTCTGATTATAACTGTCCCACCTCTGGGCAAAGGATACTGGATAGGATACTGCTGTCGCTGCCTCGTCTCTGTAGCGCGTCAGGGATGTTCGCAGCAGCGCGTACAGATAACTTCTTTGCGATCATTCGTAAAAGATCCGCTTCACTACTGCGTCGGAAGCGCGGCGGCGACAACAGTCTCCTGAGCGTTGTTGTAAGACTGAAGGCCGCCTTATTGGGCTCCTGTGCGCAGTGCCAGGTGTCTCCATGAGGTGGCGTATTATCAGCGCCAGTTTAGCTTTGTTACTTATTGTGTGTTTTTAGAATAGTATACTAACATAGGTTAAGGAATACTAACAAATTTATGGGTTCTACCTGAATTAAAGATAAATAAATAAATAAAGGTCTCTTCCCATACAAAGAAGGTATGAGCATTGATACATACACTTGTTCTAGAGAAGTGAGTAAGTTAGACGATTTCAGACATTAATTATTAAATCCAGTTTTTCTCCACTGATGTGACGGATGAAGCTGAATAAGCCAATCAAATATGAATCTTACTGGCCATATCAATAAATCTCAATTTATTTTAAACGCCAGTAAATGGGCTGGGATACCGTCTTTCACAGCAGGTACTTAAATATAAACTCTCTGGAAAGATTTCGTCACCAAGGCCACTAAAGGAAATAACATAGGACGTCTTCCAAACGACTAACAAGGTCTGGTGGCCTACCATGACGTCTTAAAGCAGGAATGTTTTAGTATTATTCCAGTGTGGGAAAGAGAGGGCGCTAGACATTCTTTATAGTTCTGTCTCTTTCCCACACTGGACTGCTCGGCCTGCTCTAAGACGTCATGGTAGGCCACTTCAGTAGACACGGCGACACATCGAGCTAGCTATACATTTCCAGTAATACATGGCCTCGCATTATATAAATTTCCCGTACAATGCGAGATCCGCATAAACTGGTTTTGTATAGCTTGATTAGCCGTGCGTACTATCAAGACTTCGTCTAACATAAATAATGATAACTTCCTTTTACGTTTGTCGCAGTAAATGGGCCATGCTTATACAAGATGGTTCCTCTAAATATACGCGACGTGACTTTTTCATTATAAACATAACATAATATCACGCTTGCATTCCATAAAAGGGTTAGTAGAGTTATTTTTTGTACTCACATTTTAGGAGTATGACCTAAGCATAATATGAAGATTGTTAGAATATGCTTGAGTTTATTGTGTAAGTACATTTTAGTATGTGCTTCCGTACTATCTAGCTCGCAGACTATTTTCTGAGTGAACTAGTTCAGTTCAAAGTCAAGAGCGGATGATGGATCCATTAAATAATAAAAGAAATATGCGACTCTCGTACCTCATTGAGTTGCCACACGACTTTATACCTTAAAATGAAGGCTTATAAGTTCAATTTAATTTCCAGATACTGCGTCAAGACACCTGAATTCAAAGGATGTTTCAAGAAAATGACCGAGACGGTGAAACCTTGCTTCTCGCCTCCAGAACAGAAGAACTTCAAGACTTTATACAACGTAACGGAACAGTTGGCCGACTTCATCTGCTTTAAAGATGGCGACCGGATCGCATGTAAGTCGTATATAGAACTCGGCTGGCCTTTCTCGGGGAACTGGGGTGGATCGAATATTTTTTTCCACCCGTACGCAAAATACGCGCTTTGGCGTTGCGTTGCGGACGCCAGCCCAGTCCAATAGAAATAAGTTAGATATAATTGAAACCAGCAGTTATTTGCATACTGTGTTTTTGTATTTTTACTTAGCTTCCTGCACTCTTCTTACTATGAAAAACCTGTGCAATAAAAGTAGATGATAGCAGGCAATACGCTGCGGAAGGGCACTGGTGACTTGTAATACAGGTCTTTATAGAGACCTACCTCAAGCACCAGTCTCTCACAAAGTTAATTCCATATTCGTGCTCCAATGTAACCTAGCATTAAGAACTTGTGTAGAGAAATTAAATTTATATTTTATTATTTATTATCGAAATTGTCGACTCGAGTTTGCTGATAAACTTAGCAACTTGCAAATGAGCACTTATCATCGGATAAGCTGTCGGCTTATATACCATCTATTAGCATAATATTATGTACGGTCACGAGCAATCATATGAATACGCTTAGCAAAATTCAAAAGTGATTTTTTCGTATCGTTGTTTCTTCGTTTTATTGTCAAAATACCACTTTGTTTTGTCCAGAGCGAGACTAATAAATACTTTTTCTTTCTTTTTTTCTATCGATTGAATGTTTTTGACAGCAGCAGTGATAGTCTAGTGGTGTGACCGTTGGACTGCCGAGTCATAGGTCTCGAGTTCGAACCCAAGACACGCACATCTGATTTTTCGGAATTATGTGCGTATTGTACCTATAATTATCACTTGCTTCGGTGATGGAAAACATCGTGAGGAAACCAGCATGCCTGAGAGATATTTCTCGACGGCATGTAAAAGCCAAGTCAGAGGCCCTTGGGCGGCATAAAAACTCTGACACCAGGTTAGGCACTAACCACACGATAAAGAAGAAGAAGAATGTTATTGATAACACCTATTTCGTAATCTCGTCTGTTCTAGAAAACTGCTCGTAACAGCATTAAATTACAATCAATACAGTAGGAGAAAATCTTTATAAATATTTATTTATTTAACTTTTTAATAGTTCCACAACATAACACAAAACACACAAACATATTAGTGAAACACTGTTTAAGCTTTCACCGTTTGTAACTACACTTTCGCGGTCACTTACGGGATATATTCCGCGATTATAGTTTATTTTGATCTCCCGATATTTCGACGCTGTTGCAAGCGCCATGATCACGAGATGACTGGAGAATGCAGGTGGATGGTAAAAACTTGTTAGGTGCAGACAAACACAGTCACAGGACAGTCTTTCTTTGTCTTTTGCTACGCGCACTACTTGAACTCGGTACAAATTCACGGCAAAACACACAATATCGTTAGGTTTTGTGGAGTCCTGTTCCCGACGCCGGCTGGTACTTTTGAGCATACTCAACACTGGCTTCCACGCACTTGACAATATGAAGCCCTCCTCTCGATTGAAGTTTTTATGTTTTGATATTTCAATAGCTTCTCTTACCAGCCTTGGTATGTAATGCTTGTTCGATGACAAAATACTTGGCTTGTGAAAGTCGATCCAGTGATTGGGCCCCGACTGCAGTAGATGTCATAGCGGTCCCGTAACAGTGAACGTTTACATATTAATGCTCGTGACTTTACAAGCGTAATTCAAAATATTCCATGTTATTCTTGCTATCTGCGATCTCATCAGTTTATTATCACGTTCCGTCGGAAAATCATTCAGCGCTCCTGTCTCCCAAATAAAATAATGATAACAAACGGATCTTTGACCCGCCATTTTTCTCCCCAGCTCCCCAACAAACTCTACGCGGTTTGTGGGACTGCTTCTGTGTTTGTGTGCTTATTCTCAGTTATTTGAATAGATGACATTTGATTTTGGTAAAACACCTCGTTTTTCTTAATTTCCAGTGTTCATCGCAGAAGGCGGCAAGGAATGTTTCCAGGACAAAACGGAGCTCATCCAGAACTGCTTCAACTCGACCTTCGACTCGGAGACCACTGAGAACCTCAAGAACATCACCGATACTGGAATGTTACAGCTTGACTTCAAGGTGAGGAGAACAAGTATAACTATTGCAAGCAGAAAGCGTATGGCCTCACTCGTTCCTAGCGATGGGTAAAAAATGAAAGTGAATAACCATATTGACTGCCAGAATCCGGGCACAAGTCACAATCCTGGCTGCCAGTATCTAATCTAAGTTATCTATGGCAAATTACAAAACTTCCTAACCATCGGGTTAGGAAGTCAAATTTAAGTCCCAAGCTCAGCAGCATTTACGCTTTTACGTATTTGATTTCAAAAATGCGTCTCATTAAATAAAAAATACTTTGAACATTTTCAGGAAAAGCAGTGCGACCAGATGACGACATTACAGAAGTGTATCGTCAACGTGCTAGAGAAGTGCCCCAAGCCTACCTCGGCCAACATCGTGGACTCGCTGTTCAATTTCATCAGGAAGGCCACGCCTTGCAAGCAGTTTGTCAAAGTAAGCTGCTTTGGTCATACTTGAACACGAGAAATATTGCTTGTAAAATAACGCTCGATATGAGAATTCGTATCTAGCGTGGACGTCTGTCAAACGTATACGAATCGTATACGCCGCGCTAACGTCGCGTTTACGCAGCGTCTAAGCGGCATCAATAGAATAGGCTTAGTGCAAAAACTCTGCGTTTCAGAGGATGTGTTTTTTATTTATTCTTGTTTGTATTTAACTAAACACTACATCTTTTATATTACCAGTAACAAATTATAATTATCTATCTGTTATTATTTAACTCACGTAATGTTATAAACTATCTTAATTTATACTATTTCTAACAATGTTTTTCTGTTAACTATTTAAATAACACCTATTTCTGTTTACACTACCGCACTTTTCCTCACAATAGTAATATTGTAAAATCTAACGTATTTATTGCACTAATATGTTATTATTATCACGCATGTTTTAATAGGCGACTGACAAAGCAAAGGGCAGAGGTCGGAATACTGTAAGTTGTATCACCAGCACCAATATCTATCATCATTACCCCATTTTGTATACGTCTATTGCATCACACATATGTAGCTTATCACCTCTCCGTTGCTGGAACACAGACCTCCTATCTATGAGTAGCAGTTGGTCATAATCCACGGGCCCAGTGGACTGTGCCCAGTTCTGTACGCCAGGGTCATGTGACTTTTTTTCCGTGGATTCGGTAAACGATTCTAGATCCACCAGCATTGAAAAATAATCAGTTTCAGTCATTGATATATTATTAAATATAAAAAAAAAAATATATGCACAGTTACATGCAAATATCACTTCAGAAAGTGTCGTCGATAAATCAAACAAAAAAATTAAACCATATAAATTCGAGCTTACACTAACTACTAACAGCTTGTAGAGTGTGTGTGTCTATTGGTGGTTTGGAACTCTTCACAATAAACACAGCTCTAACTATTTATGAAAGTTTAATAAAATAATATAACACAATATAAAAAATCAAAACAGAAAAACACTAGTTAGCACTATGGCTGGTTTGCGCGGACTGCCAGGGCGACCGCGGGACGCGTCTCGCGCGCGGGGTGGAGGCGGCGGCGTGTCGAGCCGCTAGCCGCGCGACTCGTAAGTCGGCCGAGCGACCAAACTGTAGGTAGGATAATAGCCTACATCACTCCCCCGCTGAGACCGGTTCACGGTCGATAGTGAAATAGGTGTCGCGGGAATCTGACAGTTCTCCCGCTTCTTGTGGTAGTTTCTGGCTGCGATAGTGGCGATGCTGGCGATGAAGCTGACGGCGGTGGTGATGGTGGTTGCGGTAACGGTGGTATTTTCGGGCTATCATTGTTGTTAGCCATGTAGGCTGGTTTTAGCCTATCAATGGTAACAGTTGTGGATTTCCCTTGGACGTCTATTGTGAAGGTTTTTGATCCTCTTTCGATGACTTTGTGTGGACCGGAATAAGGTGATTCTAAAGACTTCTTCAGAGGTCCTTTCCGCAGGAACACGTGACTGGCAGTATTTAGGTCTTTAGGCACGTAAAACGTTTTCTCACCATGGCCGGATGTTGATGCAGGTGACAGTCTCGAAATGTGTCTTCTTAACCGTGCTGCGAAGTCTGCTTCATCTACGATGTTGTGTGTTACTGGTTTAATGAACTCACCAGGTAATCGGAGTGGCTCACCGTACACCAATTCAGCTGAAGAGGTTTGAAGATCATCCTTCCAGGCGCTCCTCATACCCAGGAGAACAAGAGGAAGCACCTCCGACCATTGCGCGTTGTTGTGGCACATTATGGCGGCTTTCAGCTGTCTGTGCATTCTCTCCACTAGGCCGTTGCATTGCGGGTGATAAGCTGTTGTGGGACAATGATAGGCGCCTATGATCGACGACATGCACTGGAACAGCTGCGAGTCAAATTGTTTTCCTCGGTCAGTGGTAATTTTCTCTGGACATCCGAAACGAGCGACCCAGCCAGAAATGAAAGCGCTAGCGCAGGTCTCCGCTGTGATGTCTGCTAGAGGGTAGGCTTCTGGCCATCGAGTATACCTGTCTACAGCTGTAAGGCAGTACCTGAAACCAGCAGAAAGTGGCATAGGGCCTATTATGTCAAGGTGGACGTGGGAAAAACGGTTAGAAGGAACAGGGAATAAGGAGAGAGGAGAGTGGGTATGGCGGGTAACTTTGTTGCGTTGGCAATCAGTGCATTGTTGAGCCCATGTTTTGCAGTCACGACGAATCTGAGGCCACACAAATCTTTCTGACACTAGTTTGGCAGTAGCGTTGGGGCCTGGATGACTGAGATTGTGTAGGTTGTTGAAGATTGCTTTTCGAAAAGTTGGTGTGATGAATGGCCTAGGACGTGAAGTAGACTTGTCACAGTAAATGTAGGCATCCATAGTTTTCACTCTCTCTAACTGTAACGCCGTGTTGTTTTGTAGCAAACTCTGTAATTCTTGGTCGTTTTCTTGTTCGTTTTCCAGTTCTTTGTAGTTGATGGTAGTGTCGATGCTTTCCAGTCGTGAAAATGCGTCGGCGACTACGTTGTCATTTCCTGATATGTGGTTGATGTCAGTTGTAAATTGAGAGATATAATCGAGATAGCGGTGTTGACGAGGTGAACAGTTGTCTCTTTTTGTCGTGAAGGCGAATGTAATGGGTTTATGATCGGTGAACACTTTAAATGTTCTCGCTTCGACCATATACCTAAAGTATTTTATTCCTTCATGTATTGCGAGCAATTCACGATCGTAAGTGCTATGTTTCGTCTGAGCAGGAGATAACTTGCGAGAAAAGAATCCCAGTGGTTGCCAGCTGTCATTTATTTGTTGTTGTAAGACCGCTCCGATGGCCACATCCGAAGCGTCGGTAAAAAGTGCTAACTCAGCTTGTGGATCGGGATGTGAGATGAGAGTGGCTTCTAGTAAGTTATTTTTGCATGCGTCGAACGCTTTTTGTATTTCAGGTGTTATAGTGATGAGCGTTGTTCCTTTGATTTTTGGGCCACTTAAAGCTTGATTGAGAGGGCCTTGGATTTGAGCGGCACCAGGGAGAAATTTTCTGTAAAAATTAATCATCCCTAGAAATCTTCGCAACTCTTTAGCATTTTTAGGGAGGGGGTATTCCTGGATCGCCTTTACTTTTTCTGGGAGGGGACGTATACCAGCTGCAGATACGTGATAACCCAAGAAAGTAACTTCACTAGCACCTAAGACACATTTGTTGGTGTTAATTACTACTCCATATTTTTTTAACTGGTTGAATATTTGTGTCAAGTGCCCAACGTGCTCTGTCTCCCCTTTTGAAAACACGAGGATATCGTCTAGATATCCGAACGTGAAGTCTAATCCCTGAAGGATTTCATCTAAAAATCTTTGGAACGTCTGCGCAGCGTTCCTCAAACCGAAAGTCATGGCAGTAAACTCAAAAAGTCCGAATGGTGTTGTGATCGCTGTTTTCTTAATGTCGTCTTCAAAAACCGGTATTTGGTTAAATGCTTTCACGAGATCAATTTTAGAAAATATGGTGGATCCTGATAGCTGGTATGCGAAGTCGTGGATGTGCCTCACTGGATACCGATCAGGTATTGTTCGTGAATTTAATTGCCTATAATCGCCACATGGCCTCCAGCCGTCGTCTTTTTTCGGTACGAGATGTAATGGGGACGACCAAGGACTTTCAGAGCGACGAGCTGTTCCATTTTGTAACATTTCCTCAAATTCTTTTTTCGCGATCTTCAGTCTGTCCGGTGCCAAACGACGCGGTCGTGATGTTACCGGTGGGCCAGACGTCGTTCTAATGTGGTGTTTTGTATTGTGAATTGGCACATTTTGTGATCCAGCTGGTCTTGTTATTTCTGGATAACATCGTAATAAGTCGAGATAAGTTGAATGACCTGTAAACATTTTCAACGACAGCAGTTCGTGTGTTATTCCGTGAGATGAAGGCGCGCCGACGGTCATGTTTGTTATTGAGTCGATCAATTTCTGTTGCCTGCAGTCGACTAATAAGTTATAAAAACTTAAAAAATCAACACCTATGATTGGCCTTGAAACATCAGCAATAATGAACTTCCAAGTAAACTCACGACGTAATCCGAGGTTAAGATTTAGCTGATAAGTACCGTAAGTAGGTATCGGAGTGCCATTTGCAGCGACAAGTTCGTAGTTACATTTGTTACTATATTGCAGCTGATTACGTAAGTACGATTTAGGGTAGGCACACACGTCTGAACCTGTATCTACGAGAAACTGTATGCCGGTACGTTTATCTGTGATAAATAGGCGGCCTTTACATGCAGAGCAGTCGTCAGCCGCCATTACTGACTGCTTGTGCAGTTTTCCGGCTGAAAATCACACGGCTGAACACATTTGGTGGCCTTAGTACCAAACTTGTAATGATACCAACAAGTTGGATGTTTATTACGTGACTGAGATCGGTTTTGGCGGGATTTCGAGCGGTCTTCGCGTCTATTTGATCGGCTTGGGCGGGAAAGGTCATTGACCTTTTGCATTAGTGACTGGACTTGCTTCGTTAATTCGGTCAATTGTTTACACATAGTATCCATTTCACTCACCCCTTGTGTTGATGTCGCCGCAACTTGATGACCTCTCGGCACGACATCATGTATTCTGTCAGCAAGATCAGCTAGCACATCGAGACGCGCGGATGCCTGAGATGCGATTATAGATTGTATGTTGCTCGGCAGGCGGCTCGACCATATCGTTCTTAAAAACTCTTCAGGAACTTTTGGACCAGCGAGGTGCTGCAGGTGTCGGAGGAACTGCGACGGCTTCCTGTCGCCAAGCTCTTCGTGTGTCAGCAGTTGGTGCACCTTTTTCTCGCGGGATTCTGAGAGTCGCTTTATGAGCTCCGCCTTCAATATTACGTATTTATCGGTCGCTGGTGGATTCACGATGATATCTTCGACCTCTGTTGCGTACCGTGGATCGAGATGACTGACGACGTAATAAAATTTGGTTGTGTCCGCCGTAATATTGGATATCGCGAACTGTCCTTCTATTTGTGCGAACCAAATCGCGGGCTTCTCCGGCCAAAATGGCGGGACGCGCACACCTACTCGAAAAACATCTTGAGACTTTTCTGCATCATCCACGTTCACCTGCACGGTATTATTCATTTTGTTTGTCACTAAAGTTATCCTTTATTATACCTAACAGTTTATGAGTCCGCGTATTTTTCACTATATTAGGTAGGTAGCACTTGCACGTGTTAACTTCTCGGGGTCACCACTGTAGAGTGTGTGTGTCTATTGGTGGTTTGGAACTCTTCACAATAAACACAGCTCTAACTATTTATGAAAGTTTAATAAAATAATATAACACAATATAAAAAATCAAAACAGAAAAACACTAGTTAGCACTATGGCTGGTTTGCGCGGACTGCCAGGGCGACCGCGGGACGCGTCTCGCGCGCGGGGTGGAGGCGGCGGCGTGTCGAGCCGCTAGCCGCGCGACTCGTAAGTCGGCCGAGCGACCAAACTGTAGGTAGGATAATAGCCTACAAGCTATTATCACATAAAGTAGTTTTTAAAGCGCGAGCAACCCACATTTCTATTTAAATTCCCAAAAAAACAATTTCTGTTACAAACAGTGAAAAGTTGCAATGAGAATTTTCATTGCCTACACTGTCAAAATGTATATAATAACCCTCCCTTTGGACCTCGCCGCAGTAGGGTAAAAAGATGAATGTATGTTTTTTTTTTTAATAAGAGCTGATGTATTTTTAATGTATGTGGATCTAAAATCATGTACTTACTAAATCCGTGGTAATCGTTTGTCATGATTTCTCCGACATTCAACAAAGGAATTCTGTATTCGGGCCAGAAAATATATGCAGAGATTTTTTGTTTGGATTTAAGTTATCAATGTTTGGATCAGCTTGAAGATCCATAGGAATTGGAATATCAAAATATTATTTTTAGGTTCCTTTTTTATGTTACATGTTACTTTTGTAAATTTTTCTGCGAAATCTTATTGCTGATGTCATTTTTCATTGTTTCACTATCATCAAACTACTCACCTGTGCTGTCCTTTTCTGTTCCAATTTATTTTAGCAAACCCGTTACGGTAAATCAAAAAATAAGGGATCCATTAAACATTTATATGTGAAGGGTTTAAAATAAAATTCTTTGTCAAAGTATTTTTTTTTTCGAATTCCAGGCGGAAGCGAGCACGCCCGATGCTGCTACCGGTCTTGCTGTGACGACGGCAACGCTTATTACGGCTTTGGCCGTGGCATTAATCGCTTAGAAAACCCATACATAATATTTTAAGCTAAAGCACTCATACAGTTATATCTTTAATTCCTACAACGCTATGCGAAAATAATCACGAACAATTAAAAATACCTAAAAAGGTACAAAAATACAGGTCGCATGCGATCTCAAATGCTGGTGCTGCCATCTATAATAAAAAGAAACAAAATATGTTGCAAGGATATAAAAAACAATTATTAATGTTTTATAGGCAATTTTCGATAAATTTTTATGACGAGATCGCATTTTGTTTTAATTTTTTATATATTGTATTTTTTGGGAAGGCGTGGGATAGAACAAAGTACGTAATTTTAAGGTCTTTACGATTGTTGTGAAACAACGTTATGAAGTTAATAGTCGAAGGCTCGGAGTAGTAAGGTCGGAGCGGAGCTCTTGTATAGAAATAAACGTCTGTCATTGGAGGATCATTGGCATCGCATCATGTGGCTCATTTTCTATTGGTGACTGCATACATTGTCGCGACGTTTGAACAACAGAACATCACCCCTGTAATCCCTTTAGGGCTAAGCATAGGTGTACCTAACAGTACACACAAATTTCTCTAGTTATGTTTCAGCAATGTCCCTCTATTCTTACTACTTCAGAACCAGAGTTAAGTGATTTTAAATGAAGATGTTGTAAATGTTCTCGAGTTTTGTCACCAACACATGTATAAGTCTCGACGTGAATTTAAGACATTGGCCAAATATTGTCAGAAAATTATCATAAATATTAAATTATCGACATTCCAGTATTTTTGAAAAGTCTTATGAAAAGATATTCAGGCTTATTTTGAATAATATAAAATCTAAACCCCGTTTAATGTACTAAGAGAATTGTGCACTTTGATATTTTTATAAAATTATATTTACATTAATTTAGCACTTAATTTTTCAAGTAATTTGCGTTCCTTTAAGTTTATTCTATATTATATTTAAATAAGCATAATATTGCTGATGCTTAAAGACTGTGATGACGACATTTTATACATATTTTATTTCAATAATAATCATCAATAATATAATTTTACAAAAAAGAAGTGAGACATTTATCGCAAAGTTACATATCGTTACATATTTTCATAATATATTTGCCAAATAAATGTGGCCAACGAAATCATAATGCTTAGCTTTGTAGAATAAGTCAGAATTTTCGAAAAATCTTCATTTACGACATAGTAGATAAAAATAAAATCAAAAATGTCATTTAAAAACTAGGATGGAATCTAGGTGTAGTCACGAATAAATATTAAAATGCTCTTTTTGCTTCAAATTTTTTCAACAGCCGTCCGAATGATGTTTTCATTATTATCAAAACATCTGCTAACATCAGAATGTCCTAAAAGCGAAAGAAACCGGCAACACTGTAATATGAACTTTAGCTTGTAAGTTATAAAGTCGATAATAGCAAGTAAAACTGACAGGTCTCGCTTTTTAAACGGACAAATGCTTCTGTCCATTCAATTGTTTTTAGAAGTTAACGAAGTTTGGTGTTAGGGTTGGTGTTATAGTGAATAGTATTAGCTGTGGATGTAGATAGTCATAGTACAATCACAGAAATGGAAATAATACTTCGTTCGCAAGCCAAACTGGGCGTATATAAAACGCCCTGAAAGGGTAATAGGGTAATATTAGAATGTGTTCAGGGTTGGAAGTTTCGCTGCCCGAAGTATTATTTGCTTTTCTTTGTTTTCAATATCGTCCTTTATTTAGTCACATGACATGTATTTGAGGCTGTAAAGTCCGTTAGTTTATTTAAAAAAAAATAACTTAAAGGCGTATTTTTTGTATGTATCTATGTATTTTTATGTAATTGATTTCAACTCAAATACATTGCCTCTGCATTTGAATTGTGATTTTTATAAAATTAAATATATTTATTTCTTTATTTTTATATTGTCTAATCTGTCTAAATAATTATCTTCGAAAATCAACACTTGTCATTAGTTTAGTATCGCTATTCGATAACAGATGGCGTTGTGCCGTGACGTCACTTTTGTGAATCGCGGTGTTAAGATTTTCTTGCAAGGTATGACCTTCCCGGTACGTTTTATATTAAAGTTTTGTCTTACTCTGGACACCCTTGTTTTATTTCTCTGTGAGATATTTTTGGGACGTTGTACAAAGTGGTCCTTCGAAACCGGATTAAGGACTGGTGTGCATTGTCACTGTTGTGGTGGAGTCAGGTTGAATGGTCAACCTGCTGCGAGTGTGTCGTCACCGCAGTGAGCAGCATCGGCGGATCGTACAAGGTTGGCGCTTAAGCGTATATGTACGAGTGGTACACAACGGTCAGCGCTGGTGCTGATGAACAGTTCGTGTTGGCGTGAGCAGCAGCTGCGGTGCGGGGGGAAAGTACCCCGCATATCATCGCGACGAGCAACGCTAAAGTGAGTGACAGTGAAGTGATTGTGATACCAGGATAATCTGTGAGTACTTTATTAATACATTGAGATTTAATCATTACAAGCAAATATAGACCTTATTAACTTAGAAAATTTCAATTAACAATTTGGACTTAGAAACTTTAACGTGTGCATGGACTTAGAATAATTTCAATAAAAAGTGAACTACGGGGAACCTATGCCCGATTTTGCAGCGAAGAGTATTAAGTTCAAAGACTTGTGATTTTTACGTGAACTTAGCATAGCGTTCCAGAACAGTTTATTTAAAAGACTTTATCTATAAATTCAACATGGAAGCTTTGAGTAATTTACAATTCAATCTACATTCTACTATCAGTAAAGCAAGGTCCAACTTTAAGAAATCACCAAAGGAGCGAGTAACTAGTTCATACATAGAAACTAGATTAGAAAATTTAGAAGCAAACTGGTCAACATTTTCTGAAACCCATATTAAAATTGTATCATCAGTTAAGTCTATTGAATTCGAAAAATCGGATTATTATATAAAAAATACATATGAGACCACGGAAGAATTATTTACTGATTATAAAGCAGAGTTGAGGGAAGCATTGAAGAAAATTGCATGTTCGGATGGTTTAGGTAAAGTGGCTGAATCTTCTGCGAAAGGTTCTAAAGAAATATGTCCTGTAAAATTGCCAAACATTGAGTTGTCCATGTTTACCGGAAGTTATTCTGAGTGGATTAGTTTTAGAGATTTATTTATATCCTTAATACATAATAATACACAACTAGACGATGTTCAGAAACTGCATTATTTGAAATCACATTTGTCTGGAGAGGCTGAAGGTCTTTTACGGCATATTCCTATTACTAGTAGTAACTATGCAACCTGTTGGACTAAATTAGAGAATCGGTATAATAATAAAAAATATTTAGCGAATTGTATAATGAAACGTTTTATGAGTCAAAAAAATATTGTAACCGAATCCTCCGGTGCAGTTAAGGAATTATTAGATACTTCTAACGAGTGTTTACATGCCTTGAGAAATTTAGGCCTAATGGTTGAGCATTGGGATATTATGGTTCTTTATGTATTGAGTTTAAAACTAGACACTGAGTCTCGTAAACAATGGGAAATGAAAATTAGTGATTGTTCAGATGACTGGCCTACAATGAATCAGTTCCAATCTTTCCTTGAGCAAAGATTTCGGTCTTTGGAATTTTTAGATAACAAAGGTCAACGTCATCAGACCAATCGTAATGTGCCAGTCAAATCGCTCCATGTGTCAACTACATCATGTGTTTGTTGTCAGGATAACCATAAGCTTGCTAATTGTAAAAAGTTCGCCGGTCTCGATATGGATAAGCGTCGTAATTTTGTCCAAACAAATAGGTTATGCTATAACTGTCTAGGAGCAAATCACTCCGTATATGCATGCCGCCAGTCCACCAGATGTCATTTATGTAAAAAGAAGCATCATAGTCTTCTTCATCTCAAGAATGTCTCCAAATCAGTTGATGATAGTAACAAAACTGATCAAGTTGCAGAAAGTAGCGTTTCTACTGATACTACTTCAACCCAGAGTAATTCCACTAATATTGTAAGTTGTTTTGCTAATAGTCATAGCCAAATATTATTGGCCACTGCGCTAATTGCAGCGGAATCAAAGAGCGGTACTGCTATAGTGTTAAGATCCCTGTTAGACCAGGGGTCTCAGGCTTCCTTTGTGACGGAGTCCGCAGTCCAGCTCTTAGGTCTCAAAAGAATATCAACTAAAGGTTCAATTTCCGGTATAGGTTGTGATCAAGGCCAATCAATGATTTCATTAAATTCGATGGTCCTCATTAAAGTTAAATCACGCGTCGACCCTAGTTTCATTATCACTGTCAAGGCTTATGTCTTAAAGAAACTAACGAGTATTTTA
Organism: Standfussiana lucernea; assembly: GCA_964057025.1. Taxonomy (NCBI): domain Eukaryota; kingdom Metazoa; phylum Arthropoda; class Insecta; order Lepidoptera; family Noctuidae; genus Standfussiana; species Standfussiana lucernea. The sequence continues at coordinate 5,115,139 of OZ059789.1, forward strand.
CCGGAAAGGAAGGTCGTGGCAAACGTTTTGACGACAATCTCGTCTTTGGCTTTAGCAGATCCTTCGTTTGATACTCCGAACAAGGTTGATTTGCTTTTAGGTGCCGAAGTTTATGGTCAGATTTTGTTAGAAGGTTTAATCAGAGGACCACCTGGTCGTCTCATCGCACAAAATACTAGACTAGGATGGATCTTGTCTGGTCAAGTAGGTGAAATCAACCAAAGCGAGACATGCCACAATACCGTAGTTACATTGCATTCCACTCATATAGATGAGAACACACTCCTTAAAAAATTTTGGGAACTAGAATCTGAGCCCAAGGGCGATCACGATAAGGTTTACTTGACCCCAGAAGAACAGAAGTGCGAAGACATATTTAAGGCCACGACTAAACGAGACGAATCTGGTCGCTATATTGTGCACATGCCTTTCAGGTCAAGCGATCCTGCTTGTAAACATGGGGGATCGAAAGACATCGCTCTTAAACGCTTTTTAACCTTAGAAAAGCGATTTGTAAGGAATCCCGAGTTCAAGGCTCAGTATTCAGCAGTTATAAATGAGTATATAGCTCTTAATCATATGGATATAGTACAAGATAGGGACAAAGAAGGTTCCGTGTACTTACCTCATCATGCCGTCATCCGCAACGATAAAAGTACAACGAAGTTGCGCATCGTATTCGATGCATCGTGTGTAGGTAGCAACGGGGTATCTCTTAATCACGATTTAATGGTGGGCCCTCCTCTACAACCTGAGCTTCGTCATATCATCATGCGTTGGCGATGTGAACCTATCTGTCTGGTGGCGGACATCGTCAAGATGTATAGACAGATTAAGGTATGCGATGAGCACACGGATTTTCAGAAAATATTATGGCGTGAGAATCCAGATGAAGAAGTTCAAGTGTTACGCCATTTAAGAGTAACGTTCGGAACATCATCGGCGCCTTACCTAGCAGTAAGATCATTACAGCAGTTAGCTCAGGACGAAGGCACTGAATTTCCTTTAGCGAAGAACCGTGTTGTATCCGACTTCTATATGGATGACCTAATGACGGGTTGTCAAACCGTAGAGGAAGGAGTAGAAGTGTATAAGCAGACATCGGAGTTACTTAAACTAGGAGGTTTTCAACTCCAAAAGTGGGCCAGTAACGACAGAGAATTACTAAAATTGATTGAAGACGGTGAACAAACATCACAAACACAAGGAAACATGGAACTAAAAACAGATGCAATTTCAAAAATATTAGGTTTAACGTGGGACAAAGACAATGACGAGTTCGTTTATACTATTCAGCTTAATGATATAGATTTACCAGTGACAAAACGTAAGGTTATTTCAGACATAGCGCGACTATTCGATCCCCTTGGGTGGTTAGCACCGACAATCATCACTGCAAAGGTGTTTATTCAACGAATATGGATGACTGGGATCGAATGGGACGCAGAACTACCTGCACCATTGCTGACAGAGTGGCTTGACTTCCGGAAGAGCCTTTGTAACCTCATTAAGTTTCGTCTGCCTCGTTGGATCAACTCTAGCAAGGATAACAGGGTTCTAGAATTGCATGGTTTTTCAGATGCGTCCAATGTAGCATACGCCGCGGTGGTATACGTCCGCATCATTGATAAAGAAGGACATATTCACACAGCCTTGGTGACTTCAAAAACCAAGGTTGCTCCTGTTAAACAGGTATCAATCCCGCGACTAGAGCTTTGTGGAGCTGTCTTACTAGCAAAGCTTCTTCAGGAAGTCGCTTCAACTCTTGAAGTTCCCAAACAGCACTTATATGCGTGGACAGACTCATCCGTCGTTTTGGCGTGGTTAAGCAGCCACCCTAGCCGATGGAAAACGTTTATCGCGAATCGTGTTTCCGAAATACTTAGCATCATGGATAGAAGTCAGTGGTCACATGTGTCGTCGTCGGAAAATCCAGCGGATTGCGCATCTCGAGGAGCAAGCCCTTCTGAGTGTGGCGATATGCAGCTCTGGAAAAGAGGCCCAGTATGGTTACAGAACGAAAAAATAGACTATAATAGAGGAAATATACAAATAACTACACTAGAAGAAAGAAAAATGAAAACAAAATGTCATGCAACTGCGTTAGAAGGCAATAATAGTCTATTTACTAGATTTTCTAAGTTCGGTAGGTTAATAAGAGTGATAGCTTACTGTAGAAGATTTTTACGAATGAAGGATACTGAACGTAATAAAAATAAAATTACTACTTGGCTAACCACTAAGGAATTAAATGAAGCTGTACTTACCTGTATCAAACTCTGCCAACTCCAGTCCTTTAGTGAAGAAATAGAATCTGTAAAAAAAGCCCGTAAATTAACTAAGGCTAGTAAACTTACCTCGTTGAGTCCTTTTCTTGACAATGACGGAATCTTAAGGGTTGGTGGTCGCTTGCACCGGGCATCTATTGATGAGAATATGAAGCACCCCATCCTAATTCCTCATAAATCACACTTCACCAATCTTTTGATTGCGGAGGCTCACGAGAGAACTTTGCATGGCGGGCCGCAATTAATGCTAAACTACTTAAGATCCAAATACTGGATACTCAATGCTAGGACTCTCGTTAGGCAATATGTTCATAAGTGCGTAATTTGTGTTCGACATTCAAAACAAACACACCAACAAATGATGGGCCAATTACCGAAGGCCAGGGTGTCTGCTCAGAAGCCTTTCCAATGCAGTGGCGTAGATTACGCAGGACCAATCAGCATCCGAACCTCCAAAGGTCGTGGTCATCACTCCACTAAGGGTTATATATGCTTGTTTGTTTGCATGTCCACTCGGGCTATTCACCTCGAGGTGGTCAGTGACATGACTTCTCAGAGTTTTCTAGCGTCTTTTAAGCGTTTTGTAGCCAGGCGTGGCCGGGTATTGGACTTGTGGAGTGACAATGGGACCACATTTATTGGTAGTGCAAGGGAATTGCGACAGCTATTCAACGCTGAAAGGTCTATGGTAGCTTCGGAAATAGCTGATTTCCTATCTATGAATGGTACGACTTGGCATTTCATACCTCCCCATGCTCCAAACTTTGGAGGATTGTGGGAGGCTGGTGTCAAGTCCACGAAGCACCATTTAAAAAGAATTATAGGCACCAGCACATTGACATTTGAAGAAATGACAACTGTGCTGGCTCAAATCGAGGCCTGCCTTAACTCGAGGCCGATCTCTCAACTTTCTAACAATCCAGAAGACTCGTGTCCTTTGACGCCTGGGCATTTTCTCGTGGGTGAACCTTTGGTAACTGTACCTGATGCCAATTATGAAAATTCATCCATTAGCAATCTGAAGCGGTGGCATCTCACACAAAAAATGCTTCAAAATTTCTGGCGTAGGTGGTCATCAGAGTATTTAACTCAATTGCAGCATCGATATAAATGGACAGATGTTAAGCCTGAACCTGAGATTGGAGACATGGTTCTGGTGAAGGAGGACGGTCTTCCACCCGCTAGATGGCTATACGGGGTTATTACAAGTAAGCATCCAGGTTTGGACAATATTACTCGCGTTGTGACCATACGGTGTAAAAATAATGAGATCAAAAGGCCTGTGTCTAAATTAATTTTTTTACCTGTGAACACTTAGTTATTGTTTACCATTTTATTGATGAATTTTATTATATTTAGTTTTAATTACGCCATATATGTACATAGTTTGTTTTTTTTTATTAACTTGAATGAACTTGTATTTTTTTACTGTGTTTTACTGTTTACCTTTAACTTTATTTAATAAGGCATGAACTTTATCGTAGACATAAGGCACTAGGTTTAGGTTATAGTGTATAGCAACCAACCAATCATAACTTTAAGTTTTTATTGTCATGTTAAGTTTTATGGACAGAGTCGTCCATGGTGGGCGGAATGTCTAATCTGTCTAAATAATTATCTTCGAAAATCAACACTTGTCATTAGTTTAGTATCGCTATTCGATAACAGATGGCGTTGTGCCGTGACGTCACTTTTGTGAATCGCGGTGTTAAGATTTTCTTGCAAGGTATGACCTTCCCGGTACGTTTTATATTAAAGTTTTGTCTTACTCTGGACACCCTTGTTTTATTTCTCTGTGAGATATTTTTGGGACGTTGTACAATATTCTTTGTTATCTTTATAAATATCTACAGGTACATATTATTATCTGTTCATTTAGCGATTCGAAACATTTCTCGTCTCCGCTCAAATGGGCAGAAGACCAAAATAATCAAAATGCTTGACAGATTTTTCTTTTTAATAAATAGTGATAGATAATGTGAAGAGTAATTGTTTTATGTCTACAAAATATATCAATATTTAGTAACAGATGTAATGTAGAAGACTAAGAACGTGTCCCAACTAAAGCAATCGTCGCGCAAACATGCGATCGGTCACGCGAAGCTGAATGCGTCGTTGCGGCGACTGTGCCCCGATCACAAGCTCCCTTCCGTTTTTGCGACCAAATGAATGATGTTTATGTGCGCGACGACCGCGTATTCGCGCGACTGCTTCGGTTAGGACATGGTGTAACGTGTTAGGCGTAAAATAATTATTTCCGGCGCTTGCACTCATGTGAGTGCAATTATTCAATTTCGTATATATTTTATATTTTGATTTTTATCAGTAAGTTAGTCTTCTGTCAACGGATTAGATGCGATCATGGGCCATTGCTTTGTTGACTGTTTAATTAATAGGAGCCATATTCTTGTCCATGTCAAAGGTACGTAGGTTCGATGTCCGGTAGGCATCTAGGGTTTGTATATGTTGCTACGTGGTTTCTAACCATTTTACAATATTTGCAAATAAATGATGAAAGTATAAAATAATTTGTTTTATTTCTTGTAAATTTATAGGCATCTCTTTACTCCTAATACCTCTTTCCAACTCAATTATTTTGGCATGTTGATAAATATCAAGAGAAACGAATTTTAGAATTACTTGTATGAAAACCTATGAAACGTCGCACACTAATCCGCGCCAAATCGGACGAATAGATAACGTTATAAATATGATAGAACATTTCGTTCGGCGCGGCCAAGTGTGCGTTCACCTTTAAGCTGGTATAATACCAGTACCTACAGCTACCATAGCTTAGTACTTTAACCCCTAACCATAGGCACTTTATTTTCCGGCCATTTCTTTAAATAGTGCAATAATTTGTCTATAGCTTCTTTAGATATAGGTGCGGCGGACGGCTAGGTAAGTAGGCATAAAAAAACGGGGTAAGAAGTAAATAACACACATATTGGACTTATGTTTATGTATTGAAAGTTACAGTTCTTGCACAACGATTTAACATTACATAATAATTATTATTGGCACTTGAATGATCACACCCAACTCTCTGACTTTCAGCGTCGATTCAGTTCTTCTGTAACAAACGAAATTAAACATTAACGATCTATGGAGTAGTCAAAAATATAGAAGTCGATAAGTATACATTATATTGAAGATAAATTGTTTGTATCAACTTGCAATTATTTAAAAAGGTCCCAGTTTTCTTGGGGGTCCCAAAGCATGGCGGGTATATATACATAGTAGTAGGAACGGCGGGGCAAAAGTCGGTAGGAGTCCGAGATAACCCTCCAAAGAGGTTGGATTTTTTTTATAAGAAGCGTTGCCTGTAACATCCGCCATTTTATTTTATTTTCGAAATATAGGTTTAAATGCATGACCGCTATTTTGGAAATAATATAAAATAGCGGAAGTTAGCTCTTTCGGATTTCCCGAAACCAAAAAAAAGCCGGGCAATGTGTTGTTGGGTTTTTTCACTACGAATTTCTCAGCAGTACCCTAAAGTCTGGATTTGAGACAGGTTAATAGCAATTGACTTTTTTAACAGTTCCCTATCACATGTAATAGCAATTGAAGTAGGCCATGGCCTACCTGAACGAATAATTAAAGATTACAGATGAAATGTGGGTGTAGTAAGGAATCGAAGAGGTAAATAACGTATTGGTATGTAGACCGCTGCCAACTCCTTCTTTGATGTAGATAACTAAATTAAAGTTATCTGAAAAAAAAAACGCATGATGTTGTTTTGTCCTGGATCTTGCAGTATATGCATTCTGGCAGTACAAAGGGATTGTGCAAGTCTTAAAATAATGCCTTAAGGCCCCAAAATGGTGAAAATAAGAAAAGTAGTTAAACCAAATACGTCGATGCATACCAGAAATCAATCCTTATTGTTCTTTGTTGCACGGCGATCCTTTGCGTACAAATCTGAAGAGCGATTCCGCCATGTTGCTTGGGGTGGGCGTGTCACAGGTTTCCAACTTTGTGACAATACAAGTCGACAGCTCGTCGAACGTCGCGCACTTTTGCTGTAATTTTAAATAAATAGAATTAGTTAACAGTTTTCAAGTAAACAAATAATCATTTGCCTTTATTTTTTTGGTACAGTGCAACAAACCACACGACTAGTCTTTATTTTCGAGTCGATGGTGAAAATATTATCAACTATTAAAGACAACTAACCACTACTAAAACATTATCAGCATGACTGCTGAGCATGAGACCCCGAGGTCGATTCCGAGGTTGGGCAAAGTGTTATTGGGTATTATTATTATTATGAGCCTCATGTGTCCCACTGCAGGGCAAAGGCCTCCCTTCCCTCTTTCCATTTTTCTCTATCTTGGGCTATTTGGGCTCAATCCAGCGTCCAAGAGTCCTTCTCGTCACGCCACCTCCTGGGCCTACCGCGTCGGCGGGTACAGTTTTTGGAACCCAATCTGTTGCCACTTTGGCTCAATTTTTTTTGGCTCAGTTCCATTTTAATTTGGCGGCTGTGTTGCAAACGTCTTGGATCGAAGTCTACTGTTCCATATACGGTCAGAAATTTTGACCCCTAGTATACTTTGCTCCATGGCTCGCTGGCAGACCCCGAGTGCAGACTTTTGACGCTTCGTTAATGACCACGTTTGCGCTCCATAAGTGTGGGTGGGAAGGATGCACGTGTCCATGAGTTTCCTTTTCAGGGAGAGAGATCAGAAATTTCTCAGGAGCAATCAAGGAGTCTGGATTTGTGCCCGGTTGATAGCAATAAGCTCGCCGCCCATTACATGAAAGGTAAACATAACTGCCGAAATGTGAGTGCACTAATAGATACTCTACAACCCTTCGGAGATTACAGGCGAAATGTTATTTATTATTAGTAGATTCTTACGTCAAGGCTGAGGGCCTTAGCGGCCTCGATGCTCGAGAACGTGTCCTTGATTTTGTTGGCGCACTCCCTGACTTCATTGACCTTGCTCTGGAAGCACTGGGGTCCATTCTCAGCGATGAACACTGAAAAAAAAAGAACAAGATCAAAACATGTTTCATCGATGATTGTCACGGATGAGTTTAAGAAGTAGAACCGAGTAAAATTCTTTCACAGCAATTTTTCCTCTCATTTTATATCACTGCCAAAATCCAAGTGCTCTTTATTCTCGTTACAATATGGTTGCTTTTGAGTTGCCACTACTGACACATCTGTCAACAACAAGTAGAATAGCTGAAACGACTGTAAAAAACTTTACACAATCCTCATTGTGGTGTCAGAGGCCTGGGTAGCAACGGAACGAAGTCAGTTTGAAGCAACAAGATTGAAACAACTTTTAATACTTGTAGGATTTTGTTTACTTGGTTCTATATTCAAGTTTTGTCCATGACTTCTGGATTGGGTAACTAATTTTCTCATTTCGATCAGAAATATCTTGACTTATCATGGCTATGTTGGTGTACTTAGGAATATTTTGACTCCAGAAATCACACTGCACTTTGACGTTGAGTTGGCATGCTCTAGACGACCGAGCATTTAACTGATAAACGTAAGTTAACGGAAATTATGGAAATGCCAAGAACAAGCCATTTTTTTTAATTCGGTTATTTTCCTTTACAAATCCGTTTTTCAACTTGGCTAAGTAACAAAAGCTGTGTAGGTAGGTATGCTTACGGGCAATCCTGTCACCGTCCTTGTAACAGATGAAGTCGATGAACTGGTTGGTGCCGTTCTTGAAGGAGCCCATCTGGTCGCGTGCGTTGGAGTCCATGCAAGGAGACATACCGTCCAACAGGTTGTAGATGCAAGTCTTCAGTTCAGGGGTCTTGGCGCAGTACCTGGGTTAGAACGATTGATTAGTTTTACGTGGATCTGTTTTGGCAAGGAATTCTATCTTCCTCACGTCCAAATGATTTTAGTTTCTGTTGTTGAAACAATTTTGCCCTTTCCAGGCCCATGGTCGTATTTTTTTCTTGGTCATCTTCTAAGGAACTAAATGCTTTTTGGAGAGACTGCACATCATTCTGTCGCATTCAAAAAAAGGACTCCTCAGTCAGTACTTACTTCTTGAAGACCTCATCAAGAGCACCGTTGGGCTTGGCTTCCTCGATTTCTCTCTGTAGCGTGGGCACATCGATCAGTCCCTTGACGCAGTCCACGAAGGTCTTGCCAACAGCCTACAAATAATAAATGGAGCATTTTCATTATCAGGTGATAGATAGTCATGAATATATGCCTTATTAGCTTGCAGTAAGAGTGATTCGGGATAAAATGATCATTTAACCATATCTCTCGCGCTGGGAATTTTTAGCTGCAGAGTTTTAGTTGCCGTTTTGGAAGCAGCAGGGAATGTCTCAAAAAGATTGGCAAAGATATGCCATTGCTCCTTGGCGATATAAAAAAAGACCACGAAAAAGTTTGGCTTTTTGACTTCAGAGCCTGCCGTTCTAATTTTGACTTCAAACACGACTCGTAGGTGCTACTATACATACCCCCAGTTTTCCGTTCTTTTTCTTAATGTGGAAATCCTCAATGGATGTCCTCCGCCCTGAGGAGAGCGGAGGGGTCTGTCAGACTCGTACTGACTAAAACCACACCGGTGTTCCCTCGCACACTTGCGTATGGGGGCAGCGGCATCTAATGCGACTTCCGCTGCCCCGGACTGTTGCAGCTTGACCCCCGCAATTAGTTCTTACCTCAACTTGGTCAACTTTGTCTTCGGCGTTGTTCTTTGAGCATTGTGATCTGAGCATCTCCCGGATCTGAGCGCGTTTGTCATCAGGAATCGTGAAGTCGTCGGCCAAGACGGCTGAAACCAACAGATTAATTGATTAAAACCCATTCCATGGAAAATTATTCACGTATTCTTCCTTCTCTGGGATGATCGTGCTTTGTACCTCGGTAACTACTGAACTAACAAGTACATTTTAGTTGTTGATAGTTTAGGTTTAGCAGTTTAGGTGTTAAGAAGTAACAAACAAACAGACACCCACCCAGATTTTCAATACATGATGTGATTTTTTCAGAAGTAGGTCTATCTAGTGCAAAATACTACTTAATCCATAGAAACACTATATTTAGGCATCAATTTAATGATGCCGAAATAATCATAATCTACACATAACCTAACAATTATAATTATTTATAAGGTAGTAACTATCAATGTCTGCGATAAGAAAAGAATTACCTACCCACCACTAGTTGCATTACCGGGACAAAGAGAGCAAAATGATAATAATTTAAAAACAGAAATGGATAATATTTATTAAAGATAATTGTCCAATTAAAAATAAACGTTTCTAAGAATAAAGTAAACTTATCAAATGACACCGACTTAACCTCTTTGAATAATATCGAAATTGATAAAATAATTACACAAATAAGGAAAACTATATGTTATGAATCTTTGGCGAGAAATGATGTCACCTGTGACCTTTTACCTAAGATACAATTAGTATCTTATCTACAGGAGAGCGCTACTATTGAAGACGTGCGGAAAAAAGCAAGCAAGTACTTAGGAAAACGAGATCGAGAAGACGAAACTATATGGGGTGGAAGGGACACCAACGCGAAAACGGAAACCACATACTCAGTACATCATTCTGAACCCCCCCCCCCACAAAGAAATTTATCACCGGTTATTAAAAAAAATCTGCTGTTTCCGACAAAACTGCAAGGTCAAAATGTACGGAACAGCTGATTTTTTTTTATAACTGACGATTGTTTCTATGTGGGCCCCCCCACATGAAAATTTCGTCTGTTATAAAAAAATACTCAGAATGATAATTATACTGATTAAGTGGTTTCCGTTTTTGCGTCGGTGTCCCAGCCACCCCGTATACGACAGGCTATAACATGAGCATTATGAGCAATCATAAAATGAAAAAGCTAAGAAACAGCCCTTTGAAAATCAAAATAACATAAGCCGATCTCTCTTCTTCAGGGAAGAAGAATTGGCGCAACAAACTGCCCAGCAACACATCTGCTTTAAACTATAAGAAGCACCATCTTAACAGAACAAGAATCAGTCATTCACAATACGCTTACAATATTACGCAAAATCGAGAACATCCTTAGTTCTTAAATTGCCATTTGCTCGAGTGAACCTTGCCCAGTGCAGTAATGCATTCGAGTCTCCTCTCACACGACGGTGACACTGCGAGGCAGAGTTCAAAGGATAGTCTTGATCGAGTAAATTGGTAAATGGCCTGATGTGGCAGGAAGTGGGGGACGAGTTGAGAGGCCAACCGCGGCATACATACAAGCATCTCGGTACATGCGACCTCATAATGTACTCGTGGAGGAAGAAAGTCATAGTTTGAAGTCCCCTTTTGTGACTGGCTGACCGTATGATCTGGTTTTATTGTTGGACCATTATAGATGTGCATTTGATGTTGCATGGGCTTCGCAACGCGGTTATATTCGCGATTTATTTACACTTGTTTGAACTTTAATCAAAATTTTATCCGCTTTAAAGTAACGGTTTTGTTATCAAACGAAAGTCAAAGAAAAACGATTCCTGGAACCTCAAAAAAAAATGGGTATCGATATTTGTATAGTTCATCAAAGTTTAATTAAATACTTAGGTATTCTTGTGTCATGGTTAGGGTTATATGGTCATTTAGCCTAACAAAATAAAACACCATATTTTTTAATCAGGCTTTGCCCAGCAAAGCTAGATAAAAATATCGGTTGCAGCCGGATTTACTATTAAATCAACAAACTAATGATGCTAATCAACTAAGTGCTTGTTATTTAAGAACCACCATCCGTTATCTAAGAATGCGCACGAATAATTGACGCACTAAACTGTTGTTGTTTTGCTAACCCAAACTAGATTTTTGACATAACATTCAATAAACTTGTTATCGAATTCAAATTGTCAACAACTTTTGTTGTTGTTCTTCAACTAGACCACTATTATTTCCACTGTCATGAAACCGACATACCTAGTAGGTATCATCTAATCAAATAACAAAGGAACTCTATTCATGATTGCTTATCAAAACTGCATACAATTATCAATAATACCTAATCTAATTAAACGTTTATTTACTAATGTTAAATAATTTATTGTAATTGACAAAGTTCAAAGGCCTTTTGACAGATAAGATGGCGGAAGGGCGCCATCAATCAAGTGGTAAAAGACATTATTGCACAATTTATAGTTTTCCGGCTATTGCACTTGACGACACTTAAGTGGGCTAATTTTTTAACGACCGACGTCAACTTCTTGTCAAGATAGACAGACCTATAAATGTAGGTAGTCGGTACTACGAGTACTATTGTGTTACTCAGGATATTAGGTACTTACAGTCAATTAATTAACTACCCTTCATAAAAACAGTCGACAATTAGTAACAATTAGAATTTTATGAGAATAGTAAATGAATAAATGAAGACAACCCTGGCTATATTTACTAAATGCCGTTAGACTCCTCGTTGTCTGAAAGAAGACATAACATCACAACACATCTGTAATCCCTAAAGGGTTAGGCAGAGGTGTACCTAATAGTACACCCACATATCGCTAGTTATGTTTAAGTCCCATGTAATAGGGAGCGAGCTTATTGCCATCAACCGGGCACAAATCCAGACCCCGAGACTGCCACTGAGAAATTCCTGATGGAAAAAACCCAATAACAATTGGCCCGACCCGAATCGAACCCAGTACCTCATGATCAGCAGTTGCGATTGCAACCACTAAACCTACGAGGCAGGAATACTCTTTAATACTACAAAATTAACAGACATACCTACTCGTAAATGCAGAAATTTTACAGAAATGTTGACACTATGGGCTGTCTTATCGTTAAAAGTGAAATTATAAAAACAACCCATCTGAAAACCAAAGGTTTTGCTTTTACAGCTTCAGCAAGTTATAGAATATTTTTTTTCTTGATGGCCAAACTAGCATCCTTTCATCCATCTCTAGCAATTGCTAGCGATGGATGTTAAGAAATCAGTTTAGGATCGCAAGCAGTTTCAACACAAAAGCAGATAGGTATGCGTGCTCTCCAACAATTCCTCTCTCTGAAGTCATAAAGTCTTTTATGACTTGATTACGTTTATCTTATTAACTCGTAGTTCGTTCACGCAAGTCATAAGCACAGTATAAATAAGGACAGTATGGAAACTAAGCCTAGTTGAGGACATAATTACCTACGCTCCATTGAAGTAATAGGGTTGTACCTTCAATGTTTTTGATATTGTTTTTTTTTTATTTACATTTATGTTCTGTAGTGATCAATCAATGGAATTTAAATACGTAGCTTACAAATACAAATTAAATAGGTATTCTCATGACGTCGGTTAATCTCAGCAAAAGACGATAGTTTCAACACGGAAAACCATTTAATATTAACACACAACAACTTGTAGAACTAATAGATCTTTAACTTTGGAAGTTTAAAATACGATAGCTCAGGTTTTGATGAAGCCGAGTTCAAACAGTCGTATACTACGCAATACGTTCGAGGCATTTTTAAAAAGATCGCGGAGATAAACTTAAACGTGACAACTCGTCTTGACGCGGCACTCAATACTGAGAGCAGCGCGCCGGTCATCTATGAGTCTCGTCGTTGCGCATGTTTGTGAGAGTGTGCCGTTTCGAGCGTTTGTAGGTAGTTTCCCTACTGTCCATATTTATATTGTGTCATAAGCCATCTAAGGAAAACTTGCGAAAATTGTTCTCTAGGTCGATGCGCCAGCAATAACGAACTACATTAATGCTCTATTGCAATCTTTCAATTTGTCTTAGCTGTGTTTTGTGTGGACATCGGGCAACGTAATTGTTTCCTAGTGTTGTTGTACTAAAGATGGGACAATACTGCAAGATATGTAATGAATTGTAGCGACATTTTAGCCGCTTTTTTTGCAGTTTAATTGAGAGTTAATACAAATATTTCAAAAGGGTTTGAATTCGAAGTATTGTTGTGCTTCTAACCGCTAAGGTCATAGATGAAAACAAACTTGCGTTCAAATTAAACAAACACAGCGCCTTTGTATCTTAATCAAAACTAATGTAGTCATCAACATTATCACCAACCGCCCAGTTAACATTGTTACCTATTCTAGCATCAACAATAATAGTTATCGCGAACAAACACTAGTAGAGGTTAGGTCAGGGAAATTAATTGTTTACTAAATTGACTACCAACTTAAATGGTCATTCTTTGACACTTGAATTAAATTGCCATAACCCTGCAAAATGGGGTAGTGTCCATTTAGTTGATAATTAATGTTCTTGACTGTGCCTAAGTTCTAAGGCCCTGTTGATTTGTCGATTGTGAAAAGTGTGAATCACTCCGCTTTTTAAGTTTTTCTTATGTTTATTTGTTACCTACATAATTTTGTTTTATTCTCAATTTTAATCATTTTGTTTTCTCAATAAATACCATTTCTTTCTCTCTTTTTCCTATGTATTAGTTAATTGGCTCATACTGTATTGTTTCTAGTAGGTAACTGAATATCGTCCAAGTTGTTCTACAGGTTGAGATCGTATTCAGACTATCTACAATTCTACAAAGATGAGATTGAATATGATCTATACGGGGTGGACTGGACACCGACGCGAAAACGAAGAAAAAAAATCAGCTGTTTCCTACAAAAGTGCAATACAAGGTCAAAATATGTGGAGCAGCTGATTTTTGTTAAATAACCGACAAAAAATTTCCATGTGGCCCCGGTTCAGAATGATGTACTGAGCAGGGACCGTACAACCCCGGTTAAGAGTTAAGCCTTTCGAACGGGTAAGCCGTTTATGAGGTTACCTCTATCATTATGTAACCCTTTTGAATGGGTTTTATACTAGAACCCTTTGAAAGGGTTACATGATAACCCATTGAATGGGTTTTATACTAGAAACCCTTTGAAAGGGTTGCATGATAACCCATTGAATGGGTTCTATACTAGAAACCCAGTGAAAGGGTCAAAACCCTTATAATATATGGGTTATTATAATGAAGGGCATTATAAAAACCCATATATTATAAGGGTTTTGTTCGGGTTATTCAATAAACTTGTGCTAGGTCGGTGGTACGGGAATGGCGGCCGGGCGCTCATTGCCTATAATTCACTAGACGGTATTATACAAATAGCGAGAGTAGGTACGAGCGAGAGCTCCAATAACTATAGTTGCGTATTTTGAGTTTTTGAGTTTATATTATATTATTCTTTTGATCTATCCGAGCCGAAAGTAGCGTGTAGACTTTTTTTATCAATTGGGATGCGTTTGCGTGTTTCAAGCTAATTCATTTATAAGGTTAGTTTTTTCTTGAATATTAAAGTACTTTGTAGATAGTTTGAGTTTTTCTTTGTAGATAGCATGTAGGCAATAGTATTGCCTACAAATAGGCTCACTCGCCCCCTATTACATGAGATTTAAAAACATAACTGACGAATGTGGGTGTACTATTAATTAGTCTATTAGGTACACCTCTTTGGGGAATACAGGCGTGACGTTATTTGTGATGTTTGCAGATATGTAGTTTATGCTCAAATCCATCCAAGTGCTAAGATGCTAACTCGCACGAAGTTGCGCAGAAGATGGTAGGTAAGTACTTCATAGAGACTCTCTGTTGGTCGTTTGTTATTTAGGTATTAGGTTTCAAAATTATAAAAACGAATGTTGGGGCCGGATGCCTTGTATCATTTTATTATACTTATCATTTTATATTTGGTAGTAGAAAATATTACTAAGTATATCAGAGAGTGAAGAAAGTTCTGATGACGAATCTCAACACGTCAATCAGATCCATGACGAATTGTCAAAAACATCAGCAGGAATGTCTGTCACCTACATTCGATCCAGATGTTTCTACGCCTGATTTATTTCTGTTATAGCTTATGCAATAGCTTGAATTTTAAAGCTCCCTTAGGCTCTTTAGGTCCGGCTCGCTTCGCTCGCTCTTGCGTTCTCTTCATCTTGAAACTCTTACTCATGTCAGGGGCCGGGTCGTAGGTCTGGTTTTGAAGTTCAAACCCGGGAGGGGTTTTGACATCTAAATCGACCCCTAAATCTCGGACAACTATAAAGAAATCAACCGATCCGAGGCGGAAAGCAAAAAATTTCTCGCTCGCTAATACATACCCGTGTTATCGTAATCAATTGAATGAGCAATGAGCAAGTAGAAATTTTGTCTTTATTTTATTATAAATGTCGTTTGAAATAAGATAAGACATAAAAACTTAACTTAACTTCTGTAAAAACTTTTTACAGTCCGTTCAACCGATTTTGACTTCTATTCCGTAGGCATAAGAACGCCTTTAAAAGACGTCTGCGTTGGACGACTGTAAGTATAGGACTATGACACAAATAAGGTTAAATGTAATTCGTTTGGGTGAACGCGAGCCGTAGCCCCGTAGGTATGTACGTTAGTGCATGACTTCGAACGAGTGAAGGAGGCCTGCTTTTGTTTTTTAATAACATTTAATAGCTTTTACAATTTCGAGTGTATTGATATAAGCCAAATAGCGATATCTAACTTAAACAAAAATAAAACAACTAATAAGTTTGGTTCTTGTCAAACATCTCTCTTTCAAATTGCTAAGAGATTTCGGCGATTTTCTTCAAAACTTTGAGATACCTACCTAGCGCTTTTCGGCCTAACAGGGCAGTCTAGTAGGTTCTCCATTTTGTACATTTAGTGACCAATAATCTATCCATGACACAAATCAATCAACAATGAAGTGGTACGTCGGACCTTTAGGACATAACATCGTTGCGCAAATTGTTGCGTGAATTGGCAAGTAGGTAAGTATGTAGGACAATCCTACATATTTACCTACTTGCCCATTGCAATAAACTATACAATTGCTATTTTGAAAATTTAGATTGATAAATTACGTAACTTTATATCTACATACCTACCTATTGTAATGCGACCCCGAAATGATCAATCGCCATCGATATAGTAAAACTCCGCAAAAGACGTCCAGGTTCAAAAATCAAACAGCAAAAATGACAGCATTTGTTTGGTACTTGCAATAAAGTAATAAACAAGAACAGAAATGAAAAAAACAATAATATTAAGTAATTTCGGTATCCGGCCAGCAAAGCTAAAATGAACTCTATTTCACATTCAATAAAGCTCATAGATCCCTGTTTACAACCACCTAGGTAAGTAGCCACAAAGGCGCCGCCGCCCGCCGCGCTGCCACGGCCGGTCAACGCATGCTATTCCGTTTTGAAACCTATGCCCTTCAGCGAGAGATCATATTACCATGGGGTCTAAACTCGAACAAATTATAATTAGTCATGTAAAGAAAATCATAGATTGCAGCATAGGTAACGATTATGAAACGAACAATCACTAAAATACGTTAAATGACAGATTTTGACTGAAGTAAGAGATTAGTAAAAATCTAAACTTCCTTGTCTACTCATAAATCACATAATTTCTACAAAAAAAGATAAATGAAGCTCTAGATCAATTCGATCCCATAGAAGTAGCCATCTGTTAATCATTTTCTTTAGAGCTCTTTGCAAAAGATGGTGTTTTACTGAATATGTTATATGTCACATAAACTGCAGCGTGAAAGCTCACTCACACAAATGAAACTGTTCCGCCAACTCGAGATTTTTTTTGTTGTTGTTTTGTATACTTGTCCTTGAACGCACGGTGCGATGTCATTCATATTCGATTTGGTTAACCAAAATGGTCCCTTAGCTTAGGCCGTTCAAAAGAGTTATCCAAATATTATGGGTTTGTGACTGTTTAGAAAACCCTATCAAAAACCCATACCAAAACGGTCAATTAAGCTGGTAACCAAAACGATCAATTAAGCCGTTCAAAAGGGTGACCCACACCACATCGTAAGGGTTTTTGATTGACTGCTAGAAAAACCCTATCGAAAACCCTTTCAATGGGTAGCCAAAATGGTCAATTAAGCCGTTCAAAAGGGTTAGCCACATCGTATGGGTTTTTGATTGACTGCTAGAAAAACCCTATCAAAAACCCTTTCAATGGGTAACCAAAATGGTCTATTAAGCCGTTCAAAAGGGGTACCCATATCGTATGGGTTTTTGATTGACTGCTAGAAAAACCCTATCAAAAACCCTTTCAATAGGTAACCAAAACGGTCTATTAAGCCGTTCAAAAGGGTTACCCATATCGTATGGGTTTTTGATTAACCGCTACGAAAAACCCTAACGAAAACCCTTTCAATGGGTAACCGATATGGTCCCTGGTACTGAGTATGTGGTTTCCGTTTTCGCGTCGGTGTCCCTTCCACCCCGTATAATGGTTTCATCTGACCTCTGCAACCTTTAAGTATTAATAAACGCATCGTCTTTTCGGCTTCTGACAATCTGTAACGACTACCACTGTAGCTCAAGTTTCATAATGATTGGTAGTTATTTTTTACCAATTAAGTACAACAGATAGATAACTTTTAGCCTCTCTCGTCAAAGAGATTATTTTGTACATTGAAATGATAGTTTAGTTTTTTTAGAACCTATACATAAAACGTCTGTTTTATGTATAGGTTCTAAAAAAACTAAACTAGAGTCAATATAAATCAATATAAGGTGGGTGGACCATGGAAGGCCATGCTCCTTCGAAGGCCAATTATTAAAATTTCGTAGTTATTGCCATGTGATGACAAATTCCTTCTATCTACATAAACATCCATCGAACTAGAAATCACAGACGCGGCGGTGAATCGCTCGCGCCACTATTTTGGCAGTACGGTCCCTTGCTTCATTGATATCGGAAATCGGCGACGGTAAAATAAGGTGGGTGTACCATAGAAGGCCACTCTAACAAATAAATAGTTATTATTCGTTTATTTACTGGATAAATGAAACTAACAAATATTTAAGTAATACTTTGTTTTATTACGTAATATATAAACCACTTCTTTTTATTGTAGATTTAATGGCTATTTAATAACTTTTAGTGTTAAATGACTGATTTATTATAATGGCCTTCTAAGGAGCCTTGTTCCTAGCAAGGCCATTTTTAAGAGTTCAATGAAACTTAAGTTTAATCAATATTGATCAAATCTGAAATTTAAAAAAGTGGTTTATATTTTACGGAATAAAACAAAGTATTACTTAAATATTCGTTCGTTTCATTTATCCTGCATATGAACGAATAATAACTGTTTATTTATTAGAGTGGCCTTCCATGGTACACCCACCTTAAGTCACAAAGGGTCTCCTTTGTGACTTATATTGATTTATATTGACCCTTTGTTATATAATTTTATTATAACTGTTAAGATGTATCGGAATAGGACCTACTTAAATATTTAATGAACAGAGTTTTCTAAGATAGAACATTTAGCAATAGACTGATCTTTTTAATGCCCTCAGAAATCTCAAACTCAAAGCATTTATTTCAATTAGACCATTACAGGCACTTTTCAATGTCAAAACAAAAAAAAAACAAGCTACAGTCCCAGTCACAGGGCAACCCACTTATTAATTACGATTATCTTAAACTTTCCTATTATTTTCATTATTTAGGTACCACAAAAGTACACTAAATTAGGACTCTACTTAACCAATTTAAATTCTTGATAAAATGCTTGATTGTGCGCGTCTTAATTTAAATTATATGATCTACCTAACAATTATTCATTTAACTTTTAATTAGGTATTTTTGCAAAAAATGTACAAAGAAAAAAATCCTTGACAAAAACTTACCCACTGTGAGTACAGCGAAAACAATAGTTTTCAGCATCATTTTGGAGCACTGTTTAAAACTTTGTGGTTACAGAACCAGTGCCGGGCGGGGACTGAAGCGCCGTCAGTCTTATGTCGCTTTTTATACACGCGGTATTAGGATGATAACTCACTGATGCGATCTGGATGAACGTCAGGACACACGCGAACGTCGTCGTCGACATATTGGTTCTGGACTGATTTTAAATAAGTATAAGTATGACAATTTTGGAACCATATTCAAAGAAAATAGCTCACCACTGCTAACAGCCCAAATCAACGAAAGAAATTCCTACTGACAAATTTTCTCTGTTCATAAACTTTCACTATCACTTACGGCATATCTGCCGGGATTAATGTTTATATTGAGCTCCCGATATTTCGACGCTGTTGCCAGCGCCATGATCATGTAAGTGATAGTGAAAGTTCAGTTATAAACCGTGAAAGCTTAAAATAGTATTTTCTCTGTTCATTACTAGAAATGCAAGAATTTCAAGTTCCTGTTAAATTAAGACATCAAAAATAAAAACATGTTATTCTAGGTTCCTGAAACTTTAGTTAAGTATCTTATTTCCATTAACCATAACAATACGTTTTTTAGGAACATTCAGTTTTAATGAATCCAAACGACGTTTTTTCAGTATTCGCGATTGGGTGGTCGCTAATTTTGTGGTGAAAATCGTTCATTCTACTTACGAATTTTTAGATATCACTTCGCTCTTTAGCGGATGCGTTAACTATCTATTATTTTCATTAATTAAAGTATTAGTTCTATTTGGATATAGACAATGTATTGTTTTCAAAAACTAATTTAACAATATAACAATAAATGTCTCATAATTACCTACGCAATAGTCTAAATACACCACAGATAGATAATCTGAAAGAATCGCAAGCGTACGTTACGCCATAGCCAGCAGCAGTCCTTAATACGACAATAGACGTCTTAATATTAACCGAGACGATATCTGTGTGTCGTCGCCGACTATATGTGGATTTACGTTTTAAGTTTTTTCAAAAATTTGGAACTGGTAGATGGAATTAACGAACCTGATACGGTTTCTATCGTTCTATCGGTATATAAGCTTCAAGTGACGTAGCTAACCTGCTTGACTGGTTAATTTAATAAAAACAAAAATCTTTTCATACATTATTCACAAAATAATAAATAGGTACTTAAGCTTATGTACATCTCTTAAAACTCTAATGATGCTATTCAATAGCAACAAAAGGCCTGAAAACCTGCTTAAAATCTGGAAAACACCATGGCCCATATTGTGCCTACCTTGCTATCAATCAATGTATATAGGTTGATTAATCGAAACTCCGCGTTTATAAATTGGGAAGCACACGTATAATTAGTCCACAACGTTCCCAATCCTGAGAAATAAGCTTCATATGAGTGAGTAGGAGTGGACAGCCATGTGAGCCCAGTGTGGATTGGTTGTTGCCACGTGTATTCAAATTGTTGGTTCTAGAAAAAGCCGGTTTCACGACCACATCATCATTTGCCTAGCTTTTTCTCAACTATATTGGTGTAGGCTTCCAGTCTCACCGGATGCAGCTGAATACCAGTATTTTACATGGAGCGACTGCCTATCTGACCTCTACAACCCAGTAATTAGTGGGTAATACGATACCCGTTGGTAAGACTGGTTGTCAAAGTTTCTGGTCACTGACTAGCTGTAACGACTGTCAAAGATCTACAAATGACACCCGGGACAACGGGTTAACGTGCTTTCCGAGGAAATGGAGGAAACTCGGTATGTAATGGGTGGTTATCCATCCACGGACCAACCTAGGCAAGTGCGGCTTAACCTGAAGATTGAGCGGCTGTAATTATTTAGCCACGAGCTCCTATTTTATGCTGGTTTCATGACCTGAGACACGTAATTTGGGAACGTGACTAGAGAACCCCATACTTTAAAAAAAACCTGCTTTTACAAAATACCTTAAACTGATTATCTTGAGAAATAGTTACTTAATTGAAGTAAGAATATGCAACATCAAGTGGTCACAATGTCCTTTGTGTGGTCGCAACGAGATGCATTTTTTATCCTTAACTAGGTTTGCCATAAGCAACACCTGTCTGATTGATAGTCTGTTGTTTTTATTTATTGAAGAATGCACAATAAATTGTTGAGAAGAGAAGTTAATGAAAATGTGGGGGTGAACTAAATAGGTGCACGAATTAAAGGTGTCATATTTTCATAGGTAGGTAAATCATTCAATGGATAGTTCACCAATTTTTATATCGAGTTTTCCGGTTAATCGTCAAATATTTGGAAAATATACCGTCTCCTTTTTTTCTTTACACATGTTGTAAACACGTATGATTTTTTTTTCATAAAACATGAGTCTGCTCGGGGTCACTGACCAAAATATAAACGGGAATGTAGGAAAATATATGTTTTTGTTTTAAAATTATTGGGAACAAGATAAGATTCTATGAATCATGAACCATTAGGCATTTATACTCGTACAATCATATTATTCTATTCATCAAGTTTTGGGTCAATCAATTGACAGACAAACGTAATTATTATAATTATTACAGGTTGGAAGGGACATCTAAATCTGCTTTTCAAAACATTTTGACCGTGTAGGTATTGCATTTTTGTAGGAAACAGCCATTTTCTTAAATTGCTATTTAGGTGCGTGAGTTCGGAATGTACTGAATACGTGTTTATCGATTGTTCGGCGAAGGGATTTCACCCTATATGTGATTATGTTTTATATAAATATTCAAAGATGTAAATAACTTATTAGAACCAGTTCTACTTAAATAGACTTCGTCCTTATCGGTAGAAATGGTCTTTTTATTGGCTAGTGGGTTCTTAATGAACAATGAAGTCAGTAGACGCAGGCATTTTATTACTGTAGCTTAATGAGTGTTAATTAAAATAGTAAATAGATAAATTAGTATGTATATTATCGTAAAGTTTTTGGTAAAGATAACTATCAGCTATCAAGTAAATCCGTCGTATTTACATAGTTCAACGTTACTTACTTAATAAAAAGCAATTATTGTTTTGAGTTATATGTATAGGTCCGGTAGGCCGTAGCTAGCCAATTAACTTAATGTTAGATATGGCTAAAATATTTTTGACTTTATGGCTTCATCGGTCGCGTAAATACAATCTTGGGGATGCCCGACAAGTTTTGAACTTGACCAAATGTCCACGAGGCGAGGTCAATAGGCTTGCAAGTCAGTCATACGCAAATAATTTCGTTAGTCTTAAATACAATTAATGAATACGATTGGAAATAATTGTCCCTTATTGCTTCCCAAATAACCCTCTCAGATAACCAAATGAATTATAAATTGTATAGGTAAAATAAAGTCCCGATTTTTGTACGTCTGTATGGCCGATTAGTTTTAAACTAAACACAACGGAATTGGATGCGATTTTCACCGCATTTATTCCGGAAGATTCATGTGTATAACACAGCTGATATTAAACAATTTAATAAATTACATAGAGCACAGATACATCGATGTTTGGGCATGTCACCACATAGTACAGTGCACCCGTGTGAAGTAGGGCCGGGTCGCTTGCCTTTCAATATTCAAGAACACGCACTCCTGCCTGTATACTGTAGCGACACTACAAAACATAGAAATTACTACAACAATATAGTACAAAAATTACTACAGCAATATAGTACAAAAATTACTACAGCAACATAGTACAAAAATTACTACAGCAACATAGAACAAAAAGTACTACAGCAAGATAGTAGAAAAAGCACTACAGCAACATAGTATAACAATTACTACAGCAATATAGTACAAAAATGACTACAGCAACATAGTACAAAAATTACTACAGCAAGATAGTAAAAAAAGTACTACAGCAACATAGTATAAAAATTACTACAGCAATATAGTACAAAAATTACTACAGCAACATAGTACAAAAATTACTACAGCAACATAATACAAAAATTACTACAGCGCCATCTATGACACAAATGAAGAACTCACATCAACATTCTAAATCGCGCAGGTAAAGTTATCAGAAAAACCCGGCAACGACCAGTAGGGCAGTTAGCCCACCAGACATAACACCCGTTTGGAGGATCCTTCCTTACTCTTTGGGTATGAAGAACTTAACACCCTGTTCTTCATATCACTAACTAATTTCTGTTAACTCAATTCACTTGCAACTGCGCAATTAGTTAACAAAAAATTTAATAAAATTCTTTCAATACTCAAAATCAAATCAAATCATTTATTCGCATAGAATGTAGGTATTTTACAAAAAAAGTTGGTAAAAATATATATTATATTATATATATTGACCCGTGCACATTCTGCCTGAATACTGCATTCATAATACATTTATATCATCATAATTCTTACCATTTCATTTAGTTTTAAGTAAAATTTATTTAAGATTCGATAACTTATGTTGTTGTCAGTATGGCGAATGCAGCGTATACCTGTAATATGCATACATACCGTCCAGTACCTTTATGTTATTTCTTATGATTCATATTTATTTATAGTACGTACTGCTGTTGGTGTTTCTAACAAATAAATAAAAATAATATCATTAAAATACCAATGAACCAAGTTTTGGTTCTAAGAAACACCATAGGAAGATTAAGTTCCACGAACATGCACTGGGAGCATCATCTGATAAAGATACTACCAAGAAAGAGTTAGTTTTAAATTAAAACCTAATGATCCAGAAAGAAATTAGATGATACCATACCCCACACAATTGGTGTAGAATTTCATTTCAGACAGCTTGCATGAACATGATCACTAAGCATACTTTATAACATCACGCCTTTAATCCAAACTCCATGGGCAGCCACGGAGTTTGGATTATAGGCTGTGAAATTCCTAACGGAAAAACCCAATAACACTTTGCCCTACCCGGGAATCGAACCCAGAACCCATGCTCAGCAGTTCACGCACTAGACCAATGAGGCAGTATCCTTTATAACAACGAATAAAATGACTGAATATCTTTCAAATAATTTAATTTGAAGTGTTTTTTTTTTATTACCAGCATGTTCTCTGAAAGGCGAAATCTGCCTCTGTATACCCCTTCGTGGCGAGCTGTGTGTTATCTTATAACATTAAAAAGAGTCTGTTATACCATATGACTTGCAGCTGGCTTAACCCTGACCTCGTTATCTTTCGCCTATAAAGTTAATACGATTATCTATTGTACGAGTATGTTGGTACAGAAGATTTGTTCATTTCAAAGAACATAGTTATAAATTTATTAATTAACGTAAAACAATGGCAAGATATATCTCGTATTTTATAATTCGCCAATTGGGCAGTTGACACCATAACATCACGCCTATACTCCCCGAAGGGTTAGGCAGAGGTGGTTTACCCATTAGTTCACCCACATTTCGTAGGGGGCGAGCCTATTGCGGCTATTGCCACCAACCGGGTACAAATCCAGACTCCGTGGCTACTGAGAAATTCTTGATTAAAAAACCCAATAACACTTGCTCCAAACTGGGAATCGACGCCAGAACCTCATGCTCAGCAGTCGCGCTTGCAACTACTGAATTTGTGCCTATTTGATGGAAATGTGGCCTCACCACACCTCCTATAACATGAAATTTAAACCTAATTGAAAAAAATGTGAATGTACTCATAAGTCAGGCCGTAGGGTTGCCAACTATACCGTTAAAAACAGTATTATACTGTTTTTCACTACATTATACTTTTTACTGTTGAACAAAAATAAAGTACACAAAATACTGTTTTCAGTAATGAATGCAAAGTGGCGAGAGGATAGAAATAGGGCAACTATTCATTTAATAAAAAATGAGTTTTTAACTTATTTTAATTTTAGTTATAATTATTGTTGTGAGGTGTATGAAGTTTGTAAAAAAGACTGTAAATTAATAAGTTGTGCGAGATGCTCTAAAAAATTAAAACAATAAATAAATGAAATCCTGTTATTTTTTCTAAAATACGGTTTATATTGTTCTCAGACCTAAATATACTTTATTTCTTGTAAAAAAAGTCGGCAACGGTAGGCGTAAGTGCCCGTCCCGTCCAGGATTATATGATGTTATGTGAATCGCATTTGTCACCAAAATCTTATGAAAGCTCTTGTAGTTACAACGAACAGTCCATTTTCTATAATTATTAATTATTTACACAACGTCGGTACTGCGAAACGATAAGCAAGTGTTTACTGTTATTAAGTTCAATGACCTTGTTCACTGTAACTATGATGAATCAATATTCAGTTAAATAGATGTGGTCCTTGCACAATTATCTACTTACCTTTGATTTGGCATAGTCACCTTTATTTTCGTTGAAATAAGGATGGTAGGTTCCCAGCCACTATTTTGGATTTCTCTCATAGTTTTGATTCACGTTATCATTCTTTAATATGTTCAAGGGCTTTACAACGATTAGGAATCCCAATTTATAAAATTAACTTTATCGATTTTTTTTAGAGTTTAGCGAATTTATACCTTTGATATTAATTCATTCATTCATTCTGGATTTTATTGATATATTTTTTGGAGTGCTACAAGGCGGTATGCTTGAACCAGTCTTTCTTATGATAATAATATCTGTAACCCCGTGGTTTCACCCGACGTTTGGGAATTTTTGTGTTTGCTCGGCTCCTAATGGTCGTAGCTTGAAGTTAAGAAGCCTATAACCTTCCTAAAAATCGGGGTAACTACTGCTACTACTAAAAATGCAAAATGTTTCTTTTTTATCAGACTAGTATTTCTAGAGATTAGTTCTTTTAAACAATGAGATAGCATAACATCACGCCTGTAATCCCCGAAGTGTTAAGCAGAGGTGTACCTAATAGGGCACCCACATTTAGCTAGCTATGTTTGAATCTCATATAATAGAGGGCGAGCCTATTGCCATCAACCGGGCACAAATCCTAACTCCGTGGCTGCTACTGAGAAATTCCGGATGGAAAATCCCAGTGCGAATTTAACAATGAAGATGAGATGAGATGTATGTTCCTGAATATTACCTTCTCGTACTTCGTGGACAAAAAACACAGTTAATTTTGCAGTTTAATAATTCATTGGGCGGTCTGGTAAGCTAATTTGTTGTGAATAATGGGTTGTGATTCTGTATCGTCATTTATTTACTTGGTTCAAACAAACATAACTTGATAAAATGACGGGACACTCCACTTCAAATCGAAATAATGTATCTTTCCCTTATTTAGTTAGGTAATGAGCTGGAAAAATATTATTGAAGTGGGGCCTATCGATTATGTGCAAATACTCATGAGGGGTCGTCCTTTAATCACTTGAGGTTTAAAAAGGGGGATGGCGTCAGAAAAAAATCACGAAGGGAGGGGTGGGTATATCCAGCATTGTATGTCCAGCATTGGACTGCTGTGGGCTGATGATGATGATGTGTAAAATATGTTTTCCCAATAATGAATTAAAAACCTGTAGTTTTTTTGTTAAAACATTCTGAAACTATCTGATGTTTTCAATAATAAAAAATACACGTCATTTTGGGAGGGGGTAGGAAGGGTAGCTTAAAACCTCACGACGTATCATAAAACGGGAGGGGGGGCTATAAAAGTGGCTTAAAAAACCTCACGTGATTTAAGGATGGCCCCTAAGTGCCAAGAAAACGATTCTAATGAAGTGTTTTCCAATATTTATGATTTGTATTATAGGTGTGCCACATGAACACTGATAATCTATCTATAACAAACAGATGGTCCATCCGCTAGATACCGCTGCCTGTAGCAACCTACTTTGATATGTTACACCACAAGGAAAATTCAACCCTAAAGTCAAATTAAATGAGAAAATATGGTTTTCATGGCATCATATTCCAATATTTCATATTCTTGAAATCAAAAAGAATCACAAAGTAATAGAAGTTTTTTTTTAAAAAAAACGTTGCTCCTCTCTGGTAATTTCTCCTATAGTGTGGGTGCCTTTACAGACGTTCAAACTCACATACACAAACAGCCAGACCCGGAAAAACTACCTGTAGGTCATCAAAATAATTGTTCCGTGCGGAAATCGAAACCGCGACACGCAGCACAGCAGCCAATCGCCACTGCGCTAAACTTGCCGTCAATTCATTACTTGTAGAATACATAGTAACTACACTTTATAGTTTCTGAACGGTGGTGGAAATAATTATACATAAACACACACATTTTTCCATGGGTGTTGGCAGAAACTACAAAAGGGCACCTGGTGGGTTACCATGATCTGTTAGTGCAGGAATGTTTTAGTACTATTCCGAGAGTGGGAAAGTGACAGCGCTAGACAGCTGTCTAGTGCCATCTCTCACACTCGGACTAAGTGCTAATTTACGGGGACGCGGCGCGTAAAGTCGGCGGTGGTGCCCGCCGCCGCGCCGCTATGCCCTCCGCGGGTGACGCGGTGGGCACCGCTCAACGCGCCGCCCGACGCGTAAAGTCGCTTCTCCGTAAACGCTCCCATACATCGCAATATGTTTGAATTGAAAGCAGGCCGCGCCTCGTCTCCGTAAACGAGCCTTAACAGATCATGGTAACCCCCTTGCTGCGCTGCGTTAATTACGTTCCCCTTTTGCTTCGACCACATTCATATACGGGGTGGAAGGGACACCAACGCGAAAACGGAAACCACATAATTAGTACATCATTCGGAACCCCCCACATAAAAATTTATCGTCGGTTATTAAAAAAAAAACAGCTGTTTCCTACAAAAGTGCAATGCCTACACGGTCAAAATATATGCAACCCGTATAACCGTATTTGATTTTATTTTGATTCTATTCTATTTTACTTTGTTTATATTCATTTTTGTTGGATCTTATTATGCCTTGAATGAATATCAATTTGTGTGGAATTTATTTATTTATAAAATATACGAGTACGCACGCCGGTTGCGAATTACAAGTGACAGATGGCTTCTTTTTATGAAGGTTCAGTTTTACTGAATTAATTTCCACCACCTGATTACCTTTTGTTATTTCATAATATCGTTAGTAATGTCAGGCGCATCGTCCGATATTGTTTGTGCCTCTCTTGACCTTAACGTTACCCGTGCTGATAACTTGCGAGGGGTTATCTACACGTCATGTGAGTCAGAGGAAGATAACGTGCGGCAAAACTAGGAAAATTTTATTACACCACACTTTTAAGACTATTGGGATTATTGGCTTTTTTGTATGGAATGAAGATAGCTGACATGTATTAACTGACATACCTACAACAAAATTGCACTATCGTACTTGTTAACAATTTGTCTGGAAATATTGTCTGATACAAAAATATAAGCTGCAAACGGACTCTTCACGAAGCCGTCAACCAAGCGTTCCGTACCTACATTATATCAAACTAAGTAACTCTACGCAAAAATATTTCTGGGAAAGGACTTTTTTGGGGTGAAAAATTACAGTTAATCGGTACCGCTCAATGTGACGAACTTAAAACATTATGTGATGTTATGTTAAGTATGTAAAATAACAGTGAAAGATTCTTCTTTCACTATTTATTTCGTTTGTTTTGTAACCACTACTGACCCTTAGATTTCCTTATCAAGTCATCTTTGACGCAGCTCATAGTCGTTATGTTATATAAGCACTACTACACTCTCTCCACTGATATCTATGTTATCTCAATTATCAGTCACCCTTGACACCTACCTACGGCATAGAATAGTATCGAAAGGCCATACCATGGTAAGGCAAATCCTTTTTGCTGTTGCTTTTAAGGTATTCGTGGGGGAAGCTTCAGTCCAGATAGAATGGAAAATCTACGCGCAGGCTCGAGCCTCCTCTGGTCGTTATTCACACCACGAGCAGAAACGCGCTTCGAGACGTGCGACATTGAAAGAAGGCTCGAAACGTAGTATGAGCGCGTCAGAACCGTGGTCAGAACTTGCTCGCGCGGTTTCGGGTCCTCGGGATTTCGGGATCCTCGAGGAATCCCATGCATGCGCGAGGAGACACGCGCGACCGAACGACCTTGACGTCCGCGTCGAAACAATGATAATTCGGCTCTATATTCAATACAGCCCGTAAATTGGCGCGTGGATTTTTCCGTTCTGTCTAAATTGACCTTCATAGTGCAGCATAGTTCTTTTGGCACTCAATAACATTGTCAGGAGGCCGCTGTTGGTAAATATTTGTAAAATTGTCTGTGAAGATGGCGTTATTTGATTTGACTATGGCCAAGCGCCTAAAGACACATTGAAGCATGAAGTACTAATTCAGATCGATCGAAATTAGTCAGGAGTGAATCTTTATGCCAGTATTTACCACAAGTTAATATAAAGAATATTTAAGTTAATCTTGATGAGTTCCTGGTGAACGTGAAGTCATGGTTAAAAAATAACAACGCTTATTTTTGTTCTATTTTTTATTTTAAACATTATATGAATATTAGTGGCAATTTGTGGAACTACTGACTGAGTATGATTATAATAACTGCAGTTTTCAGAATCCAAACTGCACGACAGAAGACGCTTATTAATTTTAATGCTGAAATGGCTTTTCGTGCTTAGCTATCATATTTAGGCGGGAAAAGTCGGGACATTAACTTAAGGAACAAGTTATAAGAGATTGGTACAAATAGCTTACTGTCATTTAAACATTGATATGATATCCATTTTCGATTTGTCATATAATTGTATACACTGAACGTCTTATATTATATATTGCAAAGCAATAATTAGGTATTAAAATTACTTGCCAAGTTGACAAGCGAAGGCAGGATGTCGATTAAAGCGTGGCAACATTGGGAGAGAACTGTCAAGGGTAATTTCGTAGTTTGTGTTCATATGGTATTACCGATTACAAGATTTATTGTTACTACAAAAGCTCTTCTAAATAGATAAAGATAGATAGATCAATACATTTCTCTCTAACAATGGCGCGCTTTGTACCAACATCCTGCACCTAAACATTATAATAATCTCGTATTAATATAACGTTATATAGACAGTACTCAGGTTTACCATAAACCATTTATCAAGTCTCATCCATTTCAATAATATTGTTCGAAACAACACAGAATACAAATTAATTTTGTTCAACGGAAAATCGTCAACTAACATCTACCACAACGATTATTAAAACATTCGAGTTCTTGTCACACAAGAGTATGTTTGTTACAATAAAATCACAGGTAAGTACTTTATCACTAAATACATATAACTGCTATAATATATCTCTTAGAGAGAACGAAAATTTCAGCTCGTCTAAGGGTCTGAATATTCCTAACACATATGAGATCGAGTATATTACACAATCACGAAACATATAAAGGGTATAAATAAAAGTATAAAGCATTAAATAAAGGTATTCACATCAATAAAGTCTTAGGCGGTAAGTTACATATAAACTTTTTCTTATATTTTTTTTACTCCAATTTCGTCGTCAACGTCAATCCAAAATTTCAAAGCGTTAAGCTTCGCCCACATCGAGGTTTCATTCTACTTTTCTCAGGTCGCGTAGTTATACACATAGAATGGTTATATAACTATTTTTATAAGTAGCTTTAACATTAATAAGATATAATATATAGGGGTATATGCTCGAAAGTTTCTTAGAATACCCCTAATTATGTACATAGCCACAATTTTCACTGATGTCATTCGTTAGCCACAAGAATTTCTACAGAACCCACAAATATCGTAACACCATATGTATTTGAAAATCCGTCAAACAAATCAATCAAGTCCGTTTTCTCCACGAAAGTGTGGTTAGCTTTCCCATTCCTATTTATTTAATATCAGAGTACAATCAGTTGCAAAAGTATTAAAATTTTCATAATTTATAATAACAAGAAATGTAAGTTTGGCTACGTATATTCAAATAGATAGCTTTTGCAACCATTCGTACTAAACAGCAATAGTTTTATTATTTTGTATATTATTATTACAATAAAACATTTAACGTGTTATTATGTATATTTGAATTTAATAACTATATAGATTAAATACTGCTTGTACTTTTCTTGAGAACCCGTTCTAATTATGACGGTCAAATGTATTGAAAATCAGTGTTTTTTTTACATTGTTTTAGTTCCGAGTCAAAAGTCAAGTGTAGGGCAGTGCACGGTCAAAGATTTTCGTTATTTTTGTATTATACTTTAAATATTCATATTTTCTAACATATATCAGTACTACACAATGCCTATTAAATTATATTATGTACAATTGTAATTTGGGCTATTTGCAATAATATAATCAGTGGATCAATCATACCCTTTATGTACTCGCGCAAAAACTTGTGTAAACACTTTACAAATCGTTATTATTCCTTTTTTCGTACGGCGCCGACCCCAAACAAATTAGGATAAGGGCAGGAGAATGAAGATGCGAAGATTTCTTAACTTTTTCCCTTTATAACTGTCAATAATTCGAACGAGACTTAACTTATTTATGCACTGTTAATATTATGTACAATAACAGGATTGTATAATTGTATAGAATGACAATATTTGACACTATACAATTTCACAAATAGATAACCAAAAGCAAATAGTAAGTTTATTACACATAACCCATTAAATCTTGTAGACGTTGGGGCATAAGTAGGTAGATAGTAAGATACTGAAATAGATCAACTCGCTATTACACCAATTATATTCAATATTCGGAAGCACTAGATTTTGCTGACGTCATTATTGGTTATACAAAAATTGTTGTATTCACGCCGAATAAATCACCTTTAACGAACTGAATTGCCAAATAACATTCTACTGGTTGACTAGTCTGTACACTATATTTTAATATTTATTAGTAGGTATGTGAGAAAGGAACACCAAAACATCGATACAGCAGTATATTAACATGTTGTACTTATTCAATAAATCATCATATTTATAAAACATGAACAGTCTAGAAGCGACAACCCTAGCAAGAACCTTTTATAAAGAGTAGAATGTACAGAAGGGAAACTCTCACTCAATTATAATGCCCGCAGTTTCGTCGGTCGTTAGAAACGTTCTATGCAGTCATGTTCGTATCGTCGTATTGCTTTAGATATTGGTAACATTAATCCTGGCTTTGACTTGGATGAAATTAGATCGTAGCATGGCATTTGGTAAGTAATCACGCACGCACAAATTGAAAGAACCCGAGTTTCGCTTCTATAAGATCTCCAACTCTATGAATTTCACAATCAAGGGCTGTCGCATTCAAAAATGCTTTCACAGATTTAACAGAGACTTTTTTATTTTGAGTCTTATTATGTTTGGTTTAGGTTGGAGTTTGATTGCTAGTTAGAGTTTTCTGTTTATTGATGAGAGCGTTGATGAGCTTGATCCTGGCTTTGACGGCTTTGTATCTGAAGTATTCGTCCTCGTGGCCTTTCTTGTCATCCCTCTGTACCTTCCTGCTGTTCTGGAGCTCGAAACTGACCTCGTACTCCTTTATGGTGCGGCGTAAAATCTGGAAATAAAACAAGAATATATGATGAAGAAATTTTCTGCAAAATGAACAGAATTACAGTGATGTGGACGAAGAAAAATTTCTTATAACTATATACACTGATGGTCAGGTATTTAATGGAAAACGTATACTGTAAAACTGTGCTGTGAGAGAAGACGGCCAAAATATCAAATACTAAGTCGACCAGACATTCTCATTCTAAATTATCAAAAAGTTTCGATATATATTGGTTTACGTCCGATCAAACAAAGAAGGTTGTGTATCAAACTTACAGATTTTTGCATCTTAGCTTCAGTTAGAGCTTTGTTCAATTCTTCAAGACCGAGGCAATGCAATCCTTCGTTGGAGGGTGCCGCCTCCTCACTGGTGGCTGACTGAGCTGACGATGTGGAAGAAGGAACCTCCTCTGCGGCTGCGGCGTTATCACGTGTAGGAGGTGACTGGAGCGGGGTTTCTACTGGTTCCTAGAAAAAGAAGAAAATAATTGATGGCAGGTAATAACTTCTCCACGCACGAGTAAACCCTCGGTTCTCTCCTAGAACATGGGGAAAAAGTGTCTTATAGATAAGAGCCTTTTTAATTTTTACGCACGAGTAGTTGTTTCTATAAGGGAAAACAATGCTCGGCTAAGTATCACGAGTACATCGTGATTTGTTTCCTTAATTAACTTTTATCGTTAAGGAAAATAGAACAGGACGTATTTCAGCATAAAGACAATCAGAATATAAAAATGAATTATACTTAAGTCGGTTGTGATTTATTTTGAATAGCTTTATTTGCAGAAACTTCCTCAGATATAAAGATTAAGGTAAAAAAATACGAAAATATTTCACTTGGTACTTAGTTTAATGAGTATCCTGCACGAGGACAAACGCTTCGTTTATCTACTTACCTGAGATGAATCTGAAGGTTTCTCTTGAGAATCGCTGGAACTATCGACACTTGAGTTGAAGAGCATAGTTTCGTGCTCATGGATCGTCGCCAGTTCGCCGTTTGTGCCGCCTATGATCTGATAGTGACAAAATGTTGGAATAATAATTAATAACAGTTACTAAAATCACTCATCAAGTCTGTCCAAGGTGTCCCAATGTGCCTATGAAAAATATCTAAAACAATATGTAAAAAACTATCTGTATTAAGGTTTTGTGAACGATATACAAAGGCGAAAAGTTTTCTATTCATCTAAAAAAGCGACAAAAACACAAAACTTACAGCATCAGGCCTAGAAGAAGCCAGCACCCTCTTAACAGCCCTATACCGTTCGTATAGGTGCCGGGCCGCTCCACGCTCAGCGGAGTGGGCCGGTGGGCGTCCTCGGGCCGCTTCCAGTCGCAGTAGTACTCGCTGGACACACAGCTTCTCAGCAGCCAGCTGGGACGCTGTCCAGGTCGCCTCGGTTGATGACGGCCGACCAGCCGCCTGGCGACAGCCCTCTAACCACTGGAGAAAGGACCACAATAAATCTGTGCAGACATTTTCCTGACTAACCCCGGGTCGTGGTGAAATTTTTTGATTAGTTTTAATAAGTAAGCCAATTGTTCCTAAAAAGGCAAAGTGATTATGATAAAATATATTAATTGATAAAGAAGCAGTTTCTAAATGAGAAGTTGAAAGGTGGTAAAAATGTTTTTGTGAATCACTAGTTCACCATCTAAGCAAATTGATGCTAATGTGCTTGTAATATACGTAAAAAATACTATTTGTGAGTTAATGCTATGTTTGAGAATGTAGATCCTAATAAATCCAGCTGTTATCTAAACTCAGCGAGTGCGTATACTGATTACTAAAAATTGTCTTAAAAATCACCTCTTCAATGTCCTTAACGATATCAGTCATAGCTTTGTCGCTCTTCAGCGACTCCTCAAGCTTATCATCTCTTTCCTTCTGCTGTTTGGCCGCTTGTACCTTCAGAGCATACTCCACTGGGTCAGTCTTGATAAGGCGTTTCTCTGCCTGCAGTCGGCGCAACGTATCATTCATGCGTGTCAGCGCTACATCTGTGATCCTGTCACTCTGTGTCAAGGGATGACCGTTCTTTGTTTCAAACTCGCTTTCATACTTGGCGATGTTCTTCTTGAGTGCGGAGATCTATAAATTAGTAAAGAATTATTCCCATCTTATTTGTAAAACCTGCATTTTTGTGCAATTTTTATGTTAAGCTTCAAAGAGAGAGATAGAGCAATTTAGCAAACATGTGTTCCAAAGTAGTCTAAAGGATATTACTTCGTTTACTACCTTCTTGTTGATCTTCTCGAGCCTTCGATCAGGTACAGGCTGTTCTCGCCGTACGACGTTGAGCGGGGCGGCGCTGCGCTCGTCGCTGCGGGCTCGCTCGGCCTCCGCGCACAGGGCTGCGCCCTCCTCACTGACACTCTCCGTGCGGCCTAAAACCCGGTGCAGCGCTCCGACGTCCAGAGTCTCCGGTTCCTCGCATACTGCAAAAATCTTCAAAATGTACCGTTTGCTCGATATTGCGTTGATCAACTTCACACCTTGCTTCTAGCCGATGAAGTAATGCCAAACGACGCCGATGGAATAATATGACAGGCCCGAATGGCGGGTGTTTTGGGAGCCTGTCTTAGGTTTGAGTGCTGATTTTCTGCCTAATTTGAATAAATGACTTTTGATTTTTAATTGATCCAGCTAAACATGCTAACTTTAATCACAGAGGATAGCAGGACTATGACTGTTGCCTTTAAGCTGAAGATCATAAGAAGAATAATAAGTAGATGCAGCTTCTTTATTCTTAGGTCAAGGTCAAGCTATACTGTCGTCTCCTGCAGCAGTACTTACGTTGTGGTTTCTGCACGACGACGTAATCGAAGTGAGGCGGTGTGCTGCATCTGATCTCTTCGGAAGTGGTGAAGCACTCGTTTTCCTTCGGGTTCTTGGGTGCCCGGGGCTGGGCGCGTCGTCGCTTGCCGCCGAACTGCGGCCGGCGAGCGCGGGACAGCCGCTCAGCACGACGTTCCGACTGAAAGTGACGTGGATGATTGCAGAGTTGCCTAATCTGATGATTTATTGAATGTGTTGCTTTAGAAAATTGGAATGTGCACTGACAAGAGGATTATATGTTGGAAGTTGACAATTTGCTTGAGTGAGCTCTTTGCCCTCTACGAGTAATGTTATTGAATATGCAATTGTCACATATATTTTTTTAAGATTTTTTTGGATGTGGGGAATGATGTAGATAATAAAAGTACAGCCCCTTACCTCAATGCGGTTATGGTCGTGTAGCGGAGGCGGCGGCGGGGGCGGGGGAGGTCGCTCTTCGCTGTGCGGGCGCCGCTCTTTTCGCTCGTGCGCGCACCCCGAGTCGCGGCGCTCGCGTCGCTTCCTTGCCTCTCGCTCGCACTCGGGCGCCGCCATATCTTCCGTCTTCTCGCGCTCGCGTTCGGAGCACTGCGCACGCCACCCGAGCCCAGATATTACTACCCGATGCTCGCTCGAGCGCTCACTTTCCTGTCCGTAGCCCTAACGTATCCAGGATGAGTCAATGTCAGTGTAATGTGCGAAAAAATGTAAATTTTCAGTGTCAAGAAATAAGGTTGATCTTGGAGTGGGTGGGTTAAGCTGATGTTTGCGAATCGTATCGAACAGTGAGGAGAATGATTTGTGTTGATCATGTATGATACAGTAAATTGTATAGATATATACGTAGGTACATATTAGTAGGATATCTTTGCTTAAAGCTATATTTCTAAATCTATCAAGGGACACGGGTTATTGAAAGCATTGGTTTTCTACTACACGGCTGTCACCTACTCAATTTTTACAGGTTAGTTGGGCAAGCAACTCAAATACTTGTAGGCAACTACTACTTAGTTGTTAGTTATCTAACCGTTAAGATTGGCATATAATAATATACATACAATTTCCCAGTATACCCATGTATTTACGTATATATTGCAAAGCATATATGTATAGGTATAAGCTAAATTTTTATATTTATAAAACGAGAACTATTAATTGTTAAAATCACTAAAATGAATGTGAAGCCCCAGTATCTAATTTTTCAGAAATACCTGTAAAATTTCCAATTGTACCATTTTCGCTAACTCGGAAAATTATTTCCAATTTCCAAAAGTTTTCAGCCGTTAATGGGACGATTCTGAAATTAAATCATGTTTTGCACTAACGCAACTGAACGCATCTAAAAACAAAGCTCATTGTCTATGGCTCAAACAAAAACCTTCGTAGTTGCGGCCTAACGGACTTCCCTTGTTGTGTACAAGTTTAAAATTAGAAATTTTACTTTTATTTATTAATAAGGTATACTCACAATGCAGTATCTAGCAGCACCAACTATGGAATCCAAGATTCTGGATATGTTTTCTCTGGTACGGCTGGCCAGGGTCGCACTGGGGCCCGCTCGTGGGCAAACCCCAACCAATGATCCACAACCAAACACTAAACCAACGGGCTATTGCTTATCCTTTGATGTAAAACAAATTGAAAGAAACAAAACGAAACGGCAGTGCGGAAACGAGCGCCGTTTTGACGGAAACTTGACACTAGACTATAGACACAGTTATCTTCACGTCCAATATAAAACCTTATTTGATGATATCACTCCTCTGCACCGACATGTCCCGATCACGGCACATATTTGTACAGCACACGCAAGAAATAGGGAGATTGTCTTTTTAACAATTTACGGCTGCTTCAAAAAATGCGTTGAAACCAGTCTGTAATTTAGCATTGATGGTCCGAATGTGATTGGTGGAGCTTTGTAGCTCTAAATCGCTGTTAATGCGACGTATTCATATTCAGAACTATCGAAGTAATGATTAAGATTGCGAAGAGTTTCACTTTAGCGGCGACACTGCGTCGTCAA
Source organism: Standfussiana lucernea (assembly GCA_964057025.1). Lineage (NCBI taxonomy): Eukaryota > Metazoa > Arthropoda > Insecta > Lepidoptera > Noctuidae > Standfussiana > Standfussiana lucernea. Next base: position 5,152,278 of record OZ059789.1, read on the forward strand.
TTGTCTTCTATCATTTTGATGTCCATATTCGAACACTTCACAATATTATGGAGTCGGAATTAGTTGGCAAGTTCGTTTACGGCAGTTCGGATCTGAAACGGAAAAGAACAAATTTTTAATGAGTTGGAAGCATGCCAAGAACTGAAAACCAGCGGGCTATAATCCAAAAGTGGTGGTGAGAATCGGATTATTTGTTTCAAATTCAACGTTCGTATTTGAAATTCTAAACAAGCTGAAAGCCGCTGCTCACCTAAACTTTCATAAATATTAATGACCGCAGGAATTTTACTATATCGAGTCTAAATGGCTGAACCCATTTAATTGCCTGAGTAATTTAATTCTACATTAATGTGTTCATAGTTCACATAGCGATGAGTGTAAGCAATAAAGTTTTACTTCAATTATAATAAGTTAGAATCACAATTAACCTTGCCGGCCACATCAGACGTAGTCCCATTTGTGACATAACTTTCAGTGTCTGACATATAATTACGATTCTGGGAACAATTAGCTAATTGGTGTACACACCATCGCCGTTGATTGTCAAGCGATAGTCTATACTCCATCGATCACGCCACAGGATAAATAAATGTATACAGGGTGTTTGGAAGACGGACCGACTCAATCCAACGGAATACAATCGGCTACCGAATGATAGTCTGACAATGCTTACAAATTAAAAAAAAAAACATTTATTTCAGGTCATTGACCCATATTAAAAATGTCAATACACAGCTAAACATAAAGGCTGGCTAGCCAACCAGGTAATTTAAGACCAGAGATTTTGTTATTTATTTGTTTCTATTATTTTATTTTATTTTCTCTATTAATTGTTTAATGTATAATAATTTGTGTTTTATGCTCCTTTTAATGTATAATAATTTGTGTATTTTTTTTTTCTAAACCTGATATATAATTTTTATAATTTTATAAGTAAACTAAACAATTTTCTAAGGTATGGGGAGTATCCTAGTTTTCACAGAACCTACGGCTTAGGTGTCACAGTAAATGTGATATTATTTCGCGAAATCTCGCCTCCAAGTCAGTATATTTTGAGGCTGTAATAGAACTCAATAATTTTTGGTGGGCATTACTTCAAGAAAATGATGTACCTACGTGCTTCCAAAATCTAGGTATATTAAAAAAAAAATACGAGTAGAAATTCTTGTCCTGTCCTTTAGCCAAACACCTTGTATTGTATGTATTTCATCATCACACTATCACTTTCAGAGTAACTGACTTTTTGTTAATTCGTAGGCGTTCCGAATACGTTATTTACTAGGTGCTGTGATACTCGGTATCTGCTTGGTTCATAGTAGTTTAATGGCAATTTGTGCGTGAAAGTTAAGCTTATTTGATATGATCGACATCGTATTATATTAAATGTAACCTTGTGTTAGATGTCGTGTTTACTCATTTTAAAGGTCATATTGTTAGGTGTATTTAGTCCCATTTAAGTAGTTTAAGTTGGTATCCAATATATTCTAGGCGTTGTTTTTTATTTGCTTGATGGTGTAGGACGTGATATTCTACTTATATCCAAAAATAGTAACCAGACCTCAGCCTGACTTCTGTATCTACATAATGTAATATACTTCGGGGTAATTAATTGTTTAACAAATGGCCCCGACACCCTCATTTGCTATTTCACACAACCGTCAAAGACTAACAGAGCTGATTTAAATATACGGATTATTTAAGTTGGTAGTCAATTTGATTCACAATGAATTTCCCTCTCTTTACGTAACTCCTGAAGTAAATCCAAAACGAAATTAATTTCCAACCAAACAGGCTTATCTATCTATGCATCACAAACCCCAAACGCGATTAATTATAACGTTTCCAGTTACTCTGCTCGTTATTTCAGTCCAGATTCTAGTAGTTATCTTATTGATTATTCAGCCAACCAATCCTATTACTGGGTTTAGCCGCCCACGTTGTGAATATCTCTCAAATTGTACACAGTACGCCTACGGAACAGGGGTTGGAAACTGGGAAGTAGGAAGTGGAATTTAAATAGAACGATTTTGAGGTATTGTTGTATTTTGATTTTGTGAACAGCAAAGATATTTCAGTAATCAGATCAGGTAAGTTTGATGGATATAATTAATGTAATGGTGTTTCACCAAAAGTAATTAGGTACTTTTTAAGTCACATTACATTTAGTACTTAAGATATTTAAAGATGATTTTTTCGTTGTTTGTTATTTTCAAGTATTTATTTTAATATTTTTATCATTCTTTATTGTAAATATGTTTCTTTTAACTGCGCAATAGCTTGGATTCGTCTGTTTTATTGTACGTGTTTTCTCAAATAAATAAATAGTCGAATATAATGGGTGGAAACTCAAGGGTGGGTGGATATTTTTGCTACGAGTAAGTTTGTGAATACAAACTGACTTTCTTATAAATTATGGAAAATTTGAAACCCAACTTTACAAAGAACACTATAATAAAGACAAAACTTTTAGCCCCTAAACCACCAAGAAACCTGTTGAAAACGTGAAATTATTTGAACTGCGATACAAACAGAACGTTTATGAGTGGAAACAAAACGACGGATCTCAAGGTATGTTTCTACCCACAAAAAAAACCCAGAAAACTGGCCACCATGTAACCATTCAATGTTATTCAATGTTTATTTACGTTCGAAACAGGGGTCGACAGGGTGAGCGACCACCGCGGGGGGCATGGTGACGTCATCCCATGTCCTTTACAGAAGGCTCTGCTAGTGATACCTTTATGTTGATGGCATTGTTTTAGGGTTTATGAATAACCTGGTTGAGTCAAACTACATATCATATCTTCATGCCTGTAGAGCGCATAGGTTTAGAAAGAGGTGTACCCTTAGTACACCTACATTTTGTAGGTATGTCATGTTTAGACATAACATAACATCACTCTTGCAATTCCCGAAGGATTAGGTGCTGCTAATAGTGCACCCATACTCCGCCAGTTTGGTTTAACCCTAGTGCCATCAACCGGTCACAAATCCAGACTCCGTGGCTACTACTGAGAAATTCCCGTTGGAAAACTCAGTAACACTTTGCCCGACCTGGGATTCGAATCCAGGACTTCATGCTCAGCAGTCACGCTTACGACCAATAGACCAAGACAGTCTTATCATGTCATGTTTAGGTTGCAAGTAATAGAGCGCAAGCCTATTACCATTTACCGTGCACATATCGAGACTATTAGCTGCTACCGCTACGTCTAAGGCTTCGATAATTCGTCAGCATCAAGCATGATAATGTCACGTTAATGTCATACAATGTTTATTTACGTTTGAAACAGGGTTCGACTGTTGGACCGGCCGCCGCAGGGAGCATGGTGACGTCATCGCATGTCTTTTACAGAACGCTCTGCGAGTTACACGTTTTTGTAGCTGGGTTTTAGGGTTAGTGGTAATATTAAACGGGCTGTGCCAAGTGGCAAATTTGAGGAACTATGATAGTAAAATATTAGGCGTTTAACCTTTAGGTACCTACCGATAAACTGCTATTTGGGACAACTGAAAGGGTTTCCTAGAATATTGTAGTCAAAGTGAACCTAAAATTCGAATATAATGACCGTCGCTGTTAGTGGATGTTCCGCAGATATATTACTGCCGATTTATATGAATAGGGAGGTCTTGCTTTGGATGGAGCCTACTGCAAGTAGTATAAATATTGTTTAAAAGTAACCGATGCATTTTCTAACAATATGTCAAATTGGCATACCCATTAGAGCATAAACAACCCTTTTTTTGATAAAAATATAGTCTTACCATACACTTATATTCGTCCTAGCTTTATATTATTGTTTCTGTCTTGGAACTCCGTCTAGTTTTGTGAGAACTTATGGAGCTCATAAATACAAAAATCAAAGGAATAAATAACGTCTGCCGAATACAGAAAAATCATATATCGGAATTCAATACGAGCATTACCTACTGAATACGAATAAGAATAGTCCAATTGTCCTCCATTTACCCTTTTAGTCACGCAAAGTATTGTCGAAACGAAAACCATTTCAGCTGAGATAAATGTAACATTTACAGAAATGTTACATAATCTTCGTAGAGGGTGAGCTACGCAGTAGCTGGTGAACTGCGCCGTAGCGGGTCTACGGCGTAGTATCACGGCGTAGCGGTCACGGACCACGAAGCGAAAATTTACATGAGTCGAGGACGGATTTCGATGTTTTTATTATGGCTGTATGCAAAAATATATTCAGGCTTATGCTTATTCCGTTTTTTGATCAAGTTAAAGCTTCAATGGACATATTGCTTGAATAAAATATTAAGGCGTTGAAATATCAACAGATTAAGCTGGTAGCTACGGAGTGTAACTTACTGTCTGCCTATAATTAAACCTAACACACATTACTGTATAGTACATAATAGCTTAATCCAAAATCCTTCAGTAGCAATTTTTAAATGCGGATACGAGTATATAAAGAAAGTTCCGCTTAAAATAGCAATACCAAAGCCTACCGATAAAGAATCGAATCCTAAAATACCAAATACACAGAAAAGTCCCCATCTTAAAATAACAAACACTCGTAGCGAGGGATGAGAGCTACGGCGTAGTAAGCTACGGCGTAGTACGGTACGGCGTAGTTAACCTTTCCCACTGCGTAGCGGTTGCGTATTATGGCCCTCGAGACAATGTTCTGGGAGCGGGGTGGATTTTATTGACGCATAGGGTCTAAAGTTGACCAAAGATAATTCATTGATGGACATGAAAAGGGAAGATGATTGAAGGATGGATGATACGTAACCATATAATTTTAGTAAGACTTGAGCTTTTCTGAAGTAGCCCGTTGCAGGAATTAGTACTACTACATCTATACAAGTTATAATATAATAAACATAAGACCTCTCTCGTGGTATCTCGGACCATGAAACTGAGCAGCTATTATTAATACTTTCTATAGAAATTTACGCAATTAGCTGATCAAAATGTACGGAAAAGCTAAAAAAAAATATGAATTTCTAAAAGCCATAAAACAAAAGTGATCTTGCGTTTATTCTGTTACACCCTTTATATTTTTTATACTTTATACTATAGGCACCATGTGTCCGTAAATGCACCATAGCTTTCAGCCCTGTGTAATAGCTTTGAATGCAAATAAAGTGATGGTTATGAATATTTTGGCACCATGGTGTCTTTTGGATTTGAATACAAGGTGGCGCCGATAATACGACAATAAATTAAACTGCGTATACCTCATGACGTCCCCAGTCTGCGTACAAAAATTCATTCGAATATATCCCGTAGTTTAGTAACAGGACATTATTTTTCATATTCGGAATTTTAAATTTTAAATGTTATTTCCAGACACGAATAAGTGCAAATTATACCTAAGGTTGGTAAACTAATATTTATAAACGGTGTTGTATTTCGTTAACAGTTTTATGCTATTCAGTATGTATGAAAAAAAAAATTCGATGCTAATTTTTTTTTGATAGTTTAAAAATATTCCTATGAACTAGTATTACCAGTGTTTTCATTTATTGTCGTATAGTCGGCGCCACCCTGTATATGGACATTCCGGTGTAATAAGACAGTTCAGGACTCTGACTCTAGGACGACAACGCACCAACGCTGTCTCTGGCATTTCAGATCTTCAATTTTTTCAATTTTTTTTTCAGACGTTAGAAATCAATTCCAAACAGGTACTCTGCCTATTTTTGACGAGCAATAAAAAAGTCAATTTATGATTCGCTTTGATTGAAAAGCGCAGTGCCCGGTTGATGGCAATTATAACGTCGGAAACGTCGTACTATAGAGACACCTCTGCCTATCCATTCGAGGATTACCAGCCTAATGTTATGTGTTATGTCAAACACAATTTGTTAATGGATAACAAAGTGTAAGAGCTTGATTGATAGCTATAGACGCCTATCCATTACAGGGTATTTTTACTAGGAAACAGCCATACCACACGCAAAAACATGTTGACCCATTTTCTTTTGTTTGTTTGCTAGTGCGAGATATTTTGCGACGCCAATAACTGTATCGATTGATCCTAAAATACGACGAACAGCATACTTTGTAGTGGCCACTCAACCACAGTCACACAGCAAAATAAAATGGTAAGAGTCGGTTTGTATATGAATTCGTGATGTGAAAAAAATATACTCTCTGAATTGGATTTACATGCCGTCGAGAAATTTCTCTCAGGCATGCTGGTTTCCTCACGATGTTTTTCTTCACCGAAGCAAGTGATAATTGTTCGTTAAATTGTAACAGATTAATTTAATACACAGTTTTTGCACATGAATCCTTAATAAACTCGTACATACGTACCTACTTGGTTCTTACTTAACTGTGTCTGTGTAATTACGAGTCCCTAACATTACAGTTGGGAGCGAAAGAGACCGAACGTGTAGGAGTTACAATGCCTGTTATTCCACAAATAGTTGGGACTAAATGACCACGTGCCAAAATTATCTAGGAAACTTTGCTGTAGGTAAGTTGCTCTTTAACAGGGCATACACATGTTCTGATCGGACCGCACTGTGTCCGAATAAATATTCAAAAAGAAGAAAATTGCGTTAAAAACAATAATTCAAAATAAAATAAAAACTTTACAAAATTAAGTAAAATAACATGCTTGTGCCAAAAGGACCTTCCTCAGCACAGCGCAATGTCTGGTAGCAACAAATTATAAATCAAATACTTGCAAAGTCTTTTTTTTATGTGCATGTGGATTGAGTGATCCTCTCTTCAATCTTAACAAAAATCGAGGAAGATTTAGTAGAAAATAGTTAAAACATTATGGTGAAGTTAAAAAATTTGTTAAACCTGAGATAAAAATGATATGGTCAATAAAGTGGATCACTCAAACCGCACGCTTTAAGAAAACGTCATATGTATATCTCAGAATATATAGCCTTTGCACTGCTTATTTCAATATTGAAAAATTGTTAAAAATAGTTAAAAACTATTAACAATTTGAGAATTCACTAACACGTCCCGTTCCAGATTTATTACGATTAATTTGGATCACTCATTCCGCACACAGGCCGTATGAGTGCTCTTAAAAATCAATACTATATACTGAATAAATACGTATTATTTTTGCTGTGTAATATAACTAAACATAAGACTGAATTTGTTAAAGAATGAGTGTGACAAAACTTATAAGCTGAAGGAATAAATTGACCTTCATGTTTTCCTCCAATATGCCGTCTGAGTGATCCATATTTCGACCTCTATCTAATTATATATACTTCGTAGGTAGACTGAGTTTGTACCCAAAATTGTTAATTGTTTTTAACTTAAAATTGATATATCTTCTGCTTTTACAAGGGTATGTTTTCCTCCAATATGCCGTCTGAGTGATCCATATTTCGACCTCTATCTAATTATATATACTTCGTAGGTAGACTGAGTTTGTACCCAAAATTGTTAATTGTTTTTAACTTAAAATTGATATATCTTCTGCTTTTACAAGGGTCATACTTTAAGAAATATCATGATTTTTTCATTCCTAAAGGAAAAGACTGAGTAGGGTAGATGTGATTTTTCTATTATGTGAGACTGTTTTGATCAAATACCCTCATAAAACCTTATTTTTAACGTTTATTAATTTATTGGTTGGATTCATCAGTCGCGACAACGCAACATTACATAACAATTCAGTTTTGTGGTGCAATATTATTTTATAGTGTTGTGTAGTGGATTTCCGTTTACTGATAACGTATAAAACCGGGAGTATCTTTTTAACCGACTTCAAAAAAAGGATGAGGTTCTCAATTCGGTTGGTTTTTTTGTTTGCTACCTCATATCTTCGTCATTTATGAACAGATTTGCAAAATTCTTTTTTTGCCTGAAAGGATACTTCCCGATTGGTCCCATAGAAATCGGTTTAGTAGTTTGGTTTTTAAATCGAAATATCTGGTAAAAATAAGTTATCCAAGTAAAAGAAATTGCGAAACTGATAGTTGACAAGGCTTTGTGTGTGATACGATAACTAATAAAAAGGGTAAAATAAAAACTTATTTGCAAAAAAATAACCGACTTCCAAAAAAACCCTAACAAATTTAAAATAACTTTACTTTCGGAAGTCGGTGGCAAAAAGTGAATAATAATAATAATAATATATCTTTATTGAATGATACAAACAATAGTCATCGACTTCTGAAAGTAAAGTTATTTTCAATTTTTTTGTGTTTTTTTTTGGAAGTCGGTTATTTTTGAATTCATATTACTTACTTATTTAATTCGATTTTCAACTCAATACTTGAAATGTAATTTTTCTATCGTACAAGATGTATAGACGACATGAAGCTAAACACTGCGGCACCTATTAGTGTAATAGTAGTAATTGTGCAACAAAACTTATAGTATGATTTGCTGGCGCTGTACTTTTCTTATATTTTAGGTATTTGATGGTTTTTAGGGTTCCATAGTCAAGAAAGAACCCTTATAGTTTTACCATGAATAACTGTCTGTCGCGGTTTATCTCAGATATTCTAATATAGCCGAGAGTGGTAAAAATGTTCAAAAAAACTTTTTTTTGGGTTATCCGTAAAGTGGGGTGATGTTTTTTTATTTTTGCGCCCCATCCTGTGAGATATCGTTGAATAGGTCATTTAAAAACACTGTGTGTTTTCCTTTACATTTTTTTTTTAATGTAAGATAAGCCGTTAACGATTTATTGGATTTAAAAGTTTTTTTTTTTTGTTCGAGGTGCGTGTCCCACCCCCTGCTAAAATCATAACACACTGAGACCTAAATTATATGTACTCGTAGAATATTATAAACTTAACGAATTTTATAGGAAAAAATAATTGCAGGCAGAGAGAGAGAGAGAGTACGACTACAAAGCCCTACTGCGCGTGATGCAGCATGCACTTAGCCGGTTTTTTTACTTTATAGCAAAAATGCAACACCCAAAATTGTCTACAGTTTTTGTTTTCAGCAACGCTATGAAAAGAAGTCGGAAACCCGAATTGATCTAAAAAACGCAAATAGATCTTTTTAATAACATAACATTTGCAGAAACCTGACATTAAGTACATCATCTGCCTAACCTTTTCCCAACTATGCTGGGGTCGGCTTCCAGTCTCAACGGATGCAGCTGAATAACAGTATTTTACATGGAGCGTCTGCTTATCTGACCTCCACGTCAGACTTTCGGGCCACTGACTACCTGTAACGACTGTCAAAAATCTAAAATGGACAGCTGGGACCAACGGCTTAATGTGCTTTCCGAGGCACGGGGGAAATTCTGTATGTAAAGGGTGGTCACCCATCCACAGACTAACCTAGGCAAGTGCGGCTTAACCTGAAGATTGATCTGAGCGGCTATTATTATTTAGCCACGAGCTCCTTCTGACATTAATTACAATGACCCCATTTTCTCTGTATGTCGCAAGAGTTAAATGCAAAATTTTCGTCGGCACCGGTCTTATGGACTCACTGATTATTGAAAAGTTGTGCTCTTCATAAATTTTGTGAAAATAATGTATTTTATTGTGTTATTTAAATATGGTCATCCTACACGATGTTTTTCTTTGAGAAGTTAAAAATCAGTTATCTAATGAATAATAATAGTTAAAAAAACATAAGATATATCAATTTTTAGTTAAAAACAATTAACAATTTTGGGTACAAACTCAGTCTACCTACGAAGTATATATAATTAGATAGAGGTCGAAATATGGATCACTCAGACGGCATATTGGAGGAAAACATAAAGGTCAATTTCTTCCTTCAGCTTATAAGTTTTGTCACACTCATTCTTTAACAAATTCAGTCTTATGTTTAGTTATATTACACAGCAAAAATAATACGTATTTATTCAGTATATAGTATTGATTTTTAAGAGCACTCATACGGCCTGTGTGCGGAATGAGTGATCCAAATTAATCGTAATAAATCTGGAACGGGACGTGTTAGTGAATTCTCAAATTGTTAATAGTTTTTAACTATTTTTAACAATTTTTCAATATTGAAATAAGCAGTGCAAAGGCTATATATTCTGAGATATACATATGACGTTTTCTTAAAGCGTGCGGTTTGAGTGATCCACTTTATTGACCATATCATTTTTATCTCAGGTTTAACAAATTTTTTAACTTCACCATAATGTTTTAACTATTTTCTACTAAATCTTCCTCGATTTTTGTTAAGATTGAAGAGAGGATCACTCAATCCACATGCACATCTTTTTTTTTCACATAAACGTTCCTACATGAGCACTTGACACCAGAAGACAGTTGGTTCGTATTGCTGTTTCCTATGGAATAGAACCGGCAAATAATTCCATAGTTACTATCATTTAACACTGGATATTATTGCTCCTGCCACCTCATTTTCAGCTGCAACCAGTAGGCACTAGAGTTCCTTTACCAATAAACGCCTTTTCAATAAAATATGTATTTATTGTAAGCGTGAACTTCACAGTATTGCAGCAACAAAGTATCACAACAATCTATTAAACAACCCTACCAATTAATTGCTCATTGTGTTCAATTATACAGAAGCATCTAATTTAAAGCCCAGCTATTTATAAACCAATAATAACATTGGACTACTGCAAGCACTAAACAGAATTGCTGGAATAATTTATTTAATTGCAGTCTGGATGCGGAATGCGGAAAACAGAATGTTTGTGGAGTAATTTAGTTCTGACCTAAATTACGTGGTGGCGTTGCTTATGTCCTCAACCTATGCTTAGCCTTTTCCCAGCCATGTTGGCGTCGGGTTCCAGTCTAACCGGATGCAGCTTAGTACCAGTATTTTAGATGGAGCAACTGTCTATCTGAGCTCCACAACCCAGTTTGTACTGGGTATTACGATACCCCTTGGTAAGACTGGTTGTCAGACTTGTATTGTATTATATAACGGGCTGGTGTCCGCAACTTCACATCCAAAGCGCGTATTTTGCGTACGGGGTCAGACTTTCGGGTCGCTAACTACCTGTAACGACTGTCAAAGATCTACAATTGACAGCCGGGACCAACGGCTTAACGTGCTTTCCGAGGGACGGAGGAAACTCGGTATGTAATGGGTGGTCCCCATCCACGGACCAACCCAGGCAAGCGTGGCTTAACCTGACGGTCGACCCGTGCGGCTGTTATTATTTAGCAACGAGCCTCCTCAAACTGATGTTCAGTGGCAGGTTATAAACTAGTAAGTTCTACATACGAACAAGGTTTGTCCTGGAAAAATCTTATTCAGATGTAGAATTTATTAGTAACCTAATATTTAACTAATTACATTATTATGAGCAACTAGCTGATTCCCGTGACTGTCATCGACGTAAAATCATTGTGAAAATATTACTTCCCTATTTGAATCGGACTTTGTTAACAATTTCAAGGATTTGCCTTTTTTTGCTCGGTAGCCTAATATTTTTTCTAAAAGTAATACCTCAGTTTTTCCTTATAACATCAGCTATCTGCTAGTAAAAGCCGCGTCAAAATCGGTGCAGCCGTTTCGGAGATTAGCCGGAATAAACCAAAAGTCAGACAAAAATAAAGAAAATAAAAATTGTGTTGTTATAAGTACCGACTTATAACAACACAATTTTTATTTGCCTATGAAAGTATATACGGTTATATACTTTCATAGGCATTCAGTAAAAAGCTGTTATTTTGAAATTACAAACAGATACTTCAATTTTATTTATTTGTATAGATTGAAGAGCCTTAAAGAACTAATAATGACGAGTAAAGTCAGCCCTATTATCAACCTCGCTGGCTGGAAGGCGATGCGTCTATTTGAACCAGGTAAACTAACTATTCATGCTTGAAAACGAAGCAAAAAGCAAGTGGATTGTTTATCGAAAAAGAGACTGAAGCTTTTCATAGTAAAAACATCAAAGGGATCAGAAATCTGCTTTGGTTGGATATGTAAAGAACACTTTGATTTTTGTTGAAAATCCTGGCTGTAATTTATTTACTTACACATAGGTATATAAACTCACGCCTTTTAACCATGAGGGTAGGCAGATAAATCTATGATTCTGTGATCATAGATAGTTCTTCCTCCGTCCTTAGATTTAAAAGTACTAACTGTTAGTACCAAATTGGGTTTTAAGCAAACATAAACACTAGCTTCCGTACGTTTGATGTATGCCTTATTTTTAAGTATTTCTGTTAACTTTGTATATAGTTTGTTATGTTTTATTGTTAACTAGATTTCGCCCACGACTTCGTACGCGTGGTTTTTAGAATCTAAAAAAAATGTAAAATGTAGCCTATATTTTAAGTTAGGCATCTAGCAGAAGAGCGGTGAAAACTGCGTTCAAATCCATGCAGTAGTTTTTGTGTGATGCGCGTACAAACATACAGAAAGACAGACAAAAATTCTAAAAACTGTTGTTTTGGCTTCTGTTGTTCTAATAAAGACACCCCATATAATATTTTTTTTCAATATACAGACATCGGCCTGTTACAATTTTATTATATGTACATATATATAGTTTTTAATCATTTTGTTTTGTCTTGTGAGAGAGAAATAAATACTTTTTCTTTTCTTCTTCCTAAATATATGGCCTAGTTTGACCACAGTAGAACCGCAGCTTCTGAAAACATGGTAAATGAAACGTAGGTAAATAAATAAATGTGGAAATGTGTTTGGCTACGCTGAAAGGAAGCGCTGCCAGCCGGGCATTCTGCCAATAGTACCAGTAGACGTGTAGCCTTGAGAAAGAGCTTGTCATACTACACTCAAAACTAGAAACTGCGAGTTCAACATCACGGATAAAATCTAGATTGTTGCCAAAAGCCTAATCAAAGTGCACGGCCAGTGATTATTACGAGTATGTTTTCAAAGAACAGTCTCCAAAAATAATATTAACTGAAGACTATCGAGTGTATCTGCTCCAATAAGACGATCGGTTGTGCAGAATCAGATTACGGATTTTTCCGTTTCTGACGATCGAAAGGATTTAGATGTTTTTTTTTTATGACAAACTATTACTACGCACTTATGTTAATTGAAATATGTTTATTAATGCAATTACAGTGTATTGGTAGGTACCTGTTGGTCTATCTGTATCATAACTCCACTCCTTTTAGTCGTAATAAAGTAAACTTCAGCAGTGAACTGCTTTTACCTTTAGGCTTTGTAGCTAAAAGTTTCCTACAAGCATAGTCTATTAAGATAATGAGATTTTTATTACGAATATACTTTCGTAAGGTCTAGCTTACTTGCTCTGTTTGTCATACGCTCGAGGCCAGGCTACGCGCCCATGAGGGCACAAGGCCGAAGTTCCTTACGAAGTAATTTAATATAATAAAACAAAAACAGTGAACGAAACTTGTACCACTTAAAGAAGGTATCTTTTTTGTTTTGTGTAACCTAAATTGGTTATGTAAGGTGCCTCTTGATACTGTAGTCTTCGGCATATTTATAAAGTAAATAATACACCCTTTTGTACCCTATCACAATGTTGTCCTATTTAACCCAAAGGTTGACTGGTAGAGAATGCCTTGTGGCATTAAGTCCGCCTATGTACCACTAATATACACGAAGTTTAAATAAATAAAATACATATTTAACAGTTTTCTTATGCCAACATAAACGACAAACGGATAATACCCGTCTGATTAAATTCGAACTCATCGAGGTCGAAATTTATCCCAAGGGAACGTTCTAAAGGGATAAAAATTATCCTTTGTCCTGGCCCAGTACATGGTCTGCTTGTGTGCCAATCATCGAAATCCGTTGTGTCGTTAAGGCGCGAAGAGGTAACATACAGTAACCGTAACTTTGGCATTTATAACTTTTATTAGCTTCACTCTATAACTAGTTATTTATGAGTGAAAGGCAATCGGCAGAATTCGTACAACATACTTTTTTGTTGTTCTGTGATAGAATTTGTACCACTTATTAAGGTAACTAAACCATTCATTTTCATGAAACATTAGTATTTTTAGAAGTCCGGATTAATTAATTATATCAATTAAAAGATTCAAGTAATTAAACGTAAAATAATCTAAAACTAAACGCAACTAAACGTAGCTATGGTTTTAGAAGTTGCCATTTGTAAAATATCACGAGGCTCAAAATGATAAATAATTATTTAAAAATAGAAATAACAGTAAATATAATTAACCAATTACACATTATACCTTACAATGAATAATTATTGCATACAATCTTAATAGTTAACTATATAATGATTGGAATATTATTTTTGCCATCAATGTCTTTTTTGTATTGGCAATTATTTTATTGACAGGTTACGAAAATCTTTCCGAGTCTCTGTTCAGTTCTTTGCTGTTGTTTTGGATTGTGGTTTGTAACTGCATCTGAGCAATTTAGCAAATTATCTGGCCATTTTTACGTTGAGTTGAGCAACTGCTCCTCCGTACTCTATCTGTTGATAGTACTTTCGCGAAAGGACGCTTTATTAGTTGTGCTGTGTGTGTACGTGCTTTAATTATTAAAATGACGAGTTTGCAGCATTGCAACGTTCGTTTGTCGCGAATAAGAAGGCACGCTTTATCCGACGAGAGTGAAGATATCGTCAATACTATTCGGCTGTGGACATATCCTAGAGATGTAAGTAGTTTCCAAATAACATTTTGCGTACGAGTGTGCCAGTTACGAAGTGATAACTTTTACGTGTTAAAAAGTAGCCTTACCATTTAAACTACACGATATCATACTAAAATAATATGTGTGTACTAAAACTAATCTAAACATTATTTAAAAAATAACAAACACTGTTGTGGTTGTATAAATATTTACAATTTGTCCTTTATACAAACAATTTGTCCTGTAAACAATCACTTATGTGTTTGTACATTAACAAACACATAAGTGATCTTTTACATGTATTGTTTACTTGCCTAACACTTGGTTGCCTAACTTGGTATGCGTAACACTGTTAAAGTAGTTATTACTGTTAGTATGACTATCATAGTCATATAAAGCAATGTTCAGCCATACTCAAAATCACTTAATTATTTTCTATTTCTAGATAACACCTGCTGACCATGTTTGCCATGCATGCTGGCAGCTAGCTACTCATCCACGTTCTTCTGATAATATGCCGAGGAGACGCATAGGCCATCAAAGTGTTTGTGTTGTATGCGGACGATCCATACTACGAATCAGTCGACGCAGGATTTTGATTGAAGGTGCAAATGAAGAAGAACAAAGAATGGCTAACACAGTTGCTACTTGGATCCAACCACGAGAGGTATAACAACATGTACCTATTATAACCTTTATCAATTAGGTACCTTGATTTGATTTAAACTAAGAAATAAGACAATGTAAATTATTTCTCACTAATACCATGCATTTTTTAATGCAAGCTTTTCTTTATTTATATTTTTTATTTTAGCTTCGTTCTGAAGATCAAGCTTGTGTGCCATGTTGGCTAAGAGCTAGAAGAACAAGGGTTGTTTCACCAAATGAAGATATTCAACCCATTGTACCTGATCATCTGGAGAGTGATCATTCTGATTTGTTGTGTGCTGTATGTGGTCAGAGTCTATCCACCCCAACATCAGATCAAGAGTGGAATCCCGACAATACTGCTCGTTTGTTGGAGCACCAGCAGGTATATACGAAATAATATATTTATAGTAATTAGCTTATAAACATGTGTCATGCAAAGGGCAATTACTATTTTATGTTGCTAAATCTGGGACAGTCATGATGTTGGCTCTACTAACAACAAAAGGATACTGGTTTTTCCATTGTCACATAGCCCTTCTTCTCTACTCCAGTGTGCAATAAACCTATTCACTCATATTAACACAACATAGATATTTTTGGTAAAGGTTTTCTGTAAGGTGAAAACCAATCATTGTATGTCAAGAACTATTCTGTAGCTTGGTCATGATGGGTGCAATTTATGTCTATCAAACTTAGTGTTTAATTTTTATTTCATCAATGTTATTTATATTTACAGATGTCATCCATGAATGAAGTTTGTGGAGTTTGCTGGGGCCAAGCTCGAGATTTGAGCTTCAATGTTCCAGAAGAACCACAAGAAAGACCCCAACATATTGTGTTGCCCAATATAAGAAGAGCGGCTGAAACACCAAGACATTGCATTTTCCAAGAGTGCACGGAACCAGAGCGAAATATTGTGCCTGAAGAAACCAGGCAACACGTATTGGTTAGGTACCAATATTTTATACCAAGAGGTGCTCGTATTTGCTCCTTACATAGACAGGAGGCTAATTATGAAAACCTGTATACTGCTGAGTATAGCCTTAATAGCTTTACTTCCACACACATAGAAGAGATTATTTTTATATTAATGGAAGGGTTAAGTAATATCTCTTATGAGAATATTCAAAACTACCCCGATAACCAAGTACAGTACTTTATCGGCATAAATAAACAACAACATCAACAAATATTAGATGTAACACCGAGGCTTAAGAATATGCATCGGGGTAGTTTTGCATTAACAGCCTTATTGTGTAAATTAAGGACTGGGGATTCAGGGGACAGATTGTCATGTCTATTTCAAGTTCCGAGAAGGACCCTAGAGACATTAATGTCTGTAGCAAGAAATATTTTGCTAACTGATTATGTTCCACAATTTCTTGGTTTTTCTCATTTAAGAAGGGAGCAAGTGGCAGCAAGAAATTCATACATTGCCGATCACATTTTTGGTGAGCCTAATGCACCAGCTGATCAAAAACCTGCAATCACAATAGCTGATGCAACATATATATATACACAAAAAAGTAGTAATTACTTGTTCCAAAAGGATACATATTCCCTTCATAAATATAGGAATTTATTAAAGCCATTTATCCTCTGTGCCTCTGATGGATATATTATAGATGTACGCGGACCATATAGTGCCACTACAAATGATGCCACCATAATGAATAATTTATTAAATGAAACTGAATTTAATGATTTTTATAACGAAAACGATATCTTCATTGTAGATAGAGGTTTTCGTGACTGCATGGATAGTCTGCATCAGAAAGGATATATAGGTCATATGCCTGAAACCAAAGAAGACGGCCAATCACAGCTATCTACTCTTGATGCCAACCGTTCACGCTGTGTCACTATTAACAGGTGGGTAGTAGAAGCTGTGAATGGCCGTTTTAAGAGAGACTTCAAAATATTCCGCCATGAATATTTTAACCGTGGTTGTCGCAATTTAATGGCAGATTTTAAAATAGCAGCTGCTCTGCTGAATGCGTTTACTCCGTCATTTACAGAAAATATACATGCAGAGCAGTTTGTGTCAATCATATTTGAGCGCCTGTTTTTAACGAATACTGTAGCTGCATTAGTTAGGTTACATAATTTAAACAGGCGCGGTTCCTGGTTTGTACCCATAGACGCGACAACCCTCTCCTTTCCGCGACTATGCATGGAGGAATTGATATTATTTGCTTGTGGTATATATCAAATTCGCCAGGCTCGTTCATATGTGGGTGAGCATTTTCGCTTTCATGGAGTATATACATTAGAGGTATCTCGAGAGAGAATACATGGCTTAGAGGGAATAAACCCAATGTTGCTCCGTGCTAAAATAAAGTCCCGCCATTCTTCTGCTAGAACTTATTTTGTTTTCATAGTTGCAGAAACAAATATGAATGGTCCGGACGCAATCAAAAGTTATTGCTGTAATTGCATCGTAGGTTTAAGAACAGTGGGATGCTGCTCACATGTTATGAGCATTATTTGGTACCTTAGTTACGCTCGCCATGAAGGTATGACCCGACCTGCCCCTTTCCTAGATGAAATAATATTAAGAATCGATTAGGTAAATAGAAGAACAATAAAATAAATGTAATTTCCTACAAAAACAAAGTTGTTTTATTTACCCACACTCAAAACTCCATCAGCACTTCATCATTCATCATCATCAAACTATTCCAGACCGCTGCTGGACGTAGATCTCTCCTAAAGCACCCTACTAAACAGGTACAATTCTCATGTCAACTTAATGATAAGTAAAACACTACAAAGACAGCACCACCACCAGCTATCTAGAACACGTAATAATATTTATTGGGACATAACCTCAATAATATTTATTGGGACATAACCTCAAAAATAAAACTGGTTATAACTTTTAATTCCCAACTTCTAAAAATCTGAGAATTTTAAAAGGGTTTGCCTATCGTATTGACTACCAATTAAAACAAAAAATATAGCAAAACACGATATTTTATTAGGTGTACGAAACTCCCATACAACTCTGCCGATCGCCTTTGACCCCTTCTCGGTTTCCGGTTGAGCTGAAATTTTGCATGCATGTTATGTTTGGATGACAATGCATGGTTGGTTACGTCATTCTAAATCCAATATGGCGGACTCCCGAAGATGGCGAACTAGTTATTTTTATGCATGCCAATGATATGGGTATCAAATTAAAGGGTTTGCTGAGAAGAATACGAAAAATAAAATTACGTCACTCTAAAGAGTGTTTTAGTTTTTTTTTACATTTAACATTATTGGGGAATATGGATGTGTGGTGATCACAGCATTCGTCACGCCCTTTTTTAATTTAAAACGCCAGTTATGAAGTCAAACCACAAGAACCCCAATAAAACTTGCTTAATTTCGAAGCATTTCGTAGCAGCGATATTGATCAATACCCGTGAAAACTTTTCAAAGTATTCCATTAACTTTCAGCTAAAACGATTTCGTTGTCAGATAAAATGAGTTATAGCTTGAGCGTTCGACAGTAAAATTACTTGTCATGTACGAAAGTATGAGCATAACGCAATGAATTGGCTAGTGTAGGTGTTAGGTACGAAAATACTTTATAGAGATGTTAATGTGGTTTTTAGTTTTTGTTAGGAATGTTATGTGAACACTCATAATAAATAATAATACCAACCTGTAACTGTCCCACAGCTGGGCAAAGGCCTCTTCTCATACAGAGAAGGCACGAGCATTGATCACCACATTGCTCAAGACGGGTTGGCGATTTCAGACCTATTTTAATTATAAGTCCAGGTTTCCTCACGATTTTTTCCTTCACCGATGTCTGTGTGTGTCTTCATAATAAATAGTACTTTGCTAAATATTGTGTAGGTATTAATGGTCGTTACCAAATATTTTAAATGATATGAAAAGAATATGTAAAAATCGAAGCGGTATCGGTAATCGGTAGCGTTCTGCAGTTTCTGGTCATGAAATAAACTTCTTTGCAAAATAAACGGACGGTTTTGATTTTTCTACATAATTGGGAATCATTTAGTTCTAAAGAGGTTTAAATAGCCAATCCTGCTTTATTGTGACTTAAAACAAATATCTTTATGTCGATTGTAATGGCAGAAAAAGCAATAAGAGCTAGTCAAATTATAGCGCTGCTGGAAGTTGCCATATTACATGGACGATAATGCTCGGGCAGTCGGGCCCACCGTTCTGGCGACATAAATTCGTCGTTTGGATTGGGCCAGCGCGGAGCCCCGACCTTAACCCATTGAGCACGTCTGGGACCTCTTAAAAAGCGAGTACGATCTGTCCAACTACTTCCACAAAACATTAGGAGCTTAAACGTGTGATCTCGGCTGAGTGGGAACACATTCCACAGGACACCATCAAAAGCCTGGTGGAAAGCATGCCAAGACGATTACATGCCGTAATCGCTGCAAGGGGTGGTCATACTCGTTATTATTTTTTATTGTTTCATGTCCTTAAATACCATAAAATACTCGTAGTCTTAATTTCATTATACCCATAAAATGTCCATTTTAACACGGCTCTCTGTTTACATTGACTAAAACACCGATTCCAGGACTTAAGTGTTAAAAACTATATTCACATTGATAATAAGAAATATCTAGTCATTTATGATAATGACATACTAAAAATATTAATATTATCCATAGAAAAGCCAATGACTGTACGGTGCCCGTTTTTTTTTTGCAAACGAGTGTATTATGTCCATGGGAAAATATTACTTGTACGTAATAAGGTATAAGGGATGAAATGATGAAACCTGTTGTGAGAACTTATATAAGTTCTTATCTACTCACAATACTGATTAAATTGTTATAGGCACCTAATGTGGTGAAAATATTTATACAGACGAAATCACATGATTACAAGATTGTGTCATAGATATTCTATATCATTCGACAGTCTATTAAGGTTTTTCTTTAATATAATGGTGTAAAATATTTATTGATAACGTAGAGAGTAGGTACCTACATTGTGGAATAGAATACTACTAAAATGTAAATACTTGGTAGCCATTATTCGATAAACATTGTAGTTTCAAATAAATATGTTTGCTTGTGTTGAACAAAACACAGGGTTACTGCTGAGATCTTTCAAGCCCGCAATAAAATGCTCTATTACCTATGTATGTATTTATGTACGAACTATAAAATTCCATCATATTTTATTGTTTGACGTGACTCACATTCTTAAGAAGCAATAATAAAAGCAATTTGTTATGTATTGCAACCCGTGTGGCTCTTAAGTTATGATCTACGAGAATGCATTGAGAATAATAAAGCTATATTAACTTCTTCGTTGGGATGGAGCTAAGTATTGCTTCCTAGATATTGAAATATGACCTTTATTCTAAGATCTATAAAGTATCAAATCTTGGACAAAAGAATCAGTCAGAGGTGCTACGCAATTATTCGGGTCGGTATGGTTTGGCAGAGCCAACGGGAAAAAATCGAATATACTATAGGCCATACGTTCTGAAAAAAGTCGCTCGGCTTAACTCAAATGGTGCCGAGTCGAACATGATTTAGTACCGCTTGGGGCCACTAGACCAACTTAAAAAAATCAACTTACCTATATCCTTCACTCCGTTTATTATATACGTATAAAAACTGTAATCACGAATAGCTTACGGCAGCTTATTAGCATTAGAATCTCACTGATGAAGCCAATCCGTTGTTGCACGGTAAGAGATTATGTTAACACGACTGCACGAGTCACATAGCTAATCTAATATGGCTGGTACATAATTACGTATCAATAATTACGATAATCCTAGCCTACCTACCTAAAACTTAAAATATCCAGTACCTATTACGTTTTTATCACCTCACCTCTTTTATAGACCGATTCACGAATTTATAACCCGGACACTAACAGGAATCGTGGAACAAACGTGGGGTATTTTCAGATACCGGGAGTATGAGGAATAAATTTTTTATGACGTCACTATTTGGACAAGGCGAAAGGAGTATATAAGGATGGTAGCCGGACGCCACCAGGTGTTCTGTGGTTTCTGCCTACCACCATGGTAAGAAGGCGTGAGTTTATGTATGTATATATGTGTAAAAAGACCCATCACCGAGTCTGAATGATATTAATACGACTAGTCTTGACGTATAATAACGGGACGAGGGTAAAAACACCTGTTATTTATTTACCATTTTATAGGGTATTTTTAACCGACTTCAAAAAAAGGAGGAGGTTCTCAATTCGGTTGTATATCTTCGTCATTTATGAAACGATTTGAAAAAAAAAAACTGAAAGGATATACTTGCCGATTGGTCCCATAGAAATGTCATCAAAATCGGTTCAGTAGTTTGGTTTTTAAATCAAAATAGCTGGAAAAAATATGTCATCCAAGTAAACGTGGAAAGTAAATTTACTTTTGGAAGTCGGTGGCAAAAAAGTCAATGAAACAAACAATAGTCACCGGCTTCCGAAAGTAAAGTTATTTTCCGCGTTTTTTGTGTTTTTTTTGAATGTCGCTAATTTTTTTTGCAAAAATTATTTACATCTTCAAACACAAACAAAACCGACTTCTTTAATGTGCGTATTGATTAGAAACACGAAAACCCGAATGACCCGAGCTACCTAATTCCGACTCAGGAAGCCCCACCCATTTCCTGCAATAAAGCTGTAATCGCGCGACTGTGCTACCGCTACCTAGAACATCTAGATGAAATGTGGCAGCAGCATTTCGATTTGTGATGTTTTTTTTTTCCATTGGCTACTGACATGGCGTTAGTAAGCTTACAAGTCATTGACAACATTTTTCTTTTTATCACTCCCATGTCTGATTTGTTACATCACCATCGTTCTCCTGCTCTTATCCCAAGTTATTTGGGGTCGGCGCAGCATGTCTTCTTCTCCCATACTTCTCTATTACTCGTCATCTCAGCAGTCACCTCCTTTCTAGCCATATCATCCTTCACACAGTCCATCCATCGTTTCTTTGGTCTTCCTCTACTTTTATAACCATCTACATTACATACGCAACATTTTCCTCACTACATTCTAAACTACTACACTACCTACATCCAACAACAATCCCCGTAACCTGTAATTTACAGGTCAGATATTCCTGTAAATTCGAACATTTATACCCCTCGGAAGTTAGTTCACCTCGTTAAGTGAAAAACGCCGGTGGATTTAAAAATTCACAGCAATTAACCTGGCAGAGTATCCCGAGCTACTTTGCTCTAGCGAGTGACCCTATTTCCTGAGGTCAATGCACTGGATGGACTAGCTGAATAATTAATACGTACGGACAGGTAAAAAATGTGCTGGAAATATAGAAATAAAGGTTGTGGAAATGAGAATGTTGTGATAATGGAAATGTTGGGTAAACTGGACTTTAAAATAATTGGGTTAAAGCTGATTGATGATGGCAGGTGAGGGCAGTACGTTAAGCTTTTAAAACGTAAAAGTTAGCAACTTTTGTGTAATGCTTGCAAACAGTGGAAATGCGATATATTCTTTGATTGGCATGATGCTTAGTTGGTGTTAAATGAAATTATTGATTCTCCCTCTATCATGACTGAATTCTCTCTGGCTGTAAAATTCAGTAGTTTTAGAAATTACATTCATAAAAATGTTTAGCACTTCTGAAAACATAACTTCATAACATCACACCTGTTATCCCCGAAGGGTTAAGCAGAGGTGTACCTAATAAAACACCTCTGCCGCCAGTTATATTTAAGTCCCAGGGGACGAGCCTATTGCCATCAACCGGGCACAAATCCAGACTCCTTGACTGCTACTGAGAAATTCCTGATGGGAAAACTCACTAACACCGACCCGACCTGGGGATCGAACCCAGGACCAGGACCAGAATCATGCTCAATCAATTCTTCACTACCCCTCCCTACATATATGTACATATCTGCCGTTTAATATAATACACAAATGCCTTGCATCATTAAGAGTAAATCATGGTGCCCAATTATATAATTTGGTCTATCCCTCAAATATTTCCAGTCTACTGGACCACTGCGATAAATAAGTGTAAATATAAAAGTACCCACAAATTCATGCCCGCCTCCTGACAGCATGGAGCGTAACGACAAATTAGGTCAAGGAGACAACATACACGACTAGTGAGTGAGTGCCAGTTTTTGTAGCGAAATATATAAACAGTACTTGCGAAAAAGTCTCATTAACCGCTTGGGATTGAGTTCTTCAGAGTGTAACTTGTAATGTGACGTCATTAGTAAGTTTAATTGTTTCTCCTTGTTGCTTGCAGAAAATAAGAAGTATCAAGTCCTAGTAGTTGCTAGGTGAAGAATAAGATTATAACAAACTCAAAGTATAGAGCATGCATGCTTGCTTGAGACCGACGCAGACGCTTTGGTGAGCCATGGCATCTCGTAATACCCAGTGACTGGGTTATTGAGGTCAGACAGGCGACTGCTTACATACAGCCTGAATACCAGCATTTTACATGGAGCGATCATCCAGTTAGACTGCATGCAGACCCCATTATAGGTGGGAAAAGTCTAAACAAATGACATACAGTGTGATTCAAAAGAACGATACAAAGAGCATTATCGATATCTACATATTCAATGTCAAGTATACAGTACATAGGGCACATTTCTGACAATATCCTACTACACATATCTTATGCCAGATTAGTTAATACGATAAGGAACATCAACACAAAAATACACAAAAACAATGTTATCTATATAAACTGCGAGTACATCTCAATGATTACACTGCTTATCTCACTTCCTTACTCAACAACAACGCATGTAAGGCAAGTCCATGTTATAGCAGAGAACATATGTGATTGTGAGGGATTTATCGTGTGATTGGCATACCTTAACTTGGTTTAATAATAAAAACTCAAGCCATCTTATTCCAAACTTTGAAAGGTATTACAAAAAGTACTGTTACCGTATCGTTCTGATACAACTGTGATTAAAACTTAGGAACAATGTGAACCCAAGCAAATCAACACATGGTCTACCATATAACATATTAATATGGACTAGAGGTTCATGCGGTCGGCAATATAAACAAAGTCACTGCACGCCTCCACAACCCAACAAATCGGGACGCCGGCAACCGTCAGCAAAAGGTCAGACCATTTGTCAGGCTTCTGGCAACTTCTATAAATATAACGAAGAACGACAGACTTTCATCTTCTTCTTCTTCATCGTGTGGTTAGTGCCTAATCTGGTGTCAGAGTTTTTATGCCGCCCAAGGGCCTCTGACTTGCCTTTCATAAACGCAAGTGAAACCCATAAAATTTTTGTCAAAGTTCTTACGAAAGTACTCCAAATAAACCTTTTTATGGGTTGACATTTAAAGAATTGTGAAGTTTTTACAAGCTTTTTCTTTACTGTATTTTGGATCACGGTCCGTCCACATACCTAAAGGAAAATTCCAATAGGCAAGTGTTATAAAAAGATTGTTGGCATGATTTCGACAAAGAGTGCCTCGTTCTTCATCTGCCTAGGCTTTACCCAAACTATGTTGGGGTCGGCTACCAGTTGGTTAGACTGGTAGCCGAGCTGAATATAAATATTTTACATGGACGACAACCAGTTACTGGGTTATACGATACCCCTTGGTAAGACTGGTTGTCTGACAGTCGGGCTTCTAACTACTCGTAACGACCGTCAAAGGTCTACAAATGTATAAGTTACCCTGTATAAGAAGGTTTATTAATACCACCCTTAATCGTGACTTATCTTGGGTCCTATGAGTCAAGTGTACCTCTTCCTTTTGGTGTAGACATAAAGAACCATAGACATAAAAATTAGTGCTTGTTTATGACATTCAAGTCGTAATAAAAAAAATATTTGCTTGTCAAATATCTTTTTACGATGCCCCTTTAATTTTATGTTTTTATGAAAGTAAATTGTCGAGTCTCCTCCTATTTCAAATTGGTGCCTATAAAGCTTCGGATTTCAGGGTTAACGAAGCGAGCATTTACTTTTTAAAATTTCATAATACCTTGACGAGTAAATACAAAAGACTTTTAGTATATAAGCCGCCACGCCCGTTTCCCTCAAGGGAGTGAACACAAGTTTAGTATCGCAGTACACTCACCCCTAAAGTAACTATTTTAACAACTTTTATAAAAATAACTAGCGACCCGCCCTTGCTTTGCATAGTTTTTCGACTTGAAAAAACATTCATATCTCTTAATTTTATGTTAGTTTAGTAATTACAATATTACTCATCAGTAAAAACATGATATGGATAAGTTAAGAATTCATGGGATTTTTCAACAAAAGAAAATCGTTTTTTTGTTATATTCGTATAATAAGAAAAACGAATAAGAGACGAATAAGTGCGATCAAATGTATGTAATAGAGGACCCGAGGGGCAGCTTCGTGAGTTATAATATAACGCAAACTACGGGTAACTCCAGGTTGCAAACGAATAATTTACCAGAAACCTCCAATAAGGACCAAACTCACAATGCCATAAATTCCCGAAGTCGCACATCGCTGCAGGCCGCAGACTATGTTTTTTTTTTTGCAAAATCAGTATTTTTCATATTTTAATATAGGTGCTTTGGTTTACCAACGCATATATATTAAATTATAATGAATAACTTTTATAAACAAGGAAAAATGAAATTAATGAAATGGACGAACTTTGATACATAGACTATCTACAAAAGGGCTTTTTTTATATTAACTGCATATATAATATAAATCTTTTGTGGTTTATGAATTCACTATCTACTCATAAAGCTCTTATACAAATAGGGCACGCAATAATATTCAAAGATCAAAGTGCCGATAGCTGTGCGTGTCCGATATGAAAGAAGATTAGATTTATTAGGTAATTTATTCAGGGGTCGATGACCAAGCAGGTATGATGCTAAAAACTAGCGCCTATCGAGTATGCTATCGAAAAATTCCATCTATCCATTCATTCATATTTAAATCAACCGACAAATCTCTATATCACCCGACAATGGACGACAACACAAATAAAAATCTTTGATTTGATTACAAAATACTATTGAACTTCAGTCTCAACTAGTCTTACTTTTCCTAATTGACCCAAAATTTGTTAGCTAGTACACAGACCGCATCTCTACGAGGGTGGACCGTACCGTAAATCACCACGCTCTGCACGCTGGCCTAATACGGGTTGGTGAATTTTTTGTGAAAAATTTTGTCGGTTTTTCCACACTATGGTGTCCTTCACCGTTCAGTGCCTGCTTGAGTTTGAGTAACCATGGAGTTTCTTGCTGGTTCTTCTCCATAGGAGACGACCAACGCGAACCGTGCATCTTTTTTTCGACGTTTTATAAGTGCTCCTAAAGGCCTATGTGAAATAAATTATTTTGATTTGTGAACCCACAACCTTCAACTCATAAGTCGTGGCCGTTTCCACTTGGGCACCACTGGACATCACTCATCTTTCTGAACTCATCATCTGCCTAGCTTTTCGCAACTGTGTTGGGGTCGGCTTCCAGTGTAACCGGATGCAGCCGAATACCAGTATTTTACATGGAGCGACTGCCTATCTGACCTCCACAGCCCAGTTTCTACTGATAAGAGTGGTTGTAAGACTTTCAGGCCACTGACTATCTGTAACGATGGCCAAAGATCTACAAATTACACGCAGTACCAACGGCTTAACGTGCTTACCGAGGCAACTCGGCAATTAATAGGTGGTCACCCATCCGCGGACTAACCTAGGCAAGCGCGGCTTAACTTGAAGAACGCCCCGAGCGGGTGTTATTATTTAGCCACGAGTTCCTCATATTTCTGAACTACTTTTCATCAATAGCTTTATGTACATTGTATGGTATGACGCATCACCACTACCTAATATTTGATAGGCGGTCAACCACAAAGTAAACCTATACAAAAGGCTGTCAAAAACAAAGTAATGATCTATAATCTGACGTAAAAATAGAAGGAACATTACGGTTATTGCCCATGAATTATGGATACACGCGATGGCATCATTGCCCGAGCATGTATGAAAAGTTCATATGGATAGATCAAGAGAGTATGTATGGATGGAAAATGGAACGTTGTTTTATGTGTCTTTAAACGAAAAATGTACCTAAAGATCTTATCAATGCTGTCACTTAATTTTATTGATAAATGATGATTGTTTTGTAAATTGATCTTAAAATATTTTTAAATTGATAAGGTTTTGGTCCAGAATTAAAAATCTTAAATACATATTTGTCTTTCCTAATGGGGCTAAATATTTCTATAAAAAATTGGCATTGATTGACACGCAGTTCTACCAGCTCCAGAATCGCAGGATCAACCAATGTCATGTGTTACTCATTAGTCATTATGCTTGCCTTTGACACTGTGAGCAAAGACAATAAAAATACCTCACGATTAGAATCAAGTCGTTGACAAAGGTCAACGCTTTACTAAACTTGAACTAATATATGTATTTTTGCTTTTTCCGAGCGAACCATGAGCGCGTCATCGAGACCTAAAATTACGTCTAAATTCAAATTCCAACGCAGCATAAATCTCGGAAAAAAACCTTTGTGACTTTTGGTAAAAAAGTGACCCTATGAAGAGCGAACTCTAACAATAAGTGAAGAGAGAAAACTGAAGGCCGAAACTTAATTGGGTTCAACCATGTCCTGATACAATTGGAACCAAACATCAAACACAAAAAGACCAGAACAGTTATACAGTGCAGTTATTGGAATATTCTGTTTGTCTCCTTGTTCTAGTTGTCGCTATTGCTACTGCTGATCTCATTCCGTCAGGAATTTCTTAGCAGCACAGAACGTAGTCTTTATTTTTTCCCAGCCGATGGTAATAGGCTCGCCCTGTACTACATAGGACTCCAAACTGGCAAAATGTAGGTGTTAGACTATTGTAGGTACACCTCTGCCGAACCCTACGGGGAATAAAAGCATGAAGGTTATAAAGATAATTTTCAAGATTTGACATTCAAATCCAACTCTGTTGCCTTACCATATTAAGTGCAGCCTTCTCACTTCCTACCCAAAAAACCAGCTGACAGAATACCTTTATTTATAAATGCAAATGCAAAACCCCGAAATTGTTTGTATTCCAAGGTGTTATTAAACGAATGCTTATATAAGTTAGTTTCGGAAATGCTTGGTGGTTGACCCGATTACCGAGGGTTCGATGTTCGCGAGTGGGCGTGTCGTTCGTTCATATTGACTAACATTCAGTTACAAGGAACAGGTTCTAGTGATGTAACTCTTCCAGTTGCCGAACGGGTGAAGGTTTGTGTATTTTGGTGGAGTAGCGTAGCGCGTGCAATTTTTGATGCGTAGTAGGTAAGATGCGGCCTTTGTATGGTTACTTATTACATGTAGGTAACATTTTGATAAATAAAAAAAGCCAATAAAACAAACACAATAAAAAAAAACTTAGAAAAAAAAATTGTACCTACCCCGAAAATATTTAAATTACGAAGAAAAAACCCTTTATTAATACTTAAAGGAGTTTGAGAAACTCCGTGCACAACCCGAATATTGATTAAGCAACTACGCAGCTTCTATAAAAAGCTCGACTGTATGCACCCACGATGAACCCGCCTCCTTCGCCTAGGTCAGGTCTCAAGCGTAAAACCCTAACGTCATCATTACTCCGCTTATTTGTATTTACATTCTTCGAAACATCAACAAATCATTATCAACAAAATATCGGAAACATCTAAAGTACTAGAATATCCCAAAATGAATGTCATGTAAATAGGTATGCACCTACATATGTATATGCAGTGAATGAACAAAAACGTCCTTGGGAGGCCACCCGTTGTAGGCGTCTTTAAATAAACAAATCTATATTTACTGGAGATTAAATTAAGAAAAAAACTCACCGTTATTAGACTGCGTGTTGTCACGACACTTCCGTATTTTAAACTGAAATGGTGAATGAGTAGGAAGTGTTTAATGCACGGAATGGCGCCGAGATTCAAGATGGCGGACAGACGTGCGTTCGCCAGCGCCTGCGGACTCGACTGAAGCCTGAAGGGAGGTTGGGCGGAGCCGGGCCTGATCAAGCGAATATTTTATCGATACTTTTGCTTTGAGATAGGAAATGAGACAATTACGTCTAACTAGCGACCGAGAAGTTCAACTACCCTATTAAAAGGTTAGGAAATGCAGCGGTTTTATTGAGTTGCATCATGCGATGTTGTTAGTGGAGTAGTTACTGCGTGATAGACTCGGTGCATCAATTTTTATAAACTTTTTTCATTCATAGATTTTTTTTTACGTTCAGCTTTTTTTACTTATTATTGAGTCATTAAAGAATTCAGACTCCAAAGAACCTCAATTGTGACCAATAAGTCAATCAGAAAAATGCTAAAATCACAAAACTTTTTACTTCAATATGCAATAATCGTATGCTTCATCTTCAAAACATGCAAAGATGATCCATCGAAGAGACAAAAATTATGCGCCGTATTAATGTAATGTAAACATATCGAAGCGCACGCTTGCCGGCCGGCGAGGCAAGGCGTCCTAGAACCTATAAAACTCAACCTTTTATCTTCTAAACAAAACCTTATAGTATCCATAAACACAGTATCCATTGCGGCATTATAGCTGACGGTTATCCAACGCTGCAGTGAAAACAAAACAATGTAAAGCTCAAAAGCGAAAGTCTCGTAGCAAGGACTACGCCGCGCGCCGTAGCACTTTCTACGGCGTAGAGGACTCGGCTACGCGAGCGAACACGCCTGTATTTCATCGTCACGAATGTCTACATAATATAGTCCAAGTTCAATAAGACGGAAAATTGAAAATTCACAGTAAAATGGAACTCCTTCTAAATCGCCACTTGAGAGAATTGACTTTCTTTCTTCGCGACAATTTTCCTTTGTCGAGGAATCTTGTAAAAATGAGAATATTAATTAGGCAAGTTCCTTAATTAGGCGGTTTACCGAGAATCGTGAGACAAGAGGTGGCACAGGTACCTAGGTGGAAGCTCGCTAATTATGTAGGTATTGCCTTGACGAACATAGTGTACATAATTTAGAGACTGACTGTCTAATCAAATCATAGAGTACTGTCTGCTCATACTGTGGTTGAATAACTTTAATTATTAAGTATTTTGTAGATAACTTGCGAGTTGTGAATACAAGAACTTGTAATATAACTACCTACTGGATGTACCAAGATATAGTGTGGGCGTTGTGAACATCTTCTGCTAATATGATGTTGACGGTTTTACAACGACTGATATTTTTATTTTATTTACATGTCCTGAGCAGAAAAATGCTAGGTCAGATTTTGATAAAATGACCTCGTGAGAGTCTTCGCGGCGCATTTAATTAAAGCACGAAATAAGTTTTTAGAGGACAAAGGAAAATATAAAATATCAAATTAATATGTGAATGAGTAACCGAAAACAAAAACGAAAACTTCTTGAAACAAAATACGTTTAAATAAGGACTTACCTGCCATGTTGCATATTGCAACGAGGTCACACAAAGAAAATCACAAAAAAACACCAAACTTGAGGTCTTAAACCAGAAACTTTTGATCGTCGTAATGCATCGTTGCATAAAACCGAACTGAATCGAAATCCGAGCTTAGATTACATTTATCAGCTCCCCCTACTGTATTTCTTTGTTTACCAACAGTCTGCCCACTGATTCCCATACGACATTTTCCCGCGGGACAGAGATAGCTTATGCAACAGATATCTGCATCCCTCTCTCGCGATGCGTCGATCGATGTGACCTTGGCAGTGGGGGATATTTAAATCCTAATAGATGGGCACCCCGCAGGGAATATTAAGGGGTATTATGGAAATATGGTAATACCTTTTATGTCGATAACTGTAGATAATTTTGGTAAAATGCTGTAGACTAAGCTGATATTTTCGTAAACACGACTACCTAATTTGATTCAAAGTTTAAGATTATGTGTTCAGTCTCGACGTCTTGCATGATTCGTATCTTGACATTGCATTTGCATTTAGTGCTAATAAAATACGAAATGGCTATTGAGTCATCGTTTTTTGAATAAAATAGGTCATGTCGTATGGGACATGAACGCGCAATCATGGTGCAATTTTCCGCAATCAACATTCTATTATAAATGTGCAAATAAACTTGTGAATATCCGATCAATAGCACTGAATATTTATTAACTGTCTATATCGTAAACATACTGACTATCAAACGTGGCCTTGAAATTGTAGCAGTCATTCTTGTGGGTGAAAACTTTAACATTATATATTTCCAAACAAGTTTTTTTCCTTCACCCATCACTTGCTGAGATGTACCTACTATTATTATATTCAATTTGATGGGAATTAAACAAAACATGATACAATATAGTTTTCATGCCCAATCTTGCTTCTTATTATAGAAGTAAACTATCTCATATTCGGATGGGTAGGAACTCATAGAATAGGGATTCTAGCCTTGTACACTTCAAAGGCCCCTACGCAACCCAACACTCCAGGCAGTTGGAAACTAATAGAATAAACACAAAGCGAATGTTTTGGGTAAACACTATCGATCATCTCGAAGCAATAGCTTGGGTTCGTATCTCCGTGAACTTGTCGGAACTGAGGTGCTCCTATAGCATAACTTAACTTCACGCTTGTAAGTCCGGAGGCTAAGGCAGATGCGGGATGGCAGATGTATGGTGTGGGTGTACTAGTACACCCACATTTCGCCAGTTATGTTTAAGTTCCATGTAATAGAGGGCAAGCAAGTCTATTGCCAACAATCGGGCACAAATCCAGAATGTGTGGCTGCTACTGAAATATTCCTACCACTAGACGAACGAGATAGATTCTAAAGCATATTTTTTATAACAAGAACAATCAACATCATCGTTTGTTTCGGCTGTTTCTTCTCAGAGTAGTCAGACACGAAACACCGGCCTCATCTAGTTTTTAAAAAAGAAGACGTGCAAAAGTGTTTGTAAAAACCTATTTGCAAAATAAACATCATTTATCATCCACAGATACGAATTATGTCTTAAACCGCAACAAGTATGTAAATTAACGTGTGCAACAACCATTTTCAATGTTAAAATCGCTCTAATTCACGTTATGTTTAGGTAGTCTGTTCCGCGCGTTCTTGCAAGGCCCACAGACACATTCGTGCGCTGTGTTGTGTTGTGCGGATTTACGATTTGTTGTGGTGCGTGGATTAGTTCATGTTTATCTCATGAGGAAGAAGGTAGACTTTTGTTAGGTATTTATTTGTAAACATAGGATGAAAGACGGGTGGCTGCGTTGATTAATTTAGTAGTTGTATACAGTACCATAGAATTAATTTAGTGCATCAGCAAACATCGAGTATCGTAATTTACAAAAACGATAAAGAAAAAGTGATTTCGTCAAAAAAGCACTCGCAATTTCGACTTCGTAAACCTAAGTGTATTTCATGTTATATCATGCCCAATATTTATCCTGTACCTACTACTTAGGAGTATAATGCTTGGAACACTAAATAAAGCGGACAAATGATGAAATTCATAAACTTCCCACTTTCATTAACCCAACATAATATTTCCTATATGGTAAAACTAAAATAACTGTCATATCTGGTAAAACTCCAAAACACACGGCTGCCAAAAACATACTGCTATTACTATTGAACGAATGAGGCAGCCAGAAAACGGAACTTCCTTCTAAGAAATCAGATTTCGTAGAAATTCCTTTCATATTTGAACCAGAATTGGAACAAAAAGCCTTTTCCCAACTATGTTGAGGGTCGGCTTCCAGTCTAATCGGATGCAGCTGAATACCAGAATTTTACATGGAGCAACTGCCTATCTGACCTCCACAACCCAGTTAGTCCTTTCAAATTTGAACCGAAATCGGAACAACAATAACCCTAAAATGCATGATGGACAACAACAGAAATCAACCTTGAAATCCAACTCGACAACGAAACTTCACGTAAAATAATATCTTGCAATGTTTTATGAACCTTGCCAACATATAAATTAATACTGCAAGTCTCTCACAGACGCTATAATATATTGATGAAAACGTAAGCGAATCCCGGAGAGAGAGGAGCTAGAAATAGAACCGGTGCAGTGCAATATGGCCGTTTATGTACTTATACCTTTAGACTCTAGGTGTAAATACTGCTATCGAAGTGGTATTGCATTTCTTACGCGCTGCAATCTGATAGGTCGGTAGATGTTGCGATGTTGCGGATATGAAAGGCTGACCATAAATCAGGTCAATATTGATTAAATTTACTTGTACACAAAGAGATTTAACAGACTTATAGAGCGGACATTGCGAATATTTTCATACAAAAATTTTGATCCCGAACATTTTCTATTTTGACACACGAATGCTACCTGACAAGCGGCCGTATGACACAAGACAGAACGATTTGTTACCAAGTTGTAACAAGTATTGGATTATAATTTTTTACGTCATGCCCCTTCTATCGCTCAATATTATAATGTCTTTGCTTGTATAGGTACCATTTATTTGTAATAAGACAGTACCAGTATCTATTCATTGAATACAAAATGTCACTTTTAAAAAATCTAACGTCATCTGTCTAGTATTTTCTCAAATATGATAGATTTTTGACATATTTTTTTGTGTATGTAGGTTATTATAAATAGTTCCACATGTCAATGATGTTAGGGTCTATTTTCAGTACGGAAGCAGCTGATTTTGTAAATTATACTAAAAGGTAACCTACATCTGCTCATCTGCCCACCCTTCAATTCATACTAAGCAGATCAAATAGGTACCACAACGAATTAAAAGATGGTACAGACGCTAGCACATCAAGCTACCCGAAACTGCCAAAGCATCCCAATCAACCTTGAACCTAGTTATTTAACGAACAAGTTGAAAATCTATTAAAAAAGTATTTAGTGAACACAGGTGAATGATTTGTTATAATATTCGCACCTAGCGTTAAATATCGCTCGTAGCGTTTGTTGTGACTTTCGATGTGCGTAGCTATAAATATCGTTCGTAGAGCTTGGCGTGGCAATCTGTCGCTAGTTACATGCATCTAGCATTAGCTTGTATTTATAAGGAAAAGAAATATAGCTCGATTAGAATGATTTTAGATGTATGTATTTTAATTGGCTACCTAGAAGAACGCTGGAAACCCTTTTTATCTACATTTATGCGTTTAATATAAAAGTCGTTTATTCGAGTACCTATGTCAACATAACCACCTTGTTTTTCATAACAAAACAAAGGAGTTTTATGCGGTTTTCACCTCTATTTAAATAATTATTACTATAAGACTATGTACTTCCAACTAAAACATTACAAAGATAATATCTCGATTTATTTTTTCAAGATATACATATATAATATCCGTGGGCAGCCGAGCGGGTCGCCAGTTTAAATAATAACATCAAAGTTGTACGCAAATATTTATTTTATCAGACCCACAAAATAAAAACAAAAGTAGCCAGTTAAGTACCACAAATAACTTCCAAAACTCACAACAAAGCCTTTGGACGACGAAAAATTACGGCTTCCAACTGAATTACAGGCAAAAAAACATTAATTGAAAACTTTAGGCTCTCACAGTTACGAAACTCTGCCAAACAGCCATCATAATAATACCTTTTCAGAAAAGTTTTTAAACCTAACGTGAAAGGAAGAAATCTATCTACATTTAAAGTAATGGTTGGCGTAATAAGTCCGAAGTTTCGCTCTCTATGGGTTACTTAGGTTCATCAAAGAGTTTCAAGTCGTATTCAGTGGTAGCGTGATATCATATCTATCCTTTGTTTGGGTCCTGTGAGCACTACATTCAGCTTTTAAAGGAGGGGGAGAGGGGACAGTCAATAGCTTCACGCCTGCGCACTTTATCTTCCTAATTTAATTTCAGTGGGAATTTAAACCTTGTACGAAGGGTTTAAGGTAGTCTTAACGTGTAGCCTTATCAGTTGGAGGACAAAGGTGTCTGGATGCTAGATTCTAGGATAACAAAGAAACTGCAGGAAAAGGCTGCTCTTAGTTTAGCCAATTATTATTTTGGAATGAGTCATTTTTAGATTGCACTAAATAAACACAGTATCAAATTAACGGGAGCTCAATATAAACATTAATCGCGGAAGATATTCCGTAAGTGATAGTGTAAGTTCAGTTATAAACCGTTAAAGCTTAATACAGTGTTTGAGGTATCAATTTGTTAAATTATTTGGTTGAATCAGATAATCTATTTTATTTCTTTAGGACATGCCGCTTACAAACGAGCCGACATTTAGCTTTCGATCTAAGCTTGGTTCAAGGTTCGCTCATTCCCACACTGAACAAACAGTTGAATACCTAGGTATAAATTAGGTGACCTATTTTTGTACGCTACATAGGTTATTGCACTATTGGAGTTGGGGTGTGAGTCAAATAAAATCATAAAAATAAAATTCCTTAAATATCTGATCTACCAGACTGAAGACTTTGAAAGTAGAGTAAGTGTCATTAAACTTTGTCAGAGAGGAAAACAACTTTTAGATGAAATATTAATAAAATCACATCTCAGAGTTACCAATTTGTTGCTCTTTTAGCAATAGGTTAATTCTGAATTAATTATTATCTCAAAGTGGTACAGAGTTCTTCATCTTTCAGCACATTTTATCAAGAGAAGCGAGCAAAAGAAATCGAAAAGGCAAATTGGAAGTTGATTTCCGCTGTGCCTTGTGTGAAAAGCGACTTATGATTTGATTTATTTATACCAATATGGTACTAAATAATGAAGTTTTATCTATGTGTACCAAGAGGTCGACCTCCATTCAATAAAATGTTTGCCATCTTCCTTTTCCTATAGTGAACTAAGAGTAATAAAATAAAATAGATTTCAAGGAATTCTGCAAAGGAATGTATGAATACGAAAACAACTGAGTGAATTTACTGCGAAAAAGGATTTAATAAACTGGCGATGAATCGTTACACTGAGAAAATATAACATCCTGATGTTTTTATTTTCTAGAACGAGTCCGCTATGCAAGCAAGGCCCTATGGACCTGGGAATCTTGCAAAACTACAAAGTGAATTTAAATTAGGTAGCAAACCTTCGTGGGCATGCGTATCGATACATAAACAGGATCAAAAGAAATAAAAATGATTTGACGTTATTCTTTTTTGGGTAAAAGTTCAACCCGTTAATCCCGTTATAGTGGCAGATCCCGTGACCGCCAAACCTTTGTTACCTGATATCTGCCAAAGCCACGACGTCCGACTTTTCATAATATCCAATTGTGACTTAGCTCAGGTAAGGTACTTCCACTGGAAAAGTTTCAGCTTTTGTAAAATGAGGTAAGTCGGACGTTCATAGGATCTTGGTCCATTATGCCTGTAGACTTTCGCTAGCAAATATTATTTGACCTCGTATTCAGTGTCCAAGGTTTAGATACAAATTTTGACAGGAAGTCTCTCTTGATATTATTATGTCGGTAGTTTATCTGCAAATTACCCAAGCTTACTTAAACTGCTCAGGTAAACAGAGTCTAATATTATGCCCGTATCCATTGGCTTGTCTTCTACCAAACGATCCTAGTGTCTACGTTAAAACTTTGAAGCCCTAGGCTAACTCTTAATTCAGTAAATTTAAGCATGATAGGTACAGTCGATCAAACTTGCATTTGACCACCGTAGGGACTATTCCTGCTTGCAGCGCCCGGCCGCTATAATCACTTAAAAACTTTCTGTTCCTTCCTCCTTTTTTTGTTTTGTTCCTACTGGCCGAAAAAAGGTGATCAAACATCTGTGATCATTAACAGAGCCTGAGATTTTTTTTAAAACAAAGTATTAAAAAAAGCTCGCATATTTGTCTTCTTGTTCTTTGTTTAACTACTTACTATTGTTCCGCACAAGAAAGGTGCGGTAAACAGATATGGTCATCATAACGGAATTTTATTTTAAAAATGAGCATACGTAGCTTTTGTCGAGTGTACCTACGTCAGGTTCAAGTAAAAGGTTTCTTAGATATTCCTTAAGGCAATGATGTAACATAAACACGTATGTGCCGTGACAACGCACGTCTCAATTTACTCTCTCTTGTTAGCACAAAAACGCTTCACCCCCAAGGGTAGGGGATAGCATTACCAACTCAATCTTGTTGCTAATGCGTGCACATTGTTTGTTACTTTTGTCGCGACGCGCGTCGGGCGGAACTCTAATAACTGAGAACTGGCGTTGATTTATTGTACTGTATTGTAAGTTATGTTTATCCTAATTATTTGTTACATTATGATGCATCACGCTATACTTTCGTTGGAGTGCTTTCAAAAGGGTTAAGGGAGATATCATGAGGGGCATGTTCTAGAACCGAAAATGTCGAAGACGTTTGACATTCACCATCCCGCACGGGGCCTGGGTGGTTAACAACATATTAGATTATGCAGACTGCCTTGCTTGTCTAGTGTTCGTAAGCGCGATTGCTATATTGAGCTCCTGGGTTTGATTCCCGGGTAGGGCAAATTGTTATTGGGTTTTTCCATCAGGAATTGGTCAGTGATAGCCACGGATTCTGGGTTTGTGCCCGGTCGATAACAATAGTTTCACCTTCTATTACATGGTACTTAAACATAACTGGCGAAATGTGGGTGTACTATCAGGTACACCTCTGCCTTACCCTTCAGAGATTATCGGCAATATTGGTTAAACACCGTAGACTATTTTCAGCTCTCTCTAAAATAAATAATTTCCTTTCAATTTCTGACAACAAAACTTTCCACAATTAATATTTCATCAAAAGGAAATTTTCCGCAAGAAACTTTCAAGCAGAGGCTTTGTTCCTATGAACTGTGGCTCCGATGAAAATAAAAGTGTGGTGGGTAAGGTATAAACAATGAATAT
This sequence comes from Standfussiana lucernea, assembly GCA_964057025.1. NCBI lineage: Eukaryota > Metazoa > Arthropoda > Insecta > Lepidoptera > Noctuidae > Standfussiana > Standfussiana lucernea. Next base: position 5,190,168 of record OZ059789.1, read on the forward strand.
TATAATATTCTCGCGTGGAAGGTGTGAATGAGTTGGTTGACTAATAATTAATGGTGCTACCGCGCTCACTGACGGTCGACCATTTTCAACCTTATGCCTGAGGGTTATGCCTAGGTTGAAAAGTGGTCGACCGTCAGTGTACACAGTAGTACCAACGTCAAAATGTGAGGAGGTTGCAACGTTCGGCTCGACATGATAAAGCCGACTTTAAAATCAAATCTTCCTATAAACGTCCGGGAACAGGATTCAGCGATGGTAGATGCTGAACGGAGTTTGCCGACTGACACGAGCCGAATGAAGGCCGAAACTGTAGTAATAGCTTCGAGTCGGCTTTGTTAGATATGCTACTGAATCGGGTATGTGGCGACCAGAACAATTTTGTTATAATGTAGCATTCCTTGTTACGAATTATGGTATTTCAGAACCCGTGCTGTTAAGAAATTAATGTTAATGATGTAATGAAACATTGTACTCTATATTTCACAAGACAATCAGTGTTGTCTAAAATGCCAGAGAACTGCTTATATGATGAAAAAAGACATGGGTGTATATGTAGGTTTGAGGAAGGATTCAGGCTGCGTTTTATTTCCGCCGGATGTCTATGCTGTACCGCCTGTACCATTTCCTGCCTCTAGATAGGCACTACCATATTTAGAGAATCATGTGGAACTGAGTCATAGCGGACCCAATAAAGGTAGGTACCGATATTTATTTCGACTTTTTTGTTTTAGTTAAGCTGAGGATCACCACTTTTTAACCGACTAAAAAAAAAAAGGAAGGAAGGGAGGCAGGGAGAGGGAGGAATGTTCTCAATTCGGTTGTATTTTTTTTTTATGAACCGATTTGTAAAATTCTTCTTGTGTCTGAAAGGATATACTTGCCGATTGTTCCCATAGAAATTTTATCAAAATCGGTTGAGTAGTTTGGTTTTTAAATCAAATATTTGGTAAAAATATGTTATCCATGTAAAAGAAATTGCGAAATTGATGGCAAGGCTTTGTGTGTGATACGATAACTAAAAAGGGTAAAATAAAAACTTTTTTGCAAAAAAATAACCGCCTTTCTAAAAAACACAAAAAAAAAATTGAAAGTAACTTTACTTTCGGAAGTCGGTGGCAAAACAGTCAATGAAAGAAACAATAGTCACCGACTTTCGAAAGTAAAGTTATTTTCAATTTTTTAGTATTTTTTTTGGAAGGCGGTTATTTTTTTTTTGAACGTCAGAATGACACAAGGCAGTCCCCTGATACTGAAACACCAAGTACTCGTACAGGCGGGTTTCAGCACTACCTGGTGTTTTAGCACGGGACAAAATGGTGGTGGAATGAGCTCTCCATTATAAGTCATTTGCAGGTTTGAAGTCTTATTGGAACACTACATAGTTATAGCAGTTACAGATCTTTATCGTATAAGCGTATCGTCGCGGCCTGTAGACACTAATGTTGTTATGAGCTGTCAAGTATTAATCCTATTTAACATGCAAATCCGCTCCTCCCGCCCTGAATCGAATGTAATCGGATCACTTGGGGGGGATCGGTTCGAACTGTTCAAAGTTACACAGTTAGGCTTGTTACCTTTGTATCTTCAACTCATTCACAGTTATCCGAACACCTCGACTTTCATGCGGCCGGAATCAGAGGGGGAGTCTAAGTATGTATTTTGGGAGGAGAAAAGGATGTTATTGCTTAATTCGAAATATGACTGTGTCGAACCAAACCGAATGTATTTCAAGTTCTTGTAAGTAATAAGTACTTAAATTCATTATTATTTATGGTGCGCCTTGCAAAAAGTATAACAGTAAGCAGTAACCGTCTAATTAAATCCCAGACAAAAGTAGACATCATTGCCTACAATTACCTATTCCAGTTCCAGAAACAAAAAACCGATTCCATAATCGCAAAAATAAATAATTCAGCCAATCTGCTGAAAAAATCAGGAATCGTATTTTATTTAAAAGTTGTTGTTTAGTTATTGCGTAGACTAGAATTCCCAGGGCTCGGTACGGATAAGATGCAGCAGCGGTGCATCGATCGAGCACGACCTACTTGCAGGTCAAACGGGCAAAGGGGGCCACCTACCTCCCCGCCTGACCTGCCCACCGCACCCTACTTCATTTGTTTAATCTGGATGCACTGGCAATCATGCGGGGGGAATACATGATATTTTTCTACGCTTCGTGAGTTTCAGGGTCAATAGGGATGTGTGGTACCTAGATGAAATCTAAGTGGTTAAGCAATAAATTGTTTATCGACCTATTTATAGCAGTGGCGGTTGAAAAGAGCATTGCCGTTGGTAGGTATACCTTTTATTACCCGTTTATTAGATAGAGCCTCCGTATTCCTTGTAGGTAACTATGCAAGGTGTAAACCAACCCTTCAACCAAGCATTTTGTACCTACCCATATTAAATTAATTGACTCAGAACGCAAAAATTATTGCTGGGAAACGACTTTTATTTGGGTCGGAAAATCACCTTTTATGTAGGTCTCAATGTAACGCTCCCAAAACATTGTAATGATGCATTTATTAGTAGGAGACTCATTGAGGTACCTACCTAATGTTATAAAACAAAAAAAATGCATTAAAAAAAAAACTTGGGAAATTGTTGGAACTTTGACCCCCAATATCTCCGAAACTAGAATTTTGGTTCCCAGGGTCCCAATTTATTTTATAGGTAAATAAAATGCAATGACGGGGACCACGAGTGACCCTTGGCCTGTGCTTCGGGCTTCGTTAAAGGCAAAGACATTCAAATATTCAGAGCGATAGACGAAGAAAATCGTGGTCCAATACTTGTTACTACTTAGTAACAAATCGTTCTGTCTAATGTCATACCTCCGCTTATCAGGGAGCATTCATGTGTGAAAATCGAAAATGTTTGGGATCAAAATTTTTGTATGAAAATAGTCCCAATGTCCGCTCTATAATTCTTTTAAATCTCTTTGGTTAAAGGTACTTTTGCACCTATTAGATTATACATAGGTACTACTTATGGATAGGTATCTACTTACTAATTATTTTAAATTTTAACGAACAAAGTGGCATAATTATGTAGGCACTTACCTATGCTGAAAATTAAAACGTAAGCAGTCAAGTAAAAACTTCCCTCTTAAAAAATTAAAGATAACGGAATTTTACTCACTCGGACACAATCAGTTATTACTTTCAAAGTTTTGAGTGATTTCCGGAATCAGCTTCTGGTGTCTTGTTATTGTCTATTTTACATTGCAACAGGAGCGAATGATGATGATGTGAATTATAAATGTGTGATTTTGAATTTTGTACTGATTTGCACATGAATTTGTCAAATTGATAGAAATTTTTGGAACTGACAGAATGTCAAGGACCTATATTTTAAGCTAGGTATAAGAGGTTTATGCTCTACTCTTTGGGCAGGACTATGAAAGAAGTTACCAAATAAGCAGATTAAATATCGATTTTATATCAAGCGCAATACCTATGTAGATAGTTGTACGAGGAACCTCTGCGCGTCTCTTATTTTTAACTGAACATTATCATCATTCTCTTGCCCTTATACCAATTTATTTGAGTCAGCGCAGCATGTCTTCTTCTTCCATACTTCTCTATTATACTTCACACAGTCCACCTTATCCATTTAAACTGGACAATTCCACAAAATGTTAAACAACGGTCTTTTCCTGCCCATATCATTCAAGCGTGGCGATTCAAGCGCGTTTATACTTGATAGGCCTGCGTACCCACTTTCTTACTATAGGATTCAAACGCCACTATTAGCTTCCAAGCTGTATTTCACCGGCATTCATGACTATAATGGGCAGGGCGGAAGTCCTAGAAATAGTCCTTCGCCTTTAAATATACCTAGGTCATGGCTTTATCAGCTGTTTTGCAACAACTTTGCGCAAGCATAATACAGGATAGGTCACATTATAATGGGTGTAGAAAGACAACTAACGAAGTTGATAGACACTTGTTCTTCACGTCATTTCCATCATTTTTTTTGTTACGAACCATAACTGGGAACCTTCTAGTTACGGAGATATTGGAGATCAAAGATGCAACTTTTTCACAAGTTGTCTTTTAAATGGATGCCTCTACTGTTCAATGCATCCATTAGCACAATGTTTTGAGTGCGTTACATTGATTGCCACATTACATTGATACCACCGTAATTGCTCACCCCAAAAATAAAATGTCGTTTTCCAGCAAATGTTTTTGGGAAAATCAATCTTCTACCGAGATGTACAAGGCTTAATACACTTACCTACAGTTTCTTTGTAATTGAAAAGATTTTTCCAATGAAAACAAAATACTCCGATTTCAGCACCCCTGTATAATTTTGAACTTTATTGTTATTGTTCAAAATTATACTGAGGTGCTGAAATCGGAATATTTTATTTTCATTTTAAGATGTGACAAATAGTCGAGTGTACGTAATTAGACAAAAAGGTGGAACGAAGTTTTTAGTGGCGGATTTTCATGGGACTTTTTTTGTTGAGTTCCTACAGGTGGGAATTTTTAGTCACTAAGTACACACATGAATGTGGCTTTCTTGAAAAAAAATATTTCCAGTTATTCTTGAAAACGTAGCAGTTACCAATCGCAAAAGAAGTCTTTGTCTTAAAATTCGGTATTTTAAAAATAATTGAAGAAAATAGAAAATATTGAAAAAAACTTGAAAAAGCCATTTCATGGATAACAATGAAGAAATAAACAGACAAATTGGCGTTTAATGGATGTACACCGGTCACTCTATAAACGCCACAATATAAGTAAATTCATCTTCTAGTTCTTCATAAACGCAAAAAAATATGAAGGAAATGAAAAAAAAGACAAAGTCGCGAGCAGCGAAATATTTTTTTTTTAACTTCTCCACAATTCTAGGATATCAACAAAAAAAGTACCTACCATGAAAATCCGACCACTGTAAACTTCGTTCCACCTCTTGAGTATTTTTTGGCTAATTGCACTCGACTAAGATGGGCGCCAACGTTTTAAACAAACCCGCACCTGACTAGAAGGATAATTTTTGTACTCGCATTGAGTGGGTTCAGTTCAGTTGATTAATAATGTTTTTTGGACTGCCGTTTACTTCGGGCTTCGGGCTATTCAAACTCTGAAATCGGAAGGAAAATAAAACAAAAAAAAACCACGTACTCTTTATATTTCGCCAACCAGCACAAACAGTATTGTTTCAGGAATACATTCATATTATTATTTTCATCTTTTTTTACTGAAAGCTTGGCTTTCAATTCCGCGTCTGAACTTTATACAGCGTGTACTTTCTCATTACCATAAAATACCTACTTTAACTTGAGATACAAGGGTGTACATTACATCAGCAAATTCTGTTCCTTTAATCTTTCTACTTAAGGTTTAAAAGCAAGTATGCCGGAAATTAAAACAAACATTTTCATACGTAGAGATTTGAATCGTTAGATTCGCCCTATCGAAAAAATTAATCGGTATGTTTCTGTTGCATGCTCATAGATGAAATAAAATGGTATCTATTGTTCTATGCGAAATCTGCGAGGTCCGTTTTCTCAGTGTGAACACTTTCGCAGGACGAAAGTGCGGTGAGAGCGCATCTAACGATTTAAATCTTATCCTAATATTCATTGATACTTATATTCCTGCTTACTTCTAGCACTTCGAGATTTCACTATAGTGTCAAATCAGCTGTAGATACTCAACGTTTTATTAAACTGTTACGTAAGATAAACGAGCGCAAATAAAGTAAAAATATATTTACAAAAATAATTAATTAATAATAAATGTCATTCTTAATTAATTTCATTAAACAAACTAAATCCTTCGCGCGACTAAAGGTTGAGTAACGCTGTTTTGAATGAAACTAAATCTTATAATACCACTTTACCACTACTACTTATAATAAATGCGAAAGTTTGTATGGATGGATGTTTGTTACTCAATCACGCCAGAATGGATATATATAATTTGGCACGGAGATAGATTATAGTCTGAAATAGCACATATGCTATATATTATCACGCTAATAACTTAGGGGGATGAGCAATATGGCATTATGTCCATATTCCTCAACTGTTTGACAACTGTCTTACCATGCATTAAAATAGAACGGCTATTTTAGACCATTTGTCACAGAAGTTTGACTGTTTAGCGACCGCCCTATAAACCAGATTCGGGTTTGCAGGTACGAATCGCACCCAGTATCCACTTTTTGTGTTTTTTTAACGTTCTACAATTTCAAAAATAATTAAAATTGTTCGCGCGTTCGATTTACCGGTTTAATTTTTGTGAATAGATATTTTGTTTTATTTTAATTCTTTATGATTTTCATCAATCATTGCAAAATAGTTTTATATGTACCTACATTTAGTTATTTTTAAATATTTAGAAGACAGTTAGGTATTCTTAAATTACCAAATAAAAATTGACCAATATATATGTCGCAGGTTTTTCAAAAATTAGGTTTTTGATCAAAAACCTGGGATTTTGATCAAAAACCGGAGGATGACACATTTTAAACTCAATTTCATCATAAACCCGTAACAATCCAGATTTTTGATCAAAAACCTGAACTAGTTTGGGTTTATGATCAATCTGATATACATTTCCGTTGACAGGGACTTAGCGACTTCCCCCGCTTTTGTTTCGCCTGCGCTCGCGCGCGCCCCGCCCTTTCCCCGCTTCTTCAGTCACAAAACCAGGGACCATATCGGTTACCCATTGAAAGGGTTTTCGTTAGGGTTTTTCGAAGCGGTTAATCAAAAACCCATACGATATGGGTAACCCTTTTGAACGGCTTAATAGACCATTTTGGTTACCTATTGAAAGGGTTTTTGATAGGGTTTTTCTAGCAGTCAATCAAAAACCCATACGATATGGGTACCCCTTTTGAACGGCTTAATAGACCATTTTGGTTACCCATTGAAAGGGTTTTTGATAGGGTTTTTCTAGCAGTCAATCAAAAACCCATACGATGTGGCTAACCCTTTTGAACGGCTTAATTGACCATTTTGGCTACCCATTGAAAGGGTTTTCGATAGGGTTTTTCTAGCAGTCAATCAAAAACCCTTACGATGTGGTGTGGGTCACCCTTTTGAACGGCTTAATTGATCGTTTTGGTTACCAGCTTAATTGACCGTTTTGGTATGGGTTTTTGATAGGGTTTTCTAAACAGTCACAAACCCATAATATTTGGATAACTCTTTTGAACGGCCTAAGCTAAGGGACCATTTTGGTTAACCAAATCGAATATGAATGACATCGCACCGTGCGTTCAAGGACAAGTATACAAAACAACAACAAAAAAATTCTCGAGTTGGCGGAACAGTTTCATTTGTGTGAGTGAGCTTTCACGCTGCAGTTTATGTGACATATAACATATTCAGTAAAACACCATCTTTTGCAAAGAGCTCTAAAGAAAATGATTAACAGATGGCTACTTCTATGGGATCGAATTGATCTAGAGCTTCATTTATCTTTTTTTGTAGAAATTACGTGATTTGTGAGTAGACAAGGAAGTTTAGATTTTTACTAATCTCTTACTTCAGTCAAAATCTGCCATTTAACGTATTTTAGTGATTGTTCGTTTCATAATCGTTACCTATGCTGCAATCTATGATTTTCTTTACATGACTAATTATAATTTGTTCGAGTTTAGACCCCATGGTAATATGATCTCTCGCTGAAGGGCATAGGTTTCAAAACGGAATAGCATGCGTTGACCGGCCGTGGCAGCGCGGCGGGCGGCGGTGCCTTTGTGGCTACTTACCTAGCTGGTTGTAAACAGGGATCTATGAGCTTTATTGAATGTGAAATAGAGTTCATTTTAGCTTTGCTGGCCGGATACCGAAATTACTTAATATTATTATGTTTTTTTCATTTCTGTTCTTGTTTATTACTTTATTGCAAGTACCAAACAAATGCTGTCATTTTTGCTCTTTGATTTTTGAACCTGGACGTCTTTTGCGGAGTTTTACTATATAAAAAATAATAAACTATTTTTATTTATTATTTCGGGGTCGCATTACAATAGGTAGGTATGTAGATATAAAGTTACGTAATTTATCAATCTAAATTTTCAAAATAGCAATTGTATAGTTTATTGCAATGGGCAAGTAGGTAAATATGTAGGATTGTTTTACATACTTACCTACTTGCCAATTCACGCAACAATTTGCGCAACGATGTTATGTCCTAAAGGTCCGACGTACCACTTCATTGTTGATTGATTTGTGTCATGGATAGATTATTGGTCACTAAATGTACAAAATGGAGTACCTACTAGACTGCCCTGTTAGGCAGAAAAGCGCTACGTAGGTACCTATCTCAAAGTTTTGAAGAAAATCGCCGAAATCTCTTAGCAATTTCAAAGAGAGATGTTTGACAAGAACCAAACTTATTAGTTGTTTTATTTTTGTTTAAGTTAGATATCGCTATTTGGCTTATATCATTACATGCGAAATTGTAAAAGCTATTAAATGTTATTAAAAAACAAAAGCAGGCCTCCTTCACCCGTTCGAAGTCATGCACTAACGTACATACCTACGGGGCTACGGCTCGCGTTCACCCAAACGAATTACATTTAACCTTATTTGTGTCATAGTCCTATACTTACAGTCGTCCAACGCAGACGTCTTTTAAAGGCGTTCTTATGCCTACGGAATAGAAGTCAAAATCGGTTGAACGGACTGTAAAAAGTTTTTATTAAATGTCTTATCTTATTTCAAACGACATTTATAATAAAATAAAGACAAAATTTCTACTTGCTCATTGCTCATTCAATTGATTACGATAACACGGGTATGTATTAGCGAGCGAGAAATTTTTTGCTTTCCGCCTCGGATCGGTTGATTTCTTTATAGTTGTCCGAGATTTAGGGGTCGATTTAGATGTCAAAACCCCTCCCGGGTTTGAACTTCAAAACCAGACCTACGACCCGGCCCCTGAGATGAGTAAGAGTTTCAAGATGAAGAGAACGCAAGAGCGAGCGAAGCGAGCCGGACCTAAAGAGCCTAAGGGAGCTTTAAAATTCAAGCTATTGCATAAGCTATAACAGAAATAAATCAGGCGTAGAAACATCTGGATCGAATGTAGGTGACAGACATTCCTGCTGATGTTTTTGACAATTCGTCATGGATCTGATTGACGTGTTGAGATTCGTCATCAGAACTTTCTTCACTCTCTGATATACTTAGTAATATTTTCTACTACCAAATATAAAATGATAAGTATAATAAAATGATGCAAGGCATCCGGCCCCAACATTCGTTTTTATAATTTTGAAACATAATACCTAAATAACAAACGACCAACAGAGAGTCTCTATGAAGTACTTACCTACCATCTTCTGCGCAACTTCGTGCGAGTTAGCATCTTAGCACTTGGATGGATTTTGAGCATAAACTACATATCTGCAAACATCACAAATAACGTCACGCCTGTATTCCCCAAAGAGGTGTACCTAATAGACTAATAGTACACCCACATTCGTCAGTTATGTTTTTAAATCTCATGTAATAGGGGGCGAGTGAGCCTATTTGTAGGCAATACTATTGCCTACATGCTATCTACAAAGAAAAACTCAAACTATCTACAAAGTACTTTAATATTCAAGAAAAAACTAACCTTATAAATGAATTAGCTTGAAACACGCAAACGCATCCCAATTGATAAAAAAAAGTCTACACGCTACTTTCGGCTCGGATAGATCAAAAGAATAATATAATATAAACTCAAAAACTCAAAATACGCAACTATAGTTATTGGAGCTCTCGCTCGTACCTACTCTCGCTATTTGTATAATACCGTCTAGTGAATTATAGGCAATGAGCGCCCGGCCGCCATTCCCGTACCACCGACCTAGCACAAGTTTATTGAATAACCCGAACAAAACCCTTATAATATATGGGTTTTTATAATGCCCTTCATTATAATAACCCATATATTATAAGGGTTTTGACCCTTTCACTGGGTTTCTAGTATAGAACCCATTCAATGGGTTATCATGCAACCCTTTCAAAGGGTTTCTAGTATAAAACCCATTCAATGGGTTATCATGTAACCCTTTCAAAGGGTTCTAGTATAAAACCCATTCAAAAGGGTTACATAATGATAGAGGTAACCTCATAAACGGCTTACCCGTTCGAAAGGCTTAACTCTTAACCGGGGTTGTACGGTCCCTGCACAAAACACAACTCAGACGGGCAACCCGCGTTCATTTTTGCTACAAATAATTACGGAAAATATAATTAAGTGAATAAATCTCATTAATACTGTGCTAGTGCTTACTACAAATAGCATCTAACCAAGTGGATAAGCAATTTGTTTGTAAAGAAGATTTTGAAAGAGCGTTTACTACTTTGTTTGAAGGCCGAAAAAATAAAGAGAAACCATTGTGGACACAGAAGAGAATAGAAGAAGCTATTAAAAATATTGAAAAATATAAATCTTGATCTTCATCATCAGACGGACGAGGTCTACAAAACAAAGACTACTACTATGGAAAAAAATATGATGTTTTGGAGGTAGGCACTCAAAAATTTTTGATCTTTAGACGGAAATCTGAATCGGAGCCTATAGTCAAAGTAGTACCTCCAGAAGAATTTCATGGGATATTATGTGAAATTCATCAATCTGTTGGCCACGGAGGAAGAGACAAATTGATGTATGCTTTAAAATGCAGGTATGTTATTCCGGTTTCTGTGGTCAAAGTGTGCCAGAACAAGAAGAAATTTCCCCAAAAGGGAATTGTTGTCCGCCCAATTGTGTCTAGTGATTTCAACAACCGCGGTCAAGTCGACCTTATAGACTTGCAGTCAACTCCAGACGAACAATGGAAATGGCCGTTGCATTATCAGGACCATACAACAAAATTTAGTTTCCTTCGCCCTTTGACATCAAAAAGAGCCGCTGAAGTGGCTATAGAGTTGTAGATCTTTTTAGAAGTAGGTTGTCCAGCCATACTTCAAAGTGACAATAGCCGTGAAATTCACAGCTACAATTATAAAAGAGTTGACGTCAATGTGGCCAACTTGCAAAATTGTAAATGGGATTGTTTTATTTTTATTTCATTTAAATTGATTTATTTGTCATAAAATAAAGCAAACCCGTTATTTTCACAAGAATTTTATCATAAACCCAAACTAGTTCAGGTTTTTGATCAAAAATCTGAACTAGTCTGGATTGTTACAGGTTTATGATGAAATTGAGTTTAAAATGTGTCATCTTCCGGTTTTTGATCAAAAACCTAGGTTTTTGATCAAAAACCTAATTTTATGAAAAACCTGCGACATATACACATCTGCTGTGCTATGGGCGGTATCTTGTCATCTCCCTCACCCTTTACGCAGCTTCTGCGAAACTGTCATATCGCAGAAGGACATCACCGCATCCCAAAACTGCGCTGCCGACCATCGAGTCAACAACGGTCGTCAGCGACATCTCTCCTCCCACCTCTGTAACGTGGGCACGGCGCGGCTCATTCCATGCGGCGCACTCGGCCAGCGTATGCCATGTCCTCCAAATAGTGGACGCAGTGATGGAATGTGAAGATACCCCAACATGCAACATCACCAAGAACAGCGGCCGAGGAGTCCCTTTGCAGCAGTGCAAGTTAATAGTATGGGACGAATGCACTATGTTTCGGAGCTTTCTAATACAGGCATTGTTTGCTTAAAAGAAGGCTCCAATCACAAACGAATTATGTAATTTGGTTGAAGAAATAAACAATTTTGAATTTGAATTTGTTTATTTTATTTTCACAATGTTTTTTTGAATCAAAGGCGTTGAACCGCAGCTTGCAGGAGATCCGCGGCAACCAGGCGCTGATGTACAGCGTTGTTATATTGCTTGCAGGTGACTTCAGACTGACACTGCCATTTATTGAAAGGGACACACCTGCTGGTGAAATAAACGCATGCCTCAAGGTGGGTGGTAGGTAGGTAGGTAGGTAGGTAGGTGGTAGGTAGGTAGGTGGTAGGTAGGTAGGTAGGTGGTAGGTAGGTAGGTAGGTGGTAGGTAGGTAGGTAGGTGGTAGGTAGGTAAATAGGTGGTAGGTAGGTAGGTAGGTGGTAGGTAGGTAGGTGGTAGGTAGGTGGTAGGTAGGTAGGTAGGTGGTAGGTAGGTAGGTAGGAGGTAAGTAGGTAGGTGGTGGTAGAAGGCAAGCAGGCATGGGTACAGCTAGTACAGAATAAAAATTTAGACCGTCGATATACAAATGATGATTGTCGGCGATTCAAAAGTATACCCATCACAGACACTGTGATGGGTAATGGCGATAGTAGATACTGTTTTCAACTCCGGTTAACGGGCGTACCGTCCCATAAGCTGGAGCTTTAAGTTACGTTTCAGTTCTGCTGATGAGAATATTTAGATGCACCCAGACTGTGCAACGGCACTAGGCTAGGCCTCTTATCCCAGAACTGGGCAGTACTAATATAAAAGTCATTATTACAGGATCTGCTAAAGGAGAGAGCGTTTTAATTCCCCGCATGCTCATTATTGCAAATAACCATTTCAATTTGAGAGGTTGCAATTTCACTTAAAATTGGCTTTTACTATGACGATCAACAAATCCCAGGGACAAACATTAAAAGTGGCAGGCAATAGGCATTCATTCGGGCACTCTATGCTTCTCACACGTTCAATTATATGTTGGTTGTTCAAGTCTATAAAGTGCCCAAAACTTGCTCTTGCAGCACGTGCTGACGGAGAATAATAAGTCAAATAATGTTGTATGCAGAACGGTATTGGATTAAATAAATAAATAGCGCGCAACAAGGCGTTTGATTGTTCACTTAAAAAAAAAAGTTGTTTAGCTACATAATGTTCCAGTTTTTAAACCATATCGTCTCCTCAACGCCATTTAATTTTGTTTTGGACCTCTGCCGCCCAGAATTACAGCGCCTAAAAGGGACGCCTTTTGTAGTCATCACCCACATCATCATATTTTGATCAGGCTGTCAGTTCTCACACATCACATAACATCACGCCTGTAATCCCCGAAGCGTTAGGCAGAGGTGTCTACTAATCGTACATCCACATTTCGCCAGTTATGTTGAAGTCCCATGTAATAGGGGGCGAGCCTATTGCCATAAACTGGGCACAAGTCCACTACTAGCAATCGCGATTCCGATCACTCAGCCAACGAGGCAGTCTCGCATATACACATCAAAATTTCCACGCGAACGAAGTCGCGGGAAACAGCTAGTTTTTTATAAGTTTTCTGTGGATGGTGTAGTCAACCTCGTAATTACTGTACCACTTTTGACAACATTTTCCTGTACCACTTTTGACAACATTTTCCTGTACATTGAAACTTCATTAAGGTTCAAAGTGTAACTGTCACACCTAATGGTCACAAATCAATTACAAAGTCGACTAAATATATTCTAAAGAAGCTGAATAAAGTCAAAGTGACTTTCTAAAAGTAGGTATTATAGACTATACAGTAATAAGTAGTAGTATGTTTGATTTAGATTTACAGTAAACAAGCATAATTTTATCGTTTATTTTATAGTAATTCTAATATTACATCAGATGCATCTTCACAATGATAACTTTAAAATACAGTGTATGTATATTTATTCTGACAAAAAACTTTTTTTTTATTATTACCTTTTCTGCTAGTTTTTACTAAATTACCCATGTAAATATTATGTAAGTATAGCTCTTACAGTCCTTATACATTGTATAACTTAAACATATAGAGACAAGCTTTTTTATTGGCAACAAAATACAATTAAGTACCTATACTGGAATAAGCGACCATAGAAACAATGAATACAAAAAAGAAAAACCTGTCGGTTAAACACTCCATTTTTTTTTAATAAAATTGTCCCATCTGCACTTATTACTTTATTAGATTGCACATCACTATCCATTGTCTATGGTTACATTGTTTTCATCTTTGTACACATTAATTTCAAAGTTATTTTACCTCCGACATAAACCTTATGAAAAAGAAAAGTCACAGGTTCTGGAAAATCAGAGTTAAATAACCAAGGAAGGAAAACTTGGACACTTTATTCTAGTACAGACTGTTGGCTTGTAAGATATTTAGATCATATGTATATATGCCTGCTATTGTTTGGATGTCACATTTTTCTACACATACATTTTACGAAGGAAGAAGTAATTTCTTTTAACTATTTCTTACAGGAGTACAATTATTTATATTCTGTACTGGGTGATTTTTTTACAGTTGGCAATACCGTAAAGGCGTGTAGTACTCATGAAAATGAACAACTTTTACTATAGAACCGACCACAGAGAAGAACACTTATACCAAACGGACCAACCATAAAATCACAAGAAACATTAGTACTACATGCCCATAAAATACTACCAACTTTAAAAAAATCTTCCTGTATATTATAGACTTACCTATAATGCTATTGCAGATTCACGTAATATTTCTTCTTAGCTGATCTAAGACCCTTCAAAATACGTATTTTGAGACTTATCTATACATATACTTATTCTTGATTAAAAGATATTGATGTAGCCGTAACTTTGTTGCCAATAATTCAGCCTATCATTTCCACTGTACACAATATTGTTTTTGCACTAAAACAGTTTTTAACACTTGCACAACCTAACCCTTTTTATTATAACTGCTGTGTTCACATGTTATGGGATAAATGAGTTGGTGTTGAAGTGAATTAATCGTATAATACTTGTTTTTTAAATGTATACGTTAAGGTTGGTTTGGTTTTCTGAGAAAGTCAGAATGGAGTACATCATCATCATCTGCCTAGCCTTTACCCAACTACGTTGGAGCCAGCTTCCAGTCTAACCGGATGCAGCGGAATACCAGTATTTTGCATGGAGCGACTACCTATCTGACCTCCACAACCAGTACTGGGTAATACGATACCCTTAGTAGGACTGGTTGTCAGACTTTCGGGCCACTGACTACATGTTACAATTGACTATCAAAGATCTACTTGATTGAACTTGTTTGTGGCTTCTTTTAATACAGCCTCAACTCCTCGCTGGTCAACAAATCAGATCAAATGCAATTTAAGATTGGTTGACTGCGATAAGAGATATTATAGGTCTCCACTCCGTTTTTAATTTATTTTAATGGTTGTTTTTATTTCTGTTATTAGACTTTTAAGCGACAGCAGTGACGCATCACACATCGATCCCTCAAAAACACTCACACATAAGTAAATAACAGAATATATTATATCGTATAAATACATAAATTAATAAACACGTCGTCGTCAACGTCTTTGTGAACCATTTTACAGCACACTGTAATACGACTTTTCCGATGATGTAAACTAAGAAAAATTGTGAAATTACTCTGTTTACTATCGGACAATCATATTAAAACCGACTATACTTCATCCCCAGTTACATAACATCGCATCGCAGTACCAAACTCACAAAAAATATACCTTACAGGTGTTGCCAACCTTCTGAAAAATAAATTTGTTTCTAGAGCATGTATTAATTCACTTCAACAGCTCATGTACAAGCGCCCTCAGTAGTATATGCTTCATGTGGTGCAGTTGCGGGGAGCGCGGGGCGGGGCGCGCGGGCGTGTCTAGGCTGGCTTGCCGGGTTGCCGGCGGATGATTACTAGCTAATAGCGGTGACGGTTCGGGTATATGTTGGGGTTCTGCACGTTGCTGGACTGCTGCACTGGATAACCTTGAGTTATGCTGCCCGGTTTCGCCGTCTGAACAAAAGAAATCGATGAGCAGTTCATTCGGACCTACCTTTTGACCACCTTTCAGTTAAATCCAATCATTTTTATGTCGCTTTGAAATAGAACAACAAAATAAAGCTAGAAGACGCTTTGAAGATATGAAATTATGAGAAGAGCATGCAAACAAAAGCAATGTTGTTATAATTTTGACAAATGGCGTTGTTTTTTGCCGCCATGGGCAGTCAAAAGGCTTACATAGATAACACACACACATTTATGTTTGAATTTAATGTCTGGGGCATAATTACTTTTTCTTTTGTAAAAAATACTCAAGAAATTAAATTATGCTCTTGTTTTGATTTTTTAAAGAGCTGTACTAACAAAATAGCTTCACGCTGTAAATCTTTTTCGAGGAGAGCAGAAGTCAGGTGTTAATTGTTTTAGACTTCACATAGGTTTAAAAATCACAATTATGCCCTAGATTTGTATTAAGGGCAAAGTCTTCTTAAACGGACAACACAACGCTCGTTGTCCTTAAACGACCTTTTACTTTGAGGTGAGCGACTAGCACATTTCTACTAATTAAGGTATTTATGCAGAATTCTGATCAATAAACCCAAAAACACTCGTTTTATGTATTTGATTCATTCGTTCGTTCGCTAAAGCTCAATCTGCTCACCTCGTAAAGGACAACGAGCGCAAAGATTAAT
Organism: Standfussiana lucernea; assembly: GCA_964057025.1. Lineage (NCBI taxonomy): Eukaryota > Metazoa > Arthropoda > Insecta > Lepidoptera > Noctuidae > Standfussiana > Standfussiana lucernea. The sequence continues at coordinate 5,206,505 of OZ059789.1, forward strand.
AAAAAATGTCTTACAACGTTTGCGAGTAGGAAATCCGCTACGGTCTATTTGGTTCTGATATATCCAGTAGCATTAAAATTATATTGAACTTGTAACAAAATGTTAAGGTATGCACACATTACACGACGGCTGCAGCAAGTCACAACATCGAAAATCAAATGAATATCAAGCACGATTTGAGACAAAGAAGACGTTTAAAATCTTTTTTCATCTTTGAAGTACTTTTTACTGGCATTTATTTCATTTGTAATAATATTTTGTGCGTATGAGAAACCCTTGATCGACAAGAATAACTTGTTACTAGTCAAGATTGCGAATCTTGACTCGACACAAAACCCCCGCCCATGCTGTTCTTCCCACTGCGGCACAGCACAATTTATGAAATAATCCTATTTTTTTATAGCAAGTGGCATTACTTACAAGTAGGTATTGACGCTTTTACACTTGGTCGTTTCGTTTACCTGCATTCTGATAGGCACATATGGAATTCATGCTGACGACCAAGAAATAAGTCGAAAACACCGAACTAAGTTCCGGATCACTCACTCAGCCTCGGTGTCCAATTTTGTGGCATTTAATTCGTAAATAGTATTTTAGGTTTCCCAATTCGAGTAACTTTTTCGTATTCGGTTACCCGCATGCGGGCTAACGACCAAGTGCAATTGCTTCTAAAGCTATCAAGCAATAATTGATCTTACTTTTTAATCAATTTGATATGGATATCTTATGGTTGAATGTTAGCACAAAAGTAGATGCTCATGGCTTCATTTATTTATACTTCACTTTTTAGAACACTTAAGAGGAAAATAGTTTTAGTTTTAGTTTTACTTTCGAAATAGTTTTAGTAGGCAAGTTCACATGACATTAAGCAATGATTGGGTATGAAGTATTGAGTATAAAGTGATAGACCGAAAGCTTTACGGCAAAGCTAAGGATGTTCTAAAATATCTCAATGAACTCCTGTCCAAGGCTTTGAACCTAAGATAACATAAGGTCGATTTTAGCCTAGTTATATCGCAATCGTGATTTTTGAAATTATATAAAGTCAAGCATGACTACCCTCATTTTATTCAGTTGTCTAAAAAGATTTAGAGAAAGAACGAAAAACCAGGAATCTCACACAAGACGCAAATACAGTAGCTCTTTTTAATCGCCATGGAAAATGGCCAGTTGATTTGAAAAACGTATTTACATTTTTTTCATATACATACAACTGAAAGCCATATCATGTCACAGGCTAAACTGACAAGATGCAAAACAAATGTAGTCAGATCAATAAATCATTATTTTTTTATTGAATGGCATCTCGCAGTTCAACCTAGAAGGTTGTTGTCTGCTTAACCGGTCTAAGAATAAATCAAACAGGGGTTAAATATATTTATAAATATGTATAAAATATACACCAAACGGTACCCACGTATTCAATAGATCATTCTGCCACGAAATTAATCAACGGTATTTTTTTCAATGTGCTGTTTCTTATAAAAGTGCAATACCTACATTTTCGAAAACGAAATGTATGGAACAGCTGTTTTTTTTTAAATTACCTATGTACATTTTACGAACCACCCCATTTGGAATAATGTACTGAGTACGTGTAACAATTTGTGCGTCGATGAAAACGAGTTTCCATAAAATATATAGAGAAATAATAAGGATAGAGTTTGGACGACATGAAAAAAAATATATTTTACAATACAGAAATAAATATGAACACAGAAATGAATAAGACAAGCAAAAATATCCTTCACCAACAAACCAAAAAAACTGAAAACTTCACAGGAAATCCGACCTAAATCCGAAATAAAATAAAATGTTATGTACCTGCATATTATTGTGTTGCGGGGGCGGGTGTATGGAGAGGTGGCGGGAGACGGGCGGCTGCGCGTATGCAACGCCGCTGCTGACTGACGGATGGTGCGCTTCGCTGAGGCCGATCAGGACTTGTGGCTGACGAGAATATGGGAAGGTTTTGTTAAATATGACAATTCTATTTTTATTTTTCACATTGATAATCAGCCAGAACTTGATTAACACAAGAAACTTTCACATAATTCATATTTCTCCCCTCTCTCCCGTAGTTGAAATCTTTATCTCCATCAGACGACATTTTACACAATAGACACACATGAGATTTCAGCAATCCCAGTCCATTTGCTATCGTTTATTGAGAAGTTCCGTTGCCTATCTCCGAAGTTCTTCATCAGATCTTCACCAAATTGAAATGGAAACACTCCGAGAAAGTACTCTTCCAAAAACTACCCAAATCGCTTCAAATGTGCCTATAAAATTTGAAGAGTTCTCTCATCAGATCCTGACTAAGACTATGTATGTACTTCTACAATCCACGAACCTGAGCCTCCTTCTTCTGTTCCTGATGCTGCTGCCCATCTCTATTCTTCAGCATATCGAGGTACAGTTGCTGCGGCTGCGGCGCAGGCGCGTACATCAGGTTCGCGTGATGAGGGGTGTGGGGAGTGTGCGGCGTGTGTGCGTGGTGCGCGTACAGCAGGGGAGGGGGGCGCTCCCCCACCACGCCCACTACGCCGGACGTCGGCATCGCGTAGTACGCGGTCGATGAGACGGAGGAACCGCCCACGTTAGATCCGTATTGAGCTGGCTCTGCGGATTTTAGTTAAGCTGTTAGTTTTTAACTTTTGATATTGAAAATATCACCGACTCGCATTTTAAGTCAACAAGTAACTACGCATTGAAGTAAAGTTATTAAAATCATAATTCCGTCATTGACATCTTTAAAATAATGATGGCGACAAACAGGGCAATGTTGTAAATACGTTTAGCGGCAAACGAATTAAGCTATTTGTGGTGTAATCGGGCCTAAAAACGTAGTGATGTTTTGCTGCATTGTTTGGAAGATGGGCATAAGGTCAAAGCGTCTTTATTCCGTAACATTTAGAACCATTTTTGACACGGACGTGCAGTTTATCGTAAAATAAACCAGGTTCATAAACATCACGAATACGTATGTCGCTCAGCAATCGGTGAGTGAATATCTCTTCCAAAAAAACTATTTGGAAGATAAATATTTATTAAAATAATTACAACTACAAGTTGTTAAACGCGCCACACATTGTTAAAAACATGCAAATGCTAGAAAAGAAACAAAACAGGCTGATGGTGTAAAAATGTCGTTGTTATGGTTCATGACTTCTTGTAAGTATTATACAGGGTGGCGCCGACAGTACGACAATAAATTAAACTGCGTATACCTCATGACGTTCACAGTCTGCATACAAAATTTCAATCGAATATATCCAGTAGTTTAGTCACAGGACATTATTTTGCATTTTCAGCATTTTCTACACGATATAGATTAATAGGCTAGCACCGACAGGTTACTGAACCCAGCATCGCATCGGTATAAACACTAAACACACGTTGCCAACTCGGTACTTCAAAAACCTTTGCCAAATTCGTTCCTTAATTTGCATTTCCAGATGCGAATTATATCTAAGGTTAGTGAACCAATGTTTATAAATGGTGTTCTATTTCGTTAACAGTTATATGCTATTTAGTCTGTTTGAAAAAATATGTTCTTGTATTTCGATGTTAGGATTTTTTTGATAGTTTCAAAATATTCCTATTAACTAGTATTACCAGTGTTTTCATTTATTGTCGTATTGTCGGCGCCACGTTGTATATGAATGATGAAAATGATATTGAAAGTTATATGTTTGAAACGTTACAAGCAAGGTGTAGTTAAGAGGAGTAGGGGAATACCAAAAACATGATAATTATATGGTTGTGTGAAAGATACATGATATGGCAAAAAAGGGGGTGGCATTAGGACGTCCCGCCACTTCTTCCAAGTTTTTTAACTGGATAGATCCAGCTAAAACACTTGGAAGTGGCAAAGGGCGGGGTTTTTGGGGACCATCTCATGCAATTATTGTACACCCTAGGGGTATGCTTTAGAGATACTTTAATAAATTTTATCACCTTTATTTGTGGAACTGCATACAACAATAATAAATTAATATGCTATTCTAATTTAGACATTCAAAAAGTACTGACTCTCAGCATAATTTGAATAAATGAACTTTGATTGTCAATTGATTTGTTTATAAGAGGACACGCTAATCTGATCCCAAATTAATTGGGATAAGGAAAGGAGGTTGAAGTGAACTGATGGGACAGTAGTCAAGCATGAAGGTGAGAAGCGACACACAAAATACAGTGACTCCTAGTCAATTAACTCACTGTTCCAAAGCACTGCTCGGGCCATCTGACGGTTCATTCGGCCATCTTGATCTACTTCTGCAAAAGATTTGTATAATACATATATTACAATATACATGTATAGGTTTAAGTAATATAAAAATGTGTCCAAGTAAATAACAGTTTGAGTATAAAAAATAAATGTTTACATACTAAATTATACTATGTTTAGATGATTTTAATTTGTAGGGTAGTCTGCATAAAAATTACCAAAGAGCAACCTCTTTGGTCGGCTGTTTAAAATTATTTGTCTGATAAAATATTTTTTTCTTGTGCCTATAATTCGCTAGGCAATTGTTTTAAACCTGTCTCAAAACATAAATATGGGACAATAACTCACTGTGATCCGAATAAACTTGCTGATGCTTCATCGGTGGTTGATGCAACCGATGCGCGTAGAGTGCATAAGTCGGTGACGGACTTCTAGGTCTTTTGACCCCCTGTTGTATGGGACCACGCACTATGGTCTGCTGTTGTGGGAACAACATGTGGTTTGAGTGCTTATGCTTGAACAAAGGAGAATAAACACGGTAATACAAACAGGTGCAACTAGTGAAAGTGGTTCGGTGATGGTAGATGGGCTAGCAAAGAAGTTAGTTATGGGAGTTAAAAGATGTGAACAAGAGATGAAGAAATATCTACTGCTAAAAATGCCAAACACACAGTTCAAAAGTTAAATGATTATACAATTTGATGTGAAATTAATAAATGTTTATTATTTACACAGTTGCACCAATGGACGTTTTGATACATTCTTCCGGTATATTTTTTTAACTAAAATATTGTGGAAAAATTGTTTTCTTACTAACAATTTGATACAGGGAGAATGCACCAAAATGAGGACTGGTCAAATAACAGTTCTGGAGTGATGAAATGCATCTTTCAAAGCTTATAAAATGAGATTGTAAATGAAAAGTGCAGTCAATTCAATGAATCTATTTTCCCGCAGTGTAGTATTAAAATTGATGTTGTTAAAGAAATTAAAAAAAGCACCCCGAATGATGATGAAAAACAAAACTCCATACTCATAAATTACTTATACCTTGTTCATCATATGGGACGAAAGAGGTGGTGGTCTTCCTTGGTTCTGTTGCTGTTCTTGCCCAGTTGATGTGGGCATGGGGAACATGGGGATCTGAATGTTGCCCATTGGCTGCATCTTCATGGATTGCATCTCACTGGAAAAGTCACTGTGTTGTTTTTTTGCATATCATTAGTTTGTCTACAGAGTGGTAGTGGTTAGTAAGTTTTTGGGTTAGTTGATTTTTAGTATTTTTCCTTGAAACCTGTTGTTAGGTACAGGTTTTCATAACAGATAATTTGGCAATTATTCCAGAATTTCCGGAGCTCTCCGTGTCCTTTCTTTTGGTATGTATACATATGTTGTGTCCTGTTTGTTTTCAAAACCTCCACGGGATATCCTTTTTTTCAATACAAGGCCATTGCATCGGAGTTTGATTCATTTACATAATGCTCAAAAAGAACTTACTAAACAACTCACATAAAGACATTCTATACTTTGAAGATGTGTTTTTTAAAACAATCTCTTCTATTTGACCAATTTTAATAGCCACTTCTCACTCACTACAAAACGCCATGCTACAGAATGGCCAGAAACAAAAAAAAGTCAATAAAATTGTTTCAAGAACAATCATAAAGGTTTCCCATACTCACTTAGTTTCCTTTTGTTGCTGTCTCTTTCTGACTTCATCTTCATTCAATACTTTTTTGAGTTGCATGAACAGTTGCTGTTTCTCTTTCTCCAGTTGTTTTAGTTTCTGTTCTAACTGTTCTATTTGTTCTTTTGTTTCCTCTGTAATGGTATTTAAAAGAATCAATAGCAAATATTGGTTGTTTTTTGTTTTGGCAACTAGATGAAAGGCCTGCATGACCTCAGTATTTGGCTGACATACCCAAGGTAGGCAGTGTGGTACTTTATAAAAAAAAAAAAATAGAATTAAAGCACAATTTGAACGAAATATTACCAAGTGTCATGACATCCTGTCTCTCTCTCGCTTCCCGTTCTTTACGGAGTCGCTCTTCTTCAACTTCAGCTTCATATTCTGAAAAAAAAAACTTTCATTGTTAGTTTCTATTCTCAGTTACGGATCAGGATCACAGGTTCATGGTATAAGTGGGACATCACAGGATCTATTGTTTAAATAAGCTTCTACTACAGAAGCTAATAAGTAGAATATAATAAGCAAACTATTTTTATAAGAGAGCATGAGTACTGGATAATGTGCAAGCTGTGGTTACCTGTAATTGGGTGTGTGTTACAGGACAACATATTTTGTAGTAGTTTTAATTTTATAAATGATAATGTAATGTAACTCGTTGGTAGTCCAAAATAAATAAAGAGAGCAAGACTTCAACTGAACTTACTTCTAATCAAAGAGATTTAAAAGACTTATAGAGCGGACATTCGGAATATTTTCATACAAAAGTTTTGATTCGCTCGTAAATATTTTAATGTCTTTGCTTCTAATAAAGGATTAAGTACTTAGTTAGCAATAATAAAGCATGAGAGAGTTCATAATAGTTTCCATTTCTTAATTGGAAGTCCTCAGTAAGGAGGCGTAGAGACATGTATAAAAACAGAAATTATTTGGCTCCATAATTGCATTAAATGAAACTGTGAAATGTTCAGGATTACCTTCTTTCTTTCTTTGTCTTTCACGTATTATATAGCGCTTTAGGGCGCTCCACATCTTCTCATCTGCTTCATTTTGCTCCTCTACTGAAGTTGCATTTACAGCAGGCATCTTGCTACGATTTCAACACTAAATCTCCATGAAATAAGACTGTGTGTAGTCACTTTTCTGTTGTGTTTAAGGCCCCAATAAAGGCATTCTTACGAAAAATGTCGCAAATAATGTATATTTTGGGTTTAAAAATCTCTAGATTTTTTGAAGATTTCAAGATTTATTTGCGATAAGTGTAGTGTGTACGTATTTGACAGATACGAAAAATACGACAATAGATATTTTATTTTGTCTGTGGTCAAGTGTTGTCGCTAAAGGTTTTTTAGTGTCGATCAATAAAGCAAAGACTAACAGAGTACGTTCAATGAGGGATTTTCTTTTAAAACTCTTCCCTAGTCGCTGGATAGATGGCGCTGAACTTGGTAAGTTACTGCAAGGAACGGAATGTCACCGCGTCGTTTCACTTGGATGTAATTTTATTTTTTAAACGAAAGTGTCAGTCAACGAGCGTATAATTTGTGTCGTGACGTAATGTTTTTTTTCCAAGCGTTTTGGCTTTGGCACAGCTAGTAACGTAGTCAGTTCAACGCCATCTACAGAGTTCTTGGAAACTATGTTTTTTTTTTAATACTCAAAAAGAAAACCTCTCAATGCACAGAACATATAATTATTTTGATCACCTGTCCAACCGACAGGATGGGACAGAGCGCACTTCAGCCGTTTACTTGACTTTGTGGTTTAATATCAAACAAGTGTTGAATGTGCCTCCAAAGAAAACTTTATCCAGACATGGTTATGCCAGTATTTAGAATTACTGGACGACTCATTTATGTCATATTCTTTTGTGTCAAAGTCATTCGCTCGGCTCGCCCACTCCCCCTCCCTGCCCCGCCTCATTCATTGAATGTCCCCCACTGTTTCTGATAATCCGATAATACTGTCAATACTGTAGAATAATTTAATGTATGCAAAACTAAGCGATTTTTATAGATAACTAATCAAAACTTCTTGTTTCTAACATAAAAGTTATTTTGTGACGCTCAGTGATCGCCAGAAATCACGTAAAATGGACGGACCATCGGGGCCTAAGAAGAAACTTAAAACGGTAAGTGAAATTTAATATATTAATTACTAATGCCCTACTGCGCTATCTTACATACTTTCAGATTCCTGTCTATTAAATCAATTTTCATTATCGGTGTTAATCGTCGTCAAAATTGAAATCTTAAAGATATTGTAACATATTTTAGACGTGGAAGTTTAACTACAGGCCTATCGTAAAGAAATACGGTCAAGTGGATATTATTATTATTGTTTAATGTCTTCTTAGAGGGCGATGTTATGACGGGATTCGTGTAAACATTCTCACACATGGATTGATTCACTCTACAGACATAATACAGAATGTTATGTTTTGTGTTTTCAATCTTGTTGATATGAGGAGCTTAGCTCTGTTGATGTTAATAAATAGAAATGCTTATTAGAAAGTATCTTCAAAGAAAAATGAGATCAATAGAATGACACTCTTTTGTGGAAAACAGGATGTGAGGATCTAAAAACAACAAATATGTGTCATTTATTTCTGCATTATTATTAGTATTCAGGGAAAAAGGGACCCAAAAATAAGAATGTTACTATTTAATAAAACTCGAGTCCGATTTTCCTACAACAAGAATTTTATCTCATTAGAAAGCATGTAGTTATAATAAATACATTAATTTATTTATCATCTCCTTGGATTTTAAACCAAAAGCTATTGTGGTGGGTTTTCTTTTCATTTGTTTCTGACTTTGCCCTATTAGGTACATGGGATTTAAACATAACTGGTGAAATGTGGGTGTACTTTATAATATAAACCTCTGCCTAATCCTTCAGGGATTACAGGTGTGATGTTAGGTGTTCATATAAAAAAGAGGATGTTCTTTATATTTGTCCATGCATCATTTGTAGCCCAGTAACTGGGTAAATACGCAGCAAGTCTGAAGAACCTCTGAGAGTTAGAAGTGCATTAACACTTATAATACTCTTATTAGAGTATCGCTTACAGGGTTTATAGTCTACGGAGGAGTACTAATTTTAATTAGACATTTTTTTTATGTTTATTAGCAGTATCCATGGAAGGATTTTGATTTGGCACAAATTTATAGTACCGTTTATAAGTATTGTCTGAATCAGAACAAAAAACAATAATGATTATTATAAATGGCCTATTGGCCTTCTCAGAATACAATAAATAATAATTAAAACAGTTTTGTTTCCTGATAAAAATAATTAAGGCATTTGCTACTCGTTTTTTGTCATAAAATCTGGTTCACAAACAAAAAAAAATCGAATAGTTAATATAAACTGCCTGAATAACTTTTGTTCAGACTACTTTCCCCAGCAAGCTCAAACTACCTATTCTGGTCTACATGTAATCTGTTGTACAAAAGTTGTGAATGTTTCAGGTCCAATAGTAGTCTCTCATTGATATTTCAACTTTTTCCCTGCTCTTGACCTACTTATGACGGAACTAACACCACTTTGTTACACAGTCCAATTTGTTCTGTTTATCAGCTCATAGGAACCTATAGTTAATTCACCTGAACACGTACCTACACACAATCAGCAACTGATAAGTGCTGTAGTTAGATAAGCAATGTTTTTGGTACTTTATTGGAGCTGTTATATAGTTTTTACTATCAAGTTTTTACCAATATTTAGAAAAAATCTTGAGGCTAAACTACATAAATACTTCTTGTACTTCTGTTGCCTCTCCAATTACTTAAAGTCTGTCACCAACTCGCAATATATCTCCTTGTCTTTTGCAAATTGGAACAGCCCAGCAGCTCTCGTATTTCCGGTCCATTCGCGGGTAAGGTTAAGGTTTATGTTTCGCCTTTTGCAGACCACACTAGCTGCCGTTAGCAAGTGTGAAGGGGTTGTATTGTATTGTATCACGGGCTGGTGTCCGGAAGTCCACGTCCAAAGCGCGTATTTTGCGTATGGGTGGGAACTTCATTCGATCCACCCCAGGTGTGAAGGGGTTATGGCTATACGGAGTTCATTCCGTCTTATGCCAATGGTTCGTTATAAGGAACTTTTTTCTCCCAAGAAAACGATTAACCACAACATGGCACTAGTCTTGCCCTGCAGTACTCTACTGCTTTTCGGTCTTATTAGGCTGGACACGGATTCGGGAGCCTCATCGTCGACTTCGCCTTAGAGCGGGTTAGGTTCTATCCCGATCCCGCTCTGCTGCCTCCCTCGAGCATGAAACCTTCCTATAAAAAAGACAGCCCTCCTGGTCCTTGCCTCTGCCAGCCTAGCATATACCCGACATTTCTACATACTGAAACCTTTACTGAGGCACGTTGCATGCAGGTGTAACCCAAAACAATGGCTCACTCGTTACGTTAACCGACGCAGATAAGGGAAGCCTTATCTGTTGATTAACGTAACGAGTGAGTCATTGTTTTATCTTTCCATCAAAGGGTTCATAGCATCAAAAGAGGTTGTAATTTTGACGAATCCTTAACTTTTAAGAGTCATGTTCTTCAAATCACCTTATTCCCATTGCCAGCGGGAATGGCAACCGCTCTTGAATGTACTATAATGATTACGGCAGTAATCAGTAAAAGGAAGAGATTGGGTCCATTGTAGAACTATGACCTGCAGTGACGTAGCATATCTGGAGATTGTCGTCTCTGCGAAGTAATTCAACATGTTTTCTATTTCTGTGGTTAACCACAAGACCGCAAATTAAAGTGATATTAGGTCTGCGGTGTTTGCTTCAAGTCAATAAAGTTTGCGGGGGCCAAAATTACTGAACATCTGAACCTTTGTTTTGCTAGCAGGGAAGCGATTGGTGTTGTCGTGGTTAACCACGACAACACAATTACTTCCCTGCTGTTGTGTGTGCTAATCGTGGTTAACCATCGATCGAGATGATAACGTGAATACCATGCCAAAACAATATAATGGTTCGATTGGCTCTACCAATACCAACATTATATTAACATTTTGAATTTGAAATGGAGCTGGAAAGGATTTACACTGAGCTAATGAGTTGCGTGTAGAAAAAATGGTGTCTGGAAGAAAGAATCAGCTTAAAATATGGTCCAGAAAGACCATAAGCGACAAAAAAGACTGATCCGGAAAAAAGGGGGGTTGGTTTTTCCGGATCCCATTTAGTAATAGTAGGTACTATCTTTTGCTATGTTTCAAAATGTTTGTTTCGTAATTAAGTGTATTCTTACCGTTATGTATGTTCAATTAAATTATTTTCATTATATGATCTCGGTATACAACAAGGCCCGTTTGCCTGAAGTATATACGCAGGCCCTACTTGGCCCTTGGCTCCTGAATAACATCGCAATATTTCGTTCCATTTAATTTTCAATCTGTAAATTCGTACAACGCGACGCAGCCAACTAAATAAAAATCTTGAAAGGCGCGAATAAATACTCCCCTAAAGTGACAGGCTTGACCAGTAATGCGAAAAATAGGTAGTGACTACACAAAAGCAAAAAAAGTTTATTTTCCGGATATACAACAATCATTTTCTAACAAGGCTAGAATGCATTGGAATTGTTCGTCCAATAACCTACTACCATTATTTACTAGCAATTTAAAATACAGTATCATTCAGCGAGCGCGCCAGTGTTGTGCACAACGGCGTCAGCGACGTGCGTGCTCCTGCGTTCGTTTATTAACCGGAATTTTCGAACGCACCCGTTCTCGATTCGCGGGAAAGTTTTATTTGACAGTTGTGGTTTTTAAATTGCAAAAATGAGTTTGGAACAAAGGAACAAGAAGGTGACGGACGTCTACGAAAAATTTAAAATTGCGGAATGGGGCAATGGTCCTAAAAAAGCGGTTAGTGATTTTGCTTTTAAAACAATTTATATTTCGCAATAATTCTAAAGTTATAGGGAAAACCATGTGTAAAAATCGTGAATACAATATTCATAACATAACCATAGGAATGCTGATTAAAAATATCATGTAAATTGTTTACTTCCTCGAATTTGTGGAGTGAGTGATTAATCGCAGATCTTGATAATATTATAATTAAGAAATGCCAAATTATTTGATTTTTATAACATTAGAGAACATTCATTAATATGAATTTCCGCAGTTAATTCTTACATCATGTGGGTAAATGCTTTCTCTGTTTACGTTGTATCATAAAAACTTTTTAAAAGTAGCAGCTTTCTATCCGGCGTTAAAAAAAAATAACTCTACTTTCGCTTACAAAACAAACGATGAGATTAATAAAATTATACATATAATGACAATTATTATCAGAGATCCGCTTCTCTTTATCCGAACTTCGTATGTTGACAATCTAATGCTCAATGGGCTTTCAACATCCGAAATATTATATTTCTTTGTAAATAAAAGGAAGACTTACATGTAACTTTATTTATTAGCTAATTGGCTTAACCACATGTATATTTTATCCTTGTTTTTAATATAATAAAATCATTCATAAATACCGTAAATATTTTCCTTGTTTTGTGTTTGTTGCGAGTTTGTGACTAATCAGATTAAAGCCTTGAGCAGACGAAAATGAATTGATTAGTTCCATAATATTTCCTAGCAAATTTTTCCTATTTTTCTTGAGTTGAATTTAGTCATATATGGCTGAAATTATTTATTATAGTATTTATTTATGTGAGAGTGGAAGGGACAGCGACGTTAAACCGGTCACCACGTATTCAGTAAGTACATCATTCTGAACATAGAATATTTTAGTCGGTTATTAAAAAAAAATCTGCTGTTGCCTACAAAACTGCAATATCTACACGACAAAATGTACTGAACAGCTGTTTTTTTTTGTAAATAACCGACGAAAAATTTTTTTTTGGGGGTGGGGGGGTTCGGAATGATGTACTAAACACGTGGTTACTGGCTTAGCGTCGCTGTCCCTTCCACCCTGTCTAAGTGACCGATATTAGGCTCATTTGGACGTGTTACTGTGAGTCAAATTAGTCCGGTCATATTAATGTTGTTCCATACACATATTCGGTTTATTTAAAAGCACAGCCAAGTCACATACTATTTTATCTGTATTAGAAACAATCTTAATAATTCATCACAATATGTTGCTGCCATGATATTTAATGCATATGGGTAGGTACTAAATTAAACTGAAACTAAAATAGACCAGCGTAGGTACTAAGCTGGGTAACAAACGGTAGAGAGTAAAATTAAAAAGGCAAAAATAGCATGATATTTTTTCATTAATTTGGGGTTCATAGTTTTCGCACTTTTTTCCATTCCACTATAACGTAGCGACTAGCAACAAACAATAGCAATATTTTTATTCAACCATAAAACAATATTTTGTAGTTTTCACGTAATCTGAGTGTGTCCCCATAATCTTGATACGCTAAACCAGGCCTCGACGTACCTACTGATAACTTTTATATACTTACTATATTGTTTTTGCTATTGTACTTTCCTACTTCCAAAATCTTTAATGATATGATTATCATGTTTTGACATTGACGTTTCAAAATGACAGAACAAGTACTTAGGTAAGGCGCAATTTTTATGGATTATGAAATTCATATTTTTATCGATTCGTTTATCGCAAGTACGCAGTATTAGGGTATCTGAGTGGAATGATATAATAATACGTGTGTGGGGCCATATTACTGAATGAATTGTCGAGTCAACATAGCTTGTTTATTTTCGTTTATGACCGTTCCTAGCACTGAGCAGTAAATTAAAAGCAATACATAAGAGGTCGTATTTTCATTAACTCTGCATGCTTCAAAAAAAATGCAGTCATTTAATTGATATTTTCTTGATATTCAAAGATGTTTGTTTTCTATTTTATGTTATCTCTTTTTTTAATTTAAATAAATTTACGATGACATAGCTTTAATGTAGTTATGACCTTCCCTGTGTACTTTTATTGTTAAATGCAAAGTGTATGTACAGTTGGCGTACCACTTTAAATAATAAATAAATGCTACGAAAGAAACAAAACATAAAATAGCGTGCAATCGCCGTCGAGTTAGGCAAAGGTTTACTTGTATTTATTTATTTTAGCGCATGATATATTGTACATTAAAGGTAAACTACATTTCGCGAACTATATTTGAGTCCCACTTATTAGCAAGTGCAAGTCAATGTCCGACTGTGCAAGCGAAAGCCCTGATAATGATAAAATCAGTTTTCTTATCCTAAATTGCATTTAAAGAGATTTTTGTTGGAAATACACACATCAAAAGTATCTAGGGATCAACATATATTTTTGCAATAACTTTTCTCCTGATTGATATTAATTAAAATTTTCTTTAAGGATTCATCAAATAAAGTGTTTTCGTTTGTCACAGTAACGATAAACCAAGTCACCTTTGCATTAATAAAGAAATTTGCCATTTTCCTAATAAAGGGATTTTTGACATTTGAACCACTAACATTAAAGTTCGAAAAAAAGACTGAAATAACAGTTTTCTTTAAAATTTTATTGGGTAACTTAAACAATTAATAATCCGTGTTTCTACCGCGAACTCTAACAACACAAGAACATCGGTTTGGCATACTCAAAATGAGTTCATACAAATCACGCTGTGGAATGGCCGCCCATGTTCGTTGCAACAACAAAAAAAGGTCTTCTTGCGACTGGATACCCTCCATATTCGGCAGAGCTCTTCTCTGTAGCATATCCCATGCATGCTCAATCGGGTTCAAGTCTGGCGACTGAGCAGGCCAGGGCAGGACATTGATGTTAGCTGCGGCGAGAGTCTGTCTTACAACTCTTGCGGTGTGCGGTCGTGCATTATCATGCATTAACTGAAATAAGGGACCGATTTGCACTTGTAGAGGAACGATGACGTCTGATACAATCGTCTCAGCATAAATTTGAGCGTTGAGGTTGCCTCTGATCCAAATCAACTCAGTTCTTCCGCCGATCCAAATACCCGCCCATACCATGATGGTTCCACCACTATAAGGATGGACTTCCTGGCAGGATTTTAATCGCTGTTGGCGTCCAGGGGTTCTCCAGTGTCGTATACGTCTTGTATCCGGTCTCATACCAAAACGAGACTCAACAGAAAAGCACACGAAACGCCATTGTTCTTCTGCCCAATTTCTGTGTTCAAGAGCCCATTGATATCGAATCCTACGATTGTGCATTGCTATAGGTGGTACCCGTAGCGGTCTTCGGGAATGAAGGTTCACTTCATGCAAGCGGTTTCTGACTGTTTGGTCGCTAATTAAGTTCCCTGAAGAGTGATGAAGCCTCACGGCTAACATCATGGCGGTTATTGTTGGAGCTCTTCGAGTTAAGATTTGAATGTATCGGTCTTGTCTCCGTGTGGTGCAGCGATACCGTCCTCCATGGCGCTCAGCCACGGTACCAGTGCTTCGGTAACGTGTCCAAAGTCGACTGATAACACTCTGACTTGTATTCAGAGCTAAAGCCACAGTACGTTGCCGGGAACCAGCTTCTATCATTCCCACGGCTCTGAGCATTTCTTCCCTGCTTAAATGACGTCGCCGCTCCATAATAACGTTGGTTTTAATCAGTAGTAGGGAAACAGTAGCACTAATAATGTCTTCAATGCGTTGTATGTTTTTATAGGGAAAATATTGACAGCTTATTTTCATCTTTTACTCGAATTTCATTGAGAGTTCCTGATTCAAATTATGAAATGCACCAAAAAGGATCCATATAAATTTATAAAATCATAAATTTATTACAAAGCCACATCTCAATCTCAAGAAATCCGCATAAAAATGCTTGATCCCTAGACACTTTTGATGTGTGTACTATCCGTCTTCGTACACACATCACATTGAGAAGAGAGATATGAAAGGAGACTATCACACAAGTATAAGGCACAGACTCGGAGCTCTACCCAGCCGAACTATTTCTAAAAGTGTCTTAGTTAGGGTCAGAAACGTGTGCTGCCTCTGATTGTCTATGTCATTAAATCCAATCAGTTTAGAACGCGGAAGAGCACAACAAGACACATCCGCTCGTTGTAACTCGTTTCTCGAGTAGTTACATGAACAGTTCATCTGCTCTTTGGGAAAGTGCATATAACAATCCTCTACTAAGCTGGGATAATGTTGGCATAGGATAACATTGATAGTCTCATCATATTATTTAAATTTCTTGAGGAAGGATTTGTCCAAGTCTATATTTTCTGCTGGACACGTGTGTTGCCGTGTGTTAACTGTCTCTTTAGTCTGGTGGTCGCGACTGCTGAGCATGAGGTTCGATTCCCAGATCGGGCAAAGAGCTATTGGGTTTTTCCATCAGGAATCTCATTAGCAGCCACGGAGTCTGGATTTCTGCCCGGTTGATGGCAATAGGCTCGCCCCCTATTACATGGGACTTAAACATAACTGGCGGAATGTGGGTGTACCAACGGATACACCTCGGGGATTAGATGCGTGATGTTATATTACTGTTGCCGCTCTAGAAAGCAAAGTGCAACAGCAATTTGTGTGGATGCAATTCTTTACTTGCAGAGAAATGAAAGTGTGATTCCAAGAATACATCTCGTCGCAATCACTACCTTCCGTTAGAGCGAGGTAAAGGTCATGTCTTCCTGTTTATGTGGCAAGTAAACATAGGCGTTGGTTTCCTTTTATGCATAATTGCACTCTTGAAGTGCATTGTAGCTCATTAATTCAGCTTTATGCAAGGTGCAACTGGCCAGTTATGTTGCATCAGAATTCTGCACACTGTACTCTATTAATTATGGGAAAAGTAACCTTAAAAGTTCTCAATTCTTCTTTCAATTGATTCCTTCATCTAACTTATCATTATAGAACTCTTGAACCTTCAGAAATTAAACCAATCGTTGATCCTATTGAAGTCTATTCTGATATCTAATAGATCATATCTCACTGCATATCTGTGACTAAAGGAAGAATTTCATTGGGAAGCGGGTTTAAAGAATGTGCAAAACTGATATACTTATAAATTAGATGCTGATATTATATCTTATTGAAATATAGAGGTGTTCCCCATCTTCGGTTGCTTAAGGTCATCTGCAGAGTCGACAGAAATGGCGCTTCACTTCATCCATCCATACAAATAAATAAAATTGAAGTGTCTGTTTGTACACACTAACGCGCCGTCGACACGGCCTGTCGTCCTAAGACGGAGGGACGGCGAGCTAGCCCATAGCTCACCGTCCACAGGCCCGCGTCTACGGTGGCCGGGGGCCACCACGTGGCCCCCGACGCCCGGTGCGTCTCGCGCGGCGGCTGGGACGTGAGGAGGAATGCTCTCTCTCACGTTCCGCCTCCTCCTTTGCTAGCATGACTGCTTCGCAAAAGGAGGTGACGGCTTCCCATTCCGTCTCGCTCCGGACCATGGCTCGAACCAGGGCCGGACGCGAGAGGTCGCCGCCGCCGATCGCCGCTATGAGGACACGGTGCTGCTTCGCCCAAGCGGGGCAGACCTCCACCGTATGCTCCACCGTGTCCTCCGGTCGATCCTCGCAGTGGAAACACCCGGGCGTCTCCTCCCGCCTGATTCGGTGCAGGAACCTTCCGAAACAACCGTGTCCGGTGAGGACCTGTGTCAGGCGGAAGGTGAGGACGCCGTGGCGCCTCTCAAGCCACTCCTCAAAGAGGGGACTTATCGTGCCCGTGCCCTGCACGGGGTTGCGACAGTCGCTCTCTCCATGTCACCATGAGATCGGCCCGGAGGTTTGTCCGCTGAGCGGCAATTAGCCGTGGTAGCGTAGTAACCCCCCGGCGAAGAACCTCCGCGCGCCATTCATGTAGGCGCGCGAGGACTATCGCCTCCAGATCCCATGGTGGCAATCCGGCTAGGAGGCTCGCAGCCTCGCCCGAGATCGTGCGGAACCCACGGACCAACCTTACGGCTACCACCTTTTGGGGCGCGCTCAGATAATGGGCGGCTCGCCGCCTCAAGGAGCGCGCCCACACCGGGGCACCGTAAAGGGCCATGGACCGCACGAAAAATAAAAACCCTTAGAAATTGTTAACAAAATCCGATCAAATAGAAGGACGGAATAGGGAAGTAATATATACATACTTCTATACTAATATTATAAATGCGAAAGTTTGGATAGATGGATGTTTGTTCTTCAATCACGCCAGAACGGCTGAACGGATCTGGATGAAATTTTTCACAGAGATAGATTATAGTTTGGATTAGCACATAGGCTACTTTCATTTCGGTAGTACCCGTGGGTCAATTATCGAACTCCACGCGGGCGAAGCCGCTGGCACAAGCTAGTATTTTTATAATAATTTCACGCGGACGGAGGTCGCGGGCAGCAGATATTAAGTCCTACTTGTTTACCATTTCTGAAATGCCGACGAACGTTTTTGCTTACACAATATCCTTTCTAAGACGATGATGCTTTAGAGTTTAGAATAAAATAAATCAGCTGTATTATTTTTAGGGAGTTTGCCTGTTCACAACATTATCCGCGTTCCTCAGTACATCGAACGTATCAGGTTACGTTCCTGGAAATGCTAGTCCAAACTTCTATTCAGGGAATTACAAACAATGCACTATTCAAAGCCGAGGTAATGATGTTCTTCCACCACATGTGGAGTATATTTGTTAAATCTTGGTAATGGTGGCCGTTCGTGTCCGGAGTCTAGATTTGTGCCGGTTGTTTATAATACCAGCCTATTGCTGCCCCATTGGTGGGCCAAGGCCTCAAACAGAGAAGGCACGAGCATATTAATTATAAGTCCAGGTTTTCCCATGATGTTTTCGTTCACGGATGTCTGTGATGTCCAAGACAAACTTAGAAAGTACATATGAAGTATTGTAAAAGTCACATTAGTACTTGCCTGGATTTGAACGCAAAACCTCGTGCATGAGAGGCGAGACCTTAACCTCTGGGCCATCACGTTACTTTCTGTAACATACTGTACTCTTAAAATCTCCGATTGGGTTCTTAGAATAGAATTATGTTATTTTGCTTAAAACATGGTATAAACAAATGGTAAAGTACTAAAAAAACAAGAGCACACTTACATGTTTTTGCTTAGCAGTGGTAAGCGTAAATATTTTCACAAGCATATTTTTAACATTTATTGTCTAAGAAGTCTTTGACACTATCAAAACTATGACTACACAACCATTCATAGAATTTATTTTTAACTTCCACTCAAACATCCCGAAAATTGTTAAGAATCCTCATTTATTTCATATTTTAATGTTTATGTGTACCTTGTACGAGTACTTTTATATTTTTTATGGGGTGGTAAGGCTGTGGGTGTTGCTAATAAGTCCATGAAAGGTATTACGCCTTACAAGTTATAATCTAGATCCACCTAGACTAGACGAATAGGAATACTATAAATCTATATTTTGTTGCTTCATACCGTTCCATATTATCTTATCTTGCACTAGGCTCGTAGACATGCCAAGACAACTAATCTGCCTAAGATGCAATGATTCTTATTTGTGGTGGTAACTATTTTTCTGATCCGTTTTACTGTAATACATTTTCAGTTTCGTGGTGCTCTTTAAATAATTCAATACTTTCATCGACCGGTCACTTTCGTGACAAACTCGTAGTAATGAAAATATAATCATATGTGTAGCGTGTAGGTAGCAACAACTGTTTTATGCATGCCCAATTTTTATTTGCACGTGGCTTGCTATGTTACACGGTGACCATCGGATTATTCTGCGATTATTGCCTTTATGTGTTCGTGTATATTTTTTTTTGCGAATTCATTGGTGGCAAATGCAGTGACCAAGATCAGTTGCAAAACTCTGATATTTTTAATATAAGGCTTGATTAGCATTATTACTTTATACATGGCGCCATAGGTTCCATAGGATATATAATAAATACTTAGTATTTTTACCAAGAACTCTGGGCGTTTCCGTATGGTGTGCCACAGGGAACTGTTCTATAACCTTTAGTGCCTGCCCCATGCTGGATATTTTGTCCAATGTCATTTATAAAGCTTTGTTTATAATGTGCTATAGTTTCACAGTTCATGAGTAACATTATAGCATATAGGTGTGTAGCATTATGTCACAGTTACGCTGCGGCCATTCGATTTACGTAAACATTCAACTTTCTCCGCATTTCTCGCGCGGATTCATATGTATCGGTGGGGTTAGCTAGCGAAGCCACTCACGCAGTGTATACGATACCTGTAGTTCTTGGATCAACAGTTTGATGACAATATTATTCTTATATCTAGTCGGCAAAAGTTATAGGTACAAGAATAGCGGGATTCGAGATTGGATGATTGCTCATCCAACTTCTTTTTCTTTAATATCGAGGTAGGTGGAGACCGGTGTATATGCAAATTAAAATCGTCGATATATACACCATAATTATATATGCTCGAAATATGCAACAAAACTGCCAAAAATTCAACATAAAATTAGTATGAAATAATGTTTTTTTTTTTAATTCCTGCATCGTCAACGAGATTATATCATTTTTGTTCCTGAAAACTTTAATAATAATCAGGTACCTACTGTTACGAATTATCAGATGATCAAGCGATCTATTAATTTAAATATTTGTATTACTTGAAGAAAGGCGTTCTACATCGATTAAGGTCGCTAAGTATAGTTAAATTTAAGTTTTAGTATCACCTCTGACACATTTTTTTAGTTTAATATACATAATTAAAATATAAAGAGTGATTCCCACAATATGCACGATCAGCCGATTTAAGCTAAAATATTCATTATCTCTAGAAAAACAGCCATAATATGCAAATGCACATTCAATGAGCATAAAAAAAAATCGTCTAGTGTCGACGGTTCCAGTTTTTCCACATTATAACATAACAAAGATGCGATAATAACTGTTTTATTTTTCCGTCATTATAATGAGCACAATGTTGTTGCACTGCATTTCATAATGAGACATCTAAATATTTACTCAGCTATGTAAAGCCATTGGAACAATACCTGACTGAATTATCATGACTTATTTATTTAACATAATTACGGATGGATAATAACTCGGTTGCGCAATTATTATTGACACCAGAAGGCTTTTCATTCGCTTTATCATTTTTCCGCCTATTTCGCCTAATTGACTAATTCGCCACACTGTCGAATTCTCACCACTGTTAAATCCGCTCTATTGATAAAGTTTCCGTACCAAATACAACCACTGTCAAATTTCCCCACTGTCATATTCGCCCTTCTAACTATTTAATCCCACTAGTAATTTCGCCCTTCCTTTAATTAAACCCACAAAAAAAAAATCGCTCTTTTACCAAAGTGACCCCTTTTTTTTCCGGATGGGAAATCATCAAATGACTTCTCCCGCTCTGGGCTGAGCGGGAGGAAGTGTCAGATTTTTACTGACTACAACCCACCCATGTTCCTTCATCGCCCTTTGTGTTCCGGGGCCGCGGTATCTCTTTCGAACAACCCGTAGCACCCGGCACCAAAGTGACCCCTAAAAGGTAAGGAGTCAAAGAGAGTGGTCAAAGAAAAAAAAACATTAGTATGGGTGCCAAAATTGTTCTTTGTGTTACTTATATTGCAACCAGCAGCCAGCAGTCCCGGCAGCGATAGTCTAGTGGTGTGACCGTTGGTTGTACTGTCGAAGTCATAGGTCTCGAGTTCGATTTTTCGGAATCATGTGCGTATTTTATAATTATGACTTGCTTCGGTGACGAAAAACATCGTGAGGAAACCAGCATGCCTGAGAGATATTTCTCGACAGCATGTAAAAGCCAAGTCAGAGGCATAAAAACTGACACCAGGTTAGGCACTAACTACACGATAAAGAAGAAGAATTGTAACCATTTGCTGCAGAACGATTATTTAAGAAAAAGAGAAGATAAATTAGAGCTATCAAATAGCACATAAACCAACACACTAGTAGCATAATTTTAAGATTTGAGGATTTATAAATTTTTGCTGCAAATCCTCAAGGCTACTTAAACGACATCCAGTTTGCAGCACGTGTAAGATCTCAGATATGCCACTCAATATTTAAAAAAATAAAGCCGTATAAAGAAGGCAATAAATAGATTCGCAATGCTACCTACAGTGGTTTTATTCCATTAACATTCATTTTCGAATGCAATACTTACCCATTGCATTTAATAACTTTTCCAAGGTTACTTTGTACTTTAGTGCCCTTCACCAATGAAATTACTTATCCAATTTGCATTTAATGATTGAATTACCACGAATGGCATTCGATCTCTAAAGAGCCCTACAGACTCACGCCGTCAATCCCCGAGAATACCCGAGAATCGTGAATGTGATTGGTTTCTCGCCATCTTGTTCGCGCGCTCGCCTGTTCTCCGATCGGTGTCGGTTTTTTTGCCCACACCAAAGGGTTTCTCGGGTATCAAAAGAGAACGTTATTACATGTCGCATGAGTGTAGAGACCTTCTCGGTTCTCGCGCTATGTCCCGGCGAGCCTTCTCGCCGAGACTTCTCGCGTGAGTCTGTAGGGCCTATAATAATATTAATAAGGTAGTTAGGCGAATTGACTTTGAATTGAAAATTGACGGATATAGTAAAATGGTTGGGTGAAATTTTCGCAGTTGCAATGAGTTTAATCGACTACCGAGTGTAGTCCATGATAATCCTATACCATCTCCACTTCTGGGACACAGGCATCATCTTTATGTGAGAAGAATTCAAAAGCAAAATATTTTATTGCACATCGACCTCCACTTATAAAACGTCAAAAAAAAATCGGGTGCACGGTCGGGTGTGTGTAGGGAGTCGAAAACAAACTCCATGGTTACTCGTCTAAATATATTTGGTTTTACCATGTTATTATGTTAAAATATGTACAATTAAGTATGGAAGGACAGCGTAGGCCTGCCATCCAAGATTGAAAAAGTTGAAAAACCTATACAATCCAACAAATCTCAATCTTTAGGGTTGAACTTCATCTGGCAAAACAGCTGGAATGCTATCGCACGCGGCAGCATCGACGATGCGATCGGCAGCACGCTCTGTTTCTTACTCTAGCAAATGGAGATTTTGAGCGACAAAAAAGGACAGGAGCATAGGAAAGTACGATTCCGTGCTACCAGATTAGGTTCAACCCTTAATATCCACCACCCGGGCCCAGTGCGGGTGCTGGATGTCATAAATGTCTTCGAATGTTTGATTCTAGGTCATGCCTGTTACGTCACGATGTTTTCCTTCACTGTTTTGAAAGCAGTGGTGATAACATACATTATAGATAGAAAGAACTATTCTTTCCCATCCTTGGCTGTCTGTGCTCGCACCCACGATTTATGACACGTAAGTGGAGTCGTGTTGTATCGATATTTTCGATACAATACGGCTTAACTGTTACGGCACTAAAAGGGTGACTAACATAGACCAAAATTATATAAGAGATTTTTAGTAGAAATTGATAACAAGTTTAAGCTAAACCTTATCTGATAAAATATGACAAATAAATTGTTTTGACTCTATTTCTATTCATCTATGTATCACTCAACCGATTAAAAATGACTAATTTTGTGAATGACTCATTCACCTGCCTTCTAATGTCATTGAACAATTAATTTATTTATTAGTCATTTACAAAATTAATTAGCGAGATATCGCAACAGTAGAGTTATGTTTAAAAAAAAATGCCACTTCAAAACCATCAACTTGCGTTTCTGGCCCTGACTTGGTTAAAAAATTTGCCTTATTTTGAAATTTTAATATCATGTTGTTTCCTTTTCAAGAAGTAATTCTGGGAAACAATAATGTGTGGTCTATGTTAAAGGCGCACGCGCAGTAATGTCCCTGGGTATGGAGAATGCGCATGTATGCACACGTACTGAATACCAAAGTAAGGGCTTAAAAACATAAACATTACTGAAGATTATGACGGTTTGTATTCGGTTCCTCGCAAAACACGTTAAGTCCCAGTGGCCATGTGGACTGGTGGCCGACTGTCAAAGGTGGCACTTTGACAGTCTGCAATCAGTCTTACCAAGGGGTATCGTAAGGTATTAGTCATTAGCTGGGTTGTGGACGTCAGGCACGCTGTCGCTCCATGTAGTCGTAAAATACTGGTATTCAGACTGGGAGCCGATCTTAACATACCTGGGAAGAGGCTAGGCAGATGATTAGGACTGTTTTTATTCGTGTTAAAAACATACAGCAGTTATTTTTATGTCTGTACTTCTTGATTGTAATCTATATCGCAGTCGATAAATGGTTGTTTCACGTATAGGCATTGCACGAAGGTTTCAGCTCCACGGGTCATTGATTTTGTTAATCATACCAGAGTACCATGATAACACATTGTATGCGTCTAATGACTCTCTGGCGTTCAAAAGGTTAATGTTAAATAACAAATAAATGACCAACCCGCAATGGACCAGCAATGTGGATTGTAGCCCATTTCCTCTCATAGAAAGGAGGCTATAATATATATTAATGCCAATAATAATGGCAGAGAACTTTGTTTTTGAGGAAATTGTAGAAATTGCCACAGTAAGCATAATCTATGCACTATCCCACTGCTGAGTAAAATCCTTCCCCAAGTACTTCCAGGATCTCTTTTCACGCGACAACTTAAGTCATGTAATAAATAGGAAATTAAACGCCATATCTAACATCCTAACTAAATCTGCATCTAAGGAAGAGGAAGTTAAATTACCAATCAATGGAACATTTTGTTATTAAAATAAATGTTCAAACGTGTAGCACATATTTGACCTTTACCGAGGTCGAAACACGGAGTTATTTGATTGTGTTCTCAGTTACCAATCAGACCATTCTCGATGACCATCAGACTTGGATATAATATGCCTTATACGGTTTCCTGGTTGTTATTTTTGGTTGCAATTAACTAACATAGCAATTTATTAACATTATTTTTAGCCGTACCGTATGTTAGAATTATCTTGGAAAAAAAAACATTTTCTATAGTAAGTAAGTATTACAATTTGTATTGGCCAGTATTGACAGTCGTTTGTAGACAGATGCATAAAATCTGACACCAGTCTTATCAAGAGCTGTAGTGTTTACCCAATAACGCGTTATGCAGGTCAGATAGGCAGTCGCTCCATGTAATTCGCGTTAATTGTTGCACAAAAAAATTATATTTATACACACAAGATTGCAGTAATAAAACTTAAGTACAACGGCGAGCTTATCCCAGAATAATTGGAGATGTAAAATACAGATATTCAGCTGCATCCGGTTAGGTTAGACTGGAAACCGAGCCCAATTTAGTTGAAAAAACGCTAGGCCTAGATCGTGGCGGGGGAAATCTTCCATCTGGCTATTCTTCTAAATATTCTATCGGCGACAATTTTGTCGACAGACTCGACATAGACACATTTTTTTTTTCTGCATTTCAAAAACGTTTTAAACACCTTAATGACACTACATCGCACTGCGTAATAATGCAATCTTAATACCATGCTCGACAACACTTTATTTTTCCATTTTTCATTAAAACAAATACCCTTTGTTTCAGTGTGCACAAGTGGCCACAAATGTGGTGGAGCAGAAGCACCAGGTGTCCAGAGCTAAGAGAAGCCGTGCCCTCGGAAGCAGAGCTTTCAGAGGCAGCACAGTATGGTTCACAGGCCTTAGTGGTGCTGGGAAAACCAGCATAGCCTTCGCACTTGAGGCTTATCTGGTATCCAAAGGTTTGTATTGTTTGTACCGTGTGTTTGTGTGAAGGATATGGTGGAGATGGGTAGAAAAGGGTCCAACCCCAAATGTCTATGAGCGAATATCGCCAATAAAACTGCACACGGGCAGAACATTTTTTTTAAAACGTTGCCCTAGGAATGTCTCCTTTATCGCGGGTGCGTTTACAAACATTTAAACTCACATAAACAAACAGCCAGACCCGGAACAACTTCCTGTAGGCCATACAAATATTTGTTCGCGGGAAACAAACCCGCGACACGCAGCGCAGCAGCCAATCGCTCAGCCACTGAGTCAACCGTGCATTTCAACTGCGTTCATGAACTGTCAGTGTTATTATTGATATATGTAGATAAAAAGAGCGGTCAGTGTAAATACACATACACTGACAGCTGTTGAACGCGCTTAAATATTGTATTATATTATTATTGTATTGTATTGTTTATTATATTGTGATTGCACTCAGTTCAATTGGCAAAATCCTCCTCAAATGTTCAGGGTGGAAGAACCAGTGCTTCTGAAATAAAGGATTTCGTTGCTATCTCGATGTTTTTCAAAATAGGAAGAAACGTTATTAGGTAGGTGAAAGAAAACTGTACCCACGGCGACACTTCAAGCTATATATTTCCAGTATAACATCGCCTCGCTTTGTATAGATTTACCGTACAATGAGAGATCCGCTTACACCGTACTTGAACACAAAGACTAGGCCTCCAGAGCCAGAAAGAGCTCTTGAAAGCGTCTTCCGAGAGCCTTCCGCGTGTTTAGCAAGACAAACTTACAAATTGTTTAAATTGTTTTCTTATTCGCTTTAAAACGCTTAATGAATCCTTAATGCTATTCTGTAAAACCATAAAGCGAAAAAGCAGCGTCTACTGTCGATTTATCTTGCCTTGCATCGAAGCAAACACTTAAACAAGTACATAGGTATCTAGAACAAATAAATAAACTTCAAGGCATTTAAGTGGGTCTAGCCAGTATCATTCAAAAACCCCGACTAGGAATAAAAAATCTAGAAACATTTTTCTTCGAAGTTAGGGCGTGGAAAGGCAACAGCCAGCCAGGCAGAGACAGAGTTACTTTCGTATATATAATATAAGTATTGATTAGGTAATAATGACGCGATTCGCTAAGTCTAATCATGCCCATAAAATAACACCACGCTTGTTAGCCAGAGGTGTACCTAATCTAATAGTACACCCACACCTCGCCATTTATGTTTAAGTCCCATATAATATGGGGCGACCCTATCGCCGTCAACCAGGCACGACAAATCCAGACTTCATGGCTGCAACTGCGAAATTCCTGATGAAAAACTCAATAACTCTTATGCCCGACCCGGGAATCGAACCCAGTAGCTCTTGCCCAGCAGTCGCGCTTGCAATAATACAAACTTTTAAAAACACTCAAATACATACGTAAAATAAATAATTATAGCATTCAATACAACTTCGAAAAAAAAGTACAAGTACCTACTTAAAAAAACTGACAATCATTTACCTTCTAAACAATATGAATGAACTAACAAAATAGTGTAATTAGAACGCACGAAACTAGTTAGTATGTAATTAATTGATCATGTGTGAAAATGGTGACCCACATTAGGTAATTGGAAACTATAGTATTACGTGTTTGTGTAAATGCATACGCCTTACATGCATATAGCTTAATTATTTGTTTTGTCTAGCCCTCTTATGGTCTTTATACCTACTCATCATAATGAACAACTTTTATAGGACAAAACAAAACTTAAAATCGCGAATGTAAAACTCGTCTGTTCCATACATTTAGTTAGTTTAGTTAGGGCTGAACCTTATCTTCTAGCAGCGCGGATCGCACTTTTCCATGCTGCTATTCTTTTCTGTCGCTCAGAACCGTCATTTGCTAGAACGAGCTACAGCGGGGATGCTGTCGCAGGCGGCAGCATCGACGGTGTGGTCGGCAGCTAAAGTGCGATTATGGGCTGCGGAACAGCTTCTTCAGGTTTAGAGATTATTAGGAATTGTGTCAAAATAATCACATACATACATGAATTACACAAAACAAATACACGAATTACATGAATTGCCGGTGTCAGTAAGACAAGCTCAGTCACTCGTTGCTTTTAAAAGCTTAGTTGAAAATCATTTTCTTTCTCTGTAATATTTTTTTATTTTTATTTTATAAAACAAAATATTTATTTAATATATTAATTAATAATAAATTAATAATAATAATTAATAATAATTTAGTTTTAATTTATAATTATTTTTTTATTTATTTTTTATATTGTATTTATATGCATTGTATTTATATTACATGATAAGTAGTAAATAACTTGTATTATATTAAATTTTGTATATTAATTGCAGTACACCACTGACTACCCCCCCCCCCTTTTTTAAGAGATCGCTATCAGCGATAAGACCGCCATTGTAACCATAAAATTAACAATTTTTGTAAAACCGCTCTGTATCAATTTTGGTGTACAATAAAGTATATTCTATTCTATACACTAACATTGAATGCAAAAATGGAAACAGAAAATGATTCCTCGGAGCAGATTTTGCGGTTAAGAGCGTTTACGCCGTCCATGCGCTGTTTGACTCCAAAACAGTACTTTTCAAACCCTTTAATACCATCAACCCTTTATTTTACAAAAATGATAATTACTAATAACTTTAGGAAATTTCGTTGTCTCAATAGTTGGGGAGAAAAATATTTCAATTAATAGAGTATTGGTAAATTGTATCAAGATAACTCAACAGAGGTTTTCTTAATTTCCCTTTTAGCGTCAGTTTCGACGCTCTAATTATAGGAAACCACTGGCAAACCTAATTAGATTTTTTTTTTTACCTATTGCTAAGATCCTAAGGAATATAGTTGGAGAAGAAAATTTTTTGATTTAGGTTTCTTTATATAAGAAATTAAAGTTCAAACAATGTAAAATATTAAGGAATTAAAATGATTTTTTCACCGATATATCTTACTTGATTTAATATAATAATAGCATAATATAATAGAAGAACATATGCTTTAAAACATCCAATTTAAAATTTCAAATAATTTACAGTGATTATTTTTCTATAAATATTTGAAAACTACTATAAATCACTGCGCGCGAGCAATTTCAAATCAGACCGCCGCGAGGCTATCTAGAGAGAGGACATGTCGCTCGGCGCTCTGCCTGACCCGAGTTGACCTTAGTCGTACTTGGAAGGATAGCGGACGTTTATAGTGTGATTAAAAAATCTTGGTACTTTGATGATAAATTTTTTTTATTATTATTTTTGATGACTGACAATATTTTTAGTGACAACCAATATCTACCCAATTTTTTACATACGAATTTTATTTATTAAAACTTTTACTTATTTTTTTGTAAATAAGAACATAAATTGTTTTTAAAGTTAACGCCAACCTATTGTATTTCCCTCATAAGAGGTGTCACTAAGAGGAACATCGCGTCAGGTTAAAATATAATATAAAATAAACGTAAGTAAATCCGTATAAAGTGATTTATTTGAATAGAATAAGAAATATTTATTCATCAGTCACAAATCAATAATAATTAACGAAGTTCGGTTTCTTTCTAAAGTTTAGATCAACAAATTCATGTTTGAATTAACTAAAAAACGACTTTAATATTAATCATAATTATAGCTATACTTGCAATATATTATTGAATACTTATTTTATGCACTCGTACTTTAGTAATCCGTGTACGTTCAAATTCAAATTAAATTTTACTACAACAATTGCACTCGAACGGATCATAGTGGGTTAGTTTGACTATAGCGCGCGAGAGCGCGCCAGCGCTATACACACAGGCACGCGCGCTTCTGTGTGTGTAAAAAATGCATTGAATTACCTAAACTTGACTTCGCGCGATAGACGTAAACGCTCTTAAAACGACATTAAAATTAAGTATCCTATAGATAGGGTACCAAAAGTTTACCGCCAACAAAGTTTTCCATCTGTAACCTCCATTTTAAAACGTGACTATTCCATTATAATTCTGAATGCAAATGTGGTAATATGGTATTGGTTTATCAGGCCAGCAAGTGAAGAAGGCCCAGTCCTAACAATTGAGCAAGCATACGAATCATTCTGAGACTAGAGAGGTTAGATTCGAATCACTCTCAAGTGTTAGTCTACCTAACCTAGTATATGTCAGTTCACTACTGGATATGGGCCCCTTCCAAGCTTTGCCACAACACTCAGTCTTGCACCTTCCGCGTTAAGACTATCCCAGACCAGGTTGTCGATCCAGTTAGTCAGTCATCAAGTTTATCTGTACCTTTAACGCACTCGGCAAAAATGTGTCTTCTCGTCGTTTTTATTGAGCGAACTTTGATATGTTCATCTTTTTAGGGTTAGGGGCAAAAATGGAGCCCTTATAGATTTGTACTGTCTTTTTGTCCGTCCGTGTGTCAAAGCCATTTTACTGCGAGACTGTTGGCACCATATAGTTGAAAGAGAGCAGGTATATTCTATGAACCGCTACTCAAAAGTGATGAAAGAAAATAGGGGTGGCCCTCCCTACATGTAACTGAAGGTTGAAAACCTCTTTTTCAAAATACTTTTTCTTAAAATACTTTTTCTTAAGTCAATGGTTTACGAGTTATTTTCTTCAAAAACCGTAAAAAGTATGAAAAAGAGTAAGAAAAAAAAAGCTGTTCAGTACATTTTGACCGTGTAAGTATTGCAGTTTTGTAGACAACAGTTGTTTTTTTTTATAATAACCGACGTAAAATTTCTATTTGGCCCGGGGATTCAGAATGACGTACTGAATACGTGGTTGCCGTTTTTTTTTTATTATTCAAAAGTAACAGCAAACAGTTACAATATAACGTATAAAAAAAGATATACACATAACAATTGAACAATATTGTTGCCCACAACGCTGTTCGCAGATTAACTGTGGATTTAGCGTCGATGTCCCGTCCACCCTGTATAGTTAACAAAATGCATTCATCAAGCAGCTCAGTATCATAAACTACAGCATTTCCTATATTTATAACACCGAACCTTTTGCATCTTCGTATGTAGTCTGAAATGACCATAAATATACGCACTAATCAAAGTCACTGACTCACTCTGTTTTGTCCTTGCTCCTAATAAGTGTTAAAATTCCTAGCCAGGAATCTGGTTCTCAGGTAAACTTTGGGTAGTGACTTTGAATTTTTTAATAGTAAATAAGTACAATTATTATGATATTAATATTGTATGTCCTCAACGTTTTATGATGCGAAGCTTGAGATTTAGAATTCACCTAGTGGGGTGTTTAGTTAATCATTTAAGTGTTTACGTAAATTGCGCCTACCATTGCTCGTTAGTCTAGTTGTCCCAAGTGCGACTGCTGGGCATGAGGGCCTCGATTCGATTCCCGGGTCGGGCAAAGCGTTATTGCGTTTTCCTTCAGGAATTTCTCAGCCACGGAGTCCGGATTTGTGCCCGGTTGATGGCTATAGTTAGGCTTGAAACTACGGGTGAAGAATTCCCTAAAGCGAGGGGTGTCCGGCAAGGAGACCCAATTTCAGCGGCTCTAAAGATTATAAATTCAGGAATCTGCAATGTCATCACTAAACATAAACGGACTGAACATAAACGGTGATAAACTAAACCACGTATGCTTTGCAGACCACCTGATTTTATTTTCAGAATGTCCAATAAAATTAGAGCAAATGTTACAACAATTGTCAGATCAAAGCGCGCAAGCATGACTTACAATGAACACGGAGAAGACAAAGATTATGACTAACACTTCACAGACATATACCATGGTCTCTCAGCGAAGTCATGAAAAATTAGGATAATTATGCCAATTAAAGAGAGAAGAAAAGTATGCAATATTAAATTTAAAAATGCAAAACTTTAAAATGGAGATGGACAGGTCAAATGCTAAGAGAGACGAAGGAGAAATGGACAAAAATAATAACAGAGTGGTATCCCAGGAATGGAAAAGAAGCAAAGGGCGTCAAACAAAACGATGGGAAGATGACCTCAAAAAAAACGGCTGGGCCAGAGTGGATGAGAACAGCGAGAGACAGGCAGATAGGGATAACTTTAAAGGAGGGCTTTGTCGACGGACAATCTGTTGATTACCGATCGTCTAAGATAAATAAATGTGTATTGTAAATACTCAAAACAAGCTTAGTTTATTTTATTTTATTTATGGCTATAGACTCGCCCCGTATTACATGGGACTTAAACATAACTGGCAACCTGTGGATGTACTGTAATCGATCGAATAATCGATCAAAAATAATATTTATAGTTATAATGCAATGACATTTACAAATAACAATAACGATGGATAACTTCCAGGTTAAGGCCAGTTAATTCTGGAAAACAAATCTCGCGATTTCTCAGAAACTTTGCAGTTATTTGTTTACAGTAAATGTAAATAACATCTATTGAAGGCAACTGCAGTTATATTACTGACTAGCTGTTGCCCGCGACTTCGTCCGCGTTTCCGTCGTTTTTTGTGAAAAAAAGTAGCCTACGTCCTTCCTCACGGTTCAGTGGTTTTGATGTAACAGACAGATTAACTTTCATATTTTAGTAGGGATATATAATATGTCAATCTACAATACTGTTGAAAAATATCGCAATACGGAACCGCACAATATTATTGTTAATAGCTGTGCCCGCGACTCCGTCAGCGTGTAACTCCTTGTGTGTTATTAAGTTAATGTATTGGTAATATTGTTTAGATTACGTTCACATGAGGCTTAAGTACCTATAGAACAAAAATACTTCAGCGCAAAGCTTCCGGGTAAACTATGTTGAAAGTTGACCCGTCCGGCACGTGAACATAAAGATTTCCAGAACTGCTAACCCGGGAAAGAGCGACGTACAACTGGCCATGCGAGAAACAACTGACACCGAGATCTACTCCAGCAACACGAAAAGTCTGCCCTTGAGGGTTATTAATTGTCATTGGATAACACACCGATACTGGGAATTGCGTTCTTTTAAATTGGAATGGAAAATTATTTGGTATTATGGGAATTCTGGGAATAAAGACGGTTTCTCCTGCACCGCAACCTGTTAAAATTTGAGCCCTTTCCTCTGCCGCCTACGCCTATTTCTCATTATCTTAGCTTCTCTCGAATTTCGAGATAAAGATAATCGTTTTTTAGGTGGCATTGATGCAGGCAAATAAAAATAAAGCTAAAACGTAAATGAAAATAAAACTAATAGGTATAAAAAAAGTGAACGTAAATTAGCCAAAACTTACCTATCAGTATCTAAAAATCTATGCGTACCTACTAATACTTCACCTAAAAAGAAATAAAATGTAAACTATTAATAATTGAAATTTGAACGAATATTTAAACACTACCAAAATAACTAATACCTATTTTATAAAATAACAACAAAAGGAAATATTATTAAGGAATAAATTATCAAAGACTAAAAGTCGCGCTGATAAGCACGGTTTGTTAATATCAATTAAGTATTGTCTGTCAATAAGGTCGAACGCTCTGAACGTCTATTCGCATCAACAGGCAAAAATTGTACGGACGCCTCGCCTTTTTATACCTTCGGCCGCGAGACGCGTCGAGCGCGGCGACCGATTCTCGGACCGTAAACAAAAATAATCCTTATAGCATGATTCAGTATTCACGCGCGATGGCTTACTATTAGCGTATTTCATGTATAACTTTGGTGTTTCTATACCGATTTCTATGATTCTTTTTTATGGAATAGTTAATAATGTTAACTTTTTTAATTAGGGATGACTGAGAGTGTTATAAACGTAAGAGTAGACAAATATAATCAGAAAGCTTCGAACTGCTAAGCTATCGGGAATTACACGTGATATTCTGAGTCAACCATAAAAGATAGACATATGCTGTCGTGGGATATTTTTTATATAATTTTAAGGAGAACATTTCCGTCATACATAATTTCTGTGTAGCTTTAACCATTAAGGTTGCACACGCGACGGAAGCTTAAACAATGGAGTAACTTCTCCCGTTTTCCCAACATTTCCCTTCACTGCTCTGCTCCTATTGATTGTAGCGTGATGAAAAGTATACTATAACCAACTCAGGAGTATGAAAAATAATTGTACCAAGTTTCGTTAAAATCCGTCGAGTAGTTTTTGTTTCTATAACGGTTATACAGACAGACAGACAGACAGACAGACAGACAAAAATTTTACTGATTGCATTTTTGGCATCAGTATCGATCCCTAATCACCCCCTGATAGTTATTTTGGAAATATATTTCATGTACAGAATTGACCTCTCTACAGATTTATTATAAGTATAGATAATGTTATAATGGTATACAGAAAGTGGTGGCTTTAATCTGTCTGATAGGAACCTGTAACGAACGGTGTAGAATAGACCATTCAAAATATACTTTTTCGTCTTGGTAATTACATTGTCCATTCACATTGGTATAGCATAAAATTATCAACTTTACTTTTTTGTCACAGGGATCCCAGCATACGGCCTAGACGGTGACAACATAAGGACTGGTCTGAACAAAAACTTGGGCTTTAGCAAAGAGGATCGTGAGGAAAACATAAGAAGAGTGGCAGAGGTTGCCAAACTCTTTGCTGACAGCGGTGTCGTTTGCCTGTGCAGTTTCGTCTCGCCCTTCGCTGAGGTATAGTACATTTTGATACAAGTGGGGAAAATTTGCCATGGCAGCCGGCTGAGACGGCATTCACACCCAAGCTAGCACACAATTAAAATTTTCATTAAAAGCTTATAAACATGCGCCTCTTTGTTAAAAAAAAAAACAATCACCGCCGACTGTAGAAATTGAACAACAACATTGATTTTTGTTATCTGTGGAAATAAAACACTAGAAGAAATAAATGAAAAAAATCCACGAGTGTGTCCACATGTTGAACTTAATAGTAGTGCGATAAGAACTAGTTTTCGAGGAAGTGTATTGAAAATAATTTGAAGTATTTTTTTAAACAAGCAAAAAGAGTGTTTACTAAAACCCTATAAATCATATTTATTTCTGTAAATTGGATTAAAAAAACACATCATGTTACGTTTTAAAAGTAGATGGGCCCGGTGTTTCGTACTTGACTACTCTGAGAAGAAACAGCTGAAACAAACTCAGAGATTACCTTCTCTTTTAAAGTCTAGACATTGGTCAAGTCACATGAGGACTATGCAGATCTGTGTCTGAGATGGCCTTTTGAAGAAAGAACCACACGGTTTGAGTGGACCTGTGCAGTCAGTGCAAGCATTTCTCAGTTATCGTGCAGCTCGACTCTTAAACTCAAGGAGCTCAACGACACAAAGTACTCAAACTGCCCATATTCGTTAACTAACAAAAAAGTTTGATCGGACGCCCTTTTCTGCAAAACAAAGATGGTCTGAATTTCAGCGGCATTCCCCCACAACAGAATGCCGTACGACACTCTATGAAAGTATGTAGCTGAAGTACACTAATCGGGCCCTCTCTACATTAGTTAAATAACGAATTTTTCTAACTGTGTTACTTAGCTTCATCGACAATCTATCTATATGTGGAACACTGTTATAGTGGGTAAGTTAGGCTGTGGTTGAAAATGATGACTTATTCTGCCAAAACCCGCGAGGCTTATTCAATAGACAAGATAACCATTAACTTGCCGATCAGTCATTGCATGTTTGACCTTTTTTTTGCAATATTGCGAACCTTCCTTGACGCTTCATAAGATCTGTGTTTAATTTATTATTTTTGTTCTGCCTCAGAATCATAAAATGTTGCTATTTTATCTTCAGTTCATTGACATTTCGGTCAGCTTGGTTCTGCCGAGACTGGGTTATTAAAATTTATAACAAAAGTAATAAATCGCATTTATTTATATCTTGCTTGCTAATTGCGTCTAGTGATTTCACAGTTTTTATCAGTGACAATCTCCTCTTTTTTTGGTCACAGTACGAGTAATAGTGTCAAATTGACCCTTAAGTTATCTAAAAAATGAGTTTTCTTCACATTTGATAGTCCTTTGTTTGACGGCTACTGTCCCAATCATATCAAAAGAAGATTACGCTTACTTGCCTTGATGTAAGCCAATCAAATTACTTAATATGAGGTTTGACAACAGGTTTATTTGAATACAATCCGTGCACCCAATGAAAAATTCCATGGAGGAGTTCTGCTATCTTCTCCATGGAATTTTTCATTGGGTAACTCGGGTTTACGGGCATGATTTTTCACTCTCGGCATATATGTAACTTTATCCAAAACTTTACGGTTCTAGACGCAGCGGATTAGAGTGGCCGTTTGTATCTAAGTGAGTAAAGTAGATGTTAGAGTAAAACTCCCAGATTTTCATCGGGAAATACAAACTCTAAGGAGATTTTTTCAAAAAGACTGGAAAAGTAGTTTTTCTAGCTTCTTCTTATTTATCATAATACTGTTTTCAATTAGATTTATATAACATAAAACACAATAAATCCATTAAATAAACAATTCCATTCATTTTGCCTCAGTGTATGCTATAAAAATCAACAATACACAATTTATAAATGGTACTTTAGCGAATAACATTTTGATAAAATACTAATTGTATAGCACTCTCTAATTTATTATAATGACCATTATTTTAACCTTTTCTGGTGATAAATGTGGGGAGTATTTTAATGACGCAAATGTACGTAACTATTGTTTAAATTAACTTCAGATAAGCAAATGTTTCAAACATTTTCAATTACCTTTAACAAATGTTTTATGAGGTAGAATAAAGTAGGTAGGAAAACAGCTGTTCTTGTTTTGAAAATACAGGACGTTTTGAGAATTGGACATTTTGAGAATAGGTCATTTTGACCATGAACGTAATGGAGGTCGAGGCTGACTAATGACAGCCGCTCGGGGCGATCTTCAGGTTTAGCCGCGAGTAAAAGTGATGAGTGAGATGAGTGCTCACCCCATATTTATGTATACCGAGTTTCCTCCGTGCTTCCAAAATCACGTTAAGTCGTCAGTCCCGGACCCCGGTTGTCATTTGTAGATCTTTGTCAGTCGTTACAGTCAGTGTACAGTGGCCAGAAAGTCTGAACACCAGTCTTACTAAGGGTTATCGTATTACCCAATACTAACTGGATCTGTGTGGCCATGTAAAATACTGGTATTTAGCTGCATCCGGGTAGACTGGAAGCCGACGTCAACATAGTTAGGAAAAGGCTAGGCAGATGATGTCGTAATAAAGTTGATATTTGTTTAAGTGAAAATGTGGTAATAAGGGGTTGGATCGACTTTAAAGTGAATATGTGCCCATTCACTTTTCACTGCGGAGATAAAGAAAAAGCTATAGATATTGGCGGAGACAGTACAACTAAAAAGCTGGAGATATCGTATCGCACATTCTTTGATTGTCATGACTAATGCGGTCAAATGTCAGTGTTACGTGAAACACTAACTGCCATCGTTCCCGTTTTGATTAAAGTACAATGACATTATTTTTAGATTGAATTTGTGTTAAATAAACAATGTTACATGATACATCAGTCTTCGCGGCACGGACAGCGAACATCGTAAGGAAACCCGCAGTGGGTCCGTGTGGTGGATTTTTGGACCACCCCCATTCACAATGAGGAGGTTTGTGTCCCAGCCAGTGGGGACATTAAATGCTCATTGCGCTTATGCATCGGGCTTTCTCTCTACAAAGCATTCAGCACATGTTGGTCCGATTCTAAATTAGAACCTACATAGATTAGTCGGTTATCGCATTCATGATTTCGGAGAAATTCCTTCCTAGTGCGTGTGGGGCAAAGTTTAGACAATAGATAACAAATTGAAGTTAATGACCAGGCGTTATTCGGCACTTTCATTAGTAAAAATATCAGTAGCTGACACGGTTATTGTTATACTTAAAAGAAATGACGCTTAATGTTGATGTTTTATCTTAGATTATGACCTATCCTACCTTCCTAGATTTTTACCTATTTATATAAAACCTGTAAGGTAGGTTTTTTGTGCAGCGTTACAAAGAATCGCCAGTGTTTATTTCTATTAATATGCAATACAAAGGCGTGAGTTTTTGTATGTATTCTTATATACAAAAGCAGTTACTTCCAATAGCTTCTTGTACTATAATATTCAATATTACTTAATTACTTTGCTTAAGGAGGAGCTCGAGGTTAAATAATAACAGCCGCTCGGGTCGATCGTCCGGTTAAGCCGCGCTTGCCTGGGTTGATCCGTGGATGGGTGACCACCCATACATACCGAGTTTCCTCCGTGCCTTGGAAAGCAAGTTAAGCCATTGGTCCCGGCTGTCAATTCAAGATCTTTGACGGTCGTTACAGTCAGTGTCCCGAAAGTCTGACAACCAGTCTTACCAAGGGGTACCGTATTACCCAGTACTAACTGGGTTGTGGAGGTCAGATAGGCAGTCGCTCCATGTAAAATACTGGTATTCAGCTGCATCCGGTAAGACTGGAAGCCAACCCCAACATAGTTGGGAAAAGGCTAGGCAGATGATGATGTTGACTTTATTAGTTTTTGTTCACCCAAATCTTAAAAAGATTCACCCAAATCTTAAAAAGATTTGGGTGAACAAAAACTAAGTTAGTTAGTAAGGTATTGCACTTTAATAATAATAATAACACACCGATACTGGCTTTTATAAGCGTTAATCTTTCTAGAGCGTTCCTTTCGCTCCCTCTAACACCCGACTTACAAATTCCTTATGAAAAACTAGGATCATTGTCTTTACTCCACATTATTTATCACCAGGACCGTGAAGTAGCTCGTCGCATCCACCAGGACTCCGACCTGCCTTTCTTCGAGGTGTTCGTCGACACTCCTCTAGAAGTGTGCGAGCAGAGAGACACCAAGGGACTCTACAAGAAAGCTAGGGATGGACAAATTAAGGTTTGTGATGATTTCATTCTTATTTTTCCTTGAATACCAGCGCACTTCAGGCTAGACCGTATCATCGCTTCATATCAAGTGGTTTGCGGCGAAACGCAAGCCCGTGTCGGAAAAAGTGTGGTTTTGTTTCTCATAACTTCTTTGTATTTTGAAGCATGAAACCAGGCACTGGCTGACTTTTGCACCGTTCAAGCCATTAAATGCAATGTGTAGTTTTGCAACCTCGTCAAAATCCAGGAGGTTGTCATAGAAAACGTAAATAATCAATATAAATTACGGTACCTGGTCAAAACAAATAAACGCTGCTTTTTTTAGTTATTTTAATTTGACACTATTTCAGAATGAAACCCTTTTCAAAAGAGGAGAACCACCCGTTTATCGAATAAACGTCTGTGTGTGTGTGATAGCGCGGTTATAGGGCTGGTATTAGACGGGCCGCGTTCTAATACGGATGGTGTACACCATCCGTATTAAAACGCTTATCGATTTCCATTTTGATATTAAGAAAAAATATAAAAAAATACCTACCCATTTTATTATAGATTCGGGTCGAGAATCAATAGCATAGTTACCTCCTTGAATTTGACGAGGATGCAAATCAACACCTTGTATACAGATTAGTAACAATTCTTTGTGTTCCAAAAATGTACTTTAAAGGTTTAAAACCTTTATAGGTAATCTATTGCCTACCCCAAGGGAAAAGGGCGTTAGTTTATATATGTATGTATAAGTACATACAATACACCGACGCGAAAAACACCGATGAAAAATTTCGATGTATAAAATTTCGAATGATGTACTTACTGAAAACGTGGTAACTGTTTATGTGTCAGTGTACCACCCTGTATAAACTTACGCCTTTCATTACAAGCCTGTAATCCTGTAATCTCCGAAATATTAGGCCGAGTGTAATGTCGGTACACCCACGTTCCACATTTCGGAATAAATCGAGTTTAGAAATATGAATTATCATAATGCGCAATTTATAATGAAGGATGTTATTTTCCTTCAAATAAATGCTCATTTACTTTCTCATACTAACTTATCGTTAAAACAAATACACGCTTTACCTTATTTATAAGGAGTTTATGTATTCAGTAGGTTTACATAATTATGTAATCAAGCAAAGGATAATATAAATATTATGATGGAACGTGTGACATAAATTGGCGAGAAGCTGGCAGATTCGTCTCAGAAATAAGTTGCTGTAGTTTTTCTTGTTATCTCTCTTTATGTATTTTGTTTTATGTATGTATAGAAGTATTTATTATTAAATAATATATATATATATATATATTTTATAAATATTTTCTAGTATTTTCTTTTTTGTTATTGCACCTACTGTGTATTGTCTCTGCATCACCCTAAGGTAGACTGGTAGAAAATGCCCAAGGCATTAAGTCCGCCTTTGTACAGTTTTTACTTGTGCATAAAGTTTTAATAAATAAATA
Source organism: Standfussiana lucernea (assembly GCA_964057025.1). NCBI lineage: Eukaryota > Metazoa > Arthropoda > Insecta > Lepidoptera > Noctuidae > Standfussiana > Standfussiana lucernea. The sequence continues at coordinate 5,246,302 of OZ059789.1, forward strand.
AATAAATTATGATAATTGACATAACTTATTACTTTGCAGTCTGAGATGTAGTTTTTTAGTTTCCCTAATAATGAAAAGTACATCATTCTGAACCCCATGCATATAAATTTTTCATCGGTTATTTAAAAAAAATCTGCTGTTCCTTACATTTTGACCGTGTAGGTATTGCACTTTTGTATTTGTAACAATCTGGATTTCTTAAAAGAAGTCTCTTTTCTGCCACAGGGTTTCACGGGCATCACACAAGTTTACGAACGTCCCGAAGCGCCGGAGCTCATCGTACAGACTGTGGAAGACTCCATTGAGGAGTCTACCATGCATGTTGTAAGGCTACTCGAGTCACAGGTAATATCTTATTTCCTTTGTTATTTTATTGTAACCCAGAATATCAATGATTTTCTTCTGATTAGTCAAATTAGGGAGCAGTGGTGGCCCAGTGGTATTGACACCGATTTACGTGTCGTGGTCGTGGGTTAGTACACGGAAACACAGGTAAGCCAAGTCAGAGGCCCATGGGCGGCATAAAACTCTGACACCAGGTTAGGTTAGACCACACGAAACAGACGGAACAGAGAATGTACTTTGTGTAAATTATTTCATGACCACTGCTCACAAAACACTTAAAGATCTCGAGGAAATCGGTAAGTCTTAGAACCAAACATTCAAAGAGTGGTGGAGTGGTTAAATAAGAGCATGTGGTCCTGGGTTTGATTCCCGGGTCAGGCGAAGTGGTATGTGTGTTATATTGTGGGTTTTTCCATCAGTAATTTCTCTGTAGCAGCCACGGATGATGGCAGTAGGCTCGCCCCCTATTAAATGCGACTTAAACATAACAGGCGCCCGGGTCAGGCGAAGTGGTATGTGTGTTATGTTCTGGGTTTTTCCATCAGTAATTTCTCCATAGCAGCCACGGATGATGGCAATAGGCTCGCCCCCTATTACATGCGACTTAAACATAACTGGCGCCCGGGTCAGGCGAAGTGATATGTGTGTTATATTGTGGGTTTTTCCATAAGTAATTTCTCCATAGCAGCCACGGATGATGGCAGTAGGCTCGGCCCCTATTACATGCGACTTAAACATAACTGGCGAAATGTGGGTGTACTGTGAGATACACCTCTGCCTTACCCTTCGGGGATTACAAAGCATGATGTTATGCTATCGTTTACTCTACAATAACTATACTTATACCCAGTAGTATGCATAAATACAGGGTCCTGTCCTACCTCAGCGGTAATTGTTTAGTTTTTTTTTTAATCAGTTGAAAGGCACTTGCAATACCTTGCCACTACAGGAAACAATCCCAGCTGTTATAAAAAAAGAACAAAGCAGGCACGAATACCCAGACTACCAGTAACATAATTGACATTTAAAACCTTGCAAATCTGCGCAGAAATCTGTTACAGCAGGTAAATGGTTCCATTTAAAAGATTTAATCGAAAATACGTCATTTCTTTGTTCTTGTTTAACAGTGCCGGAAAATCAACTCTATTTTATATTTTAATTAATTATTTTAAATAAAATAAAAAAAGTAATTCGCAAGTTAAACATACTATTGTTGTATTATTTTAGTATTTATGTTCACATCTTAGCTCAAATTATTTATTAAAAATACTTTACCTTGTATTATTTCCTGCCTCTCTCCAGACCTTGGATATAAATCAATATTATTAGTAAATAAACAGAATAAGTATTTATCTGTACGAGTCGAAATGAGTATGCAAGAATCGTATGCCAAGTCAGAGGCCCATGGGCGGCATAAAAACTCTGACACCAGGTTAGGCACTAACCACGCGATAAAAAAGAAGAAAACAAATCGTAGCAGATGGCGTTCTTTATTTCTTTAGTTTTTTGCCTACCCTCTAGGGAAAAGGCGTGAGTTTATATATGTATGTATGTAAAACAAGGAAAATAAAACTCAAATCGCTTAGTTTTTTTTTCTTTTTGTAATAGCCATTCCCTTCTCAGGGCCAGTATTCAATATCATGACTAGGCAATTTAGTGATAAAATAAAACCTTATAAACAGTAATTACTTCCTGCAACGGTTTTAAAATTAATTGCAGTTTTATTGTCAATAATTTGTTCGTGGTAGTGCAGTTAGCTTTATTGCGAACACAATAAATAGTTTTGATAGGCCATGAAAAATATAGGTTTAAACTAAATTAGATTTTTTATATGAAGCTGTAACTGCTGTACGCTCGTCATACATATTCTTATTGAAGTTAGGAAAACTCTGGATATAATAGTAATATGTATGATAGTTTTGGTTACTATAAGATCGGTTTTTACTTGTTTAACTTTTCACGTTTGCATTAAAACATAACATAACATCACGCCTTGTAATCCCCAAAGGGTTAGGCAGAGGTGTACCTAACAGTATACCAACAGTTCGCCAGTTATGTTTAAGTCCCATGTAATAGGGGAGCGAGCCTATTGGAGCAAACCAGGCACAAATCCAGATCCTCCGTGGCTACTACTGAGAAATTCATGATGAAAAGACCCACACTTTGCCCGACCCCAAAATCGATCCCAGGACCTCATGATCAACAGTTGCTCTTGGAACCACTAAACCAACGACGTAGTCAGTTGCATTAAAACCTAATTTATTATAAAGAGAAGTTTCTGCAGTTATGCACCTACTGTTATTGAATAGTCGTTTTGTAGCCTTTGAGTGAGACTTCGTTATTTGATTAATAACGAACATTGTTACTTGCTTGATATTTATTTAAACGTAAACATAATTATGTAAATACGACAGGAATCAATGATCATCTTCAACATCCAGCTCAAATCCCATTGTCCGAGCGCCGACCCCAAGGGTCGGCGCTGATTTTCTTCAATTCTCAGGAAGGAATGGAATGTCTGATGAAAAGAAAGAATGAAAAAGGAGTGAATGATAGAGCGACTCTATCAACACACTCTCTATCAAACTCAAACATTTCTTTACACATAAGTTTACTGTATAGTTATCATGCAACTACTATATTTTTAAACATGACAATTGTAAAAATTAAATGAACGATTCGTCAGCTCACAGATAAACCCTTAGAGGTTTTCGTTGTGTGGCAAAAACCATTGTAATATAGATTTAAGTATTATGAAAATAAATAAAAAATAATATCATTCAAATTGCATAGAGTGACTATCATTCACGCCTTTCATTCCTCACACAATCCATTCATCTTTTCTTAGGATCAGCAATCAATAATTTCCCTAACTGTCTATTCACAGGGTATCATACCCTCGTCCGAAAACAGCCGCAAGGGTGTTGAAGAACTGTTCATCTATGGCAACAGATTGACCAGCGCTATTGAGGAAGCTGCAAGACTGCCGCAGATTGAAATCAATACTTTGGATCTGCAGTGGGTACAGGTAAGGAGATTTTTTTTAAATCTATATTTCACGCACCTTTGTAAAGCTTGGAAAAATTGGATCAAACATTGAAATGATCGAAATCAATGGAAGAGCTAGTATAGTGATAAATAATTAAATTCTTTGTTGTTTTTTTTTATTTCACCTTATATTTTATGTGTATGGATCCTTCACGAAGCCGCCAACCAAGCATTCTGTACATCAAGCTAAGTAACTTTTCGCAAAAAATATTGCTGGAAAACGAACTTCCTTTTTTTGACTTAACACGCTTAGAACATTGTGCTGGTGGATGTATCGAATAGTGCAGGGGTCAGGGAGGTACCTATTTAAAGTAAAGTTAAAACATATGAAAAAAAAACATGTACTTTTATTTAACTTGGGAGAAAGATCGAAACCTTCAATATCTTCGTAGCTAAAAGGCTCCCAAGTATAGTCCAGAACTAAAAATAATCGCTATAACGGGGAGAACAGGTGTATTTCGGCTTCGTTAAGAGCGTGTACGCCATACGGCATTTCATATAAATTTTCAAGTCCTTATTTTTCAAAACGACTGAACCGATTTTAATGAAACTTCACACACATAAGCAGGATAAATAGGTCTAAAAAGTTAGTGAAAAACATTTTCGAAATGTCTTATTTAAAAAAAGATAATTGGAAATTTCTGTTTCTATGGAAAATTTAAAATCGGTCTAATTTAACTGTAACACAACTTTGCGAAAATGTTTTTCACTAACTTTTTAGAACTATGTATCCTGCTTAGGTAAGGGTCTTTTTACTCCCATTATTTGTGTTCCATTGTCTGGCAGGGAATTTTCCCGGGCTATTCATTAAAGACTTTTTTCTGGCTCTTGAGCTAGTTAAAAAGTATATTGCAGGAGCCAATGTCTATCGCAAATAAATTAGGGTATTTAATTTAATCTGTTCTTCTATCTTATGATATATTGTTATTTATTTTGGTTATTAGTTAATCATAATAGCTATCATGAAATATTTCAGCTGATTTTGATAACCATACCTTTTTATTTCGTTTGGTAGGCAATGCTCAATGTCCAAATCCAAGGTCACATTTACGGGCCAATAATGATAATTAGAAGTTATATAACCTATAATAAACCTTATTTACTCATTCTATTGACGAAAAGATAAAAATATTGGCAAAATATCAGATTAGATATATAAATGATTGCAATGAATTATGACTTGCACTTCAAATAAGTAATACCTACTTATTTTGTTTCAGGTTTTGTCCGAGGGTTGGGCGTTCCCTCTCAAGGGGTTTATGAGGGAACATGAATATCTGCAAGTGAGTATAAGCATAAATTTCAAAATCGAAATATTTTATTTCACATAGGCCTACATGGGCACTTATAAAACGTCGTAAAAAGGTGCACGGCTCGCGTTGGTATGGTTAATCCATAATGGTTGATCCAGAACTATCTAACTATCCGCTTTAGCATTAAGTTGTTTAAGTTGATTTTTGATTGAACGTTTGTAATAAGAAGGTCCTAAATAAATGTTAACTGCAATCGAATTTGAATTTGGTCGTTAGGACATTTACTGAAGATTCTAAATTCAAAAGTTTTACTTCCCTCAGTGGACACGTGGACCTTTAGGACCCTTAGGAATCCCGCCACCAAAAAACAAGCTAAAATGAACCTTATTCCTTCCAGGCACTGCACTCCAACTGCCTTACTCTTGCCGACGGCTCAGTGGTCAACCAATCAGTGCCCGTCGTGCTACCAGTGTCGACGGAGGTCAAGGACCGTTTGACAGGAGCCAACGCCATTGCTCTCACATACAACGGCAAAGCGGTGGCCGTGTTGAGGTCGCCTGAGTTCTACCCGCATAGGAAGGAAGAGAGATGTTCAAGGCAATTTGGGATCTATCATGCTGAACATCCCTATATCAAGGTACGTTAATAAGGTCTTATATTGTGTTCTACCCGCATAGGAAGGAAGAGAGATGTTCAAGGCAATTTGGGATCTATCATGCTGAACATCCCTATATCAAGGTACGTTAATAAGGTCTTATATTGTGTTCTACCCGCATAGGAAGGAAGAGAGATGTTCAAGGCAATTTGGGATCTATCATGCTGAACATCCCTATATCAAGGTACGTTAATAAGGTCTTATATTGTGTAGCAATGCTGTCGTGATTATACAGTGCGAAATCCCCACCGACGCACAAACAGTTACCACATATTCCGCTGTAGTTTAAGAATAAATCAGCTGATCTATACATTTTCGATCGTGTAGATGAATTCCACTTTTGTAGGGAAAAGCAGATTAAAAAAAATACCTCTGAAAATTTTCTGTGAGAAAATTAATTAAAAACCTTGTATACGCGTTAAATTTTGATAGATAAACCTTATTTTCATGTTAATAAAAGCTTGTTTTTTTATTTTAATTTTTCTCTTTTCGCCTCAGATGATCAAAGAGGCCGGAGACTGGTTGGTGGGCGGTAACCTGGAAGTTTTCGAACGTATTCGCTGGAACGACGGTTTGGACTCGTACAGGCTGACGCCCAACGAGCTCAGACAGAAGTTCAAGGAGCTTGAAGCTGATGCCGTGTTCGCTTTCCAGGTTAGTATTTTTCACTATCAGAAATAATGTTCTTTTATTATTATTTTGCATCTGATTTTGCAACACTGACCTTTATTCTTGTTGTCATAAGGTTAATTATGAAGTGACTGTAGGTTAGCGAGTCACTAGCTCCTCTCCGCGACTTCACTCGCGTGAAGTTTGCTTGTTTTAATATAAATCACATTTTATGATATTCTGTAATAGTGTAGCTTTATGAGTTGTTTCAGAGATGATCTAGTACGTACAAACTTAAACTCTTTATAATATTAGTATTGATCGAGAGGAGTCATTCATATGGAATGTCTTTACAGACACATGAATTGATTTCTCTATTTGTATATTCAGCTGATTAAACAAACGATGCTTTTGTTTCTTAGCGAGCAGGCTATTTGCATAAGAGACAAAAACAAATCTATTTTTAACCGACTTCAAAAAGGAGGAGGTTCTCAATTCGTAGGAACCTTTTTTTATTTTTTATGTATGTTCCCCGATTACTCGAAGATGGCTTGACCGATTTGGATTTCTTTTTTGTTTGAAAGGGTATATATACTTCCCGATTGGTCCTATAGAAATTTTATCAAAATCGGTTCAGCAGTTTGGTTTTTAAATCAAAATATCTGGTAAAAATACGTTATCCAAGTAAAAGAAATTGCGAAATTGATACTTGACAAGGCTTTGAGTGTGTTGCGATAACTAAAAAGGGTAAAATAAAAACTTTTTTGCAAAAAAAAACTAAAGATATAGTTAATAACTTGATAGTTAAAACCAAGGTTAACCAAAGAATAAAGATAAGAGATAATAAAGAGAGAAGATATTTCTTAATGTCAAGGATTTTCACAATAATGTTTAAGTACCAGTAATACAGGGCGAGCCTATTGCCATCAACCGGGCACTGATCTAGACTGGACAGACGTGGCTGCTAGCCACGGAGTCTGGATCTCTGTGAGAGGGAGATTCTCAGAGGTGTCTTAAACCCGGAAATTCCTTTTTTGCGGAATTTAAGCTGAATTTTGCATTAAATTTTACTACAATATCAAAACACACCTATGCAATGTTTGCTAAAAAGATTGATTGGATTTCTTTCAGCTTCGTAACCCCATCCACAACGGCCACGCGTTGCTGATGCAGGACACACATCGTCAGCTAGTCGAGAGGGGATTCCAGAAACCGGTGCTTCTATTGCATCCTCTTGGTAAACATAATACAAAATTTAAAAAATATCTAAATGGAACGGATCAATAAGGACACAAATGCTATAAAAACAAACATGAATACTGCATTTATATGATGCTTAGATAATTAAACCATTGAAAAAATCTTTTCTACCAGGTGGTTGGACAAAAGACGACGACGTTCCCCTAGAAGTGAGGATCAACCAACACAAGGCTGTGCTCAACGAAGGTGTACTGGACCCACAGTCCACGGTGCTGGCTATCTTCCCATCGCCCATGATGTACGCTGGACCTACTGAGGTATGTGCTCGAAATGATATAGAAACCTAGTCAAAGACTTCTGTCCAATTTTAAATTTAAATTGATCACATCCATGTTGGCAAGCTGGTTCAAATTTACTGAGATTTCAATCCTAAAACAAAAATCTTCCATTATTTTCATTACTGCCTAACGGTTTTGAACAGTCTATAACTTAGCTTCGTGCAGACCGAGAGAAAGTTGTCCACAAATCAAGACAAACAATAACCTGCTCAGCCGGCGTACTAAAGCAAGCTCACGTGATCTTATTTCCACTTTATGACTCTGGTAACGAGGTCTATTTTAAAGAAATCCAATGCTCTGAGATGCCTGGCTGAGCTGTCTGATGATAACATCCATATTTTTAGCAATAATAAAAAAGTACTGTGTCATCATTCTCCTGCCCTTATCCTAGTTTATTTGAGGTCGGCGCAGCATGTCTTCATCTTGCAAATAAAACAGTACTGCGTAACGATAATTTTTTCTGCTTAAGCATCCCCCTGTCTGCTCTAAGCCAAACTTTAAGTATACCAACATACTAATTCCACATTTCCCCCGGCAGGTACAATGGCACGCCAAGTGCCGCATGAACGCAGGCGCCAACCACTACATAGTGGGCCGCGACCCCGCCGGCCTGCCGCACCCGGCGGGCGGCGGCGACCTGTTCGACCCGCGACACGGCGCTATGCTGCTCAAGACGGCGCCCGGACTCAACGAGCTGGAGGTTTGTTATGACAACACTGTTTTATAAACATTCTACATACAACATGGCTGCTCTCAAAACGGTGAACGAAAATAATCAGGAAATTGACATGTCCTGGAGCCAAATTCGCAGACATTTTGCGAGGTCGCAGCACGCACTAGGCCTGCATCGCGAGACTATATAAAAACTTAATATACATACAAGGTGTAATTCAAATGAACAACTAACGAGTAATTGCGCAAACAGAAAACTCGGTGCAACAATTTTTTTTTACGATGATATCATTGACCGATTTAAAAATTTGAGTTTTTTTATTACAATGTGTTTGATATATTAGTAGAAAACAGAGGAAAAATACCTTACTGTTTTCAACTATGGCAGGCACTCTCAGCAGACACTAGCCAACGATGCAGGAAATATTATGGTGTACAAGAGTGTGCGTAAACACAGATGCACTCTCTCTGATTCCTTACACTCTTAGTCTACAAAACACAGTTGACGTATCACCTTTCCAACAGATCATTCCATTCCGCGTGGCTGCTTACGACACATCCGTCGGCAAGATGGCATTCTTCGATCCCACTCGCAAGGAAGACTTTGACTTCATATCTGGAACTAGGATGAGAGGTAATTGGCTTGTTGTGAAACTAATTATTCATTATAATTGTTCTTTTCAATTGAAACTAAACCGTAGCTACGTTTGCATATGAATGAAACTTGTAAAAAAGCTTCACGATTCTTCGACCCTCACGATATTTCGTTAGAAATGAGAGAGTATGCGATATACATAAAATTATGAGAGTTCTGTCTGACTGTGACCAGCAGCGTAGCTAATGACAGCTGAATTCGCTATCTACATAGCGTGAGGAGACTTATTTTCTAACCACCTCATCCCAAGTTATAAAAAGCCAAGCTGCTTATAAATAAATATTTAAATACCAATACATCTTTCAGGTCTTGCCAAATCCGGCAAGGAGCCACCGAAAGGCTTCATGGCACCAACTGCATGGAAGGTTCTCTCCGAATACTACCAGTCCCTGAAATCCAAGATGGACACGAACTAAACTGTCAAACGTAGCGGCTATACTAGATTGAAGTATTATTTAAGTCTGCCACAAATATCTGCCTTCAAGCGTTATATTAGATTTCATCAAAAGAAAAACGAAGCTGTAATTTTATCAAGAGTTTATTGCTTTTCAATGCTACGATGGTAAGTGAATTTTTTCACCGACTTTTTTGTATAGTACAGAATTTGCACGATAGAATTTTCATCTAATAGCGTCCCTATTTTTTGTTACTGGCAATACCCACAAAAACTACTACGGCTTATTTATTTCTTTGAAAATTTTTGTTGAAATCAAGTACTTTTTACCATCTTTATAAGCTAGATATCTTAATCATTATACAATCGAGATTTATAACTATACTCAGTTTATCATATAGGGCGAATGGTGGATTTATTTTTAAAATTTCCTTGACATATAATTTTATTTATTTCTTTTTAGTACTTAAATTGTTTACACTGGCTTGTGCAACGACATAAATATCCTGTGCAATATTGTTGTGATTAAATGATGTATCTTTTTGTATTTATTTGTGATATACACATTCCTTTTGTGTAGAAATACACATTTTTTTATTTACATACGTATTTTACTTCTGAAGTTGTGTACGTTAAAGTATGAGACAATAAATCCTATGATTGGACACTTATTTATTATGCGGAATATAATGGAATTTCAGTTATATCTGTGTAGTTTTTATATGAACGTGAACAGAACAATGAATATGCAACCTTTTTGCTACCAAACTTGACTTCTTGAAAGACCGTTATCACGAACTTTTTTAAGGTTTTCGATACCACACAAAATACTAATGTCTCACATATTTATTTTTATATACATTAACTAAGGCGGTCTAAAGGTTAAAATCACATCATAACTTTGTAATATACATAGTTACATCATGGTATTGTATGATAAGTATATACTTACCATAATATTATTCATAAATAATAGACACGTTCGGTGTACGTACATACATTTCGAAGTTTCATTATAGCCACTTATTCTTTGTGACGTCAAAATAATTGAATGATCAATGAAATACAACATAACTATGAGATCGTATTAATTTGTATTATTTTGTAATGAATTACGTAATTAATACAATTATAATTGTGAAGGGATGTATTGTTAATTTATAAGAGGTTTAAACATAAAATTGTTGTAATATTCGTGAATAAAGGTGCTTTTAAAGTTAATGTGAAATAAAATATAAAAGCGATATTGAGTTTTGTGTTTTATTTATAGGATATAGTTATTAAATACTAATAAATGTTAACACTATTGAAAATATGTATGTAGTTTTATTTTTATTTTATTTTATTTATTCGGGAAAACAAACAATTACACATTAAGAATTACAGAAAGATAGGATACAGAAATTATACAAATGTGAAATCAACCACGTTCTCCGTAGTTAAGCATTAGGTGTCGTGACTTTTGATGAAATTATTTATGAATGGCTTTTGATCGAGGCTTCGCCCGCGTGGAGATGGGTAAATAATTATCCTACGGGAACGTAGGTACCTTTGCAAAAAGTATCATATGTACCAGCTCAGGTCATGATCGATTCCTGTTCCTTTCACCTTAACCCGTTTCGCTGTAACAATATTAGCGTTGATTATCTCTTATGAACTTTGAACCTGAAAACTGCTGAGTAATTTTGGTTTTCATTTGTTTCTTTACACTTCAACTTCTGTGATTTTTTATATCTTATCGCCAATGATAAGATTAGCAATTACAAATACAAATAATTTGACTCCTATGTAGTTTAATCAACGATCAGCGACGAATTAAATAATTATTCTTTGATAAAATTTTGTGATTTGTGCGCAGTTGTCAATTCGTCGTCTATTGAAATTTGGGTGTACTACAAGTAGAGCTCTGCCTCACCCTTCGAGGATTACTGGCGTGATGTTAGAAGGCTTTCGTTTTACAGGTTTTATGTAGCAAAACGGGCACAACTATATTATATTTAATAATATATTATAATAATATGCGTATCTAGAGAGTGATATAGAACATCGTCTCTACAATTTTATTTCTCGCCCGTTTTGTGATGCGCGTTCATATTCTCTATAATAAGAAATCTCTCTATAAAAAACAATGTCATCATCTGCCTCGCCTTTTCCCAACTATGTTCGGGTCGGCTTCCAGTCTACTCTGATGCAGCTGAGTAGGTACCAGTATTTTACATGGAGCGACTGCCTATCTGACCTCCACAACCCAGTTAGTAACTGGGTAATACGATACCTCTTGGTAAGACTGGCTGTCAGACTTTCGGGCCACTGACTACCTGAAACGACTGTCAAAGATTGAACGGCTTAACATTGCTTTCCGAGCCACCCATCTACGAACCAACCTAGGCAAGCGTGACTTAACCTAAAGTTCAACAAACAATGTACCGGCAGTTAAAAATCGCTTTGACCCTGACTTTAGAATTGTAACACCAGATCTTTCCCTTTTTTTACCCGACTGCGGCGAAGCCCAAAAGGAGGGTTATGTGATTGACCTGTTTGTTTGTATTTTACAACATTCACCAGTCTCTTAGAAACAAACAACATGACAAAATATTTATTCTTATTACGTTAATTTATTGTTATCAAAACTCAAACGTTATCACCGAAAGAGTAATTATGATAATCCTTCACGTTATCTTGTTTGTCAAGCGAATGTCGTTGTTATCATCAAAGTATAGAGTTTATTTTGAATGGGCAACTTCGTTCGATAAGGTTTTGGATTGTTTGCTTGTCAGTACGTAGTTCACTTTGTGCAAGGAAGGTCGTATCGCTATGGCAGTCCGTTTAGGTCGTGTAACGAGTATTTTATATAATTGCACGAGTAAAACCGGTACTCGATGCATGTCTCACTACCCAATCGACGAACATGTTTTTGGATTATCGAGTGAGCAACAACAGGCAAGTACTCAGAAGTAATTACTTTTGTAATTATAGGTAGGTACTAAGCAGAGTTGAATAACTTATTGTGATTGTTCGATAACATAGCCGTGGTGTAAAAGTATTTTATATCTACTTATATATTGAAGCAAGTTTATCGGTATATTGCGTCCTCTACAAAAGTGAATAATTCTGTAAATAATAGTTCAGTTTATGACCCAAGTTGACCCCGAACTGTTACAAGTCATGAATTGTGTATTGTGGCGAACTCATTCATGTCATAATACCGATAAAGTTGTTTTATCATCGCAGTATTAATAATAATACCAGTCTATTAGGTACTGTCCCACTGTTGGGCAGAAGCCTCTTCCCATACAGGGAAGGCACGAGCATCGATCAACACGCTTGCTTGAGACTGGTCATAAACTTAGACTTATTATTAACTAGCGACCCGCCCCCTGCATCGCACGGCGTCACCTATCGGATCCAAACATATCCTATCTTTCAAGCTGGCAAACAACCATACACATTCTCAAAGTATTATTGAAATCGGTTGGGGTGTTTCGGAGATTAGCGTGTACGAGCATAGTGATAGGTACGTGATTTTTGTATATTAAGACAGGTACATCGTAGTATTAGTTGGGTCAGATTCTGCAGAAAATCTATTCGACTACACCAGTTTAATACTAGTGTCCGGAATAAGGGGGGAAATCGGAAACGTCCGTAATTAAAAAAAAATGAGAAAAGTTAAAAACAGTAGGTTAAAATGAACATAGGAATCACATGCTTAGGTAGATAATGTACATATGTAGCGCTAAAGTAGCGTTTTTAATTCATAATTTAAACAAATGTTTTTCAACAAATCAGCTGTCTATCAAATCTTAGTATAAAATGAAACTGCATGATTCCAAGAAAAGATCAGAATTTTCTTCATGTCCGGAAATTTCGCTGGAAACTTTTTTTTTTTAATCTGGGTACCCTAAATACAAGGTAACAATATCTGTGTTATAACGGCGATGTAGGTAAACTCAAGACCGTAAGGCATTGACTTAAAAAGAGAGACCTTGGGTTATAGACGCAGGTAGCGACATTTTGTGCATCAATTATGTTGTGTGAGGAATGTACCTAAATACGTCGATTTTAAAATTAATAATACTCGTTTCACATATAACATTTTCATAATTTATTTATTTCTAAGCATAATATTGTTGCAAACAATTTAACTAAAATGCTATAGGATAATATTGTATTTTCGATTTAAAAAATTCGACGTATGTATGTATTTGTGCTAGACCCTTAGAGATGACGTACCTTACATATACCTATGCTACTTAGGTATTTCTGTATGGACAGTCGACAAAGTTGACTGTTGACCACTTTTAGGACAAGTAGCAATAGAAAGAGATGAGCGATGGCGAGTACCTACTTAAGAGGTCGTGAAAACCAGCTTGTCATTAAAAATCATTGTTCTTGTACCTGTAGTTATTTCATAATACTATCAATGTTTACCATCCATGTTCACTCAGCTGGTATCGAGTAGGTAAAATGTATTCAGTATTTTATTTTCAACTTTCAGCTCCGTCAATCCGTGTTCGACTTCGCACAAAAGGAACTGGCACCAAAAGCACAGCAGATAGACAAGGAAAATAATTTCGCTGAAATAAGAGAATTCTGGAAGAAATGTGGCGAGATGGGACTTTTGGGTGAGTTGTTTGACACATCAACATCATCATCATATCGGCCCGGAATCACCCACTGTTGGGTACAGGCCTGGCCTCCCCTCTCTTTTGCTCCTCTTCTCTGTTCTGTTCTGTGCGTCCCTTAATGTCCATCCCTTTTTCGCGATCTTGTCTTTGAAACAAAATGGCCTCATTCCCGTTTCCATTAACGCTATGCGCTTAAATTCATGGCTAAACATTATTGCACTGTTGAAATTTCAACTCGGCTCTGGGTCGAGCATTGATAAAATCTACCATCGTGGTTTTATAACATCACACCTGTAATCTCCGAAGTGTCCCTAAAAGTACACTCACATTTCGCCAGTTATATTTAAGTCCCTTGTAGGGGGCGAGCCTTTTACCATCAACCGGGGACAAATCCAGACTCCGTGGGTGCTACTGAGAAATTCCTGATGAAAAAATCCATTAACACCTTGCCAGAAACCCAGGACCTCGACGCTCAGCAGTTCCGCTTGCGACCATTAGACGGCAACGAGGCATCAAATTAAAGTCTTTTGATAGATTAGATGGAGTAGTGCATGAAGCTATGAGATCACTCCAGTTAAAGCATTGCTACGCTCCTACAGTGCAGAAGACTAATTACTTTCATCTAGGTACTTATCGAGCCTGTAGGCTGTAGTTGCCTAGAAATGGAACATCTCAGGCTAGGTAGACTGTACCCGGTACCTCCCAATTATGTCCTCTAGTATTACTGAGTACCTACTTCATACTAACCCACCAAAACGAATATGATTACTTACCACAGACACTCTCAGAAGAGGTAGGTGTGAATGGAGGGGAAAATAACGATTTCCCGTCGCACCATTTGAATTCCTTAGAAGGGAAAGTCGAGCACTACACACAAACAGTTCAAGAGAGCAAGGCTCATAGGTTATTCACCTAAGACCAGATATACGCAAAAGTTGAATAAATACGAATCAATTTAAATAGAATTACCATTTTCCTTTGCATATTTGGCGTAGAATACTGTGGGTTCACGTGTAGTTCGGAATGTTTCAGGCATAACAGCGAATCCAGATTATGGCGGCACCGGCGGAAAGTACTCAGACCATTGCGTCATCATGGAGGAACTATCAAGGTACCTATACCTAATTATCATTCTACTACTTACTAACCAATATCATTGCTTAGGGCTATTAAGGACTATATTAGTCCTTCGAAAGAGTTCAGCTTAACCCAAATGAATACTGGGCCATTAAAATCTTTAGCCGCTCTCCCCAGGAACTGTTCTGTTCAAGCACAGCTTAATCTAACGGCCTAATGTATTCTCGCACCACGATTATAATTTATCAACGATTAGAGACTAAAAGATGATAATTTCAGGGCCAGCGGTGGAATAGCGCTGTCTTATGGGGCACACTCCAATTTGTGCGTCAACCAAATTAACAGAAACGGCACAGAAGAACAAAAGAAAAAATATTTACCAAAAGTAAGAACCTAGTATCATAAAACTGCATTTAAGTACAAAAATTTCGATAGCACATAGTACGCAATCGATTTAAAACTTTTTGCAAGCTTATAAAAAAACCTCAACCTGTATAGCTAGGTACGCCGTGTGCCTGTTCAGCAACATATTAAGTCGTTATGAAACAAGACTGAAGTATAAGCGGCTCATAACGTTCTCATTGCTAATAGTTACAACCGCCTCATTTCCATAAGAGGTAGTGGGACATAATCCACCACGCCGACCCAGTGCGAGTTGGTAAATGTCTGATGTCTTCGAATTACTTATTAGTATCCTCACCATGATATCCTTATCTGATCTTTAAACTTACATCTCTCACATGGTGAGGTAGAGGTGAAATTAATAGTACACCCACATTTCGCCAATGATGTATAAGTCCCATGCAATCGGGCGAGCCCAGGCTCCGTGGCTGCTGCTGAGAAACTCCTCATGAAAAAACCCAATAACACTACCTTGAAATCGACCGTAGGACCTCATGCTTAGCAGGCGCGCTTACGACCACTAGCCCAACTAGGCACCAATACACAAACACATTAATAATCGTTATTCATATTTTTCAGTTATGTTCAGGAGAACACATAGGTGCTCTAGCCATGTCGGAGCCTGGAGCGGGCAGCGACGTGGTGTCTATGAAGACGCGCGCCGAGAAGAAGGGCGACTACTACGTGCTTAATGGCAACAAGTTCTGGATCACTAATGGACCTGATGCTGATGTTTTAGTGGTTAGAGCAATAGTAACTGTGTCGTGCTGAACTAAAGGGTTGAAAGGATTTGGATGAAATGTGGCACATTAGATGCGATACTGAAGATGTCAGAGTTCTCTTATGTACATATTTCACGTCTTTTTCACATGGGGGCAAAAACTACAAAACGCCACCTACATTCTTTTATTCCAGTAGTAGGAGTTTCGGATCCCTATGAAACTCCACGTTGATAGGGACTCTTGGTGGATGCCGGCCCAAACCTCCCCAGGGTGGGGCCGGTGGATGCCGCGAGGTCTAGGGAATTGGGGCTGTTATTATAACCATAGCGTGAAATACCACTTTCAAAAGTATAGAACTGCAATGTCCGATAAGTAGAAACAGTCACCTATTTTCCCGAGGACAGCTAACTTTTGGTACCAGAAACTTTTGTGAATTTTACTCTCCTAATCATACTCTTAAAAATAAAATAATTCTCACCGATACAGGTATACGCCAAAACAGACACTACAAGCAAACCACAGCACGGCATATCAGCATTCCTGATAGAGAAGGGCTTCCCAGGTTTTAGTACCGCACAGAAATTGGACAAGCTTGGCATGAGGGGGTCCAACACTTGCGAATTAGTGTTCGAAGACTGCAAGGTAATGGTTTAGGTACATGATTAATATCAATATTATCTTCATACCAGAAGATGAAGTCCATTATTTGAAAATGATCTTCGTCGTAGATTTCTACGGAGATCTGTTCTGGGTATTTCGCAACTATTGATGATTTCATCAGGTCTTTTAACCGCCTGGAGGGACCGTTTAATGCTCCGCTGGCTGTTTCATGGTAATTCCATTTAGTGGTCGTTTTCTGCCAGCACCATTTTGCTCCTTTGTATGTAGTGCTCAAATGCTGAGTGCTAAAAACTAAAAAGTTGAAAATTCTGATAAACCGTAAGATTTTTGCTAATCGACTGAACAGTTTTATTGGATGGGTCTTGATAAAATATATGACAGTATGTGCACCTAGGCATGTGTTAGTATACTCATTCTGTAAAGTAACTACTTCTTTCGCATCATTATCATTCTCTTGCACTTATCCCAATTTATTTGGGGTCGGCGCAGCATGTCTTCTTCCATATTCAACGTCTTACCTATCAAATTACTTGGGCCCAAAAGGTGGTTATGCATATGAAAACATATATAATATAGAAGTTAGCTAAGTACTTACACAATTGCACAAGTAAATAAGCCTCATATTAACGTATTTCTTCCCCAAACCAGGTCCCAGCCACGAATCTTCTCGGAGCAGAAAACAAAGGAGTCTACGTTCTAATGTCAGGTTTAGACCTGGAGAGGCTAGTGTTAGCCGCGGGACCCGTCGGGCTGATGCAGGCCGCGGTGGATACTGCCTTCGATTACGCACACACTAGGAAACAGTTTGGGAAGAGTATTGGGGAGTTCCAGTTGTTACAGGTAAGAGATATAAGATCATATTGAAAATTCCTCGCTGAAAAATTGTTAAATATTGTAATAAAGTGGCAACATTTATATTTTAATAATTAAATTTCGAGTATGGCAACTCCTCCCTTCTTCCAACGCCGGTCAAGGCGGTGTGTCCATTTTTTTGTACTGTGCCTAATAATAAAATTAAACAACGTTTATTCCTTCTCCAAGCCGTTTTATTTCGCTCCATCCACTGCCGATAATAACTGTAAAAGGTTATGGGCCCAGGCATCCGGAGCGAAATAAAGGAATATTGACTTAAAAGCTGTGGTAAAGCGGCGCGTGGTCCTGCGGTCAAGCAGAGGCAAAGGCGGAACAAGATGGACGGCGAGGGCTATATTTTTGGAGCTTCAAATAATCGCATGTTATTAGAAGATGTCGGTAATTGGCATACATGGAAATTTCAAGTAAAAGTCATATTGAAGGCGGTAAATGTCTTTGACTTGGTGGATGGCTCATCAAAATGCCCTGAAAATGAAGATGAAAAATTAACCACATGGAAGAGGTTAGATGCAAAAGCCCAAGGAATCATCGTAGCAAGACTGGGTAACACGGCTATGCTGCATGTTCAAAATTGCGAAACAGCCAAAGAAATGTGGGACAAATTAAATACAGTTTATGAACAAAAATCTGATATGTCACTCCAAATATTACAGCAGCGCTTCTTCGAAGAGAAACTTAACAGTTCGGAAGATGTATCTACGTTCATAGCTAAAATAGAAGCCATTGTGACTCAAATAAGGCAAGCAAAGGGCGAAGTTGCCGAAAACATGATTGTTACAAAAATCATAAGTTCGCTAGGTGAAAAGTTCAGACACTTTGTCTCTGCATGGGACTCTGTGCCATTAGAAAAGCGAAATCTTTCGGAGTTGACAGCCAGGCTCATCATAGAAGAACAAAGAAACAAACTGTACCAAAACAGTGAAAACAGTAGTTCCACAGCGTTCAAAACGAACACAAACTCAAGAAAATGCTTTAACTGCGGTAAAGTGGGGCATTATAAAAAGGACTGTAAGGTAAAGAAGCACAAAAGTGATAAAACTGAAAACATCCTATTTTGTAAGCAATGTAAAAAGCGAGGACATACAAAAGAAAAGTGTTGGTATAACAAAGACAATAAACAACAAAGTGAAGATAAAAAACAAAACGCATTTGTCATGTCAGTGGTGTGTGGACTTATATCAAAAAGTAAATATAATGAGTGGTTCTTAGATAGTGGTGCTTCTGAGCATATGTGCTTTACAGTGGACAGTTTCATAAACTATAAAAAGTTATTAGTGCCTAAAGACATTGTTATTGGGGATGGGACAATAATAAAAGCATTAGGTTATGGTGACATTAACCTAGAGGCATATGATGGTGTAAATTGGATTAAAACATCAATAGGCAGTGTGTTACATGTGCCAAGCCTCAAGGCAAACTTATTTTCCATGAGTGCTGCTCTGGATAAAGGTTACAAACTGGAGTCGACTGCTAACGAGTGCCAGTTTATCAAAAACAACAGTGTGTGTGCGGTAGCCCAGAGAAATGGTAAAATGTACACAATGTTATTCAGACAGTATGAGAATAATGCCATGGTTGGAAAAGTAATGTCAAATCTGAGGGAATGGCATGCCAAACTAGGTCACCAAGACATAAACCAAGTGAAAAGCATCTTGATGAAGCAAGACATTAAGTTCGAAAATAGTGAAGAAGAAACCTGTTTGCCATGTTTGAAAGGAAAACAACATAAGTTTCCCTTCCCATCCAGTACCCATAGGGCAACGAAACCAGGAGAGGTTATCCATATTGACATTGGAGGTCCAGTAGAACAAACTTCACTAGGAGGGGCAAGGTTCTTTCTGCTCATCAAGGATGATTATTCAAAATTTAGAAAGGTGTATTTTCTGAAGAATAAAGGTCAGTCTGTAGAATATTTAAAACAGTATCTGAAAGAAATAAAAGTTAATCCTGGTCACATAGTGAAATACATAAGAAGTGATAATGCAAAGGAATTTATCGGTAAAGAAATGGAAAACTTGCTGAAATCACATGGGATACAACACCAAAGAAGTGTAACATATACTTCACAACAGAATGGTTGTGTAGAGCGTGAGATGAGGACGGTGGTTGAGTCGGCACGAACTATGCTTCTGGAGAGCGGCCTAAACAAAAATATGTGGGCTGAAGCTCTCAACACCGCTGTCTACATAATTAACAGAACAGGTCCTAGTCGTGTGAAAGACAAAACACCATATCAACTTTGGTGGAACAAAGATTTTGATGTCAACGGCCTTCAAGTCTTCGGTAGTCAAGTATCTGTACATATTCCTGATCAAAAACGGTTAAAGTTTGATAGCAAGGCTGAATTAGGCTATTTCATAGGATATGGAGAAAATACAAAAGGATACAGAATATATTTTCCAGAGGAAGACAAAGTAGACATCAAAAGAGACATAGTATTTATAAAACAGTCTATAGAAAACAAAGATAGAGACAGAAGACAAGAAAAGGAGTATCACATAGTTTCTGACACTCAAGAAGAGACAGAACAAGTTTCAGAGGAAAAAGAAAGCCAGTATGAGGATATTGAAAACCCTGAAACAATAGAAAGTGAAAATGAACAGGATTCCATTCATTCTTTTCATGAGGAATCAATACTAGAAGAAGAGGTAGAGGAAGAAATAGAAGAAGAACAGGAAAACTCACAGGAAACTTCAGGACAGACAGAAGAGGCAACAGAAAGATCCAGAAGAGTAAGGAAAAAGCCAAGCTGGTTGAAAGACTATGTACAAGAAGACGAAAACATGTTCCTGAGCTACTGCTGTGATGAACCTGTTTCCTACCAAGAAGCTATGAAAAGACCAGATAAAACTAAATGGGAGGAAGCCATAAATAAAGAGTTGAAGACACTGGAGGAAAATAATACCTGGGAGGAGGTGACAGAAGTTCCTGATGGAGAAAACATAGTGAGTAGCAAGTGGGTATTTAAAATCAAGGAGGCAGAAGGAAAATCTCTGTATAAAGCTCGCTTAGTAGCCAGAGGATTTGAACAGAAGAACTGCGACAATCAAACATACTCACCTGTCGCCAAGTTAACAACCTTCAAAGCTATGATGGCTGTAGCTACCCAGAAAAGGCAGCCAGTGTATCAAATGGATGTCACGGGAGCATTTCTTTATGGAGACATCAATGAGACAGTTTATATGAGATTACCTAGTAATAAGGTATGTAAACTAAAGAAGTCAATCTATGGTCTTAAAAAATCTCCTAAATACTGGAATGAAAAGTTTAATAATTTTATGTTGAATGAAAATTTTCTAAGATCAAAGAAAGACCCATGTTTATATTTCAAACAAATAGGAAATGACTACATTTATGTGTTATTATTTGTAGATGATCTGTTGTATTTTGGTAGTAATAAAAACCAAGTAAGTGACTTTAAAAGTTCCATATGTAAAAACTGTAAAATGAAAGATTTGGGTCTAGCCAGTAATTATCTAGGAATAAATATTAAACAGGATCTTGTTAATTGTGTAACTATAATAAATCAGAAAAGATATTTGTTAAAGCAAGTAGGCACGTACATAGTGTTGAGTTTATAACATTGTTTAAGGTATCTTGTGTATGTAAAGGTTGTTAGGTATTTCTAGATTTAAGGGCTCTGCATATTTGTTTAGAAGTTTAAGGGGAAGCATCTCAGAATTTTTCTTAAGGGGGTGTTAAGAATAAATGTTTTGAATTGTTAAATTAAAGGGTTGTCTGGGAATTAAAATATAATGTTGAGGGGGTGTGTTAAATATTGTAATAAAGTGGCAACATTTATATTTTAATAATTAAATTTCGAGTATGGCAACTCCTCCCTTCTTCCAACGCCGGTCAAGGCGGTGTGTCCATTTTTTTGTACTGTGCCTAATAATAAAATTAAACAACGTTTATTCCTTCTCCAAGCCGTTTTATTTCGCTCCATCCACTGCCGAAAACTAACTGTAAAAAAAATAACGTTCAAATTTCTTGGGTCCATATTAGCTCAGGATGGAGTTGTGTGGAAAACTGAAAGGCAATGTAGTAGCACTAAACAAAACGGGCTGATAATAATAAATTAGTCTAAAAATTGGCAGTTTGAAGTCAGAGGATCGAGGCCTGTACCAGTGTACCCTAAGAATGTTTCGGCCTTCCCTAGAAAGCACTTACCCAACCAGGATCATATTACCTTCCCCAGGAAGCGCCATCCCCTCTCGGATCTAACTGCTAACGAAAAACCATTCAACAATAACAAGTTATTATCGAGTCATAAGCCACTAACTCTCGTAACTCTTATTGGTGTTTCATGAATTGCATAGTGACATTTGAACTCCGTTGAAGAAAATAGGATGAATGGTCTTTCATTAAAAACAAATTCAATAAGATATCTACGACCAATGATGATTGGCCCATAAATAACAGTAAATCAGCTTTATTTTTCAAAGCAAAACTGCAATAATTTCAGGGTAAAATGGCGGACATGTACACAACGCTAAGCGCCTGCCGAAGCTACCTCTACAATGTTGCGAAAGCGTGCGACGAGGGACATATCAACAGCAAGGATTGCGCAGGAGTCATTCTGTACTGCGCTGAGAAAGCTACGCAAATCGCGCTAGACGCTATACAAATACTTGGTAAGTACTGCATGTGGATAGCTACAGATGCTATTTAAAATAATTAAGTATAAACCCAAGTTTATGTACGAGATAAAACTGCTTCCTTCTTAGAGAGAATTTTACCACTGAACGCGGAACGCGATCAGCACATTAGAACTGCGTACAAAAGCTGTCGGTGACATCTTTGTTATGGCATAAGTATTGAGACACCTCTTGAACGCCGTTTATAGTTGTACACGGATCTTTTAGCGCGTGGCTTCGATCGGAACTAAAATTAATAACATCTTATTTTTCAATATCGATGACTGCTAATGGTAACGGCTCATGTCGTAAAGTCATGTCAATGATAACAGGCCAGAATTTCCGTTAAGGCTATCTGCGTAAATATCTAATCAGTCATTCCGGATTTTGTTGATATCACCTTTTACTTTCTACGTATATTGAAATGTGGAAAATAACATAAGTGTGTGTATTATTAATTTATTACTGTTTTATTTTTAACCGACTGCAAAAAAAGGTTGAGGTTCTCAATTCGGTTGTAATTTTTTTGTGTTTGTTACCTCAAATCTTCGTCATTGAAAAAATCTTCTTTTATCTGAAAGGATATACTTCCTGATTGGTCCCATAGAAATTTTATCAAAATCGGTTCTGTAGTTTGGTTTTTAAATCAAAATAGCTGGAGAAAATATGTCATCAAGTTAAAGAAATTGCCAAATTGATACTTGACAAAGAATTGTGTGTGATAACTAAAAAGGGTACTTAAAATAAAAACTTTTTTTGCAAAAAAATAACTTTACTTTCGGAAGTCGGTGGCAAAAAATTCGATGAAACAAACAATATTCACCGACTTCCGAAAGTAACGTTATTTTCCACTTTTTTTGTTTTTTTGAAGTTGGTTATTTTTTGTAACTCGACTTTGTGAGTGTTTCAAAATTTGTCAAAACATTGGGTTTGTCCTATATTCATCTAGGAAGCACTTCCGAGCTACACTAGCAACTTTAAAGGTTCTTCTTGTTTTATCGATGTTACTTGCATTTTACACAGTTTTTGCCCAGTAGGTGGCCACATTTATTGTGGCGTCAGAGGCGTTATTCAGGTTGACGAGAGTGCAGGTAAACGGACACCTGGGACACTCCTGCAGGTAGGGCATAGTTTGATCCGGAGCGCCGCACTGGCACTCGGTGTTGGAGGAATCAATAATACCCCACATTATAGGTTTCTCTAAACACAGACAATGAATATCCAGAATTTGGACAAAAGTCTATTTATTTATGCATCACACGTGTAAACTTATTTAGGCTGCTAGTAGCTAGATTAGACTGTATAAGGATCGAGTTAAATAGCAAACAATTCCATATAATAGAGTGACAATAATTAACTGTTTATTTTTCTTTCTCCAGGTGGTAATGGCTACATAAACGACTACCCAACGGGCAGAATACTCAGAGATGCGAAGCTTTATGAAATCGGCGCCGGAACCTCGGAAGTTCGAAGGATGCTCATCGGAAAGGCATTGAACAGTGAATACAAATGAAATAAAATAGTCCTTGTAATATAAACTTTGTAATTATTTATTAAAGTTTTTAAAAAACTGATTAAGTATATTTTATTTGTGTTATTGTTAAGTTTAATACAGTTAAGTAAACATTGGGTTAACTTAGTAAATATTTTTTTTAATTAGCTGCCGAAATTCCTTTTATAAATGGAAGACTTGCCACCTTAAATACTAATTATATGCTAAAGTGACTAAAACCAAGTAAGTGACTGGCTAGAAATGTTTACTGGTGTCCAGTCAACAATCTTTCAAGATACTTTTTTACCATTAATAATTCTGGCATTAAAGCCAAATTAACATCTCACCTGAATAATATGTTAAAATTATTATTCCCACCAAAAGCTTACTGAAAAACTAATTGAGAGTGACTCAACAAAATGCCACCATTTTGGAGGAATATAAAGCATTTGTCCAGGTTTTAGAATGCAATAATATGGAGTAGCACTTTTATATTTAGGATATTTTGTTAAATCTGGCTGCCGGGGATCTATTTGTGCTGTATTATTCAGTAATTCGTGATCATGTGGGTAGAGGTGTTCTGAATCTGAAGGTGAAAATAAGAATAGCTGTTTTTCGCCAACTACTTGAGTTAGCAAGTTCCTTTTTGGATCATGGTGCAGTGGTGAAACTGTGCCTTTAGGACCATACCAAGCCATGACATCTACAGGATCAGTGTTGTCAGCAAAACAGCAGTATTCAGGCTCAGTGATATCATTCTTCAGTTCAGGGATTTGGTCAAACAGCTGGTACTGAGCAAGGTATCCAGTTGGGCCTTTGGTCTGGTAAATATACTCTTTAATAAACTCTTCTATTGTTATGAGTCTCTGTGTCCAATCAGAATCTGTGTATTTACTTCCAATTTCAATTGAAACTGTCCTAGGTCCAGCAAGTTTTATGAAATAGTTTTGATCTTTCCATTTTTCTAAAGCGGGCCAGTGATTTATGCAGTTGTCTAAAATAACTGGTCTTTCCTTAAGAATGTAATTTTTGAGAAAGTGTTCCATGCTTGGACAGTCAATTATTTCTATTGGGGTAGCATTGAATTTACAAGCTTCTGTTGTAGTATTACTGGGTGCAGTACTGTCTTTGCTTGATAATTCCCTAAAAAACCGGGCACTTTGTTGAACATTTACAGAACTTAGTATTGTCGCACAATTTTGTAAAAGTTTCGGTTCTTTTTCCAAGGGGCATCCGAAGAGTATACCGAAGTCTATTATTTTAAAAGCCTGCTTAATCATTGTGTCTGTATCTTCATTAGAAAATCTTACATGAGCCAATAACTTCAAATATGTGGCAATAGTTAATGCTTTTCTTATGAACAGTTTTACCTCTTTCCAGTTGCCAATATTGATTTTTTCATACATATAATCCAGTATAGCTTGAATTCTTATGACAGCAGAGGGGTCTGTGGACTCTGTACCGTTTATATACCGCTGTAATAACGATTTGGAGGCTGCATCTAACTCGTTAATTTCCGGTAATGATGTAGCGACACTGGCTTTATATTCTTCTAATTTAATACAAATATCGTGTAACGCTAACATTGTGACTGTATTTAGTAATTTTTAGATTGATATTATACGGCTCTTTATTTATTGTTTACAACTTTATAACCTACAACAATACAGAAAGATCAATGACATGACATCATTTACTTTCGCAATGTTTCAGTTCACGCATTTATTTTGAACTCCCTTTCGATTTTTAATCTTCTGATGAAAAATGTTTGAAAATATTATGGGTCTGCGTGTAAAGAATTAATTACAAATGGTCTATGGTGACAGGTTGAGAATGACTTGGGCAATAAAATGCAAATATTTGGGCGACAATAACAATTATTTTTCTTCTACATTAAATTCAATTTAAATAAAAACCCAGTAAATGCAGTACAGAAATAGAGAGTTTTTAATAACCTTGACCTTTCGGCAAAAGTATAATGTTCTTGTCTATGCCAAATCATATGACTTTTGCACGTGATCTGACATATTATTTACATTTAGCAAAGTGTTTTTAAAAGTTTTTATAACAATCTATTCTTAATTAGATTGCCGATAACATGTTATGAAAATCCCGTAATGAAAATTTCGTGAAATGTTACGTGTGACGCAATGGCCCTCTTCGACAAACTGTTTTCTCTCAAGAGAAAACTTGATGATCGCGAACCACGAAACTCCGACAGGTACGTCATGATGAAACGCTTTTCATTCATTTTATTCTATTTTTGTGAGTGGTGCGGTATGCGGTGGTGGGGTTGACGCACGAAGTATTAACCCGTGCCGGGAGACAGGTCTTCACGGGGGCACTATGTGGACCTTCGCGTAGAGGCAGGTGACGCACGCCAGTCTGGCAGTGCAGTGCAGTGCGACGAGCATGTGATGAGTGCGCGGGGCGCGGGCCGCAGGCGTAGGCGATCCGAGCGCGCGATCACGTCACCGCGAGAGGGGCGGGTCGCGGGCTATGTTTACTTGTTATTTACATGAGATGTAAGCTAGTACACCAGCACATTCCACTGCAAACGGACGCTCGTCTGCTGATACTCGCCTCTCGATGTGCATTTAGTGTTAATCATTATCAGTGGTTGCATTTCATTGATCAGTGGGTGCATATGACACAGTTTTGTCTTTGCATACTTTGCAACTTTGATATTGTGGTGAGCAGCTGTGGACAGCTGATGTGACTATGAAATAAAATGAAATTTAGGTAACAACTGTTTACTTTGTGTTTTCGTTAGATCTTAGGCAAGAACGGTAGCTGTCTAGAATGTAATTATGAAGTCAGTTGGTCTATTTATTGAAGTTTGTATAATGTTTAGTTTGGAGCAGTGTGGACTTGTTTGACATAAGCAATCAGAGTCACATTCTAATGGAGCATATAGTTTGAATGATAATGGACATGATGAGTTGATTTAGTGTTTACTACTGTTGTGAGACATCAACACAATTGCTGGTAGATATCAACATTTATGTATTTACACTCGAAATTATCAATAGCACTCAATTGTAGTAATGTAGTGATTGCAACATGAGTGAAGAGAAAGTTTTCATATTGTTTACTTTGTACTGAATACATACTACTTGCTCACATGCAGGTTGTTGGCTAGTAAGATTACAAATAACTGTAGAAAATACATTTTCCCAAAATATTTCAACTGTGTTTTTCAATTTTCATGAATAATCAGTCAGAAAACTCATTGTTTACATATTTTGTTGTAGTAAACATTCTGCTGATACTCATTGCTGCCCATTTAGAGTCTTGTGCCAAAAATATTCTAATTTGACAATCTTTATTACATCATATCATATTTTATTGATTATTCCCGACTTATCTTAAATATCTGATGACTATTTAAACTTGTTTTTCAATCATTTTGTCTGATTACTTCAATGTGACTGTAATTTATTTTGTTATGACAATACATAAATTGATTATTTGAATCTTACTACAAAAATATATTTGCAATGTAAGTTCTTTCTTAAAACAAGTGCATATTACAAAGGACTTTTAGTTAAATATTTACTTTGTCTTTATCATAATTTATAATGTCTGTTTAAGCCTGTATTCTGTGCATTGTGATTAAGTTATCAATAAAGTTAAATATGGTGGAAAATATATTAATGTCATGCCATGTTAACAATAACTTAATTTAGCCGTTCATATTTATAAGCCTTGACTTTCCTCAAGTTTTCACAATTTGATAACTTTATAAGAAGGTTTGTATTAAGTTTTGATATGTCAGAGAACAATAAATTTTATGGCAGTTGAATTTTTTGGCTGAAGTAGGTGTGTCTGATCATGTGATATCTTCAATTGCCAGTTTATAAACAGTAAAAGCTATTTTTGGCATTTAAAAGTTTTGATAACTATTGATGAGTATACTACAAATAAAATATCTTCTTAATTTCTTAAATTGAAAGCTGTCTCGATGGCATAAACATGTTGTAGAATGTTCTCCATAATTAATAATTTTCAACTTATAGCTTCAAGACCCTTATGGCCCAGAGGCTTATGCAAATGCAACTAAGACACAGGGAGAATTTTCGATTTTTCAATTCAATCATTGTTCCAAACTGATAACATCTACTAATCATTCTTCTGCCCTTATCCCAATTTATTTGGGGTTGGCGCAGCATGTCTTCTTATTTCATACTTTTCTATTACTCTTCATCACAGCAGTCACCTCCTTTCTAGCCATATCATCCTTCACACAGACCATCCAGGGTGGATGGACTGTGTGAAGGATGATTCTTTGGTCCTCTACTCTTATAGCCATCCTTAACATCTATTACCAATCATACATCTTCGTCCAGATTATTATTATCCTTTTCTTCTATATTGCTTTATCAGGTCCTGTCAGATAAATCCGGAGCAAGTGCGGCTGCTTCTATTCAAGGAGTGTGACTGGAGGGGCAGGAAACTGTTGTTCGACTCTGCTGCTATACAGAAAGTTCCAGCAAACAAAAATGACAAGCCAAATGTCAGACAGTCGGATGAGGTGCCATGCATTCTGGAGGTGTCCGAGGGGTTCACATATCTGGTAATTACTCTTAATTGTGTCTCTATCTTACAATAAAGTTAACATTAGTAAGTATTGATAAAATACGTATATCGTGTAAAATCGAAACGGCGTTTCGAAGCTGTGGGCTAAGCGCAAATGCATTTGGGCCAGAGCTTTAATTGCCGATTTTGTCAGCTTTTTGACAGTAGACAATATGGGGGGTGTCACATATTCAGACGGTAACCCCCTTATCTATAAACAGGTTAAAGTTTTTACTTGAGTAAATGTCATTATTTAAGATACGATATTTATTAAGTAGTTTAATAATTGCTTGAAGTTACAACTGTAAAAAGATAGTATAGATAGTAGATTTAAGTAATTACTTACGCGCAAGTAATTTTTAACTTGACTATAAATACGGGTGTCTATCTATCGAAAATGCTAAACGAAACGTACGTTTCATTGGTTCAGAACGCGATCAATGCTGTCCGAATCACTGCCACAAACCCTGTACGATAGATGAAGTGTTTTCACAAGTGACTTCAAATATATTGTAAATCGTAGGAATGGATTGGTACGATTGTCGCCATAATATATTCAGAGAACCACACTAACAGGAACTTCCGAGTACAAGTAAGATATTCTCATCACACGTAAAGCTTGGATTCACCAATAATATAAACAAGTGAATAGGACGATTCGGTTGTTGACTTTCCTGTTATTTCAACAATATCTTCTGTTTCCTGATCATTTGAAATCACCTAAATCATCGAAGTGTACTGACGCAATATCCTCTCAATGTTAACGGGAAAAGTCAATAGGGAAAATCGTGATAAAAAATGAGTACTAGAAGCCAAGTTTACATACCGATAAAATTAAGAGCACTACGATAGTAGAGTGCATGAATGAGTAGGATAATAATAAGGTTGACGTCGTAATGCATAAACATACACATGTCTGACACAAACTTGGGAAGTACCTAATTGCCATGACGGTAGAAGAAATGGCAGAGTAACAGCTAGACGGGTGGATAATATTCAGAAGATAGCGGGTCAAATCCTGAGAATCCCGCAGACCAGAGTAACATGGCACTGGCATGCCCCAACAACTCCGATTAGTGAATGTCAAATTGCCATGCAAGCTACTTGCATAGTTTTGTTGTGAGCAGGCTACAGGCCTGTGTAATACGTGCTTTAAGAGATATAATGGCGTTCCATTCTACTTATTAGTTCTTTGTTTTAAGGAAACCGTGTAACGGCAATAATAAGGACTATTGTTGCTCATTTTCACTGTTTGTCATTGTACCTGGTCTATGACGTGAAAGAACAATGTAAGAGGTTCGTGAAGACATACTTATGCTGCAATTTGATCTAGAATGTGATTGATTTATTGCATTGCATCTAGTTATACACTTGGACTCGTGATCTTTCCTCTACATCGTCATCATCATTTCAGACAAAAGACGTCCTCTGCTGGACCCACATTTCTTTAACCTTCTCTTGGAATCGGAATTCCTGAACTGATATCCGAAATCTCACTTTTATGTTACAGATTAACACATTTTCTGTCTGTTTTGCTTTCTAAAATACAAAAACATTCGTCAGAATTAAGATCTTAAATATTTTTATTAAATCATTCAATAAGTATTCCACTAATTTATTTTACTTCAACAAATTAATCCGTGTCGTATTAAAAAAATGATTTATGATAATACAAATCGTTTTAATATTTCCGTGACTCTCGAATACGCGTATGTAGGCCGTTTACCTTAGCGTGCGATAATAATAATACGGCCACGAACATATAAGCACGTGACTGGCCAGCTGCTTACGTTCATACCGGCAACACGATGACGCGGCATCGGAACCGTGCAATATTAATCAAAGAATAACAGAAACTTTTCTCAATTTATTTAGTCTCAACATTTTGGGACAGGGCCAAGGATAGCACCTTTAGAGAACCCAACTCAAAATGTTATATTTAAACTTTATCTGTATTCTATCGATAAGATAACATGTCAATGGACTTGATACTATGTATTTAGGTGACGTCACGAGCGGGATTATCTCAAGTGGTTGTTGCTACTTGTAGAAAGCTGAGTACATCGACTGATAAGGCCGATCGAAAGCTTTAATAACACCATTAAACAATTATTGATATAAGTTATTCTGTTGTTGTTCTGTTTATGTATTTTACCTTTTTTATCCGATTCTCGGAAAGCGAAGTGTTGAGATCTCGTTATAATGGTCAAAAATATACTTTAAGTATCTTTATCATTTTAGCCTGTAGATTAGTTTTAATACTGAAACAATTTACTCAAATGGTATATCCTTGAAACTCAACATTTTGACCCGGCTAGTTAAGAATCCCTCTTATTTATAAAACATATCTTGTCATCATGAGGTGGTCTATAAATCTTTTGCATCATTATCTTGTTCTTGGCATTGTGGAGCGGTTGTAGCTGTACATGCAGAACGACTGGAATTATTATGATGGACACGTACGAACATATTATGCTGTCTAAATCCATGCAGCTATATGCAGTAACATTTGTCTATGATTCCGGCTGTTTTTTCCCCCCCAAAAAATGCTAATTGACAGCAGCGTGACGAAGTAGTGGAGTTCCAACGAGAATTTTTTTTTCGTGCAATAATTTTATGAGAAAAACGTCCTGCACATCCACGAGTGTCAGCGAACCTTTCATCGCGATAAATGTTTAAAAATAACACAACAATCGACATACGGAGCGGTCACAAGACCGACAATTTACTCTAACATTATCACTGGAGCATTCTATATTTAGATCACTTAAGATGTTAGCCTTTTCGATTAAACTGTGCCGTAAGTGGGACTTATGTGTGCGGACCGTAATTTTAGCTGGATTCTAATTAATGGACATCACATGTCCCATTATAGTTGTGACAATTGTTTCTCTCATCTATATTTACTTTGGAAATTCTCTATAACACGTGATTATTCATTGCCTATTACACTCCAGCCCGTCGTTAGTTATGGCTTGTCTAGCTCCATGTCTATTTATAGACATTATTATCTTAATATGGAATCTAAATTGTTATGTTCCGTGTGAGAACGTTTGGAAGGGTTGCCTAAGTGTTATTAGTTAGATATTTTGAATGATGAATCCGACCTTTTTGATTCCTTACCCTTGCTTTATTAATAAGTTACTGGTATGCAAAAGGAAAATCCGTGTCTTATTTGGACACTGAAGGTGTGTGCTGTTTTAATTAAGACAAAAATTGAGGTGCTTTCCATATATGGCATTGTTTTCTCGCCTTTGTCGTATTTCACATACATCCTTTAATTTGTAAATAATGTCCTTTGCTGAACAAGGATTTATCAAGTATCGTGTGAGGCATGATTCGACGTTAATTTTTGTATCAACAAAGTGGCAAACCTTTAAAGTTTGTGGAGATATTTTTGGAAAATATTTCTCTAAAAAATATTTATTATTGTCGTGTTACGTTGATGTGGACGTAGCTGTGAATAAAGATATTATTTTTGGCCTCCATTGACGTATTTGGGCGTACGATGTTTGTACCCCACCTGTCATGTAAATCATCGTCTTGATGAATGAGTGGGCTTTGTTTCGTGCTGTCTTGGAAGGTCGAATGGTACACGATGCCCTTTTTCGCCATCGTTGCTGATTTGGAAGGTTATAAGACTGCAGTAGTGACGTTTGAGCTCGCCAAAGCAGTCCAGTTTTGTTAAACAGATAGGTGGACGCACAAAGAAATGTTTTGAAGACATACACAAATCTGAAAATTGGTGGATCGTATGATTCTTTTAATAAACAGGTAGATATTTCGAAACGTTGAAACGCCAATCCATTCCTGATATGTCTTATATTTCTGGGTTTTTAATTTGCGAACATTACCTTATTTTTACGGATTAAAATCCTATGAACGAAAGCATTACTTACATCAAATGATTAGCTGCGTTTTCTCCTAATCTTTTGGCAATCGCAAGCTCGATACACTGTCTTACCAGACAGTTACGGCGCATCTCATTTCGAACTGCCCCCTTCACGTTGATCAGGCTTATTCGACAGAATCCTCACCAGTATTAATTATAGGTATTTAAATCAATTATCATATATGTATGTCTATGTAATTAAATAATTATCATTTTGTCCTGTACAGTACAAGGGACCGGCGGCCGATGCGAATGTACTCGGTGAGATGATATTCGGCGCAGTCGCAATGAACTACAAGAGTGTATCATTGAAAATCCACATCATGGATGAACCAAGGAGGTAGAGTATTGTTTTTTATTAGCCTGTTTTTTTTTTGTCCTACTGCTTGCCAAATATCTCCTAATGGGAAGCTGATTGTAATTGGCGTGTTCATAGCCAAGTTCCAATTCCAATTTTGAAATATTAAATGACATTATTAGATTTTCACCCAATGGTGATGCTTTGCGCCATTGTTTTCAGTTGCCCTCTCCATTCTTCTTCCACCTCTCCACCTACAAAAGAGGTATAATGTCAAAAAGGTCAAATCAATTATCGTCATACTGCAGTTTTTATAACCTATGTTGCTGGCTGCATAGAAAAATTTCCAGCTCATTGTTTAAAAAGAGTTTTCATTGGTTTATGGTCAATAAATTGAGATTCTTTTATGTGGCGTGAAAATAGCTTTTGTTATTATTTGCATAGAGTTTATAGCTTTTACTTAATGCTAAGTAATCAATCAAGATACATAACGTTACTTTCAAAGTCCTCCTCTCAGATAATGCCTTTTCGCAACCAATCTACATCATGATTTATCAATCGTGAAAGCATTGAAATATTTGATTAGATTACTAAATCCTTTAACAGACATATTATTATGATCAATTTGTACCTAACAGAACATCACGCCTGTAATCCCCGAAGGGTTCGGCAGAGGTGTACCCAATTATGGTACACCCACATTTCGTCAGTTATGTTTAAGTCCCATGTAATAGTGGGCGAGCCTGTTGCCATCAAAGGGGCACAAACCCAGACTCCGTGGCTGCTACCACTTTGTCTGACCCGGGAATTGCACCCAGCACCCCACTCTCAGCAGTCGCGCTAGATTTTTTGTACCTCTATCTCAATAATAAAAGTCGTGAACTGGACCATTCGTGAGACACGCGACGCGACTTAGGACCAAAATTAACAACTGCAAAACGTAATCATAAAAACTGTTGTCATTTGTTGATCTTTGACACTCGTCATGGGTAAACAGAAGCCTAAAAGACCTACCAAAAGGGGGTTTTGTCAGTAATTGGACGTACTGGGTCAGGTAGACAGTCGCTACATATAAAATACTAGTTTTCGCGCACGGCTTCGCACACGGGGATAATTTAGCTTCCCATTAGTGAAATACTTTTCAGA
Organism: Standfussiana lucernea; assembly: GCA_964057025.1. Taxonomy (NCBI): domain Eukaryota; kingdom Metazoa; phylum Arthropoda; class Insecta; order Lepidoptera; family Noctuidae; genus Standfussiana; species Standfussiana lucernea. Next base: position 5,279,834 of record OZ059789.1, read on the forward strand.
ATCGTATCTGTAGTTCCGAGGATTACCCCTTACATCCAAACTACAAACAAACTTTATCTCTTTTTAATTTTAGTGTACACTGGTATTCAGCTGCATCCAGGTTAACTGGAAGCCGACCCTAACATAGTCAAGGGAAAATGCTAGACTAGATTTTATTGTGCTAATATTAATATTATTCCTAGGTTGATGTGCTCAAAAGTGTTTTGCGTGCCAACGCGTCGGCTAAGCCGGGTGGACCGTAACCCCGAATGCAGGGAAGCAAGTGGTTGCGGCGACCGGTCCAAACCGCTCAGTGTTCCCCTCGTTAGGGAAGAGGGAGTGTCGTTGAGCTTCTCGCTTGACAGGGGAGATTCGGGTGAGTTGGACTTCATTATGTAGGTATACAGGGTGGAAGGTTCACCGATGTTTAAACGGTTACAACGTATTCAGAACATCATTCTGAACTTCACACATAACATGGAAACTTTTCGTCGGTTATAAAAACAAAACAGCTGTTTCCTACAAAACTTGCAATACCTACACGGTCTAAATGTATGTAACAGCCGTTTTTTTTTATTACCGAATCAAAATTTCTATCTGAGGGGTTCATAATGATGTACTGAATATGTAGTTACCAGTTTAGCGTCAGTGTCCCTTCCACCCTGTATAAAAATGTATATTTGCATCTTATTTAGTTATTGAAAGGTCCAGTTTCGTAGCATAATGCTAACAGACGTAACAGTTTATCGTTTTTGTGGTCCTTTTTGGCGCATGTGGAGATGATGTTATTCTGCATAATTGTTTCTATTGATTTCATTTTTGAAAACTAGATAAATATTTCAATGACATTGACAGGGTCCAACTGCAAGATTTGGTTTAGCCCTTTGAGTCACACGATATATGTACATCGTGTGACTCAAAGGGCTTATTATCCGATACTGAAATAAATCAAATATCCAACAAATAATTATGTCAATAACGAATATATGGATTGTGTGAGAAATGATATGAAAGAGAAAGGAGTAAACGATACCGTGACGGTTGACAAGGGAGAATGGAAGAAGAAATTGTGTTGCGCCGACCCCAAGTAGAATGGGAGAAGGGCTGGAAGATGATGGTGATGAACGCTGTTAATAAACTAGCTGACCGGCGTTACTTCGTCTGCGTAACATTTTTGATTAATGCTCCGCTCCTATTGATCGCAGCGTGATGTTTCCCAGCCTTCCTCGATAAATGGGCTATCCAACACTAAAATAATTTTTCAATTCGAACCAGTAGTTCCTGAGATTAGCTCGTTCAACCAAACAAACTCTTTAGCTTTATAATATTAGTATAGATAAAAGAACCATCCTGGAAATAACATATTTAAAACAAACGTTAGTACCTCTTGAGTGGAATGTTTGTAATGAATTGCGCCTAATTATTAAAGTAGCTGTGATATTTGAATGATACACACTAATGACCTTAATAGCTTATCAAAATATTCGTTCTATTCTCTGTTTAATTAATTACAAGTATGTTCTATAATATTGAAGTTAAGGATAACGAATAGTTACATTAATTAACAAAACTATCTTTCTACTTCTTCAAAATGTGTCTTTTTTGTAAAAAAATATTAAATAAAAAAATATATACATAAAAAATTACAAAAAGAAAGAAATAATATTCTTGTCATTTACACCATAAAAAATACAGGTATAAAATTAACATTATATATCATCTTATGCACATCGGGTGACTCAATAGGCGATTTTTACGCTAAAAGCGATCTTATTAACATGTTTAGTATTTTTCAGGGTACTATGGAGACCATTCGCCCTACAGTAGTGTGGGGTCCACGCACGATTACTTCTCAATGTGCGATATTTGGGACAGCAACAACCAAGACGATATCTGCTCTTTTCATCGTAAGTACTTAAAACATTTTATTGACCCTCTTTCTCCTTCCCGTGACCACACTGATTATAAATCCCTACTTTGATATAAAGAAAGTAACTGTCTGTCTGTTAACGTTTTACTCCATAATGGCTGAACTGATTTCGTTGAGACTTAGCACACAGTTATATTATAGACTGATGCGGTAGGGCAAAATTATATCTTTGTAACGCACTAGTGCTTGCTCGTGGCATAAGTTCTGACGACCACACGAGCGAAGCTGTGGTTAAAAGCTATTATACACCACTACCTTACTTCTTCGAGGCATTGATATGAAAGTCACGAGTTCTTGAAAAGGATGGAGAGTTTTAATTTAAAAGTTATCTTGGGATTTTTATTTGTTTAGTAAATGTCAATACTTAATTCTGTTAAATGACTAACCAACCGGCTTAGATATAATTATGTATTTGCAAGATAAAATATGCATTTGAAAAGACATGTCGTTGCCTTAGAGATGGAAATAAGAATCATTTAACACAAATTTAATATCGTTTATTTTTTATAATACCAGATATCAAGGATAGGTACATATTTAGGGGTAAACCATTAAAAGTCCGCAAGAAAGCAGTATTATACAGGCTGGGTTAACCCAAGAAGGCTTAGTCGAGGTATTTGGCTAACTAAACTAAACATTAAGCTTTTCCATGTTTTCGGAAACTCACAGTTCTCGAGACGGATAAACCAGAAACTACAACTACGAGTACTAACATCAATCCTCGGTTGGATATACTCTCCTCCAATTGCACACCATTTTACTCGATTTTCGTCTTCTTTAATCAAGTTGCTACGTCTACCAGCCACCCTGCGTAGACCGTCCCTCCACCTACCTACAGCCTAAGGGGTGTTCCATACTTTAGGTTGGCCCGATTCTGCACAGGCCGACCCTGATAACATGTAGCACATGTAAGAGCGTCCCAGATATCCTACGTTTTCCTTTTTCTTTCAGTCAAATATTTCCCAAGTCAAGTTTATTTCTTCTCCATTAGTACCACCTGGCAGAAAACTGAGTACCTCTAGCAACGGTAGTTGGCAGCGAAGAACGTTCCAGAACATGGCGACCAAGTTTGACGTAGGACATCAAAGTAGCAACACAACCAACTTACTAGGAGTTCCAACTAAGACTAGTAATGCTGCCAGTTCGGATTCACAGGTTAGTTGTTCGAATTTTAAAATGCTTTTTATTTTCATTTTTTTTTTAGAAGGAGACTTTATGCGTAAGATTTTAGACCTTTTTAGGTAGTAGATTCTAGAAATGAGGATATCATTTCTAGAATCTTTACTTCTGTTATAATCGCGAAAGTTTGCGTAGATGGATGGATGGATGTTTGTTACTCTTGTAACATAGCCTTATAACACACATAGGCTACAAGTTGTAATGATATTTTGAAAAAATGCCAAGCTGCTGGCAGAATCTTTTATTACAATACAAAAAAAAATGTGATTCCTTATGGTGTTCTTTTTTCAAATCAAACTTCTTTTACACGCGTTTTCCACTGAACGTACTAGACATTGGAAACATAATGGATAATATCATTTCCACAATCTATTTTCCAAATAGACGCGTCATGGTAAATATTGAAGCGGTGCTATAACAATATAACTGTCTGTCAAATGATTTGATGACGTCAGAGCCCTCGTGAGAAGATACTTCCTGTTTGATGTAAATTGCATTTAATAGACAGTTGCATAGATAAATTGTGGAGTGGCTTTGATATATAATTTATGTCGGAACTGAACCAACATTATGTTCTATTTCCTCTGTGCTAAGATTAATTTGATCTCTTTTGATTTGATTGCTAAGGTTTTTTTTTCAACGTTGAGTTAGGTTATTCATAATTAGGTTTAAATGGAAATCGGGAATAGTCACTTGTAGGTTTTAGACAGCCGTTACGGCTAGACAAGCCCAAAAGTCGATAACCAGTCTTACCAAGGGGTAAGTATTATATTACCAAGTAACAGGAGGTTGTGGAGATGAGATAGGCAGTCGCTTCATGTAAATAACTAGTATTCAGCCGCATCAAGTTCGCCTGGAAGCCGACCTCAACATAATTGGGAAAAGGCTAGGCAGATGATGGTGGCAATCAGAATGCTGCCTCATAGGTAGAGTGGTGGCAAGCTCGACTGCTGAGCATGAGGTCCTGGGTTCGATTCCCGGGTCGGGCAAGTGTTAAGTTTAAGTGTTAGGTGGGTTCGACATGCACTTGGGTGGTTTTTTTTACGGCATTTTGTCTGATAAACTCTATGGTAGACATGTGACAAAAGTAACGTCACAGTGATAAAATCACTGCGATCTGTCATACGCAGTGACTGCTGTGACTGGTTATGAAATAACAATGTGAAAAAGTCACTTCGTTCCAAATCCAAACTATCGCTGTTTCGATCACTCGAGTCACAAACACATTGAATACGAACGAAAGAAAGAACCGAACGCGATCGCTGCTCCCTCCCGCCACTGAAGACGTGAAGCCGATTCGGCTCTATTCGCTTAGCCGAATAGAGCCGAAGCGCTGTGAACTTCACGGCGCGCTTTCTAAAGGAAACGAACTAAAGATTCAGGAGCACATGTCGTGACGTAAATCGTGTATTGTGACATTTGTGACAATAGTGAATGAAGTGACAAAATAGCAGTGATTTTTCACTGTGATTTTTATGGAACTGTAACAACAGTCGCAGTGATCGAAAAGTAGCAGTTTTTCCCACGTCTACTCTATGGTATCTTAAATCTGTTTGGTCAGACTGGATGCGGTTGGCTGTTATTGTGCCACTTGAGATCTATCAGCGTACAGCGATAAATAAAGTAGCTTGATAGATTAAAAAAAAAACAATCGCCGATACACAAGTACCATCAAAGAAAAACAAATGCTATCGAAAGCTCGGGGAACTAGGATTGTACTATCACTAGGGGCAATTCAATAATTGTTTACAAACAACACTATCAGCATTATCTACCGCGCGTGATGCTCGTCACATGATGTCCAGACTATCGTTCAGTCATGTGAGCGGTTATCAGGACAATGACATAATGCTGAAGGAAGTTTTATAGCTGCAACGCTTTCTTATGTCTGATTGTGGTGGGTGATGCAATTAGTCCGATGTTTCTATTGTAAGTGCGCTGTTTGATTAGGTATGGCGGGTGGCGTGAGGTGGGTATACTCCTAAAATACTAAAAGATGAGTGGAGCTAGTGGCTTAATAACAGCCGCTCGGGTCGATCTTTAGGTTAAGCTGTGCTTGCCTAGGTTGGTCCGTGGATGGGTGACCACCCATTTCATACCGAGTTTCTTCCGTGCCTAGGAAAGTACGTTAAGCCGTTGGGTCCGGTTGACATTTGTACATATTTGACAGTCGTTACAGGTAGTGCCCTGAAATACTTGACAACCAGTCTTACCAAGGTGTATCGTATTACCCAGTACTAACTGGTTTGTAGATGTCAGATAGGCAGGCGCTCCATGTATTCAGCTGCATCCGATTAGACTGGAAGCTGACCGCAACATAGTTGGTAAAAGGCGAGGCAGCTGATGAATAAGAGAGAGATGAATATAAATGTTTATAGATAGAGAGGCAGAAGAAGACCACGGAAACGATGAATAGATTGTGTGAGGAATGATATGAATGAAAAAGGAATAAATGATGCGTGATGGTTGACAGGGGAGAATGGAAGTAAAGGACGTGTTGCGCTGTTCCCAAGTAACACGGGACAAGAACAAGAAGACGATGATACTACAAACTGTGGGATTTTTTTTGGGTATTCGTTTAGGTGTTACCTAGAGCTAGTGAAAACATATTATGGTCCCTTTAAATTGATATTTCCTTTGTCTATAAAATGACCACTATACTAAGAGTAATCTTATTCAAAAGAAAAGAAGACGAATGCGACAAGACATAACAAGGATTGCTAGTTGCTAAGGTACTGTTAAGTCCCTTTTGTTTTTCTTAATTTGGCACATAAAACAATGCGAACACAGTAAAATGCTTGTCTTTACTGAAACTGTCAAAACATCTCAATAAATATCCTCCTACCATCATAAAATAAGATCTTGAATTTATGTTTCTAAGTAAGATCTCTTAGTGTCTTCTGAACCGAAATCGAAAGCTCAAACCCTGTCGAAAATTGAGCCACAAGGTACCAAGAGTAAATAAAAATATCCTTAAATTTATTCAATTCAAGACCGGTGTAAGAAACCGGATTCCAAACAGAGACACCGATGTTCGGTCAGCGACTTAAGTCACGTGAAGACAGAACGAAGCCACTACACCCTCGAATTGGAGCGATAAAGGTCAAATGACTCAGAAAAGTTTAGCTGTATGTCATGTGATACGATTTTAACTAAAAAGGAAAAGGTGGATGGATTTGTGAGGAATCGTGATGAAAGAAAAGAGAGTGAATGATAGCGTGCATAGAGAATGGAAGTAGAAGACGTGTTGCACCGACCCCAATTAACGTTTTACAAGGGCTGAAACAAGATAATATCTTCAAAAGGCGACCGGTCTTTAGGGGAAATAAAACCATCCCGGTAGTCACTATCCGCACATGAGACGAGGCACCGTTTTCTTTTAAAATACCTGTCCGGAGCCCCTTCTGTGCAACGGCAGTTAATGCACAGCCCTGAGGCGGCTATAAAGAGCTCTCCCCTGGGAGGAATCTAAATCCTATGGTGCAGTGTCACTAGAGGTCTTTCATCTTTGGTTTTGGGTTGCCATCACCTAAACTGTACTATTTTTTTAAAGGGGTAAGGGGAGTTCCTAAAAAGTAACCGATTATCTTTGAATTGAAAACAAACGCTTGGTCATTGGTCTAATCTGAGCAAAAGAGATACTGAATATATTTCAGTAAAAAATGTAGGTCAAAGCATTACTACAAGTTTACATAACCTCCATTAACTTTTTTTTTTCCCAGGCTTCAATCATCTCGGCCTATGTCAACTATGACATACGGACTACTAGAAGAGTTTCCTAGTTTTCCAGTTCACCATTCTCCTGCCCTTATCCCAGGAGAATGATGAACTGTTATAAGTACAATATTTGTGTTTTCTCGTGTAAATTGAAAACCGAATGCATTTTGTTTGCAATTCGGAGAACGGAACCATTCATCTCATGTCAGTATTTCATGGTTTGTTTGTGAAATTTTAGTATTGATCATTTGCGTTTCCATCTCGATATACATGGAGCTAAGCTAAAAATAAACTATACGATGAAGTGGATACAAAAAAAAATAATACCTCTCCACTTGAAAATAAGGCAGGTAGGATTTTATAACACTTGAGGCTCAAGTATTTCGCGCAGTTTGAGTGTTATGTATGAATGTTGGGGAAAAACCAAATAAACTTTGGTTGGACTGTGTTAAAGATGATAATTATTATGGCTAAAAAGGGGGTGACTACTGAGATGAAGATAAATCGAGAAGTATGGAAGAGGGAGAAGATATGCTGACCCCTTAATTGAGATAAGGTCAAAAGATCGATGATACTCTTGCATTTTCAACCTTAACGTATGTTGAATTACCGATATTAATCGAGACCAAATGAGGGTAGGAAAAATCCCTCGCTTTACTAAATTAGTGATCCGTCACTGCCAATCTACAAACAGTCGTCATGAGAAGTGGACAGTCGGTGGTATTCGAACAAAACGCCGTTGGTAATAAAAAAGATTAGATTAGAACTCTCGTAATCTAAATCACGAAAAATGACGGCTAAGTGACATTCCGTGTCTAGTTTTATCCTACGGCGTTCTATACATTCCTACACCTACTGATTTTATTCGAGCCGGTATTAGGTAATCGCCACAGCCGGACAATAAAACTGAGTTTATGTGGAAATACGAGTTCGGGAAAACTATCGCTTTGTTAAACATCTGCTGCAACATGCAAAGGTGGATGCCGGAGTCGGCCGGAGCCAGCCGACCAGCACGAGCCTAATGAAAGCCGAATATTATTTATGTAACATTGTTTTGGGTCGGCTTTGTTGTATGACAAATACTGTGTGCCTATCAGACTAAGTCTCTAGTACACTTATCAATATTCTACAAAGTAACTGATACAACAAAATCAATCTTACAACCTAGAAAAACAAATTCATTTGCTCAGTATTCTATCAGATAATCTTTCCCAACTGTAACTGGAACAATTACAACGACTTAACAATCGATTCATTCGTTACTCGAACGGAAATGTTGACTACATCACGTGCATCTATCATTTACATACAATATGTTAACTAAGTGAATATTCAAATACAGGCTGTTGACTTTCTTTTTTTGGCTATAACTCGTGAATGTGGGACGATTGTGTGATGTTGATGTGTGACTTATTATTAGCAGCGATTGTTTGCTTTAAAGATGAACTGTGATCATTTATTTAATCAAGTAAAGCAGCATATCAGATACACGTCCTAAACACACTTAATGTTTCATGTACGTTATTATATCAATGAACTTAACCTGGCCAAATGGGGTATCATCGACCCTTCCCAAATACACTGCCAGGGTAGAGCCTGCAAGATATGTCTCACTCCCACCTCCATTCTTGCCCATCCTGCACAGCCACCTGGCTTAATACTAAAGAAGAACTTAACCTATCGCACTCCATCTGCTGGAAATTGGCCTCTCGCAAGCTGCGCCATAACTCTGCCCTCCCCCTTCTGTATCCAGTCTGATCCAGCCACCTTTTTGAGATCGTCGGTCCATCTGAAGGGCTTCCGATACGCGGTGACAACTTTTATACGGCTGGATTGAAAATCATATGGGATTGTAACTCCAGGAGCTTCGGCTATCCATCATTATAAATAAACTCAATATTTCTATGGAAGATTATTCACACTTTGCTAGTTTTTTATTTGCGGTTGTTTTGCTCTCTTCTGTTATCTCGATACCTTGACCCAAATTAAAATATCCACAGAAGAAAGGATAATCATAAAATTAAAGTACACAATGGGTGTTAGCTTTAGCTCTTGGCTTTTTAAATATTGAACGTCATTATTTCATGTTTTACGTTACTGTTAGTCCGCATCATAGGTACTAGTATTGGGAAATCATAATCAAAAATATTTGTTTATCTCGACATCAAGAATTACAGGCGTTTTCTCTATGGTTGATTAAGGCAGAATTCCAATAATTCCATAGTTTTTGCCCAAGAAGACACCGACAGTGTCCTCTAGAGGAAAATCAATGAAGTCTTCATACATTAACCCACATCGCTCTCATTAGTTCTTACCGTTACAAGAAATTGTATGAACTTCTTTGACCTCTAAAACTGTTTTGGAGTTTCTTCTGAGTGTAGTCGGCTAGAAAACACGACTATTTAAACTATTTGACGTTTACAATTTTTATTGTTACCGAACTTAACACACAAAATAAATCATGTATCGTTTGCATGCTCTTGAATTAAGCTAAACACTCTTAATCACCAAATTGTATGTTTTTGCCAACAGCTATACAGTAACAGCACGACCAGCGGTACAAGTGACAGCATAGCAAGCACGGGGTCAGCGATGGTGCACAGGAAGAACAAGCTCGGCCTAGCGTTGCTGATCAGCGTCAATGATTCCACGCAAATGTGAGTATGAATCTTTTCTTTAATGATATTTTGGTCTTTCGTCTCATATAAGCCATTTTTTGTTGGAACGAAGTTCCTTATCGCGCGTTGTGAAAGGGGGCTAGACGGAAAAAATTCTTACGAAAAGTTGTCACGACACTTTTTGCTATAGTAAGCTATTGTAAGCTGTGCGGCGTCGCATGTTTCTCTGTCTGTCTCTCTCTCTCTTATAGAAAGCAAGCCAGATATTTTCATTTCTATTTCGCATTGAACAGAGTGGTGTTCAATGCGAAATATTAATATATATATTAATTATATTTGTTAATAATAAAAAAAAATATTATTATAACTTAAAAAAAATAAAATTTTATTACAATTCCTTCACTAATCAATCGAAAGGAACTTCGTTCCATCCGGGTGTCCCTTGACACCTCTCAAGTTTTTTTTATACCTTCCAATTCCAGTAATGATCCCAACCGCCCAAGGTCTTTATACCCCGTCGCGGTCTTTGCACTATCCACCTCATAAAGTTTTTTGTTTCATTTTAAATTATAAACTCGCACATACACGTAACACGCTATAGACGGACGGCACGGCAAAAACCGCTGGTTCTAGAAACATGACATTTTACTAAAGAGTTTTTTATGACGAAGGTGAGCAATTAAAATGGATTTCTTCACCTTAATAGGTCAAAAAAGGTATGAAAGTTTTTATGGAAGTTAGTCATTTATGACGACGAGAAATCCCATCGGTTGCCCGGGTTTGTAGTCGATAAAAGTCATGCTGAATTTGGTTGTTGCCTGTGTATACTCGTAGAACTATTGTATGAGAATGGAGCAGCCTTAATGTATGACCTACATTAGTCATTGTGTATAGATAGATGCAGCATCATTATTAAGCATGATCTAGGCCATAGTTAGATTAAAGGCAGGTTGGTCTAGCTTGAGTGGTTCAGAATGGTAATTGTCTGGCTCCTCCTTAGACGGAGCCAAAATCGAATGTCTTTCATTGAATCTTTGAAAATTTTGCGGCAGAATTGTCTACCTACAAAAATTTTGATGTATCATTGTTTACATACGCCTTTTATGTTTGCCATAAAGTTTTTTCTAAAGGGCAATTTACATAAAGGGCTTAAGTTACATCACTATGGTAACTTAGTGTTAATGAGTGAAGTTGAAAGAAAATTGACAACCAAAAAGGTCGACATGTATTGTAGGTTTAATGTGTGCCAGCTCTAAAATATTATAAATAGATGGCAACCTTGCCACGGGAAAGGATTTGTATTTATGTTTACGAATCTCCAACTTCACGTGAGATGACTCGGAAGGTCATGCGAGTGTATGAACCGTTCTACATATAGGTAATTTGTTTTTTTGCTCGAAATAGTATAATGACATAAGGTCATCAGAACATAGGGTCGGATGTACCAATACAGAGAGTTTGGACATCTGACCTTATGTTTCTGAGCATAAGGTAGGATGTTCAAATACAGAGAGTTTATACAACCGACTTTATGCTTCTGATGTCCAGCATTATGTGGTTCAAGTAAGCGGTGAGACCAAATTATGTCTGGGTTACTTATAGTTTTGAGCCAATATTGCGTGATCGTTTTAAGTCCTTTGTTTGGCAAATCTCAATTGTTTCTAATAATATGAATATTTATCGATTGTCATTATTCCGTCTAGGCCGTTATGAAAAATAAATTACAATAATTTGTCGGTTTTCAACTTCGTTTTCGCTATGAGAGGTCATTATATGTCAGCTATATGTCTATGCCAAGATTTTCGTGTGTATTTTCCGGGAAAACCACATTCTTTTTTGGCTTTAACAAAAACGTATGCACAGTTTGACTCGCTTCTGAACATTACAAGACATGTCCACATGATTCATGTGGATAGTGTAGGAGAAAATATCTATTCTGACACATATACGGACTGGAAGGGACACCGCACCGAAAACGGAAACCACATACTCAGGACATCATTCTGAAACCCCCCAAATAATAATTTTTTGTCGGTAATTAAAAAAAAAAAACTGCTGTTTCCTACAAAAGTGCAATACCTACACGGTCAAAATGTATGGAACAGCCGTTTTTTTAAATTAAATTACCGATGTAAAATTTCTATGTGAAACACGTACTCGGTACATCATTCTGAAACCCCCCGGTTCAGAATGATGTACTGAGTACGTGGTTTCCGTTTTGCGGTACGGTGTCCCTTCCACCCCGTATACTCCTCCTTACCGATTTCGGTAACGGCGTCCCTTTCAAGCTATATCCTTGCGTGTGCTCTTATAAGACTGGCAAGATCGAACGCGACCACTGTTTAACTGTCTAGAAATTCGTTGGACTTTTTAAGAACGTCCAATCTTTATCTAAATTAAAAACTTAATAACTTAAAAAAAACTTGATAAATATAATAATCAGTATCATAACGACTGTAAAATATTTGTACAGTGACGTAGTAAGGAGATGTCTGGAGCACTCGCCGCAGCTACAAGCACTGGTGTGTCGGCTTCGACTGGCGACACTAGCGGCCGGCGCCACCGGCGGCCGCGTGTCTACGTTATACCGCGCGGCCGAACATGCGGCCATCTGGTGAGTGACATAATGTAATATGTGTGACGTAGTGACATTTCTCGTGACACTTCTTCATAGTATAGTATGTAGTGACATTTCTATTATAAGCAGTGAAAGCCTAGTGGTGTGACCGTCGGACTGCCAAGTCATAGGTCTCAAGTTCGAACCCATGACACGCACTTCTGATTTTTCGGATTCATGTGCGTATTGAATAATTATCATTTGCTTCGGTGAAGAAAAACGTCGTGAAGAAACCAGCTATCTGAGAGATATTTCTCGACGGCATGTAAAGCCAAGTCAGAGGCTCATGAGCGGCATAAAAACTCTGACACCAGGTTACTCACCAACCACACGATAAAGAAGAAGTGACATTTCTTACTCATTCGCAGCAGTTGATCGGGAACCGAAAAGCTCTTCTTATTGTCCAAACGCTTATAAACTGCCCCAGGAGTGATCCTTAGTGAAAAGATCAAAAATGCTACATTTTTTTTGCCTCTAAAACGCGGTCTTAGCCACATACTTTCCAAAAGACCAAAAAATACCCTATATATGTTCAATCATCCAAATATATATCACCTTTATCCATAGGTTATCGGACCTGGTGTACGGGCCGCGCCTCCAACCGGTGTGGTTGAATCTAGTCACGGGCGACTCCCGGTCGTCCAACAAACTCGCCGAGACGCTTCTGTCTGATCTCTGCTCTGTACTGTCAGTGGGAGACACGAAGACTACTAATTTGTGAGTATTGTAACTATATAAAGTACTGCATTTTGCTTTCGGCTTCACCTACTACCACTACTAATAAAAAAAAAATATCCTATGTTCTAAGTTCTTACACATCATGGTCATACGTGAGCCTTATTTCAAGTAAATCCATTGAGGCATTTGGGAGTGAAAAGGCAACAGACAGTTACTTTCCCATTTTAACCGACTTCAAAAAAAGGAGGAGGTTCTCAATTCGGTTATATTTTTTTGTGGTGTTATCTTAGTAGTTCAGTAGTTTGGTTTTTAAATCAAAATATCTGGTAAATATATGTTATTCAAGTAAAAAAAAAATGCGAAATTGATACTTGACAAGGCTTTGTGTGTGATACGATAGCTAAAAAGGGTAAAATAAAAACTGTTTTACAAAAAAATAACCGACTTCCAAAAAAACACAAAAAAATGATAAATAACTTTACTTTCGGGAGTCGCTGGCAAAAAAGTCAATGAAACAAACAATAGTCACCGACTTCCGAAAGTAATTTTCCATTTATTCATGTTTTTTTTTGCAATATTACCAATACCTATCGTAATTATCTAGATATTGATCTTGCAGTCCATAGCTCTATAAAGAACTTGTCTTGATAAACCTGATTTGGGGAAGCATAACCATAAAACCTATTGCTACAATCAAGTAGCATTGATCGGTTCCGATTTCAGAGTTCATGTGTTGTAGACCAAAAGCGGTAGTTACCATTTTAACTAAAAGCATAAAGTTATAGGCTAGAAAATCTAGGCTTTAGATGTCAATACACGTGCCTTAGTCATCGCTCTACATGTAGTAAAAGTAAAAACAATGATTCGTAGACTATTCTTGTCTATAGGTTGTTAGCCCCATTATCCACTACTATTTTCAACTAGACAAAATATATTCGCACGATAAAGTCTAATCCAAATAAATGCTAGTATTCTTTTGCCCACGCAAAACTGAAATGAATGAAGTACTGAACAGAAATTCTGTTTGCTTTCTCAAACGTAAATTGTTACGATCAATTGAGGTAATCGGGGCACTATAATAGTAGCTCAGAATGTCCATACTTTATTTCATTACTACATAGTATAAAACAAAGTCCTTGAAACTAAATTTGCGATGTACAATTTTATGTTCATATAATGACAAGTTAATATTAAATTATGATTGATAATTTTATTAAGTACTTAGCACTCGTCCGATAATAATTGTGTAGTTTACTCTAACAAAATCGCTTCGACTTCGTGTGCCCGCGTCACCGCGAGCAGTAGTGTGCGAGCGAGATAAAAGAGTGAGGTGGCGCGGGGAAGTGGGGGCCAAATTTGAATTTGAGCTGAGGTTGTATCTGGCCCTTAAAACTACGCAACGGATTTTGATATAGAGTAATTCAAGATGAAGGTTTATATGTTTATTATATGCATATTATAGTAGAGAAAACATTAGTATCTACATTGCACCCGTGCGAAGCCGGGGCGGGTCGCTAGTCAACTATAAAATACTATTTACAATGTATTCCTATATAAGCAGTTTCGATATGGGCGTATGCCCAGAATCTGCGCGGATTTGTGTCCGGTTGATGGCGATAGGCTCGCCTTCCTATTACATGGGACTTAAACTGCCGAAATTTAATTGTGTTTAAGGCACCGTTATAAGCAAAACAATGTAAAATACAAGAGCGTTTTTCTCCTATCGTATACATACGTTTTCACGAACATAGTATTTTAGTAGCCATAGTATTACGAGAAAAAAACTCTGGAATTTTGCTAAGTGTATACACATCATTTCATTGCTCGTGACTGTACACCTTTGCCCAGCCGTTCGGGGACTACACTACTGGTGCTAAGTGTATTATGAAAAGTAAGTAAGTATTATGAAAAGTGACGGGATCGCAATATATACTAGTTAGTTCACTTACAAGTTATACTTACACAGTCATATTCTATTATGAAATGAGACAAAAACGTCTAAATATTTAATTAATCGAGATATTTGTTCATCAACACGCCAGTGTCTAATTAATACAACACAGAATATATAACTCTAGATTACAACATACCGACACTTTCTACGCCCAAATAGCTGCCCAGAGACTGTCTTCGGCAATTATTTTTATCTTGATTTAGTGGCTCGATCACATGATGTTAGAACTTACACAATGAAAGAGATCAGAGTGACAGCCGTGGAAATGTATGCTGTCTGTAATAAATCACGTCCGTTACGTTGATGTAATAAAAATCTTAAGGGTAAAAAAGATGGTTAGTACAAACTGTTTCAACAATGCCCGGGTCGGGCAAAGTGTTATTGGGTTTTTCCAACAGGAATTTCTTAGTAGCAGCCACGGATTCTAGATTTGTGGCCGGTTGATGGTAGGCTCGCCCACTATTACATGGGACTTAAACATAACTGGCGAAATGTGGGTGTACTGTTAGGTTCACTTCTGCCTTACCCGTCAGGGATTACAAGCGTGATGTTATGTTCTTTGCGTGTCGATAGACTCTTCTTCTTTATCGTGTGGTTAGTACCTAACCTGGTGTCAGAGTTTTTATGCCGCCCATGGGCTTCTGACTTGGCTTTACATGCCGTCGAGAAATATCTCTTATGCATGCCAGAAAAAAGCAAAAAGAGAGAGGTAGACTCAAATAATATTCGACCAGTATGTAGCAAGGACTGTTAAACAGCTTAACCGGTGCATGAGTTATCAAAGTTTTGTAACTGAGATGGCAACGCAACGGCGCGGCGTCTGGTATTGTATGTAGATGTCTATTGCCGTTGAAGGCTGCGTTTAGCATTAACACCATTTGGTCTGTAGGTACGGCTGTCCCTGGAATGGCAATGCAACTATATCCTGAGAGTCTAGAGGTGGTTGTGTCCGCTTACATCTCCAGCTCGCCTTTAACAAAAAAAGACAAAGTTGCATGATAAATTATTGAGATAAAATTAAAGGGTGTATTGCCTAAACGGTTAATGATCACTAAATGCGAACTCACGAGTCACGATTAATCTGCTAAACGATGAATCATTCTGTTGTTTTGATCTGAGAAAGGGATTAACACATCCTCGCCCTATAAAATTATTACATGGTCGCGAATTAAGGGCAAATAAAAAATAAATAAACGTTTATTATACATTTACACAAATAAAAGTTATCAGCAAATTTTCGTGTTGAATAAATTCAGTGCAAACGGTACCAAAATTTTGGGACAAACAATGAAGCATGCGTGTGGAAAGACCAAAAATGTCTTAGATACGGATCGAACGACTAAAGATTTTTCGAATGCGTATCCAGGATTGAAATGTTTTGAATGCGGATGGAATTGCCAAAAATGACAGTTTACAAATTCATAATTTTTCTCTTCGCTTGATATTAAATATGACGACAAACGCCCACCTGGAAATTCCTGGAAATTCAAACCTGTCGTTTAGTAATGCCAGATTTTTAATACACAGGTATTTCGCAGCCCACACAAAATTTTTATACGCAGTTATTCCGGGATTAATGTTTATGATTAACTGAACATAGATCATTGTTAAAATATGCAGATTTTATTAGTGTAATATTTACTAAATGGTGAGCCGGTGGTTTTCGTCGGACTTTACTAACATCATACGTTTGGCTCGAGTCCCTATTTTACCGCGGAAACTGAGGAAGTCAAGCTGACGTCAAAAGAAGTACTCATTAGCGATAAATTACCAATTTCCTGTTATGTTGTTGTATAGGAATACAAAAACATTCGCCTACCCTTATTTCAATTCTTCTTAGCGTGTCGATGTCAATTCAAATTGAGTCAGCCCAATATTTGGCAACGAGTTTCCCGCTTTTAGTAGCATCCATTAGCTCCTGTGATGTGCAAACCACAGGACAGGCAGGACACGATATCAAGTGTACCATCGTCTGTGGGGCAACACCACATTTACACTCCAGGGCAGAGTCATCTATGAAACTCCACCTGAACAGGTTTTCCTTGCTTCGGCCAACCGGTGTCCGGAGTCTATTTAGAGACTTCTAGGTCGGCCATGACAACTCGTGTCCAGGTGGGAGATTTTCAGAAAGGGGCACAAAAGGATTGGGTAGGGAAACACTTTCTTTACTTTAGTCTTTCCTTAGAGCGTTCGCTAGCGAGCGGGGACACACACTTTAAAAATCTATTACGGCTTTTCAGCTTTTGCGGCACGAGGATGTTTTTTTTTGTGTAAAGGGTGTCTAGGTTGGAAACCATTTTGGCTCGCTCACTGGAGCTTGCCATGGGGTGGACGCGTCTTCAGTGGTGACTTCTTCTTCTTTATTTCTCTATTATTCTCTGGGTTGACACACACTTTCTAGCCATATCATCTTTCACACAGTCCAGCTATCATTTCTTTGGTCTTCCCCTACTCATAGTCTGCATCCACGTACATCCTCAAAATTCTTCAAGACGTTTTCCTCTTTTTCGTGCCATACCAGACAATTATTTTGGCCTTAGATACACGTGCTTCAAATATTTTTACAATTCATCTACTTGAGAATATTTTTAATCAACAAGTCGATGACCACTCTATGCGGTTATGAACCTCAGGTGACCAATCGAATCGCAGCAAAAAGTCACTTCATTAATACGATGAGCACACACGCAAAAAAATGACCATGACTTAAATTACACGAAAAAATAATATCTGTCTTCTTAATTAGTGTGTGCTTTTTTACACATTTAAATATAAGAACTGGATCCGATCGACATGACCTCACCTCGTTTATACTAGCTGATCCCGATCTGAGGTGATGCCGTTTCATAGAGAGAATCCCTAACGGCTTGAATCGAGGCGGTGCTAAACCCGTGCAGTGCCCTGACTGTGCACTGATATTCATTCTAACGGTCTTCAAGTCAAACTAAATTCCGCATCTAACTGCCAAAACCGTGAAATTCTTGTGTTAATAAATTTTATTATTTCCTATAGAATTCACGTGATGTGTAGGCGATAGAAAGATATTTTACAGTCGTTAAAGATATATGTCGGTACTTCGCGGCGTTGATTATACGCTCATCAGATAAACATTATCACATGATTTTCGTAAAGCTCACGCATTGTGTTATGTAATGTTTTGTGAACGTAATAAAGGTGTTTGCTTTGGATATGAAAGTGGGTGTTTTTATACAGTTGTGTATTTGCGGTTATTGCTTAAACATAATTCAAGTTGTACTTACTTATTCGTTGTGCTGGGTATGGAGGCATTGCACGCTATTACAAGAGCTTAGAACTTCAGAAGTTATATGTAGTTTAATTGAATTGCTTTGATAGAAAACTATAAAATTATCTAATTCGGCGACATAAAATATCATTCTGCTTTCTGCAAAAATAAATACAGTTATACCTCCACAAAACCGATGACAAATCGACAAAAACCGCGAAACATACACACGCTATTATTTTTTAAATCAAAACAGTCGTTTCATTAGTCATATTTCATATCAGAACGACCCACGCAACAATTATATAAGTCCGATAATCAATCGGGACTCCAGACGTGCCTATCGTTGCGTTCAACGTCTGGAACGCGTCCAACGCCACTGATTAATGACTAAATAAAAAAAAACAACCGGCCAAGTGCGTGTTGGACCTATAGATTTTAAACGTTTTAAACCATTAGGTCTTAAACCGTCTTTTTGGTTTAAAACGATTTAAAACCACTGGCGGTTTATAATGTTTTTTTTTTTTTACTAGAATGCACTGAGATTTTACACGAAGTGATCTAGACCAAACCTACTCCTGATTTAGGATGTATCAAGGAAATTAAAAAAAAAATGTTTAAAAATCAACCTTTATTAACATGACAGACAAACATAAAATCGCGGGTCCCTAGCTGCCCCCTCTCTCTTCATACCTATCTTGCGATTTTGGTAGCAAAGTGCAAAATAAAAATGCGGCGTTGCTGTTATATATTTGATTATATACGCATATCATGATTGTTTTCAGTCTGTCTAATCCTAAAAAAACCCGGCCAAGTGCAAGTCGAACTCGCACACACAGAGCTCCGTAGCACCAAAAATATATTAACAATAATTTATGCGCTCATTCAGATGTAAATTTACACTCAACAGCAAAACTAAATTTGTTTTTCATATTATGTTAATGAAAAACAGAGTTATTGCTGCAGTTTGGCGAAAAAGTCCCATATCTCAAAAACTGAATATCAAATCATGTTCAGACTAATTTTCGTTGCTATTTTTTTTTTTACATTCTACAAACCTATTTGTTTTTGTAATTTCTAAAGTAAGAGGAAAATTCATACATTTTACGGCTTCGGAATTAAATATCTCATCAACCATTGACTTAAGATAAAAAAATGTTTTTGAAACCTCGATATCATTTTTTAAGAGCCGTTGATAGACACCCCACACAGTTATAATGACACATACACACAATGTTGTCCCATGAGATAACAGTTTTATTTTTTATTTTATTAGCTTTAAAATAATTGTGATGGCGCTGGCACGATGAAGCGCTACTTTATACATTGATTTTTTTTAACCCTCAGTTATATGTATGGAGAGCCACCTCTATTTTAATTTTGTTGCATAATCTTTTTCTCAACTGTGTGGTATTAATAGTCTCGAAGTAAAATGGCTGTGACGTACGGACAGGCAGACGGACAGGGCGAATCTATGAGTGCCTAAAAAGTAGTATAATTAAGTATGATATATGACTTCACATAATATATTAATAAAAATGGTAAATGATTTCAATTAGCCTTTTAATCTTATTTTTAAAGTAATTCGTAGTCAATGTAGTCAATGTAGCCCACGTGGTCGTGGTTTTAATGCGTGGTTTTAAACCGTGGTTTCAAACCGTGGTTTTAAACCACAGATTTTGGTTTAAACGGTTTATATACAACTATAGTTGGATCACACACAGATAGGGTTCGGTAGTCGGGATGAATATTTACGCAAAAATGCACAGATTTTTATCTCACGCAAAAAATAAGTTGGTTCTGCGTTTGTACACAAAAAATCACACGAGTAACTCAAAAAATATGGATTCAAAATAACAGTTATTTAGAAACATCATAGTCTTTTAATTATGGGCTAGACGGACCTGACAGAAATATAAGGATTCTGTGTTTGCCTACGGAATCCTAAAAAACAACAAAAAGTTTTAAATTTTGGCGCGATTTCGCGCATCCATTATCCGAAACAAAGTGTGAATGGAAATGCTGTCTATTTCTTTTCTTTATTTTATTTTTCGAAGTTACTCAGGTATCGCTACTTAGCTATTTTCGTCGTAATGTTTACGTATTAGACTCACGTGATTCCTGATGTTGTTTTTTTAATAGATTGACGTACGTTCAACAAATTGCCCAACATTGTTGTGCAATATAGGTCTGCGAAGGAGTTCACATAGCTAGAAATACATTGGCGATGATTCGAACACGTTTTCGAATGATTTATCTAATCGATGCTTTAAATAAATGTAGACGAGTTTTTTATCTGTTTGTTTAAATAATGAAATCGATGCTGTTAATTGAATTAGTTTTAACAGATAAACGGATTCATTTGGACCGTTAACATTAACATTGAATTAATGTTATTCGATTTCTTTAGTGAATTCGGTACACTTATACGGGTATTTGCAATTCATTCGAAGGCTGCTTCAGTTAAATAAGTACATTTTCAATTAGAACTTAATGCATAATATTTAATATTAAATTATATTTATTGACACACACAAGTTAGGTAACATACAAATAAAGAAAAACAAAATATAATGAGCAAAGTTAAAATAATTCAAAAGTAGAAGTAGCCGTGGGCCCTAAACTAGGCACAGCCAAACTAGGCTAGGGTCTTGGTGGCCCAATATAAGCAGTAAAGGTAGATTGAATAATCGAATGTTCAGTGTGGCACAGCACAACAAGACACGGTTTTCCAAGGAAGACTTTAAGAACAGCCCGTTGAGCACGTTCGAGTTAGAGCATATAGGACTTGGCCGCGGTACCCCAGACGCCTACACAGTACTGCAGCAGCGATTGACAGAGAGCCAGATAAACTTTCCTGGACATGTCTTTCGGGGCACTGCCACGTAGGGATTTCATTATGTAAATGAACTTTCGGATTTTCTTGCAGAGTGTCGAGATATGCTCCTTAAAAGACAAATTCTGGTCAATTGTGACACATAAATATTTGGTAGATTTGACTCTGCCTATTTTTTTACAGCAGCAATTTGTGGCATGACGGTGAATGCTGTGAGTTTTGATATGATCAATGCAGCAGGAACGACTGATGTGAAAAAAAATTGATTTTTCGACTTTTAGGGTTAAAATATTTCTATTCAGCCAGTCAGATATAGTACGCATGCCATTTTCTGCGGCGTCTGTGGCGTCCGCGACATGTTCGTACTAAGCAATTATATTTAATATTTAGCTGATCGTGATCTGTTAATGAGCGAACCAAACACAGATTAGTGTAATCGTGACTGCATTAAACATTCTAGCTAACTAGATCTTTCCTTCGTTACAGTTTCATCAGCACGCTCCTGACGCACGTGTTGACGTACCACCTGGGCTGGGTGGCCACTGTAAGCCCCTACGACACCATCGACCACCAGACCAGGCCACAGGAGTCCTGCAAGCCCTACAACGCGCTCTGGGCGCAACTCAACGATCTCTGCGGGACCATTGGCTTCCCCCCCCGCGTCGCACGCACCATCATCAGCGGACCCACCAACACACAGTTCCTCAATCGCCTACTCGTCGTACTCACGTACTTCGTGCGCTGCGGTGATGTCAGACGAAACGACTTCCAGTTCCAAGACTGCACCCTCAAGGAAAGTAAAGTCGTGAACGTGACGCCGACGCACGAACCCACCGGGATGCGCAGGACTGCTACACACGTGAACAAGCTCGCGCACTGCGACGCGGACAGTTTAACAGTGCCGTCAGTGAATACTCAGAACAGTGATATTAGTGTCAGTACTTTAGCGGCCAGCGAGGTCAGCATCAAGCGATCGTCCACGCTCGCTAACTTAAGTCAAAAGCTCTCTAACAGCTCCGAGTTCGCCATAGATTGTAGTTCTACCAGCGACGTCCCCGTCACCAACCAACTCAAGAGGAACCCCACCATGATGCTGTCGTTAAAAGCCTCCTCGGATTCTAGTCTAAACTCGTCGATCTCAGAGAACGAGACGGAGGAGAAGAAAGTCGTGTTCGTGTTAGGTGATAACGACAAACTAGTGGGGCTGAAGAATAAGTCATCCGACGGGAGATCAGTGAAGAAGTCTTCCAAAGTCCACAATGAACCCTTAACCCTTGAAGAACCAGAGAAGACGACTGAAACGTGCAAGAAGGAAGGCTGTGAGCAGGATAAACGGGCCGACAGTCCGTCGAAATGCTGCGGGCAAACGCTTCAACATTCCAAACCTATCAAACATTCCGGTTTTAAGTTCGAGTTCGATAAGTACCCTCAGATAGTCACTAATTATATGAAGAGCAAAAACTTAGAAATATTAGATAGGCATTATATTGGTAAACCGGGGAATTTGAAGTTGGATAACTTCCAGTTTGACCCGACGATCGTGCCGCCGATACAGGAGGAGCGGTGTGAGACGTGTGTCAAGTGTCAGATGCTGGAGTCGATGCTGCAGACGCCGACCAACGCTTCTGAAATGGAGTATATGAACGATATGCCTCGTCAGATCGAGCCACAGTTCGCTAAAGAAACCATCGTCGAATCGTCTCCAGAAAGAGATGTGTCACCAAAAACATTCGTTCGACAGCGTAAAGAGAACACAGTGGTAGTTAATATCGTGAAGTCTAAGGAAGAAGAAGTGTGTGGACCAAAAAGGCAGGAGAGGCCTGAAAGGAGGTTGAATAAGAACAAGAGTGCGGAGCAGCTGGTGGATGTCCAGCAGGTGGTGCAGTTCCCGGCGCACGCGCGGCCGCCAGCCCGCTCCGCGCGCGCCGGCTACCACGCCTCGCTGCTGGGCGCGGTCACCGACCACTATGTACCTGATTTAGTTTTACAAGGTTAGACTCTTTTTCCGTTATTTCTGAATAACCCGCTGCCTTGCAGGACTAAACATTTTGAGGCCAACCTCTCCAAAATAGGTAGTAGGCCTATTTTGAGGGATTGAGCTCAATTTTGTTTGTCAATGCCTTCGTGTGGTTTATTTCAAATATTCGACAAAGCCATCGATGACGAAGCAAGTAAAAATCATTTTGCTAATATTATAGTCCCAGACAGCACACAAGTCAGATAACTGGCCAACAATTGAACCTTATGCAGGGTTAAGCTTAATTATATATGTATAGAAGCTGTGTGCATTACGAAATTCTGTATTAAAGTTTTTTTTTGCTATAATAATGCTATTAGCTGAGTTAGTTTAGTAATTTGCCGAATTTATTTCTTAAAACTGAATAATCATCATAAAAAGACCTGTTACTCAAGAGTTTGTGTAACCTTTTGTATAACATTGGTATAAAATTCCATTATCAAGCATGATACTGGATAAGTTATATTCTGTTCTCTTTTAGTTGTATTACACACCACATCTTGACAGTTATTCAGCTGCTGTATAAAATAGGCGTTGTTTCTGTTATGAAGCATATAGTAACTTAACAGAAATTAAGATAGCTGTTATAACTACTTTATGCCGCTTTAAGTACGAAATTACCGGCATGTGCATCTAAGTGTGGTAAAAGCAATAGTAACAGATTCTTATGCAGAGGTTTGCTGGGTATTCACGAAAAGTAGACATTTTTAAGCTAGAAGTACTATTCTGTAAAGTTAGTCAGCATTTAAGCGGCTAACTGCGCTTTGTGGTAGTGCGAAAATGCCGCCTTACAAAAAAAAATTAAAAAAAACACTCCAATTCATGGAAAAATGGTAAAAGAACGGGAGGCATACGAAGAAAGTGCTTGCGAAAGTATGAAAACATAAAAAAAAACTCTATTTGTGCCAATACACAAACGGCTGAAATAAGTCCTTCCAGCTTTTTTTATATTGAACATTTAATAATTATCTGAATTTGATAAGAGCTAAAAAGAACCAATAATATACCTATACTGGTGGTTTACATTATTAAATGACTGAATCCTAATTGTTTGATTTACAGTACGAATGTGTGTGATTATAGAACAGTTATTGAAAACAGCTGAGTGCAGACCACTTTTAACCAGAGAACAACTTAATTAGTGGACACATAAGGTCTGTTATGCAGACATAAGATGATAAGTCGCTGTGAAATCAGATTTTATTCAGAATGAGCGTCGCCATAGCAAATAACATAACCTATTATAATGATATGGAATTTTATACTCAAATACTCAAATTTAATAACGAAATCGTTATAATATTCTTATAAAAGTATTACAAGGTTATTTTTGAACCCTTAAACTGCATAAAACATAAAAAATATTTCACACGTATAAACATAGCAATAGACGAAATGTTGTTTATTTCTCCAATACCCGGCTTATCAGCTGGCGCGTGAAAATTTTACACGAAATGTATATACAAATACACGGTAAAGTTGCATGCGCACCTCCAATTTCTTTCTATAAGCATAAATAAGGGTAAAATTTACTTAATATAATTTGGCCATATTATATTTCAATGTCGCAGTCACTGTTCGGATTTGTCAATTTCAATTTAATTTGATTAACTTCTTGATAAAATATACTGAAATAAGCTAAACGCTGTGTATAAACTGAATATCTGAGCTTTGAAGGACTTAACCATAGTTCATTCATCATTCATTCATCATCTGGCTAACAGAGCTGTAATACTTGTATTAAAGAACAAAATGCTTTTCTGCACACGTTACTCAGCTTGTCGTACAATTATTCAAAACTTATTCATTTGTTACGTTGCTATTACACAGCTATTAGCAGTATAATTTGTGCCCAAATTGCTTGAATAACGTCTGAGTAAGCGCCAAATCAGCTAATTACGGTAGTCTTATTCAGCAATTAGTTTCTATGACTGCTGTTAAACAAAACTTACTCAAAAGGTTTGTGCTGGCTGGGGTGAGTTTTTCAAATACAATTTAAATCTGTTAGCTGAGATAAAGACTATAATGTATTAAAAATATGCTGCCACCACAATGTTATTTTTTTATGTAACATATTTTCTTTGTCATTACAGGAACAATTGCCAAACCTTGTGCGTGGGAGAGTGAGCTACGTCGCGACTTGGACCTGACGTCGTACATCAACAAGACGACGGAGTCGCCCGTGCAAGCCGTCGCTATCATAGGAGATATTAATACTTGGTAATTATGTAACTTATAACACATTTTTATTCAGTAGAAATACGTGCACAACTTGATAAAAAAAAAACTCTTAAACTTTGCTTTCTTTGACGGTTCTTACTTCGTTTCAATTCTTGTCTATTTCATAAAAATGTTTGCATAAGTAATTTCTTAAACTGAAGTTATTACTTTTACTTGACCATAGATACGGGTGTAAGCCCAAGATCTAGAGTAGTCTAGAGCGAGCAGTAGCGTGTCATACGACAATAAACCTTACTGTACCCTGACGGCAGAGTTCGAGTTGGCAAAAACGTCTTGGTGTCGCTGGTCAACAATCTGCTAGAATTAGTTTCCCTTCGCATGGGCTGCTGGATCTTATTGTCAATCACCATTTAACAAAGAAGAATTCACGTAAAATAAACTTAAACGACGAACAATTAAGGACCAAACACGGCTTCCGTTTAGCTGCTAACGTATGTACAATTGTACGAAGAGAAAGTAATACGTTCGTTTGTGTTGTCCCCAGGGAAGTGCGTGTGATAGGCCGGGACTGCGGGTCGGGCGGCATGTCGTCGCTCGTGGGCGCCATGCTGGACACATTGCCCGCCATGTGGAAGGCACGGGTGCCTGCGCAACAGGTAACTATTGCGGTTGTTTTATTTCATCTATCTCTGTGAAGTCTCTATTAGCCATAACCATCGCAACGAGATTTCTGCAAAAAAAAAAACAGTTCCCGAATTACCACCCCAAATGCGGTCAAACTCGCACCATTCAGTATACCAGCTTCAAGTCATAAGATACGCCTTGTTTACATTTCCAGCAGCATTCGTATTTAGATCCTCTAACACATACAAATTGTTAACGGATTTAAAACATCATTTTGCCTCTGGCATTTTCAAACGATTGACAGGAACAGAAATATGTATCAAATACGTTTAGGGCTAAATGCATTTATTGATTTGAGGTGCAAACGAGTCTCAGTACAGAATAGGATTCAAAATAAACAAAACGAAAAAATAACATGACTTTTCTTTGTTCCAGTGCATATCCTTCCTCGAAGGCAAACTCCGTGAATTCTGCGTGCTATCGAAGACCTTAGCTGACATGTTAATGTCTACCGACTTCTGCGACATCGCAACGTTGACCAAGTCCCTGAACATTGACGTCAACGAT
This sequence comes from Standfussiana lucernea, assembly GCA_964057025.1. NCBI lineage: Eukaryota > Metazoa > Arthropoda > Insecta > Lepidoptera > Noctuidae > Standfussiana > Standfussiana lucernea. The sequence continues at coordinate 5,305,975 of OZ059789.1, forward strand.
GTCCCTCTACTGCTGGCAGTCGCTACCACGCACACACCACAAGTTGCTACAAGATACGGGCTCAGTTACGGATAACGTTGAAGAAACGCGTGGCTATAACCACGCCTTGGTTTGGTTCAGTAATCAGAGTATTAAAAAAAAATTACTGTTCTGCAGGCAGACGTAAAAGCTTGAATTTTTGTAAGGTAGAAGAAAATTACTTGCAGATTTAAGGTATGAATAAGCCTGCCTTTGCTAAACCATGAAGGGATTGATAATATGTCAGCTAGCGTAAATTGTATCTATTCAGGTACTAGTGTTTTAATTCTATCTATTTCTTCTCTGACAATTTATTGGAGAGATTGCAAGAACTATTTGTATAAGCTAAGAAATTACGAGAAAATTGACAAATTGTATTTTCCGTGGTGCGAAATGCCGTAGCGATATTGGGCGTGCTGTTGAATTTTCAAGTTTCGGTGCTGAGCCTAACGTTGGAAACCCAACAGTGCGGCCAATATCCCTAATGGCATTCCAAATTTCCATCGTCATCGTCGATATACGCACTTTTAAAATGACGTATGCCAATATTTTAAATCTGTTCAAAGCCAAAGGTCAATGGTACGGCGTATGTTGTCGAAATTTCTTCTGCTGTTACGTCGTCTTGCTACGTCGCTTATGTGTCATGGTTGCGTCACAGAGTAGTAAATAAATGGAATGCCAACGTCGCGTCCAATGTCTACAGAAGCAGTGCGTATGTCGCCGATATAATGGCCATTCCAATACAAAAGGTATGCTACACTAGACCGTACGAAGCGCCATCATACCTTTCGATACACTTCCGCATATGTCATCTATCTGTCAAATTATTTTCTACGAATTGCGTGTTCTCTTTTTAATTGTTACGCGCATCCGTTGACAATGTAGAAGGAATTTAATGTTCAGTCTCAGAGTACACGTAAAGAGAATAAATACTTCGTAAGTCTTATTACACAAATATCTCTGCATTGCTCATATTCCTGATAGTTGCATGACCAAGTTGTATTGGGTATGAGTGACTCAATAATTATGATCCGATTTATAGTTTGAAAGGATCTAAAATGTAGCTGTTGTCTTGTCGGTAGCTATGGCACAATATTCTTCTTATTGCTATATATAATAAAGTTTACAATAAAGTGGCATACTTAATCGTTAGTTGCCCAGCAAAGAATCGTTGGAAAGCGAATTGTTGCGACGCGCGCAGTATTGGCTTGAAATTAGCAATTTTACATAATACCCCGTTGGGAACCTGCGAAAGTAATATTTGATTGTATGTAGGTAATATTAGAAAATAACGCTAAAATGCATAATAATCATTGATGTTATTAAATTATTAAAACTTGCCATAATGATTATAAACGTAGTAAATCGATCTTTCAACTATTTCAGAAGTTAAACTTTGAAATACAAATTCTTGCAGAATGAAGCGTTGCGCGGGAATCTGTGATGTTTTATTTATTTTTTTGTAATATCCAATTGATTTGTATTTTTGTGATTGTTGCGGGCAAAGTTCACTATACGTGGAATGTGGGAGTCTTCCGGTCGATGCCAGCGTTGTCGTACTAAATTATGATTACCTAAGAAAAATGTGTGCACACTGCCCAATCGATGTCAACATTTCACGAATAGCGGACTTTGCTCGCAACAAAGTATCTATTTTGATTGTGATAAATCTTGGAATGTTTGTAATTGTGATTTGAAATCAGTTCAGGTTTTATAAAGGCCTACGTATAATTGTGATAGTCAATTAAATTTTATAAATTTATTCATACATTGTAGGGTCAAGAGCTGGCAAGATATTTTTATGGTAATATATTTTGTTTATGTGAGCCGTGTTGTCGATACACAATATTTTCAGTATAATCGCGTAGTTGTAGGAATTTGGCAGCATTCGGCAGCTAGGCAATGGAATTACACGGCAATAAATAGCCTATGTATTAAAAACTTGTCATCGTCAAACATTATCCAAAATAATGTATACAGATAGATTTTTATTATTCTACTAGCAGTGAAGTTACCGGTACAAAGGAACTTCGGCAGAGTGAACAAATAATAATCAAGACTAAATATAAACTAATTAGAATGGTCTGTCTGTTAATCATCGACTAAACTAACCTAGCACTATTGCTAGCTTAGGCTTATGCTAAAGTAGAAATTACAGCTAGACGGAAGAAATAACAGCTGTCAAAAGTGACGCATAAACTTGAAGATGTCATTAGAATAGTTTGACAGCTCTGAACTGTCACTGTCTCTCTTTGGAAAAATAATAAAGGATAGCAAAACTGTCCGTTTAGTCGATGTGCCGCAGAATCAGAACCAAAATATTCTTCACAAAATATAATACTCATATATCGATTTAATAAAATAGAGCGAAGTTTCCCAATCACGATACTTTCAATGCAGGAACATTCCATTGCGTGTTTTTTATATCCGCTTTTTATAATAGTTGTTAGAAATAGCGTGATGGAGTATTTGGAGTTTCGTGCTTGGTATATATTCGTAATGCCAATCGCACACATTGCTAAAGCCCGTTACATGCTTAGCTTCAATTATTAGGTCATCCCAACTGTGTTGGGGCGGCTTCCAGTCTAACCGAGTGCAGCTGAATACCAGTACCTATTTTACATGGAGCGACTGCCTATCTGTCCTCCACAACCTAGTTACTGGGTGGCATGATATCCCTTAGTAAGACTGATTATCAGACTTTCAAGTTTCTAACTACCCGTAACGACTGCTAAAAATCTTCAAATGAAGCCCGGACCAACGATTTACGTGTTTGGGGCACGGAGGCTTGTTAAAAAAAACTCAACTTGTATACATAGCTGCTGTAATACAGTGTAGAAGCTCTACCGACGCACAAACGGTTACTACGTATTCTGAAACCCCATATCGAAATTTTTCAACGGTAATTTAAAAAAAAATCTGTTGTTCCATAAATGTTGACCATTTTTTTTTTATTAGAGACGAAATGTTTATATTCAGAACCGATGAAAAATTGTGTTCAGAATGATGTACTGAATACGACGTAGTAACCGTTTGTGCATCGGTGTCCTTTCCACCTTGTATTACAGCTACGTGTGAAGCGGTCTTTATCTATTTAGAAAAGTATCCTGGAATTCCTAGTACTCAAATTTTTGCACCAATGTTCGTTATTTGATAAGGAACATAGTAAAGTATAACTTTTGACGTATAACGTTTTCATTCAGTAGAAATATTATGGAGCGCTTCTTTGGATCGTAGAATTTGCATTAATTTCAGGTCTGATTCGATGTTCTTAAAATACAACAGTCACGGAAGATTTTACTGGAATCAGTGAAGATTTGTTGGAATTGCTAAAAAAAATATATGGAAATCTGTCAAATCGTTACTAATTTCTAGTTTCATCGATAGAGGCGCTGATGTCAATCACTTTTTTCAACTTTTAAATAAAATAAAATTACGATAATAAGTTAATTTGCGATCCTGTGTGTGGGCGGCAATACATGTATATTACTATTAAGTTATACAGGGTGACGCCGGCAATACGACAATTAATTAAACTGCGTATACGTCACGACGTTCCCAGTCTACGTACAAAAAAATCATTCGTATTTATCCAGTAGTTTAGTCACAGGACATTATTTTCCATATTCGGAATTTTCTACATGATTAATAGGCTAGCACTGGTTAACGACTCTCGCATCGGTATAAACACTAAACACATGTTGCCAACTCGCTATTTCAAAAACCTTTGCCCTATACGTTCCTTAAATGTTATTTCCAAACGCGAATTAGTGCAAATTATACCTAAGGTTAGTAAACCAATATTTATAAATGGTGTTGTATTTCGTTAACAGTTTTATGCTGTTTAGTTTGTTATTTTTTTTTTATTTCGATGCTAGGATTTTTTTGATAGTTTAAAAATATTCCTATGAACTGGTATTACTAGTGTTTCATGTATTGTCGTATTGTCGGCGCCACCCCGTATACATATCCGTTTGTACCTAAATCTGTACCTACTTTTACCTGAGACTATCTTCTGTTCCCAAGTACCTTGTCTGTTTCGTGAAGGTGATATGTATGTACCTATACTTATTTTATAAGTTCTCATTTTTAAATAATGAGTAATATTTTTTTTATACTTTAATCTGATAATAAATTATTTTTTTTTCATATTGAAAAATGAATTTTATTTGCACCTCGTTCCCTAAAGTCATCCTTAAAAGGGATCCGTAAGAAAATGACCTGCGTCTGGGACAAGAGTACCTACCTCGTTAGGTACTTAATCGCGACGGTACGCCCAAGTGGGATAATTTTACACCTACCACACGGACGAAGCCAAAGGACAAAACCTAGTCATACATAATTAAATATCACACAAAGCACAACCTATTTCTCTCTATAAAAAATAAAAACTCCTTTTGTGTACAATAATTAAATTTGGGCAATTTTCGAACTAAATAGCTTAGTTGTTCAAGTTAGCCGGTTTCGTCGACTCATTCCTTCCAACTTGGCTTACATTGCCCAAACTTGTCTATTAAGTTTAAGGGTGTAAGAACTTCTGTATTTAATTACGAAGGCCCTGTTTAAAAGTTGCCGACCGTCCGTTTTATCCCAAGAAGATTAACGAGTACCTACATAGTACTGGCAGTAAAGAAAGTCGAATAGCAGTGTTACTACAGCTACGTTCGTATAAAATCTTACTACTGTTATTATAAATGCGAACGCTTGAAAATGTTGTTTGTGAGTATGTTTGTTACTCTTTAACGTAAAAAACTACTGAACAAATTTAAATGCACACATAGTTCATAATCTGGATTAACATTTATAGGATACTTTTTAACCCGGTAGTAAGACCCCGTGGGTCAATTACCGAACTCCAAGCGGGTGATAAGCTATTTATCTTAATAGACGCCTCAAAATTAATAAAAAAAAACAGTTTTTCAGCATTCAGAATAAAATTAAAATATATTAAAAACCCTAAAATTTTCATAACGAATCTATCCTTTTCAGTTTTTTTTGTTCTACGTGTGTGAAACGGTCGTAACCGTATGATCTAAATTTAAACCCTAATTTATGAAACTTTAATACTATGGGTGCACTAAATGAATGATTAATGATGTTTATTTTGCAAATAGGTTTTTACAAACACTTTTACACGTCTTCTTTTTTAAAACTAGATGAGGCCGGTGTTTCGTACCTGACTACTCTGAGAAGAAACAGCCGAAACAAACTCAGAGCTATAGTCTCTTCTAAGGTCCAGACATAATCTTGTTAAACTCACATGAGGACTATGCAGATGATTGATGGTTTTTTGAAGAAAGAATCCCACAGATTTGAGTGGACCTGTCCAGCCAGTGCAAGCATTTGTCAGTTATCTTGTAGCTCGACTCATAACTCAAGGAGCTCAACGAAATGGCGAACAATACCAAAGAAAGGACCTTTGTGTAGCATACAAACATGGTGGCTGTCTAACCCGATGATGACGCGATGGATGTTATATTGATACCATAACATAATAATATCACGCCTGTAATACCCGTATGGTTAGGCAGAGGTGTACCTAATAGTACACCCACGTTACGTCAGTTATGTTTAATTTCCATGTAAAAAGGGGGCGACCCTATTACCATTAATTGGGCACAAATCCGGAGTCCATGGCTGCTACTGACGAATTCCTGATGGAAGAAACCGGTAAACTGCTCGACCTAAGAAGTCTGTATCGAACCCAGGACCGTATGCTCAGCTGTCGCACTTGCGACCACTCGACCAACTACCAACCAATTAATAATTATTCTATTCCCTACCTACTACAGCAACAATCGCCTTTCGTTATCAACTGTACGAACAACTTTTATTATTTTAGGTTCCAGTTTGGTGCGAAATTAAGTACCTATCTTTTATTTTATGGTGGGAAAACGAAACTCATTTGAATTGCCTTCAGGGCTGTGTGTGGCGGACGTTGTAATTTCTTTTACAGAAATTTTACTCATTTGAATTGCCTTCAGGGCTGTGTGTGGCGGACGTTGTAATTTCTTTTACAGAAATTTTGGTAACAAATTAAAGTTTTTGTTGATGAAACTGTACTTATGTATTACCTAGATGTTATTTTCAATATGCTTTTATTTCAATGCATCATAATCATAACAGAAAGCCAGGAAAATTCAGGCTTACCTATCGCCTACCTAAATTGAAAATTGTTAAATCTTAAACAAGAGAAATAATAAAATACCAACTAACTAGATACCTAACTAAAATATTTTAAGAAAACAACAGTACTCAGTGTAGAATTCCTATCTAAAGGTATTATTGACTAAGATACAAAATATGTACCTACCTAAAGTAAATAAAACCCGGTTTAATACTCTGGACAAGATTTAAGTGTTACATTTCTGCGGTGTCTTAACAAAACAAATAATTTCCAAGACTAGATTGAGTCGGCAATTTATATTTATAGATTGCTTCATCAAACTGGTTTCTGATTATAATCACAGGGCTTTGCGCTGTAATTTACGATTCTATAGAATTCTATGAATGGCTGGACGTGGATAATAACTTAGGGAACAAAGCTAAAATGATTTTCTTTTAGTTATGGAGTTAGATACAAATTCAAAAATATATATCTTATAAATCTTTACGAAAATAAATGATTATATTCGTTAGAAAAAATTTGATATTAGGTTTGTACATAAGTTGGTTGGTATGAAAAATAATGGATAGGAATGTTTGTAATACAGACTCACGCGACAAGGCTCGCCGGAACATAGCGGGAGAACCGAGAAGATCTCTACACATGCGACCTTCTCCCGAGACCCGAGGAACCCTTTGAAGCAGGCAAAAAGACCGACACCGATTGGAGAACAGGCGAGCGCGAGAAGGAGATGGCGAGAAACCAATCACATTCACGCTTCTCGGGTGTTCTCGGGAGTTCTCGGCGTGAGTCTGTAGGGCCTTTTATACCTATCGGGTCAAGAAGCAGGCGTTAATAGTAATGCTTTATATACATATGTAGTAAAGCTTGTAACGCTAATCGTTTGGTGTTAAGCACCTAATAGGTAAGTTTATAAGTAAGACAATATTTGATCTATATTAAAACAATACCGTTTTGCATGACTTAAGATTTTAGTCGCATACCACAAACAAGACTGATAAGATTTAAGTAGTTAAAACTTGTATATAATTTTCAAAATTCACACTTGTATAAAAACCCCGCGGTGCTCACGTCGGTCCCTCTAAGCTAATAACTAAAACGCGCTGCGTAGGCTATTTCACTAATTAGCCTCTCGCGGCCCAACCGGGGCCATTACCAGGATTACCTTCGCACAAAGCTAATATTTTATGAAAGGATCACTTCCCTCCGTTACGACTGTGCCTCATATCTTTGTAGGTTACGTCGGATTGCACTTTAATATTGATAATGGTGCCTTTTAGTGGGAATTAGAGGCAGTTTTATGAAGAATTGAAGAAATGTAGCCGTAGGCTGCTACGAGGGCTACGCCGTAGCAGCAGCGTAGTCTATATTAATGGAGTTTAGCGAAATGAAGATGTTATATTTTTTAATATTTTGATCTAATACAAATAACGTGTTTCAACTCGTTTGTATTACAATCCATACTAATATTATAAATTCGTAATTGTTTGTCTGTCGATGAAATTTAACTTACAGGTAGATCAGGGTTTCGACATAAAATACATTTTTATCGCGGTAATATGCCGTATATCCGGATAATTTCCTACATCCACGCAGGCAAAGCAAGTTTAAAACACAACATCTTAAATTAGGTACCTACATCGTCGTTAAAAAACACATTTGAAAACATCATTTTCGCACTGAGTTTAACGTATTATGTTTGTACCAAACCTCTACATAGTCGACATAGTCATGAACTTTAAACTTGGTACATACATTCAAAATTCTATTTTTATGCCCAGAATACCTATCAGCTATTACCATCCTTCAAACAAGTGGGTAATAAAATATTCCATTACAGTAATTTAAAAAAAATATTGCGGACCATAGGGCTTTCCAGCTAACAGACAGAAACACTATGGGTGGAGGATTTACGAGGTTTTTATAGCTTCGCTTACATCCCGGCTGAGGTAATCTCGTGTGATTATGTAGAAATATAGCTCTTAATGTAAGTATGTTATGTATGTCTTTACATTATATGGCTCGTTGAGTGACTTGTTGAATGGCAATAAATGGGATAATTTGTGTGATATCGCATAGATATGGTACTTAGGTATTTGATTACAGAATATGATTGGGTCTTTAAATAAATGGTTGACAAAAAACTAGCTTGTTGTTCACTCCACAATTATTTCCACATAAAAGATTTACCAAGAACTTTATTTATAGGGTGCTATTTTATTTTCTATAATTCGAACCCAAAGGAATGATTAAGAGATTTAATTTATTAAAAATAAATAAATAATTTGAATAAAATTAGAGACCGATTTTTCAGCACATGGTTGTAGGTAGGTACTCATCATCATGGAACACTTTTACAATCGGGCTAACTCAAAAACTCTGAAAATGGTGGAGACCACCTCAAAAATTCTGCGGTCCCATATTTTTTTCGTTGTAGACGAACACAATGTAATGAACAGTTGTTTTTTAACACGCTTTTATTTAACGTACATTGTTTATATGTTTGTTTAGGTCAAATCTTGAATTTTAAAACAGAAATGGTGTACTGAATACGTGGTTACCGTTTTAGGGTCGGTGTCCCTTCCACGTTGTAGATGGAGCTTGGTTTTGTAAAGTTTAAGTTTTCATCAAAATCAGGCTCGAGACTTCATGTCAGCTACATACTCGAACTAAGGAGAAAATAAATTAAAGAAATTGCAACTGCGATTGAACTGAATACAACTTTAGTTTGGATGACAATGCATGGTTAGCTAAGTGACGTCATTCTAAATCCAATATGGCGGACTCCCGAACATGGCGGAGTAGTTATTTTTATGCGCCCATGATATGGGGTATCAATTAAAAGGGTTTTCTGAGGAGAACACGAAAAACAATGACGTCACACCTATGTGTAAAGGCTTGTGTTTAAAAATTTTTTTTTTTTACTAGCTTGTTTCACTTAACCTTGCCTCTCGCAAAATCTCTCAGATAAAGGTTTTTAATAATAAAACTATCTTCTTTTGTGCACAATTGCACATCTTCTTATGAAAAAACTTCTTAACCCAAGAACAAAAGGCCAAAACATAATACCTACCTACGTTAGAAAGAATTCGTTATAAACGATTCCACGTACGCCTATTACATTATTTACCCGGCGCGGCGTACAGTCATGACCACAAATATGTGTATACATATTTGTCTCACCATAATTCACAAGCAATTTTGACTTGAAATAACGATAGCAATTTTTAGATACGATATTTTAATAAACTGACGCTTTTTACACATGGAGGTAGGCAGAAACTAAAAAATGCCTCCTGCTACGATTGTTACATAGGTACTCCTTCCGTTCATGTTCATACATTGAGTCATAAATTGATTTAAAAGACATGCAATGTTTTTCACGCTAACTGTACTTTTTGACACGAAAATTTATACTGATGAATATTGATTTTAAATAAAAATTAATTTGTTTTCTGATGATGACGAATCAGGACATCTTGTATTAAAAAAAAATAGGTGATGCTGGAAGGTTTGGTGATAGCACTGGTTGCAAATACTACGCACCTGGTGGGTTACCATGATCTGTCAGTGCAGGAATGTTTTAGGACTATTCCGAGAGTTGGAAAGTGACAGCGCTAGACAGCTGTCTAGCGCCATCCCGTACCCACTCTCGGAATAGTACTAAAACATTTCTGCAGTAACAGATCATGGTAACCCCATAGATCTTTCTCAAGAACATCACCAATAAGGTCAGTGAGAAAAAAAATATTTCATAACTAGCTGTCCCGGCGAACTTCGTACCGCCTAACAGTCAATGAATCCTACCCCACCTACCCTACCTACTCTACCCATCCTACCTACCCTGTCTACCCCTCCTACCCTACCTACTCTACCCACCCTACCTACCCTATCTACCTACCCTCCCTACCTACCTACCTATCCTACTCTCGTAGTACCTATCTACATATCCTATTCTCCTAGTACCTACCTACCTATCCTACTCTCGTAGTACCTACCTACCTATCCTACTCTCCTAGTACCTACCTACCTATCCTACTCTCGTAGTAACCTACCTACCTATCCTACTCTCGTAGTACCTATCTACATATCCTATTCTCCTAGTACCTACCTACCTATCCTACTCTCCTAGTACCTATCTACCTATCCTACCCTCCTAGTACCTATCTCCATATCCTACTCTCCTAGCTGTCCCGGCGAACTTCGTACCGCCTAACAGTCATTGAATCCTACCCCGCCTGCCCCACCTACTCTACCCACCCTACCTACCCTGTCTACCCCACCTACCCTACCAACTCTACCCACCCTACCTACCCTATCTACCTACTTCCTAGAACCTGCCTATCTATCCTACTCTCCTAGTACCATCTACATATCCTATTCTCCTAGTACCTACCTACCTATCCTACCCTCCTAGTACCTATCTACATATCCTACCCTCCTAGTACCTACCTACATATCCTATTCTCCTATTACCTGCCTACCTATTCTACCCTCCTAGTACCTATCTACATATCCTATTCTCCTAGTACATACCTACCTATCCTACTCTCCTAGTACCTACCTACCCTACTCTCCTAGTACCTACCTACCTATCCTACTCTCCTAGTACCTGCCTACCTATTCTACCCTCCTAGTACCTATCTACATATCCTATTCTCCTAGTAGTACCTGCCTACCTATCCTACTCTCCTAGTACCTACCTACCCTACTCTCCTAGTACCTACCTACCTATCCTACTCTCCTAGTACCTGCCTTCCTATTCTACCCTCCTAGTACCTATCTACCTATCCTACTCTCCTAGTACCTACCTACCCTACTCTCCTAGTACCTACCTACCTATCCTACTTTCCTAGCACCTACCTACCTATCCTACCCTCCTAGTACCTATCTACATATCCTATCCTCAATTTTGTCGCGTTCGCGATTCACTTTTGTTTGAGTTTCGGAACGCGACATTAGATCCTCCACCGCGCACGCGAATTTGAACTTTATGCAGCGGTAATAAATTACAAATTGACTCTCCATTTTATTTAGAAAACGTTTGTATGGGAAATAGAAAAGTGCTGTTTTGAGGGTTTTCCCGGCAATTATTCTAATTTTTCTCAACTTTTAAACCTTCCCTAGACCTCCACGAACATTTCAAAACCAAGATAAGATAAATCCGTTCAGCCGTTCTCGAGTTTTAGCGAGACTAACGAACAGCAATTCATTTTTATATATATAGATAAAATGATTTCCAAACGGATGGTACTAGGCGAGCCTTGAAGTAGGCCTTAGTCCAGGAGTCGAACAGTTCAGGCTAACAAAAACAAAATGAGTTCTAAAATAATATGTTCGTAACAACATAAAAATTGCATTACCAATACAGGAAAAAATCACTGTTAAAAGTAGCTATTGTTTACATATGGATGCATATGACTGTATCTCCCCAAAACAATCCAATTAGCGAAGAGCTCGAGCGTAACTTTTTCAGCACTCAACCCTCCGCGCCGACTCGTTACCGCTGAAATACCTGCGTATGAAATAATCTCACATTCTCGTATTGTTATGAAATATTCTTTCGCTGCGGTTTGCCTTGGTTCCGTCCGACCCTAAATTTGGTATTTAATATTGTAGTGAGGGTAGTCCCTCTACCTGTTCATTTAAAATAGCTGGGGTGGTAGGTATGTGATATACCTACCCACGGATTAAGGATAGGTATGTAAATACTTCAAAATTAAGTGACCTAGGAATATTTTGTTCAGAGACCAAAAGTTATAAAATCATGAGATTCTAAACTAATAATATAATAATTCTAATTAAGATTAGTGTAAGTCAATGAAACATTTTCACATTATACGTGTCATTTAACCCCGACATGCGCAATATTCTTATTTCAAATATCCATAACATTGCAATATAATATTACCCACCATTCTTCACTAACATAATGCACGAAAATGATGAGAATAACACGTAACTTTTCATCCCCTTTCATCTTCAACAGCAGAGAATAATATGCACGTATTATAACATGACAACCCCTTCTTTTGACACAGAAGTCCCTCTTAAATCACGTCAGAAAAGCGCACGCTTCAATAAATTCGTGCCATCGAAAATAAAGAAGGAATGGCCAAAAACATGGTGAAGTAGTTTGTGATTTATACCTATTTTGCATACGATTTATAGAGCAATAATAATACTGTTGGCATCTATTGATAGTAGTAGTAGCCCGCGGTTGTTCAGAACAGTAGACAGGCCTACATTACCTAATTGTAAGTCTAAATGCTAATTAAACTTTGCCTACATGTACCAAGCAAAACTAAAGAAAAACCAAAACCACAACCAACTTAATGACGGAATTATTAAAATAATTTCAGACCCTTAACTTTATTTGGGTTGGATCTAGAATCGTTTGGCAGGAGTAGGGGGGTAAAAGAGGTTAAAGCTGATAGGGCTTGGGTCCCCGATTATAATGTTACTACTCCTATTACAAGGTAATGCATATTTTTCGAGAAATTAATGAAAAATGTTTCTAACCTCAAATCGGATAAAAAGCGAAAACGGAACGTTAAAATGGGCGATTGACAACCAAATTTGTTCCAAATATTGTCTATGGTGCATATTGACGTGAAAAATTGGCAAAACGGAACGTGAAAAAAGTATGTTATGTCACTGTCATTAGTTTGTTCTGTTAAAAATCACCAATGTAGCCCCACTGCTTGTATGTGTGTACAGGCAATATTACTACTGCCTCCAGGAGAATTTGGATACAAGAGCGAGCGAAGCGAGCTCTGGACCTGGGGCACCCCGACTCGGACAGGTTAGGTTAGAAGGGGATGGCGGGGTCGAGTGAGCGAGCGAAGCGAGCGAATAGACCCCGCTATCCCCTTCGTGGTTATTTTCTTATAAACCACCCAGAAGTAGGAGCCCTGCGAAGCGGGGCTCCGTCGACTACGCTGTTTAGGCGAATATAAAGTGTTTTGAGGTTTGGATACAATAACTGGTTTTTCTCAAGAATGGTGCATCGTCTTTACGTGGGAGTAGTGCCAGGGCACAGGGGGCACCTCCTCCTGCAAAACGATACTAAATTGTTACCCAATTACGCCTTTTAAGCGACCATCAAGTATTTTGAGGTTAGATTACAATAATTGGATTTTCTCAAGAACGGTGCATTGCCTTTTCATGGGAGTGGTACCAGGGGAGAAGGGGTACCCCCAGCTCGCCCCCCTCCCGCTCCCACCCCCCTCCGCCTGCCAAACGATTCTAGATTTTTACCATATAAAAGGACCGTTATATACAAAGTCATTCAAATATTTACGAGCGATGGACGGGACAAGACGAAGAAAATCGTAATCCAAAACTTGTCACAACTTGGTAACAAATCGTTCTGTCTTGTGTCATACGCCCGCTTGTCAGGCAGCATTCGTGTGTCAAAATCGAAAATGTTCCAGATCATAACTTTTGGTAAGAAAATATTCCCAATATACGCACTATTAGTCTTTTAAATCTCTTTGCTTTTATAGTATCTGGACGGGGATCCTACCTACCCTCTCTAGCATGAACATTCCGTTTGCAATACAAACTATCTGCTAAGGTTAAAAAAGGATAATTTAAATATCTATCTGATATACTTTGATAGATAACATCACTTACCTCCGGTGTCCTACATAAGTTCTTAATACTTACTTTCGATAAGCGATTTATACATTATCCACAATGTAAATATAAGTACAAGAAGTTACCCATCTCTCTACGTCAATACTCGCAACATTCAATAAGTAG